>OX457025.1:98877586-99477586 GCA_949752745.1 Protula sp. h YS-2021 | reverse complement strand
GGGATTCAAATTGTGTGCTAATCTTTTGCCGGAGTGACCCAATTATTTTGTATGAACTTTGTCTTAAAAAATGCTACATCTTTTTTCACTCAGTCGCTCTGACGTCACAAACTTTGTGCAATATTCGATTCATTTCTCACATGTAGGATGGCGTTATGCATTGTGATTGCCCATACAGCAGGACATAATGCATTGCGAGTTCTCATACGGGGACGCTATGTTTTTTTATCAGGTTTCGGCTTGACCACCTGTTTCTGTTCTTGCAGCAGTCTAGGGAGGTTTTAGGGATCCGAGTTAAGTGTTTGCCAGTGTTTATGTTGGGTGCCCGCGGGCTGCTGTATTTTAAGAAATGAACTTTCTCAGAAATAACAAAATATGAACACTAAATGCAGACAGAGGTGAAACTGAAAGAAACTTCCCGAACAGTTGTGATAGGGCTTGGACTAAAAAGGGCTATTTGATGCCTGTGTTCCCTCTTTTTCGGACCCGAGTCTTGGCTGGAGCAGGCTGCTGTCGGGAAATGTATTGCCGGAGGATGTTGGTGTCTACGGCCTGTCTAGTACAGGTCAAGGTCGGAATTTCGGGGGAGAAGGGGGGGGGGGGAAGGAGGGCGGGGGGATTGGAGGTAGCAGTGACCACTTCTGTTTTTGACATAATCATCCCGTTCCTCCTGCCACAATTCGCGTCGCGGTGGATGTTCCACGTATGGATGTTCTATATATGGATGTTCTACATGTGCTTTTCCGTACTGACCAGCGCATAGTTCACGCTTGTTTTTTGAATCAAGATAAAATGATCTCTGGTTTCTCGAATGTGTAAAGCAAAACGGAACTCAGTCAAGTTGGAACTAGCCATTATGTAAGTCACGATTAAATTAATATAGTCAATTTCGATCGAGTCTGTTAAATGCACATTTTGTGCCAGGTGTTGTCTTTCATTTTTTGGCGAATTATTATCCCCTGTGTAACGGAGGGATATAGCTGAGCTATTCCGTCTGTCCGCATGCGTGTCCGGGCCATATTTTCAAAAAATAAAACTTTATATATGTAAGTCGAATTGTTTTGAAATTTAGCTTTTGTTGAAATTTAGAAATAAAAAGTGTTAGAATTTTGAAAAACGTGATAAAAGTGTGGCACTTTACAAACCGATTTTGTACCGATTTCATACGTCATCCGCGCTACACGGGGGATCGAATCTCTGCCTTAGCACCGATTTCATGGATCATACACGCTACACGGGGGATCGTGTCTCTGCCTTAGCACCGATATCATGGGTCATCCGCGTTACACGGGGGATCCTGTCTCTGCCTTAGCACCGATATCATAGGTCATCCGCGCTACACGGGGGATCGTGTCTCTGCCTTAGCACCGATTTCATGGATCATACGCACTACACGGGGGATCGTGTCTCTGCCTTAGCACCGATATCATAGGTCATCCGCGCTACACGGGGGATCGTGTCTCTGCCTTAGCACCGATTTCATGGATCATACTCGCTACACGGGGGATCGTGTCTCTGCCTTAGCACCGATATCATAGGTCATCCGCGTTACACGGGGGATCGTGTCTCTGCCTTAGCACCGATTTCATGGATCATACGCACTACACGGGGGATCGTGTCTCTGCCTTAGCACCGATATCATAGGTCATCCGCGCTACACGGGGGATCGAGTCTCTGCCTTAGCACCGATTTCATGGGTCATCCGCGCTACACGGGGGATCGAGTCTCTGCCTTAGCACCGATTTCATGGATCATACGCGCTACACGGGGAATGGTGTCCCTGCCTTAGCTACGATTTCATGGATCTTACACGCTACACGGGGGATCGTGTCCCTCTGAGGCTTTAGTTACGTGGGCTCATTTCTGGAGATCTGTCAAGAAAGAGTAATGGAACCGCCCTACGCAGTCTGCGGAAAGGACTCAAAAATAAAGGTTACTCTTATCAAATTGTTACAGTGCTATTCTTGAAACAAAAATAAATGGAGGAAAAAAAACCCAGCGAAGTTTCTTGAGAGTTTTTATTGGCGTGACTAGTGTGACTAATACAATGGTTGCTGCTCGTGCAAACAGATACAATTATAAAGTAAAAAATAACAACGCCATTAGTCAAAGTAACACCAATATTTTGATTCTTTCGTTACCAATAACAATAAATAAATGTGGTACATTATAATTAGTCTTTTATTAGACATTGCAACACATTGTATACCTAAACACTAGTTTTTTTCCCAGATCTAACTGAATGAATACATTCTACGTGTAATTATAAGTTTTTTTTTCTACATACATCATTAAATGCAGGAAAACAATATGAACACGTCGATAAGAATTGTGAAGCAAACAAGCGACTGGGCGTTTTTACGCTTGAATACTGATAAATTCATTGGCGCAGAAATCGAAATACGTCATTTTTTTCTGATATAAAAGAGATGAAAAAGAGTTCAACAATATATTATTTTCTTTTGGCAAGCAGAAAATGCAAAAAAAAATTGCTGAAAATTTAGTTCATATATTTTTTTCAATGTTGGTAGTTCCATTTTGAACAGCCTTTCCGTATTTGAGTTTTTTTTAACATTGCTTTCAGTGACCTTCTATTTTGGGTAATCTATTCAGAAAGACCCTGTAAAAACTACCTGGTTTCTTATTTGCTTCGGAATTCTTATCTTAAAAAATACAGTATTTATTATAAAGGATTTGGCAGTTAATAGACTAGTGCCGATCCCCGGCATCTTTACTCTATGACCGTGACTTTGTAACGAGGTAACAGTGTCACATGTTAAACAGCTTATTCTGTGGTAGGCATATTTTTTTGTACTTTTCAAAATGTTTCAAATGCCTTTGTTTCATTGTAACTCTTCGGTACACACCGGAGATACCGCTCATCCCCCCCCCCCCAAAGAAAAGAAAAAAAAAGCAGAAAAAGAACACTGGATATCACCGCGCTTCTATTGCACTCTCCCGATGCTTTACTAACGGCAACGGTAATCGCCCCCACCCCCCCCCCCCCGCCCCACAGTAACATCACCAAGCTACGTACTACACAAACACGCTCCCCACCAAACATTGAAAACATGTTATGGGTGAAGTCCTGACGACTACAAACCGAACGATTTTGGCAAAACTTAATCACAGTATATGAAAAAAAAAAAAAAAAATAAAACATACCTTTTCAAAAACAACATTTTACAAAACTTAAAACACACTTTTAAAAATGTCACCTGAATTCTACAAACAGAAAATTGTACAAACTGAACCACAAAGAAAACCTGATTTCTGCAAACATAAAGAATGCCAAAAAAAAAAAAAAAAAAAAAAAAACCTTGAACACACAATAAATTTTTAGACAGTTCACAGTTCCATGTGAACTGAAACTAGGCGAATGATTCATTCCAACATTTATCTGCCTGAAAACTGAAAAATACGATATACACTCTAAAGCCTGACTTTGTATACGTAAACAAAATACACGTGACAAAATTGGCACAACGTAAACAATAACAAAGACACGTGATCTTGAATTTCTCAATGCCTAATTGAATACTTCAAACTCATATCATATGCCTGTCTGAACAAATGAGCTCCGAATTCCTGTATGAACATAGAATTTCACTGCCACTGTTTAAGTTTTGAATCGGATATTTTTTTATGAGGCTATCTGCAGTAAAACACGCCGAGTGACCGGCTGAAGCACGTGTTTATGGAGTACAGCTCATTTCTTTTTTTAAAATGAGCACCTTTCCCACCACCTAAAATGTTCATTGTACAGAGGTATTCACGAAAGAGAGGTACATTCTACAACGAAAGTTAGAAAATGGAAGAAAATGAATTGTCCACTATTTACAAGTTGATTAGTGTTCAATAAGACTGGTCTTACTGCAGTGCCAGCTGAAGAGAGCCGACTATTACTGGCCTTCAAACAAGCACATTAAGATGTGTAAAATATATCAGTTTTGCAGTAGAAAATAAAATACTTATTTAAAATAGCATCATCTGGTTGCAGCAGCTAAGGATGCTGCCGTAAGCCTTGTTCACTCTCAACTGCTCGCGGATACGAACTACATACATCTAATATCGGAACAATGTAATTCTGTACATACCGGTGCCATCAATGTGGGGTTACTTGGCAACCCCCGAGCAGGCTGATCTACAGCCAGTGCTGGGTAACCGACACCCCCTCCCCCCCTCCCCCCCCCCACCCCGCTAGTGGTCATGCATACCATTCAATGTGTTGGGGGGAAAGACGTCCTCGGGTGTTCTGGACCTTCTTATCATCTTTCAACAGTTCTATTAATTCTAAGTTTCTATTAACTGACGATAAGACATTCAGGTTCATTGTTTTTCAGGGTCGGCTCACGACAACAGAGCACTTCTTGCTCCCCGCAACACCCCACCCTTAACGTCTTTGCAGAAGAGAATAGAGCCGGGAGAGGTTGCATCAATTTTCTTTTTAAAACTTCTTTGGCGCCCGCCTTGTAACATTAGCAATTAAATCACGGTTCGATTATGCTAGGCGCGCTCTTTTTTTTTTCTTGTCTCTAACACGCTGCTAAATAAAACAAAGACTGGTTTGGGTAGTCATTTCTTTAATGGCATAAAGTTCGCGAATAGCAACAAAACATAGCAACAATTTCAAAACCTTAAGTAGGTGTTGAACATAACTTTGTCCACTACACATACTACCAATAAGACAAAAAACCTTAAAATGTAAGGGGACAGGGGTGGGTGGCGGGTTTTTCTTTTTCAAAAACTGTTGTTTTTTTGCGCTTGCAGATTGCGATGGTAGTTTTCTCTGCTAAAAGCTGTTAATGCTGCGCTTGCAGATTGCGAATGAGAAAGGAGAGAAAGGAAGCCCCTTTTTAAAACACACGCATTAATCCGTACTGACAAGAGTAACAGATGGTCAGCGACATTTAACAAACAATATTTCGACGGCGAAGACGCCCAGTGTTTAAACAACAATTAGGAGATGGCTAGTAAACTGCCAGAGACGCCCAGTGTTTAGATAAGAATCAAGAGATGACCAGTGAGATTAGCAACCACTCGGCGGAGACGCCAAGTGTTTAGACAAGAATTAACTGTGAAGGTGGGCAGGCAGAGTTACACGCCACTCGCCCGTTTTAAATGTAAATAATCAGATTATTTATGGTATTAAAACTTCTTTGGCGCCCGCCTTGTAACATTAGCAATTAAATCACGGTTCGATTATGCTAGGCGCGCTCTTTTTTTTTTTTTCTTGTCTCTAACACGCTGCTAAATAAAACAAAGACTGGTTTGGGTAGTCATTTCTTTAATGGCATAAAGTTCGCGAATAGCAACAAAACATAGCAACAATTTCAAAACCTTAAGTAGGTGTTGAACATAACTTTGTCCCAAACTACCCAAACCGAAAAGTATTGTAGATTAAGTATTCTTGGGGTTGATTGGAATTTTTGCGGCATTTCTTCCAAGGACACGGGAGCATTCCAGGCGCAAGCCGAGAGGGACGTCCGTGTATCGGAGGTAGGCGTCCGATTTCCAGTCTCCCTGTGATTTGATGACCTCAGAGGGGAGACCACATGCCAGGGCGAAGCTGGCCCCAGCTCGGCGGAGGCTATGGCCGCTGAACTGGGTGTCATCCAGTCCGATACTCTGGAGGTTCCGCCTGAGCAACGCGCCGAAAATCGCATGGGAGAGTGTGGCCAGGGCGCCTTCGCGCCTAAATGGGAACAAAGGGGAGTCCTCAGGGGACTTGGTCGTGGTCAGAAGGCGACCTAGGGCATAAACTGGGCAAAGTGGGGAGTCGGGGATACGGGGCAGTGGGACGACCAGTTGATGGCAAAAGTTCCGCATGGTCTTCGTGTGTTTGACATGAACGAGGACCCCGTCGGCGAGGAAGGTCACGTCGCGACGGCATAAGTCTCTGCGGCAGTCGTGACTATCCTGTGAACGCGTGAGTAGGGTGGATTTCCTGAAGAAAGTGAAAAACCCAACCAAGCAAGCCGCCCAGAAGCACATGTCAAGTGACCGGTCGAGGTCCAGTACGTGGAGGAATTGAGCTAGAATATCCAGTGACAACGCGAGTTTTTTCTTTGGTGGGCTGCCGCGTTTGGCCTCTAAACCTTTAAGTAGTGTCTTAAGGCGGTAATTGTCCTCCGTCGGATTCGGGTGGTCGTATTCCAAATGTAAGAAGCGGATCGCGGACAGGTAGCACCTGACGGAGTGAGGCTTTAGGGTGCGGCCCAAGAAACACTCGTAGCGTAACAGGGTGTCTGTGTCAGCGGGGACAGGTCGACAGCGAAAAAACGCGCAAAATGAGAGGAAAGCCTTGATGTGGGTGGAGTAGGCGGCATGGGTGTTGTCGGAATAAGCAGCCGAACGCAGCTGTTCTACCTCCATATCCAGCAGCGCTGTTTCCCTGACCACTCCTGAAACAGGAAGCGCATTGTGGCGTGAGACATGTGATTACGAAGGTCAGATACTGGCACGTGCGCGAATGCGTAGGTGGCGTGCGTTAAATTGCTCAATCTTGATAGGCTGTCAGCTAGTTTATTCTCCCGCGTGTTTACGAACGACGCGTTAATACTTATATTATACTTAAGACATATTAACATGATATCAATAAGAATATCCGATGCCGCAATGTTCCGTATAGAGCCGTTATTGAGGGCATGGAGCGTGACCATATTGTCGGTGAATACCCTCACTTTCCGTCCTGTATAGATGGTCTTCCAGCGTTTCAGGGCAAGGTGTACAGCGGCCAGCTCTTTAACATTAATGTGGTGTTTTTCGAGGGGCGGAGCATCGACGTGCCAATTGCAATAGAGCCAGTCTAAAGCGAGGGTCCCGCGGACCAGGGCTGCTCCAGCAGCGGCAGAGCTGCTGTCCGTCACGATGTATGCAGGATCGGGCAAAGACCTTTCGAGAATGAAATGGCACGTGCCGTTGAATGAGCTGCATAAGCGATTTAGCATAGCGATATCGCGGCGTGTATCAGCGGAAATACGGACGCGGAAGTGGGGGCGGCGCAGTGACGTCATCAGCGAGATGAGGCGGCGCATTGCTGGGCGTATGACACGAACTACTCGGGCGACCCAGTTTAGTTTCCCAAGCAAGCTCTGGATGTCCCGTTTGGTAAAGCGTTTGTGCTCGCAAACGGACCATTCGCGTAAGGTGTTTTGCGTATCCTCTAGTTTATCGGAGGGGATGGAGAGTTTGCAGTTAATGGTGTCGATTAACACACCCAGAAACGTGAGGCACTGAGTCGGGTAGACGCATTTGCTCCAATTAATGGTGAAGCCGAGGGAGATGAGGGTGTCAAGGAGATAGTCCATCGCTGACTGGGCATCTTCGCAGGTGTCCGCAGTGATAAAGAAGTCGTCAAGGTAGCAGATCACCGCCTTAATACCTTTCCGGCAAAGCATGCGGCACACACTCTGTGTTATGCGGTGAAAGATGCCGACACTGAGGGACGCACCAAAGGGGAGTCTAGTGTCTACCAGGAATGTGTGCTGTTTATCGCCCTTGAATTTCCATTTCAAACCTGTAAACTGCTGTGAAAATGCGCTTAAGGGCACGTGCCTATATGCCGATTTAATGTCCACCTTGGCCATGAATGACCCTTGCTTGGTCAAGCTGACCGCAGTGTCCACAGACGTAAATTTGTGCTTGTCCGGGCAGGCGAAGCTGTTGACTGAGTTTCCCTCCGGTTTGGAACAATCATGAATGAGGCGGATACCGTCTTTGTCCTTAGGCACGGCTGATATCGGGGAGATTATTACCGGTTTTTCAAGAGCAATTTTGTATCTTCCCAGGGAGAGTTCTTTCTTTATCTCTGTTTCGACTAAGTCTCTGTATGTGAGTTCCGCAGATCGACTATTTGGGGCTTCGGAAGGTTCAATAGACTGGGTTTTGGTGTTTACGATGTCGAAACCATTCTTTATGCCGTTTAGAATGAAACATTTGTCGCTATCTGAACACAATAATCGTTCCCAGATCGTGATTTTGTTAGCAAGCGGGTTAGAGACGTCTGGTTGCTAGGCGTGAGTGTGCTCGGGGTGATCTCGGAAGCACTTCAGGCACACGTGTGAAAACCTGCACCCTTGGAGGGTGCACCCCCGGCGGCCATTGAAGTTCCGGCAAATCTCCTTCCCGTTGTGGTCCCTGGTAACCTGAGCTCGGGTGCGGGGATGTGGGTGGCGGGGTTGGCCGTCGTTGCGTCCTGAGGCCTGGAAGCGGGAGGAGAAGATGCACACTCCCATAAGGTAAGTGTCGTCTTCCCCCCACCTGAGCTGACCCGTGTGTACGCGCTGCCGGTACTCGAAGTCGTACCGCATGCAACGGTTTATCGGGTAGTGCTCACACATGTCGGCGAATTTAATGGCGTACAGGTTGTACCCGTCCCGATCTTCCTGGGACTTGAAGTGTCCGGAACGTCCCAGCGCTTCATAGATGCGCCCATGCCCTTTTATCCATTGCTGTAGAGTGGTGTCTTCAGGTTTGGGTCTGCGCCCGCTGGTTGAGAGGACGATGCGCGCGTCTCCCTGCGTCGAGAGAACCGATTCTTCGCTCTGTGAGCCGAGGAAAGAGCCACAGAAGTCCTGGACGAAAAATGGTTTCACATTACCTGGCGTTTTGCCGGTGAGCCACGGGTCGTTGTCGGTCGTCGATCTGTCCTTGAGGGACTCTAAGAAGGCTGCCATCTCCGTATCGCTCGTCTTCGGAATGGTCGCGAGGGTGACCGGTTCCGTGTCCTTTTCAGTAGCAAGGTCAGCATTTGGCGAGCTGGACGCTTCAGGGGGCGCAACACCCTTGTCTAGCCTGTCCGCTTTCCTGTCGGCTTTGGCGTCGCGCAGGTCGCTAATCGCTGCCTGGAGGGCTTTGGTTTGCCCTATTGAAAGCTTTAGAGCCTTCAGAACTGTTGCATCGATGTGCGCGACTGTGTCCACGGACAGAAATTCCTCATTCACTAAAGCCTCTACCGTACTCTTAGTGAGGTGTTTTTCAAGTGCCCAAGCCTTCAGTTCACTTACAGCCTTAGCAACATGTTCTTCATCCATCGTAATTCAGTTTTAATTCCGAAAGTTTCGCAGTTTTTACTTTGTCTATCCCGGCAATTATCCTATAATTAAGTAGCCGCTTTATTTATTTTTATTTTTTTTTCTTTTTCAAAAACTGTTGTTTTTTTGCGCTTGCAGATTGCGATGGTAGTTTTCTCTGCTAAAAGCTGTTAATGCTGCGCTTGCAGATTGCGAATGAGAAAGGAGAGAAAGGAAGCCCCTTTTTAAAACACACGCATTAATCCGTACTGACAAGAGTAACAGATGGTCAGCGACATTTAACAAACAATATTTCGACGGCGAAGACGCCCAGTGTTTAAACAACAATTAGGAGATGGCTAGTAAACTGCCAGAGACGCCCAGTGTTTAGATAAGAATCAAGAGATGACCAGTGAGATTAGCAACCACTCGGCGGAGACGCCAAGTGTTTAGACAAGAATTAACTGTGAAGGTGGGCAGGCAGAGTTACACGCCACTCGCCCGTTTTAAATGTAAATAATCAGATTATTTATGGTATTAACATTTTTCTTCCCGCTCTCACACAGTTACACAGTCCGTGATTGGTTCATTGAATGCGTAACCTGAGCTGACGTCAGCTGCTGGGAGAGAAATGGCGGGCACAGCGGCAGCAGATACAGGTTTCTCAAAGCTATACCCTCAAACACCGGACTGAACGACATTCACATTAATTCACACTTACTACATTAATTTACATGGCGTTTTTTTTTTGTTTTTTTTTTGTTTTGACTGGAATGTTCTGTTGCATTTCAGCTTGAATTCGAACAGGACATAACATGAGACGTTTTATACCGTATTTAATTTTTTCTACACAAATTCCTGTTTTTTTTCAATAAATGCCATATGTTCACATTACAGAATTTGCCAGCTCTAATTTTTAATTTCAATTTTCAATTTCTTACACGATACTGACCAAGACAAATCATTCAAACAAGACCCGCTATATTTCTTCATTTTTTGCGAGGGATTTTGACACTCTTTTAGATAACTTGTTACACTAAATGCTGAGCCCAGAGCGAACACACACGTACACACTGATGTTACCCTTTGTGACCTTATTGCATTTATTGTTACATTTACTGACCTTATCACATTTATTGATTACCCTTGGCGAGATTATTGCACCAACAAAGCCTGAGATTTGTCACGTCAGATTCTTCTGTGACCAGCTGCTTGTGACAGCAACCAGGAATGCCCTGCCCTGGCTGTGACCGGGTGCCTGTGACAGTAGCCAGACTGTGACCAGCTGCTTGTGACAGCAACCAGGAATGCCCTGCCCTGGCTGTGACCGGGTGCCTGTGACAGTAGCCAGACTGTGACCAGCTGCTTGTGACAGCAACCAGGAATGCCCTGCCCTGGCTGTGACTGGGTGCCTGTGACAGTAGCCAGACTGTGACCAGCTGCTTGTGACAGCAACCAGGAATGCCCTGCCCTGGCTGTAACCGGCTGCCTGTGACAGTAGCCTGGCTGTGAGCAGCTGCTTGCGACAGTGGCCAGGAATGCCCTAACCTGGCTGTGACCGGCTGCCTGTGACAGTAGCCTGGCTGTGAGCAGCTGCTTGCGACAGTGGCCAGGAATGTCCTGCCCTGGCTGTGACAGCTCATCTATAATTAAGTCTCTTAAAAACTGAAAAAAAAATCACTTTCTGAGAAATTTCTGGACCAGTTCCTCCCCCCCAAAAAAAAACAAAAAAAAAAAAACAACAACAACAACGAACAAACAAAAATATAATGCAAGTACAGAATGAGGTCGGACCCGAACACAACAATAGTGTTTATTTTTAGAAGGGAAATTTGGATTGCGAAGTGAAAAACTGCACAAAACACGAACTCTACAACACAAAGCGCAATCCTGTCAATAACTCTTCTCGCTTCCCTTCTGCATTAAATGGCAACGTGACCTATTTGTGGGAAACGGCAAACTCTCTACATTTGCCAGTGGTATCTCCACTCTTCTTATTCTGTAGTATCATCTGGTTAAGCTATGGCGTTACAATTTCCTTACGCCTGTGATCTCGTTACTGGTTATTTTTGCTTAATGGCTTGAAGACAAATAGCGCTGAATTACATTAACCAATCAATCGAAACGCTTGATTAACAGTCTGCATGACATGTCAGCTGACACCCCATGACTCTGTCGGCCAACATCCTATGACTTTGTCGGCCAACACCCCATGACCTGTCGGCCAACATCCCATGACTTTGTCGGCCAACACCCCATGACCTGTCGGCCAACATTCCATGACTTGTCGGCCAACGCCCCATGACCTGTCGGCCAACATCCCATGTTTTTGTCGGCCAACATCTCATGACTTGTCAGCCAACGCCCCATGACCTGTCGGCCAACAACCCATGTTTTTGTCGGCCAACATCTCATGACTTGTCAGCCAACGCCCCATGACCTGTCGGCCAACAACCCATGTTTTTGTCGCCCAACATCTCATGACTTGTCAGCCAACGCCCCATGACCTGTCGGCCAACAACCCATGTTTTTGTCGGCCAACATCTCATGACTTGTCAGCCAACGCCCCATGACTTGTTGGCCGACATCCTATGACTTTTGTCGGCCAACAACCCATGACCTGTCGGTCGACATCATATGACTTGTCGGCCAACACCCCATGACTTTCGATCAACATCCGATGACTTTGTCGGCCAAGAGGGGTATCGGAGGGGAGGGGGAAGGGGAGGGAGGGGGATGTCCTATCATAGCTACCAGACACGCCAGCAAGAGAAAAAAAAAAACGCGCAGAGAGCCAGAGAAATAGATCACTGTGAACAAATGGAGAATGAGATGTTCTTTTTTATGTTTTACACTTTTTTCACCACATATCAATACACCCAAGCTTGCATAAGCACTTAGTCTTTCTTTTTTTTTTCACGCCGAGCTCTGTGCGCACAAATTTCCCAATGGGGCAGGGCGCCAATCTATTGTGTAACCCTGGGCATTGTGAACACAACAGCACATGCTATTAGCCGCTTCATAAACTACGGCTGTCATTAGCACTGGCGCCAATGCCTCATGCATTGTCTTATTTTAATGTTATTTGTGTTCCAAAGGCATTTTATCTGCCTCATAAAAGATGCTGCTTTTAATGAAATGCAAGTCGAGTCGTCACGGCGTCGCTATAGAGACGCCTGCAACTATCTGCCCCCAAAATGAACACGTGTCACAAGAGGCACGTGCCACTAAAGAGACACGTGTCACAAGAGACACGTGCCACGAAAGAGACGCGTGCCACAAAATTACAACTTTAATTTTAAATATAACTCAATTGGTTCTTTTTTTTTGGTTCAACATTCACCTGCTTGATTTTCTATTAAACGCAGCAAACAAGACTCTCGTGTGAAGAAAGCGCAGATAGTGGTGGATCAATTCGGAGCCCCTGACAGGACACCCCAAGGCAAGCAGATGGCGACAGCAGAAGGAAAGTTTCGAACTTTATGTGACCATTTTCCACAGGATATTTGCTACTGTGTTATAATGGCGATAGGTCATGTTCTGTCGTACGTTGTTTTGGAATCAAACCACGAAGTCGATAATGGGGATTTTTCTCTGGTTACGTACGTATTTCCCGCTGTGATATTCTGCAGTATGAAATACGCAGAACTTTAAAAACTGGGTTAAAAATATATGCATGTGTGGCCATCGATGAAATAAATGCTGGTGAAGTGACCTTGTCAGTGTCACGTGCATCAGGTCACGTGCGTGAGGTCACGTGCGTCAGGTCTTTGTCAGGGCAGAGCGATAGTCAAGAGTCTACTGTGTGGTGTCGTCACGGATGGGAGGTACAGTCGAGATCACGTGGTTCCCTCACAGCTTGTCCTTCAACGACAGACTCCACTTCGCCGTGTACTTGTCTGCTAGTCGAGACATTATTTTATGTCCCGCTAGTCGAGTTATTTTCCAGTCGCGAGTCCAGGTAGTCAAGATGCCGCTGCTCTGCTGGCACACAAGTCAAGATTCTTGTGTTTCAAGTGTCAACTGAGTCAAGATTCTAGAAAGTTTCAATGATGGCAAGTGTCAACAGTCTGTCTCAATCGCATGCTCTTTGCACTGTTACGGCGGCCCCGCCTGATACAACAACGCCACACCAAAAGCTACAACGGCCAGTCGCCGGCTCTTACTCTCAAATGGCAGCGTCAAAAGACAGCGTCATGGTGTGACGTCACCACGGCCCCACTACTTCGTGTGTCTGCTGATATCGCATGTGTCTGCGACGGATACTGCGGGCGACCTTTGTCTCCATCACTCTTGTGACGTCACTGCATGCCGCCGAATCATTTATGTGACGTCACCATGCCGCCCACTTACGTCATGTGACGTCACTATATGCCGCTGAATTGTCGCTAGGGTGTTTTCGAAGGCAGAGCGAGAAATAACGGCGTGATCTTTTGAGTTCTTTGATCCTGCTTGGCCTTATGTCACGTCACCATTTCACCCACTTACGTCATGAGATGTCATTACA
The DNA here is from genome assembly GCA_949752745.1 of Protula sp. h YS-2021. NCBI lineage: Eukaryota > Metazoa > Annelida > Polychaeta > Sabellida > Serpulidae > Protula > Protula sp. h YS-2021. The sequence goes on along the minus strand of OX457025.1, from coordinate 99,464,065 downwards.
TGCCGCCGAATCGCCTCATGTGACGTCATCACGTCACCCACTTACGGCACGTACTACGGATAGCTGTAACAGTGGGGTGGATAATCGATGGCGGCACCCTCTCGTGCGGTCATGTGCCGCCCTATGGCGTTACCGCGGGGGGGGGGGGGGGGGGGTTATGACGTGTGGCTGCAGGGCTTGCGCTCCACAGCCGGCGAGAAGACGGCGTCGTCTGCCTCCTGCACCAGAAGTGGCGGCCGGTCTCGCATGACCACGTGCTCGACGATAACGGACGAGGACGGCGTCGACACGGCCACGAAGCTGTGTACACTGTCATCCGAGCACGTTGTCTGTGACTGAAACAGCAAAAGCACACAGCTCAACTTCCGGTGCCCGCACCCCCTCCCCCGAGCCAACATCAGGCCACAGCTGTACGACATACATTTATAGTTTGCCATTATTCAGACGAACATAGTACGAGATAAAAACACAAAATACTTCTTCCGGTTTCAATATTCACAAATTAAGACTTCGATTTTTTCCCCAGTAAATTTATTTATACAAACATATTTTTAAAAACTTAAGTCGTAATTAGTGCGTTGACTTCATTTCTGTTTTATATATTTTTAAAGACGTAAAGGTCAGACAAAAACAAGCACGTTTCTAACTCTATATAGAACTCTGTTTTACTGAAGCAAATGTCAAGCGGAGCACAGCCCATGCCCAAGGAGCGAGGCGTAAGCTCAGGCCATCAGGAATTCCTTCTTCACAATGTCGTAAGCAAACATCACGTAAGGCAAACAAATACGTATGACAGCGTACGTATGACAGCGTACCGTACGATGTATTCGTGATACAAACGGGCAAAAAACAGAATGGCTATTTATCGAATGGCAGCTACCCAAAAAAAGCTACATGAGTCATATGACTAAATGTTTCCAGGCATTTTGGGTTCAATTTCAATATGGCCACGTATTCATTGTTTTATTTCTTGATTACGCCAGTGCGAGTACCATGGAAACATGGCAAATTATGATGAGTATTTGACGAGTATACGATGCATATACGACGAGTCGTGACGAGTATTTGACAAGTTTTGACGAGTATATGACCAGTTATAACGAATTCTAACGCATATATGACCAGTTATGACGAGTATATGACGTGCATATAACGATTCATGACTAGTATATGGCGAATTCTGACACATGTATTGCGAGTTGTGACGAGTATATGACATCCGCATTCTCAGCTCTCTAGTATCTATAGACCAGTCGTTATATCCGATATGTCATTACCAGTCTACCCGTTCATGTGGTTTTATCATGGCGGATATGTCGTTACCAGTCTACCCGTGTGGTTTTATCATTGCGGATATGTCGTTACCAGCCTACCCGTGTGGTTTTACCATTGTGGATATGTCGTTACCAGTCTACCCACTCGTGTGGTTTTATCAGTGCGGCTATGTCGTTACCAGTATACCCGCTCGTGTGGTTTTATCACTGCGGATATGTCGTTACCAGTCTACCCGCTCGTGTGGTTTTATCAGTACGGATATGTCGTTACCAGTCTACCCGTGTGGTTTTTTCATTGCGGATATGTCGTTACCAGTCTACCCGTGTGGTTTTATCATTGCGGATATGTGGTTACCAGTCTACCCGCTCGTGTGGTTTTATCACTGCGGATATGTCGTTACCAGTCTACCCGCTCGTGTGGTTTTATCAGTACGGATATGTCGTTACCAGTCTACCCGTGTGCTTTCGTCATTGCGGATATGTCGTTACCAGTCTACCCGCTCGTGTGGTTTTATCAGTGTGGATATGTCGTTACCAGTCTACCCATGTGGTTTTATCATTGCGGATATGTCGTTACCAGCCTACCCGTGTGGTTTTATCAGTGCGGATATGTCGTTACCAGTCTACCCATGTGGTTTTATCAGTGCGGATATGTCGTTACCACTCTACCCGTGTGGTTTTATCATTGCGGATATGTCGTTACCAGTCTACCCGCTCGTGTGGTTTTATCACTGTGGATATGTCGTTACCAGTCTATCCATGTGGTTTTATCATTGCGGATATGTCGTTACCAGCCTACCCGTGTGGTTTTATCATTGCGGATATGTCGTTACCAGTCTACCCGTGGGGTTTTACCAGTGCGGATATGTCGTTACCAGTCTACCCGTGTGGTTTTGTCATTGCACTTTTTCACTTTCTTTTCACTGATCAAAATCCATTTTTTGCTGTTAAATTTTCCGAACAAAAAAAGCGGAATATACAGTAAAACACTGCAAACGACATCAGTTATGAGGTAGAACTGGAAGCGACATAACTTTGTGTCTCAGTTTAATTTTATAAGTCGTTTGAATTAATATCTGAGCCCAGTCCCAATGGAACCAAATTGGGTTATAAGTGCCTGGAAAAGTACTGACATGAGTGGCTATTCACCAAACTAACTTACCACCACAGTGGAGAAGGACGAGGGCTCGGCTGAGCGCGGCTGCGGCCCGCTCGTGGCGACCCCTGGCGGCCGCGCTGCGGACATCACCGACGCCTGTGACCTGCGGGACGAGCTCGAGTGTGAGCGTTTGCGTGTCACGTGACGCGTCTCAAACTCCTCCTCTTCTTCCTGGCCATGCCAAGCAATAACAACCGCAACGTTATTCACTGTGAATTGTCAGACAGAGGCTTGTCGTTAACACCTGACACCTAACCCCCGCACCCCCTCCACGCCCCACCCCCACACAAACACACAGACAGAGGCTAGTCGTTAACACCTAACCCCGCCCCCTCCACGCCCCATCCCGTGCCCCCTCCATTCCCCCCTCCACTCTCCCCGGCTCCCCCTCCACGCCCCAACCCTACACAAACACAGACAGAGGCTAGTCGTTAACACCTACGTTTAGGACCTCCTGTCCCACCTTCTCCCACAAGACAAACAAGACCCGCGTATTGGTCACCGTCCTGTGAGATCGTCTAGCCGATAAATTCAAGCGCTGGTGTCTACACGAGAACTACTTTTGATTCGAGTAAACTTTATCACTCATTCTATCATTCAGATGCACTTCTGGGTGCCTGGTGCAAGTTGGCAATCAATCAATACAATATGTCAAGATCTGTTAGCTTTAAACTCAAAGAAAAAAATCAAAAGGTTCAAAAACGTTACATTAAATTAATTAAGCAAAAAAAGCAAAAAAAAAAAAAAAAAAAAAAAAAAAACAACATTTAACAGTAAAATAAATAAATAAAAAATCTATATATGTCTCCCCCTGCGGGGAGACATAAAATAAATAAATAAACAGATAAATAAATAAATAAATAAATAAATAAAGGAAATTAAAATACAAGGAAGCTTGTTTTTCTATCCAGTAAACTTTCCCACTAAAAATAACCGACATTGATTGCGCTTCTAAGTGACTGCAGCACGAAGTAGGGGGGGGGGGGGGGGGGGGGGGGTTGGCGACAACATTATCACAACACCGCCTGATACATCACACTTGCCAATTTGATATTCCAAAAGCGGACGCAATTTTATCAAGATTCCGTGTCTGTACGAGACACGAATAAACTTGACAACGCTCCCAGACATTCACACAGAAATATACCTAGCCTTTAGCCCCGTTAACACCCTCAGCCCATCACACAGAAACAGGCCCAGCCTTTAGCCCCGTTAACACCCTCAGACATTCACACAGAAACAGACCTAGCCTTTAGTCCCGTTAACCCCCTCAGACATTCACACAGAAGAAGACCTAGCCTTTAGCCCCGTTAACACCCTCAGACCTTCACACAGAAACAGACCTAGCCTTTAGCCCCGTTAACACCCTCAGGCCTTCACACAGAAACAGACTTAGTCTGTAGCCCCGTTAACACCCTCAGACCTTCACACAGAAACAGACGTAGCCTTTAGCCCCGTTAACACCCTCAGACATTCACACAGAAACAGACCTAGCCTTTAGCCCCGTTAACACCCTCAGGCCTTCACACAGAAACAGACTTAGTCTGTAGCCCCGTTAACACCCTCAGACCTTCACACAGAAACAGACGTAGCCTTTAGCCCCGTTAACACCCTCAGACATTCACACAGAAACAGACCTAGCCTTTAGCCCCGTTAACACCCTCAGCCAATCACACAGAAACAGACGTAGCCTTTAGCCCCGTTAACACCCTCAGGCCTTCACACAGAAACAGACGTAGCCTTTAGCCCCGTTAACACCCTCAGACCTTCACACAGAAACAGACGTAGCCTTTAGCCCCGTTAACACCCTCAGACATTCACACAGAAACAGACCTAGCCTTTAGCCCCGTTAACACCCTCAGCCAATCACACAGAAACAGACGTAGCCTTTAGCCCCGTTAACACCCTCAGACATTCACACAGAAACAGACCTAGCCATTAGCCCCGTTAACACCCTCAGCCAATCACACAGAAACAGACCTAGCCTTTAGCCCCGTTAACACCCTCAGGCCTTCACACAGAAACAGACTTAGTCTGTAGCCCCGTTAACACCCTCAGACCTTCACACAGAAACAGACGTAGCCTTTAGCCCCGTTAACACCCTCAGACATTCACACAGAAACAGACCTAGCCTTTAGCCCCGTTAACACCCTCAGACCTTCACACAGAAACAGACCTAGCCTTTAGCCCCGTTAACACCCTCTGACCTTCACACAGAAATATACCTAGCCTTTAGCCCCGTTAACACCCTCAGACCTTCACGCAGAAGGAGACGTAACCTTTGGCACACTCATCACAGCAAATGTAATCTTTTTTCCTGCTGAATGACCTTCACCCGTGTTACTGGGTACGTGCCCCGGGGACGGGTATTGCGCCGTATTTCTTTCTTTGCGCCCAAGCAGAGCCAAGTTACTTCCGCATTTATCTTGCATTGTTACGACGGCTACAGCTTTCCACTTTTGACCCGCAGGTGTCCATAGAAAATAATTATCAGCCAACAACAACATGTAAAACGGAAAGGACGGACATCATAAATTCAGGACACCAGCGAAGGTGTAGCCAAAATAAATGGCTTACGTCATCGGACAGGACGGTGGCGCCATCTGTTGCCTTCTGTCGGCGCAGCTCGGCCAGCAAGTCCTTGAACTCCTCCTTCAGCTGCTCGACCTTCCCCAGGAGCACCTCATCCTCCAGCGACTGCTGCTGCTGCTTATCCAGCTGCGTCTTCAGCTCCTGCAGCTGCTGCTGAACCAGCAGCATCTTGTCCTGGAGCTGTCAATCAATCAATCAATCAATCAATCAATCAATCAATCAATATTAGAGCCACACTCAGTAAAACACTCCACATTGCGAGGTTTCCTGCTATTAGCTTGATTGTCAAGAGCTTCTTGGCAAGCGGATAATGACTAGTTTATAACAGAGGTGTCAAAAAGGAGTCGATGAAACAGACACTTCATATTGCTAGACCCCTTTGCATATTTACTCTGTTTGATGGGAATAAACAGATCGTCATGGTTTAAGATCGCCATTTGCTGTAAGACCGCCACCTCTCGACGTCGTCTGCATATTTCAAATGAGGCCAATGACACGATGGGGTGGGGGTGCGGGGGAGGGGGGAGGGGTTGGCGTGAGTTCGGCCATTAATCAGAGGCCAATCTGCCTTATCAGCACTCATTTACTGTGCTTATCCACATATGTATAAGATGAAGTTATCCGCCTCACTAATAGCATTACGCTATCTCACTTGTCATACACAATTTGACTTGTCCTGATCACGCCCCTCGCCGTTATCAAATTACTCCAGCCCCCGAGCAAGTCGCATCGCTTTTCTTTAACACATGCCTCCTCTCAAAGCTGGCCAATTTTCTTCCTTTATACATCAGGGTATTTTCTTCGCAATGGAGTACTTTTTTTGTTTGGTATTAGAGCTGCAGCGAAACTGGTGTATTTTTTTTTCAATTTATTTCACAAAGGGTCGGATTCCTAGCGTTCATTACAAAGATTGTCCATAGAAATTGAAAGCAGCCGAAGCTGTATTGATCTCCCTCCCCCCTACTTCCTCCCCCCTTCCGAAATTAAAGCATTCACTTATTGTAGTGAAATTGGTCTTGCTCTATTTTGTAAATACTCAGTGTGATTCCAGCGTGTTCTCCAACCATTATCTCCCAATTTGCTTCATGCGCACTCCCAGAGCCCCCTAACTCCTCCAGCGAGGGCTCTGAGGCTTGTCCAGTGATAGTGCCTCCTCTCCCCCACCCCTCTCCCACACACCCGCCCCTCCCCCATCCCTCCCCCCCCCACACACCCGCCCCTCCCCGCCCCCTCACCTCCTTCAGCGAGGGCTTCGGGGCATGTCCAGTGACAGTGCACGGCGGGATACTGAGGCGCGTACGGTGGAGCGCGCCCCCTACCCTCGCCCCCACCCCTCCCCCGCCCCACCACCCGCCCCTCCCCTTTCCCCTTACCTCCTCCAGCGAGGGCTCCCTTGCTGCATACACGTGCTCCGAGGTAGGGATACTGAGGCCCGTACGGTGGCAGTGCGCCCCCTCCCCTCCCCCCTCCCCCGCCCCCTTACCTCCTCCAGCGAGGGCTCCCTTGCTGCATACACGTGCTCCGAGGCAGGGATACTGAGGCGCGTACGGTGGCAGTGCTCCCTCTCCCCCCCCCCGCCCCCCTCCCCCGCCGCCACCCACCCCTCCCCCTCCCCCTCCCCCACACACCCGCCCCTCCCCGCCCCCTTACCTCCTCCAGCGAGGGCTCCCTTGCTGCATACACGTGCTCCGAGGCAGGGATACTGAGGCGGGTACGGTGGCAGTGCTCTCCAGGGATGCGTCGGTGCGCTAGCAAGTCAGACAGTCTGTTCATCTGCCACAAACGATCAAGCAAGAAATTGAAGTTAGTCAAGAAGATTCAAAGTCGTTTAATAAACAACGTACATCTTTTACTTGTTCAACGCTGTTCTCTACAACAGCAGATCCAGGATTACTTTAAGTGGGCGGGGGTGGGAGGGGATGAGGGGGATGGGGGTGGGGGCCGGGTTATAAGGATGAAGTATGATTCTACCAATACAATTCTAAAGAGTGATATGGAGTAGGGGTGGGGTCACATTTAATTTCTGTACATTCTCACTCCAAAATTGCAATTCCAGCCTCCAACACCACTAATGAAGGTTTCAAGTCTGCTGTGTATGAAACTTTTACGAAAGCCATTGTCTGGGGAAGGGGCCAAGCCGCTAACCCTGGAGAACGGACAACGCCCATAACCCTGGAAAACGGACAAGGCCCCTAACCCTGGAAAACGGACAACGCCCCTAACCCTGGAGAACGGGTCAGGCCTCTAACACTGGAAAACGGACAAGGCTCCTAACCCTGGCGAACGGACAAGGCCCCTAACCCTGGAAAACGGGCAAGGACCCTAACCCTGGAAAACGGACAAGGCCCCTAACCCTGGAAAACGGACAACGCCCCTAACCCTGGAGAACGGGTCAGGCCTCTAACACTGGAAAACGGACAAGGCTCCTAACCCTGGCGAACGGACAAGGCCCCTAACCCTGGAAAACGGGCAAGGACCCTAACCCTGGAAAACGGACAAGGCCCCTAACCCTGGAAAACGGACAACGCCCCTAACCCTGGAGAACGGGTCAGGCCTCTAACACTGGAAAACGGACAAGGCTCCTAACCCTGGCGAACGGCCAAGGCCCCTAACCCTGGAAAACGGGCAAGGACCCTAACCCTGGAAAACGGACAAGGCCCCTAACCCTGGAAAACGGACAACGCCCCTAACCCTGGAGAACGGGTCAGGCCTCTAACACTGGAAAACGGACAAGGCTCCTAACCCTGGCGAACGGACAAGGCCCCTAACCCTGGAAAACGGGCAAGGACCCTAACCCTGGAAAACGGACAAGGCCCCTAACCCTGGAAAACGGACAACGCCCCTAACCCTGGAGAACGGGTCAGGCCTCTAACACTGGAAAACGGACAAGGCTCCTAACCCTGGCGAACGGACAAGGCCCCTAACCCTGGAAAACGGGCAAGGACCCTAACCCTGGAAAACGGACAAGGCCCCTAACCCTGGAAAACGGACAAGGCCCCTAACCCTGGAAAACGGACAACGCCCCTAACCCTGGAGAACGGACAAGGCCCCTAACCCTGGAAAACGGGCAAGGCCCCTTACCCTGGAGAACGGAGAAGGCCCCTAACCCTGGGGAACGAGCCAGGCCGCTATCCCTGGAGAACGGACAACGCCCCTAATCCTGGGGAACGGACAACGCCCTTAATCCTGGGGAACGGACAAGGCCCCTAACCCTAGAGAACGGACAAGGCCCCTAACCCTGGAGAACGGACAAGCCCCTAACCCTAGAAAACGGGCCAGGCGCCTAACCCTGCGGAACGGACCAGGCCTCTAACTATGGAGAACGGACAAGACCCCTAACCCTGGAAAACAGGCAAGGCCCCTAACCCTGGAGAACGGACAAGGCCCCTAACCCTGGAGAACGGACAAGCCCCTAACCCTAGAAAACGGGCCAGGCCCCTAACCCTGGGGAAAACGGACAAGGCCCCTGAGCCCGGAGAACGGACAAGGCCCCTAAACCTGGAGAACGGACAAGCCCCTAACCCTGGAGAACGGGTCAGGCCTCTAACACTGGAAAACGGACAAGGCTCCTAACCCTGAGAACGGACAAGCCCCTAACCCTGGAGAACGGACAAGCCCCTAACCCTAGAAAACGCGCCAGGCCCCTAACCCTGGGGAACGAGCCGGGCCGCTAACCCTGGACTAAACCTCCCTTTTTTGTTGAGTGGGAATACACCGGAAGGGAAGGGGAGGGAAAAAGACCAACCAAACAAAAGCACCATTTCGTTTTACACTCAGGACTTTGTTAAGTCAAAACCTTACAAATTTTCGGACAAAAAAGTTGTCTAAATAAAGAGTGGGTTTGTTTGCTTGCAGGGAACATCGGTGTTCCCTCTCACTGGCCTACCCTCCAACCGATCCTTTGTTTAACCGGCCGTCGTTCTCACAGCCCATCCTTCCCACCGTCACTCCCTCTCACCGTCATTCCCTCTCTCCGTCACTCCCTCTCACTGTCATTAATCCTCACCGTCACTCCCTCTCACTGCCCTTCCCCCTCACCGTCACCCCCTCTCACTGTCCTTCACTCTCACCGTCACTCCCTCTCACTGTCCTTCCCCCTCACCGTCACCCCCTCTCACTGTCCTTCCCTCTCACCGTCACCCCCTCTCACCGTCACTCCCCCTCACCGTCACTCCCCCTCACCGCCACTCCCTCTCACTGTCCTTCACTCTCACCGTCACTCCCTCACTGTCCTTCACTCTCACCGTCACTCCCTCACTGTCCTTCACTCTCACCGCCACTCCCTCTCACTGTCCTTCACTCTCACCGTCACTCCCTCACTGTCCTTCTCTCTCACCGTCACTCCCTCTCACTGTCCTTCCCCCTCACCGTCACCCCCTGTCACTGTCCTTCCCTCTCACCGTCACCCCCTCTCACCGTCACTCCCCCTCACCGTCACTCCCCCTCACCGCCACTCCCTCTCACTGTCCTTCACTCTCACCGTCACTCCCTCACTGTCCTTCCCTCTCACCGTCACTCCCTCACTGTCCTTCTCTCTCACCGTCACTCACTCTCACTGTCCTTCCCCCTCACCGTCACCCCCTCTCACTGTCCTTCCCTCTCACCGTCACCCCCTCTCACCGTCACTCCCCCTCACCGTCACTCCCCCTCACCGCCACTCCCTCTCACTGTCCTTCACTCTCACCGTCACTCCCTCACTGTCCTTCCCTCTCACCGTCACCCCCTCTCACTGTCCTTCCCTCTCACCGTCACCCCCTCTTACCGTCACTCCCCCTCACCGCCACTCCCTCTCACTGTCCTTCACTCTCACCGTCACTCCCTCACTGTCCTTCACTCTCACCGTCACTCCCTCACTGTCCTTCTCTTTCACCGTCACTCCCTCTCACTGTCCTTCCCCCTCACCGTCACCCCCTCTCACTGTCCTTCCCTCTCACCGTCACCCCCTCTCACCGTCACTCCCCCTCACCGTCACTCCCCTCACCGCCACTCCCTCTCACTGTCCTTCACTCTCACCGTCACTCCCTCTCACTGTCCTTTCCCCCTCACCGTCACCCCCTCTCACTGTCCTTCGCTCTCACCGTCACTCCCTCTCACTGTCCTTTCCCCCTCACCGTCACCCCCTCTCACTGTCCTTTCCCCCTCACCGTCACTCCCTCTCACCGTCACTCCCCCTCACCGTCACTCCCCCTCACCGCCACTCCCTCTCACTGTCCTTCACTCTCACCGTCACTCCCTCTCACTGTCCTTTCCTCTCACCGTCACTCCCTCTCACTGTCCTTTCCCCCTCACCGTCACCCCCTCTCACTGTCCTTCGCTCTCACCGTCACTCCCTCTCACTGTCCTTTCCTCTCACCGTCACCCCCTCTCACTGTCCTTCGCTCTCACCGTCACTCCCTCTCACTGTCCTTTCCCCCTCACCGTCACCCCCTCTCACTGTCCTTCGCTCTCACCGTCACTCCCTCTCACTGTCCTTTCCTCTCACAGTCACTCCCTCTCACTGTCCTTCCCCCCTCACCGTCACCCCCTCTCACTGTCCTTCGCTCTCACCGTCACTCCCTCTCACTGTCCTTTCCCCCTCACCGTCACCCCCTCTCACTGTCCTTCGCTCTCACCGTCACTCCCTCTCACTGTCCTTTCCTCTCACAGTCACTCCCTCTCACTGTCCTTCCCCCCTCACCGTCACCCCCTCTCACTGTCCTTCGCTCTCACCGCCACTCCCTCTCACTGTCCTTCACTCTCACCGTCACTCCCTCACTGTCCTTCACTCTCACCGTCACTCCCTCACTGTCCTTCTCTCTCACCGTCACTCCCTCTCACTGTCCTTCCCTCTCACCGTCACCCCCTCTCACCGTCACTCCCCCTCACCGTCACTCCCCCTCACCGCCACTCCCTCTCACTGTCCTTCACTCTCACCGTCACTCCCTCTGGTTGTCCTTCGCCCTCACCGTCACTCCCTCTCACTGGCGTTCATTCTCTCCCTGCCTCCCGTTAATTAACGTCAGATGACACTTAGGTGTTTTAAGGCAGCGCAACCAACACTTGTTCGCTTGACCCGGGGCTTTTAATCTTTCTAAGATTACTTGATTATCCAAACCGTCACACAGGGCTGCGGAGTCGATCAAAGCCACTGCACCAGAGTGTGCTGACAATGGTCAAATTAACAGGACTCTTTCGTCACTGTCTTCAAAGCGAACAAACTGCGTGAATAATGACACGGAATGTCGGCGAGAACATATAGCGAGCCAATCAAAAGACGAAACAGCAGAAGAAGTAGCAGAAAAACATCCGGAGATCAATACGCAAAGTGGTGCAGCAATTAGCTCGTATCTTTCCATTTTTTTTCGCACACAAATTAGATTGAGTTTGGTAAGGACACACGGGCACCAGTAAAGGAACAAAGATGGAGTTTGGACTCGCAGTGGTCGATGCCCGGACAAGTAAGCAAAATCGTACGATGGCCAACCGGTGCCCGGATAGGCATCGGGCGGGCGTTGTACGGACACCGCGCGGGCGCCGTACGGACACCGTGGGGGCGCCGTACGGACACCGTGGGGGCGCCGCGCGGACATCGGCAATGTAGACGGGACTGGTCCGGCGTATATAATGGGCTGCATGAGACGACCAGCATAGAAGGTCAGAATGCCTGCCCCTGCACATAGACGGATACTGGTATGGCTCCGCATGCAGAACGCCAGAGCCCGACACCTTCATGACGTCATCCTCGCAGCGATGGTACAGGGAGAAGAAAGGATGGCAAAGGAGCGCCGTCACCGGAGGTGGTGGGTTAGGCCCTGGTGGACACAGAGAGTGCTCCGTTTATAGGAATCTGGTCCCTCTCCGGGCATCGGCCGGTGCTCGGACGGGTATCTGCCGGGGCCCGCACGATTTGACTTGCATCGTATGGGCATCGGCCGATGCCCGGCCGGTGATCGTACGATGATCGATAAGTCGTCAGAAGATACCGGCCCACTATTTTTTCCTAAAGCGTTCGGTCGCCTACCGATGATCGGACGGGCACCGGCCGATTATCTTTCACTTGCACAGATGTGTCACCGATGTGGAAAAAATCGGTGGCACATCGGGACATCGGTGAAATTCACCGATGTCTGGACATCGGCCGGCGACCGGTGGATTTGTGACCAAGGCAACAGGGCACCAGATACAAAGAAAGTGAGGAGCGGATGGAAATGGGCAAATCTTGATAAGCTTACCAGCCCCACCACCCAGTCATTGCTATCAGTACCCACTCCCACAACTCTGTTCCAAACAGAATCCCATGGCAACCGTTTACAAATAAATATTTATCATGTTTATTTAAAACGAAAACAACGCTTAAAACTCTGAAATAAAAGCTGAAATATGTGGCGGTTTCCAAAAACAACCAAAATCGCCGATGGAAATGAACGCAGAAAAAGGGAGCAAAGAAAAGAAACATAACGAACTTTTCCACTAAAGCTGGTGATAATTACATTACGATATCAGATGCAAGTCATTCAGTCATGTTTGAAAATTTATATTTATGTAAAAAAAAATGGCACTGGGAGAGTCACGGCAAGGCAACTCGTGATAATTGAGCAGCCTGGCTGAAGGAAGCATTTGCATTGACTGAAGCTGGAAGATCACAATTACTCCCGCCTTCATTGCCCAATAACAGGAAGACTATTGGCCTGGCAGCTAGCTGTACTTTTTTCGATAACATTTTGAACGTCCCGACAATCGCTTGGATTTTTTTTGTTGAGAAATTTGATGTCAAAATTCAGTCACTTATTTACGTGATCGAGCGATCTCGAGACTCCTTTGGCATCTTTACTGAATGCGAAATAACAAAAATGTTCCAATTGGTCAACCCTCAAATATTTAGGTGTTATTTCCCCTTCTCAAGGGTCCGCTTGAAGGATAAACAAAGAGTGTTTTCCCAGCAATATTATGGAAAGATGACAGATTTTGAAGTTCTATAAAGAAACATTAGTACATTAATTGTGGTCTATGGATAAAAATTAAGTCGGCCGATAATGTCCGGTGTAATAGTCTACCTGGCTCCCATGTGCAGCTTCACCCCCGATGAAAGCTAGAGTATGGTATCACCTGAACATATAGTACGGTATCTCCTCACCTGGACATAGAGTATGGTATCTCCTCACCTGGACATATAGCACGGTATCTCCTCACCTGGACATATAGTACGGCATCTTATCACCTGAACATAGAGTATGGTATCTCCTCACCAGGACATATAGCACGGTATCTCCTCACCTGAACACATAGCACGGTATCTCCTCACCTGAACATATAGTACGGTATCTCCTCACCTGAACATATAGTACGGTATCTCCTCACCTGATGATATAGCACGGTTTCTCCTCACCTGGACAAAAAGCATGGTATCTCCTCACCTGGAGATATAGCACGGTATCTCCTCACCTGGACATATAGCACGGTATCTCCTCACCTGGACATATAGCACGGTATCTCCTCACCTTAACATATAGTACGGTATCTCCTCACCTGAACATATAGTACGGTATCTCCTCACCTGGAGATATAGCACGGTATCTCCTCACCTGGAGATATAGTACGGTATCTCCTCACCTGAACATATAGTACGGTATCTCCTCACCTGAACATATAGTACGGTATCTCCTCACCTGAACATATAGTACGGTATCCCCTCACCTGGAGATATAGCACGGTATCTCCTCACCTGGAGATATAGCACGGTATCCCCTCACCTGGAGATATAGCACGGTATCTCCTCACCTGGAGATATAGTACGGTATCTCCTCACCTGGAGATATAGCACGGTATCTCCTCACCTGGACATATAGCACGGTATCTCCTGACCTGGACATATAGTACGGTATCTCCTCACCTGGAGATATAGCACGGTATCTCCTCACCTGGACATAGAGTTTGGTATCTCTTCACCTGGGCATAGAGTATGGTATCTCCTCACCTGAACATATAGCACGGTATCTTCTCACCTGGATAAAGTGTCCTCATCCCCACTAACGTAGTCCGGTCTGGGATCATATTTATGTCAATTTCAACCTAGTAAAACTTATTTCACAAGCTTAATGGCCCGGATATAATAATAAATGGAATATCAACAATATTTACTTATGCTCCCAAACACATTAACATAGGCCCTACTTCGGAATTCTTTTTTTTTTTTTTCATGTTTTTCTTTTGCATTTCAGTGGCTATTTTCTGAGTTAAATGTAGAATGCATGACATGAAACTAATAACTATACAACAAACGGTGTAGTTGTGAGACGTGAAGGAAGCCTGCTAATTGAGCGCTAATTATGTGGCCACTGGAGGACATCAGCGAAGGCCCAGCCGCTAAGAGGTGTGACCGATGGTGCGACGATTTCCACATGAAGCCTCACACAAAGGCGGGGGGTGGGGGGGGGGGGGGTGGGAGTGAGGATGGTGGGGGGGGGGGTTGTTGACAACACCTTGCATTTCCATAACACAAAGCTCCAACGATACCGCCCATCATCATTACAAGCCGGGGTGTCTTGATAATACACGAAAATCTACGGATTTCTGTCAACAAGTAGAGCAGCTCCCGCCCGTCCCCACCTCAATACCTAATGAGCACTACCTAACACTCTCATAATAACTGCCTCCAAGAGGCGATGCTGTGGCGTGCGAACGGCGGCGAGCAATTATCAAAGCTTTTTCCCTGCAGGTCTGATACCTCCCTTCCGGTCGCTCACAGAATGCGTCAACGGCGTCTGTGTGGGGATTGGGGGGGGGGGGAGGGTCACGGGGGGGGGGGGTAGGGGTGGCGATGTCAGCACGACACGATACGAAAACCGGTTTCTCATGACATCCGATATATTGCAAAATGAGCACAAAAACGACAACTTTTCCGTAGACCGCAGACCGAATTAATTTTTTTGTTGTTGACAGTAAAACTGCAGATCACTCAGCACCTACGAATCGACGGCTAGTAATTGGTGCTCTTTACTTAAGGATAACGTACATATTTTCAGTGTGATGGGCCAAATATATATGCCTAATGTTCTTTTCTCCAAAAGAATAATTTATTCCATGAACTGTAAAAACAGTTCGGATTCTTTGGGTTCTTTGTGATAGTATCATTTAACAAATCGTTCCTTCAGAAGTAGCATCTAAAAAGGTCAACGAATTTTAATGGGTCGCAAAATTTTCAAAACTAAAAAGACGAACGTTTATACATAATACGCTTAGGCCTCCTACTGATAATCCAAGCGCTTCTACAACATACAAGAATTAAGATATCATTATTATCAATACCGTTAATGCTTCAGAAAAGAAGGCCCTTCCCCTTCCATGGCAACCGAACAACAGATGCACTTCCGCTTCCATGGCAACCAAACAACAGAGGCACTTCCGCTTCCATGGCAACCAAACAACAGAGGCACTTCCGCTTCCATGGCAACCAAACAACAGAGGCACTTCCGCTTCCATGGCAACCGAACAACAGACTGCCCGAAGTGTTAAATGCTCTGCCAACTGCTACGTTCTCCACACATGTAATTCGTAAGAGATTGCTTCATCCATCGCATGTCAACAGCAACCGCTGAGGAAACTGATAGACTGTCAAAATCCTAAACAACACGCCCACTCCCGTCTGAGGCCTGCTTAGAAAACCCGGGCCCGGTATTCATAAAGCACCACTAGCGTTAGCAGCACTACCCACCAGCTAACACATTGGCAGTGGCACTAGCAGCGCTTTGTGAATACGGGCCCCTGACCTTTCTCAGAAAAGGCTCGTCATTCTTTTATTGGTAATTTTACTCGGGGCTGCAGCACAGCTCAAAAGCCGCTTTTAACTCGTAACGTTCGGCTTTCACCCAACCAAGAAACCATACGTATGCATGAATGAACCGCAGCGAGACCTCTCACAGCCACACTTCCGGTATGGCCCTACCATTTCCCAGAATCATTGAACTTTCTATTGATTAGCTATATTGTTCATTTTCTCATTCGGCTAAACACCCAAGATATTTATGTCTTCCCAAGAGCTCCATATGTAAGGCATCGAGTCATTAAAAGGTCGTGAGGAGAGCTGTTGGATTACACGCAGACTTGGAGCGCTGCCAAGCACCTGCTTCTCACACAGGAAGCATTTAAGAACACCCTACCGATACCACATGCAGATCTAACACTTCCTCATGATCTCTGGCCTCAAAGACGGGGGCCGGGGCTTGGGGGGGGGGGGGAGAGGGGGGGGGGAGAGAAGGAGGCTTTCTCCTATCTTTTACAATGAAATCGAACATTTTCACGTCATGTTTGAGAAAAATGTTACAGCCAATAACCCCATCTGATAGTCTCTACCTCTCGCCAGACACATATTTCCAAGTGAATTTTCTTTCTGAATTGCATCTGAATTGAAGTTAGCAAATACTAATAAAATATTTACGGGTCACATTTGTATCTGTCAGTTAACAAAGCACGGTTCGGTGACTTCCACCCATAACGCACCTGCGCACAATCTGTGACGCCATCAATTCACAATAACAACAATATCAACCAATCACAAGCCCGACTGATACACCTGTTGCCAAGCAACATCACTCACCTGCTTGATGAAGTCCTTGGTGATGATATCCGGATCGGGGACCACGGCGCTGTCGGCGAGCACGGAGAGACGGATTTGGTCCCCGTAGGAGGCCACACAGAGCGACAGCACGACGCGGTCCCGCGGCGGCATCCAGTACACCATGCCTTTGATCTCGCGCGAGCCGAATTTGAGCGCCACGTCGGGCCCCGGCAGATTCGTGATGAAAGCACTGGTTTGATTGAGCAATGAGTTAAACACGCGGTGGTAGAGACGCAGCGGTAAGACCGTGGACAGGACGAAGTGAGCACCATAGAGCGCCACTAGATCCGTCGAGTTCTTCAGTTCGTCCATCCGCTGTTTGACCTCCCACAGCCTCGGTATAGCGCCCTCGGTATTGGTCGGCAGTACGACGTCCGTCAGTGTCACCTTGTTACCCATCTCTATTTCTTCCTTGTACGGGCGGAGGTCGATGAGTAAAGTAGTTCGACTGTCGTAGGGATTTGAAATGCCTTTGGCCTGCATATAAGTGCGCACACTGCCCGCTATAGCAGACAGCAGGATATCATTGAGCTTGCCGCGCGTCACCTGTTTTATCCGATGCGCTCGAGCGTATTCGAACGGCTCCGACCATGACACCACCTTCCGCCCGGACAACTCCCGTCCGTGCCATATATTCTTATACTGTCTGCTGCATAGTAGCTTGGAAAGTAGGACGAACGGCCCCATCACAGTGGCTCGGACTAGGTTGAACATCATGGCGGACCGGCCGAAGTTTTGTTTCGTATAAACGCCAGCACTGTCGTCCGATATACTGTAAAAGACTTTGAGTAAGGACATGCCGTCGCTAAGGCATGGGTGAATCCTTAGCAACAGCATTGTGTCCTTCGTCTCGCCGAAATTCGACAAGATGTGGATCTCCCACAGCGGTTTATCCAGGGAAAGAGCGCGGCCGGCTAACAGGCTGATATATTGGGCTAGTTCTTCGCGCGTGCGCAGAGACTGTGGCATGGCGAACACGTGATTATCTATGCAAAAATCCTCGTCAGTTTGCCACGCGAATCCGGACGGCATCGGGACTACTTTTTGTGTGAAGCGCGGGTATTCCTTTCGCCTGTGTTTGGTCTCTGAACACACGAGCCTGGCGTTGACTAGATCGCGAATTCGGCAGATGTCTAAACCACCCTCCAAATCAAACAAACACTGCATTACAGACTTGTTGAACTGCGAGTCGTGCAGCCAGAACGTGTCCATGGTGCCGACACGTGACACGCACGTGCTGCACTTCTGATGACGAAAGCAGCAGCAGCAATTGGCGCAGCGGCGCACCAGCCAGCAGAGAGGCAGCAGGAGCAGAATGAGCACCGCCGCCGGCGCGAATAGCACGAGGCTACAGACCAGATAGGCCAGGCCCAAGAGGAAGCCGCCACAGGCGTTCCTCTCCGTGGCATGCCTCAGGCGTTTATGTGGCGCGCTCGGCACGGCAGGCGTGTTGCCAGGCGCGAGGCTGCAGCGCCCGATCGAGTCCGCGTCATCCCGCGACAGCCGCGGCGTCTCCTCGTCTTCATGGCGCGGCGATGTGACGTCAATGCGCACGTCGTTGTCGGGCAGTTGGCTGTTGGTGACGTCACACCTGCCCTCACCATCCTGTGCGTGCTCCATCTTGGCTTACCTGCTGCTTTACGTCGCACTGTTGCTAGGTTACCATTCCAGACATTCCACTGCTCCTGTCATCCGAAACATCGCAGTCCTGAAACAAGACACAGAAATGCTTGGTGTACACAGTTTACACTATATTTATTTATTTATTTATTTATTGACTTAGTATCCACCTGTTTGGTTTTCTGGTGTAAATTTATGGTGAAACCTTTTGTGTATGTTTTTACTCTTGCTCTGCAATCGCGCACTTTTGTGTGGCACACGTTATCTCCCGAGGCTCGTGGGGGTTTGCGTCGGTGACGCTTCTACAGGAGCCGGGAGAAGCGCTATATTTTATAATCTTCTCCTCTTACATTCAAACAACTGTGTCATCTTAACATAAGGAGTAGTACTGCCGCGTCACTGGTGCGAAGACCTTCAAATGTAGATAAAATCCCATGAAACACGACAAGAGATCTGTGTAATGCTGAAACTCCATCACGTCTACAGTCTGACATTTCGGGAAAACCACAAAGCCAAGACTACAGCAAACGGCGGTTCATTCACACTACTAGTGTGGGCATTAAATTCTGAACCCTAACGCGATGCAACCTCCCTCGTCCCCACCCACCCATCTCAGTCAAAATTTTATTTACAGTAAAACCTTCGGGAGATCATGTACTGAGTGAACATAACTGGAGAACGTCTAATTATTGACAACTATGCGATTTTTTTAAATTACCCAGGCGAAAGTTCACCTTTCTTTAGTGACTTCTTCTACACAATGATCAATGTGCCAACCTTCGGATGCGCGTCAGAAGGGGTTGGTGGAGGAGAGGGGAGAGGAGGGGAGGGGAGGGGAGGGGAGGAGTGGTCATGCGGCATCAGAAGGGGTGGGTGGGTACCGGTGATCTACCTTTGCCTGCCGAGAGCAAGGAGGGGGTGGGGTGGGGGATGGGGGCAGAGAACCAGTAGAGATTTTGAATATCGACATTCTGAAAATCGTAATTATGTCAATCAGAAAATCAATTTTGATTTTAGGATTTTTCATATGGATAACAATAGGACTCAATAACAGTAGTCTTCAAGCGGTGTGGACAAAAATACAAGAGCGGAGATATTATTCACTGTGGAACCAATCAACGCCCCCCCCCACCCCCGTCCCCGTACACACCAAAGCCCACGCTTCCACTACTCATGCCCACGACGGATCAATCGACAATACGCAATAGCCTCGTCAATCCGCGACCCCGGCACAGACAGGTTTTGCTGCCCACAATTCTAACTGCTGTTTTTTTCTGACTGCTTGAGCGCGTAACCATCACTCACGGGACGAAGGCCAACTTCTTACGCAAATCTCCTATTCTGTGTCATTGTGAAATAAACATGAGTGGGCTGATCTGACTGATCAGTTTATTACACTAATGGAAGAAGCACACACGTCTGTAAATACCCAACACATGTCAAACACAAAATCCGCCCCGCCCAGGATTCCAGATTTCTTTCTTTCCCGAAACTCTTCCGTTTGTAAAACAATCACACACACATATATATGTTACAGGGAATCTATGTAATTAGGGATTTCACGAAATCCCTAGGGAATTCGTTTAATGAATAAGCTCATGTCGATTATACAACTATTTTGAAAAATGTTCCATTCAGGAAGGCTGTTTAGTGGTTCTTCAAAACTGTGTATCCCTTTTCACATCGAAAGAAATTGGAATTTATAACATTACCATCCAAAATAACAGAATTTGGCGTGAAATGTGACATAAATTACATAGGATAAAAATATCGCTAAATTTAGGTACTGAAGTATCTCATGAATGATAGTTTGGCAATCGAGTGCTTTGAGTATATTGATTCAAAATCTACTATCAATTTCGGTAAAATACTACATTGCAAACATGAAAATTCTCAATAAAAACATCGAAATTGATTGAGCAAGTTATTACACGAATCCACTAGAGATTTCATGAAATCCCTAATTTCACAGATTCCCTGTAACATATATATGTATATGCAATTTTGCAATTAACCTTTACCGACACCTGTTCGTATCCAGTGAATAATTATTACAATTTAATGAGTTCGTAAGTACGTGCACTCAATGTCCTGGTGCGGTTGCCCATGACAACGGTCAATCACGGCGTCTGCTGTTCCTAATCAACCCTGGATTCACACAACACGCGCATGCTCCCTCGACACAAATCAGACCACACCTGTCCTATAATGAGCGACTCGGTGCCGGTGACGTCATGTGAACCGAACCACGGACGCCTCGGGCCGATCGTTCGAACTCGCTGTCGGTGACGTCATGTGAACCGAACTACGGACGCCTCGGGCCGATCGTTCGAACGCCATTTAATCCCTTTATTTTATTGTTTTCTTGAATCCCACAGTAGCATAGTTTTGCTTAACAACCAATCTTTCAACAATTCAACTCGGCTGCCAGCAATCTTTTATATTTTCTGTGGAAAAAAGACTTAATCTGGCCTAAGGCTTTTTTAAGCCGACAATTAACCACTGGTTGGTTTGTTAACTTTTACATCATCTATTTCAAGTTGTTATTTGTCTTCTGAAAAGCCACCAGTCACCCGATAGCTCGGTAACCCAGTAACCCGATAGCTCGGTAACCCAGTCACCGGATAGCTCGGTAACCCAGTAACCCGATAGCTCGGTAACCCAGTCACACGATAGCTCGGTAACCCAGTAACCCGATAGCTCGGTAACCCAGTAACCCGATAACTCGGTAATCCAGTCACCCGACACCTCGGTAACCCAGTCACGCGTCGGCTCGGTAACCCAGTAACCCGATAGCTCGGTAACCCAGTCAGCCGACACCCCGGTAACCCAGTCAAGCGACGGCTCGGTAACCCAGTAACCCGATAGCTCGGTAACTCAGTAACCCGATAGCTCGGTAACCCAGTAACCCGATAGCTCGGTAACCCAGTCACCCGATACCTCGGTAACCCAGTAACCCGATAGCTCGGTAACCCAGTCACCCGATAGCTCGGTAACCCAGTCACCCGATAGCTCGGTAACCCAGTCACCCGATAGCTCGGTAACCCAGTCATCCGATAGCTCGGTAACCCAGTAACCCGATAGCTCGGTAACCCAGTAACCCGATAGCTCGGTAACCCAGTAACCTGATAGCTCGGTAACCCAGTCGAGTTAAGAACTTACGATTCACTAAGGCGATGAAAACCCAACGCGCGCTTCATCCACAAATTGACGCTCCCACGACTAAAATGCTACTAAAAATAAATAAAACTGCAACAATAATAAAAACTGTCGCAAAAAAGAAAACAAATTTTTCCATTTTCTGCTCAATATTACAGAGATTCTAATCTACGTTTGAAAGTGGCTAGCTCAGTGATTTTACTGCAAACAATAAAAAAAAAAAAAAAAAAAAGAAAAGGAAAAAAAAACAAAAGAAACAAAAAAGAAAAAAAAAAATTAAAGGAAACATTCCTCCTGAAACAAAACCTCTCGTGGTAAATTTTCCACCCCCGGTTTAGACCTAGTTTCCGTCATCTTAATTATGAGAAATGACCCTAAAAATATTCCACACCGTTGGAAATGAAGAGGTTTAAATACAGTATGCATCTCAATCACATCGTGAATTACGCATATCTATTTTCAAATCTCCCTGGTGTCTCTGACGTGATTGCAGTGAACTTTCTACCCCCGAAAGAAACAATGGCAATCAGACTTTCATTAATTGGCAGCTTCGGTTACAATGAATGGTAAACAACCGCACTGCTCTCTCTTTTTTTGCACCTATTTACGGTCGTAACTGTTGCATCGGAATGTGAAAACTGTGTCTTTGTATCATTGACATCAGGCGAACTTCTTAGGCTTCATTTCTCCCATGTCACCAACATGCGCAAAAAGTTTCAAAATCAAAGGCAATTTTCACAGGCATTCGGCGACAGGGAGACGCTTCCAGCACATCTTACTTGGCGTGCTCGAAGCACTCAGCTCATGAACCGTCAACCGTGAAAGATTCACGTTGTTTGAATCAATTAACGGTGACCATTTACGTGCATTTACGAGTCACTCCCTCCCACCGAAAAAAAACATGACTGTGACAATACGTGACAAAATACGTGACTGTGACACCCATGAATCCCTTTCTCCACGACCGCGAGTCCCAATCCCCCGCCCTTGTGCAAGTAATCACGGCCATGCGTCACCATTCTGCGTGAGTGTGACAGCCATCCGCACTCCTTCTGCGCACACGGTCACACACTATATATAGCACCTTTATCTTTGTGCTCGGGCCCCTGGATTTTTCCCCCATGGGCTCGTTGAATCCATCCCCCCCCCCACCTTCCACCCACTCAAAAAAAATCCTAGCCTGTGCACGATCGTGACAGCCATATCTCTCCCTTTTATGTGGTTGTGGTTGTGACAGATATTCTTCGCCCTTCTACGTGACTGTGACAGCCATCCCTCACTCTTCTACGTGACTGTGACAGCCATCCCTCACTCTTCTACGTGACTGTGACAGCCATCCCTCACTCTTCTACGTGACTGTGACAGCCATCCCTCACTCTTCTACGTGACTGTGACAGCCATCCCTCACTCTTCTACGTGACTGTGACAGCCATCCCTCACTCTTCTACGTGACTGTGACAGCCATCCCTCACTCTTCTACGTGACTGTGACAGCCATCCCTCACTCTTCTACGTGACTGTGACAGCCATCCCTCACTCTTCTACGTGACTTTGACAGCCATCCCTCACTCTTCTACGTGACTGTGACAGCCATCCCTCACTCTTCTACGTGACTGTGACAGCCATCCCTCACTCTTCTACGTGACTGTGACAGCCATCCCTCACTCTTCTACGTGACTGTGACAGCCATCCCTCACTCTTCTACGTGACTGTGACAGCCATCCCTCACTCTTCTACGTGACTGTGACAGCCATCCCTCACTCTTCTACGTGACTGTGACAGCCATCCCTCACTCTTCTACGTGACTTTGACAGCCATCCCTCACTCTTCTACGTGACTGTGACAGCCATCCCTCACTCTTCTACGTGACTGTGACAGCCATCGCTCACTCTTCTACGTGACTGTGACAGCCATCCCTCACTCTTCTACGTGACTGTGACAGCCATCCCTCACTCTTCTACGTGACTGTGACAGCCATCGCTCACTCTTCTACGTGACTGTGACGGCCATCCTGTACCCTTCTACGTGACTGTGAGTCATCCCTCACTCTTCTACGTGACTGTGACAGCCATCCTGTGCCCCTCTACGTGACTGTGAGTCATCCCTCACTCTTCTACGTGACTGTGACAGCCATCCTGTGCCCCTCTACGTGACTGTGAGTCATCCCCCACTCTTCTACGTGACTGCGACAGCCATCCTGTACCCTTCTACGTGACTGTGAGTCATCCCTCACTCTTCTACGTGACTGTGAGTCATCCCCCACTCTTCTACGTGACTGCGACAGCCATCCTGTACCCTTCTACGTGACTGTGAGTCATCCCCCACTCTTCTACGTGACTGCGACAGCCATCCTGTACCCTTCTACGTGACTGTGAGTCATCCCCCACTCTTCTACGTGACTGCGACAGCCATCCTGTACCCTTCTACGTGACTGTGAGTCATCCTTCACTCTTCTACGTGACTATGACAGCCATCCTGTGCCCTTCTGCGTGACTGTGACAGCCATCCCGTGACCTGACAGTCATCCCTCACTTTTCTACGTGACTGTGACAGCCATCCTGTGCCCCTCGACGTGACTGTGAGCCATCCCCCACTCTTCTACGTGACTGCGACAGCCATCCTGTACCCTTCTACGTGACTGTGAGTCATCCCTCACTCTTCTACGTGACTGTGAGTCATCCTGTGCCCTTCTACGTGACTGACAGCCATCCCTCAATCTTCTATGGTATCGGTACTGCGTTGTTGCCCAACAGCCAACCTCTGCGGCGGTTCGGTCTGTTTGTGTAACACGTTTTTACTCCGAAGACCAACTGGGGGGTTCCGCGAAAAAAGTACTCATAAAAGATAGGAACTACCTTTTTAAAATATTCATCCGCTGTGTTTATACATAACAGAAAGATCTCCTCTTTCAGCTGTTTAATCCCAATGACGGTACTATAACAGCCATCTCTCCCCTTTCCATGTGGTTAAGACAGCCAATTTCCCAGCCAATTTCCCCAATTTCCAGCCGTTTGTCCAGGAAGTTCGCGGGCAAGTCTGGTAATCTACAGCACTGACACAGCCAAGCACTGACACCGCCAAGCACTGACACCGCCAAGCACCGACACAGCCAAGCATCGACACAGGCAAACACTGACACAGCCAAGCAGTGACACAGCCAAGCAGTGACACAGCCAAGCACTGACACAGCCAAACACTGACACCGCCAAGCACTGACACAGCCAAGCATCGACACAGGCAAACACTGACACAGCCAAGCAGTGACACAGCCAAGCACTGACACAGCCAAACACTGACACAGCCAAGCACTGACACAGCCAAGCACTGACACAGCCAAACACTGACACAGCCAAGCACTGACACAGCCAAGCACCGACACAGCCAGGCACTGACACAGCCAAGCAAAAACAGAGAGAAGCACTGACACAGCCAAGCATCGACACAGGCAAACACTGACACAGCCAAGCAGTGACACAGCCAAGCACTGACACAGCCAAACACTGACACAGCCAAGCACTGACACAGCCAAGCACTGACACTGCCAAGCACTGACACAGCCAAGCACTGACACAGCCAAGCACCGACGCAGCCAAGCATTGACACAGCCAAATACTGACACAGCCAAGCACTGGCAGAGCCAAGCAACGACAGAGCCAAGCACCGACAGAGCCAATCATTGACACACTCTTATCAACAACCGCACGGATGGGCGATCCCGGCTGGCGACCGTTACTACGGGCTCCTGTGACACAAGCCGTGAAGACTGCGTCACGGATAGCAAACACAGCCTTGTCAAGCAAGAACTGCTCATAAGGAACCCCCAATGATGTTTGTGAGGTGAGGCGGCAGACACAGAAAAGGCTACTCACACGTCACGGCGGGGTCTTAACTCAATTACAGCGATGTCAAGCTCTCATTACTCCCCGATGACTTGGAACGCAAATTACGAGGGAAACAAGATGAGTATTTACGACTACAAGCACTTCAATCATGCTCTAAAGCTTACCATTTTATGCACATTTTTCCACAGTATTTTTCACTTACTATAATTATTACACAAACAGATGTACTTACTGTCCATAATTAGATCTCCCTGTCATTTTTCACTATTACGTCACGCACGTCTCTTTCATCCAGATCCTTTTATTCTTTTGTCACACTCCAGTATTATCCAGCATGAGGTCTCTCTATATCCAGCCCCTTCTATACCACTGAAGCCAGCAGTGCGACGCGCCAGTCGTCAACAAAACCGCCCGTGTCTCGATGCCAAGTGTTAATAAGTAACAGGTGACATAAGGCACTTGTTGCTCCTCAAAACGGCAAGAAATTGACATTGGTGATTTCCAGTGGGGGAGCTGCTCTCGCTCTCTCTCTCTCTCTCTCTCGCTTGCGACTCAGCACGGTCCTCGGTGTTTAAAAAAAGATACTTTTCCCCGCCGAGTCGACACAGGAAGAAATCAATAACGGTGCCGAGTGAGGCCAGACAGGCAGCAGCTATCTCAGGGCGCCGCTGTGTGATCGTGGCGCATATATACTGCCAATTCTCACTTGTTGTGACGTGTGAATTGCACTTCCACAAAATGTATTTCAATTTCGTCAGATAGTCTCTCTCTCTTTGCGGTTAGTAACAAACCACACTTTAGACATAGTGTTGAGAATAGCACCACCCACTCCCCTCCCCTCCCACCTTCTCCACCCAACCCCAGCCGTTTTTTGTTCTTCAGACAGACTTTCATAAGGGCAGATAACACTACTCTGGGATGGTCTGCATTAAAGCTGTCAAGTTGAAGTTACAACTAGACCGTTTTCGCTACCGAGTAGCGAAAATTACACTGGGGGTCCACAAAAATACGAATCTGAACTCTTAAAATTAAGAATTGACCATGAACGAGGAGGTGAAGGTTACCAAGATACCTCTTCCCTTATCTTCTCTTTTAGGCCCAAACGGTCGAAAATAAGCTTAAAATCGCACTACCTATAACCGTTTTTGGAACTTCCGGTTTTCGACAGTGACCATGACCGAAATGGTCAAGATCACCGAGGTACCTCTAACATAACGCCTTTTAGGCTAAAAGGGTCGAAATAACCTCAAAACAGATCTATCTATACCCTTTTTTCAAGATACTGGTTAACTTCCGGTTTTTCACCGTCACCATGACCTAGAAGGTCAAGGTTACCGAGGTACTTCTTACATAGTCTTTTAGGCATAAAGGGTCGAACATAAGCTCAAAATCTCTGACCGTTTTCGAGATAATGGCCATCTTCCGGTTTGACTTTGACCATGACCGAGGAGGTCAAGGTCACCGAGGTACCTATTACATGTAGTCTTTTAGGCCCAAAGGGTCGAAAATAAGCTCAAAATCTCTGACCGTTTTCGAGATAATGGCCATCTTCCGGTTTGACTTTGACCATGACCGAGGAGGTCAAGGTCACCGAGGTACCTATTACATGTAGTCTTTTAGGCCCAAAGGGTCGAAAATAAGCTCAAAATCGCTAACCGCTAACCGTTTTCGAGATGATGGTCAATCGTTTTCTAACTTCATGGTAAAACTAGGCTAAAAGCATCGGTGGAAGGCCATGTTCTGCCACAATATACACATGTATTTGAAGGGAGTTGTATAAGAGATTTAAGTTGGATAAAGAAACAAATATTCTATTCATTTTACAACTTAATTCCTAACAAAACTTGAGTAAAATGCTCTCTGTGCTTCCGTACTCAACCGTTCACATTTGCCGTGTTGCCAAAACATGAACAGTCTACTTTCAAAAACAGCGAAAAAGAAGTGCGCAGCAAATGAGTCACTGATGACCCAAATGCAGTATAACCGCTGGCAACGATTACCACGAGCTAACACTGCAGGGCAGCACTGGCACACAAGTCAATAACAGATGCAGTCACACTTCAATGCTCAATCTAAAGAAAGCATTGCCACGAAACCCATAAAAATGCCTCTGTATTTTTTTAATCTATTCAAAAAAAATGTTTTAATATTTCATGAAAACAGTGACTCTTTGAAACAAAATCAATAAGCTATCGAAGTTCAAAGAATATCGGCCAAAACTCAATAACAAAATAGTAAGCCACAATCCACAGGTTAACAAATCGCTGTGACTATGGCAAATCTAGACGACAAGTTGCGACTTGTTTCATGGTCCAGTATTCCTAAGTCGCTGTTTTTCAGCTTCTTTCAGACGAAATGCAATAAATGTCCTACTCATTCAATGTTTGAGACAAACCCTAATACGTTCCTCAATGGGAGGTGATCAATATTCAAAGCAGATGCATGACATCACAAAAATCTTCAAATTTCATTGGCCCACTGTAGTTACTATTAGTTGACTCATCAATGAACGTAAATATATTATGAATGAAAGTAAATTTATGACTGAAATTGGAACCGTCTCAAAAAAAAAATCCCCCAAGCGGAATGTAGCACTATAGGAAGGCCAGCTTGGGCTGGCCTTCCAAAAACGCGGATTTCACGAATTCTCATCACCCTCTATCAGTGGGCTCAATTTCGTCACTCTTTAGCAATCGGTGAAAACCCAAACGCTGCAGTCAACTTAGCTTGCACACACATACTGTAATCGATCTCTTTGTAGAGAGTCGGGCGATCAATACGCTGATAGCATAACAGTTCCTTTAACTGCGAAAACAAAGCGTTTGCATGTAAATGGGCGTCAGTGGCAAAATTTCGATGTCCATTTTTACATATTAAATGTTAATGAATTTCTAAAAAATTGAGCTGGGCCAACTACACATCCTACATTATGGCTCTGCCAAATTTAGCCGTCCTAGCCCTAGCAGTCTCAGGGGAGTTCTCACGACAAGGTTTTCAAATTTTAAATTTCAACTTCCATTTTTTTATATAAAGTATTAATAATTTCTTTAAAAAATGAGCTGGACCAACTAGACATGCTATACTATGTCTCTGCTAAATATGGTCGTCCTAGCCCTAGCCCAGACATGAGAACAGCCGGAGGCGAAAAAAGCGGAGATTTTTTTGAAGGGCCGAAGGCATTGATCTCGGAGACCATAAATTTGAAGCCCAAAAAATCGGAAACAGCGGAAAAAGCGGAGATTTCTCATGCCTGCCCTAGCCGCCTCAGAGGAGTTCGCGTGACAAGGTTCTGGCGGAAAAAAGGAAACATACGGAACCACATTTCTGCATCGTACGAAAGCAATAAACTAGGGGATTGAAAATCTCCAAGTGTAACAAAGTGTATTCCACGAATCCATGACATGTGGGCCAGTAACATGTGGGCCAGAGACATGCGGGCCAGTGACATGTGGGCCAGAGACATGCGGGCCAGTGACATGTGGGCCAGAGACATGCGGGCCAGTGACATGTGGGCCAGTGACATGTGGGCCAGAGACAAGTCGGCTAGTGACATTTCGGCCAGAGAGGTCAGTGACCTTTGGGTCAGTGACATTTAGGTCAAAGACATTTGGGCCAGTAACATTTCGACCAGAGACAATTCGGCAGGTGAGATTTGGGCCGGAGACAACTCGGCCAGTGACAATTGGATCAGAGACATTTAGATGAGACACATTTGGGCCAGAAGTGAAAAGTGTGACATTTAAGCCACTTCAAACCAAAAAAAAAAAAAAAAAAAAAAAGAAAGAAGGTCAAAATTTTGATCATTTATGTTTTATTCCTTACGGTCTTCGTTGCATCTTGCGATATCGCTTTAAATGTACTGGGTTCGCTTTGCCCTTTTATATATTTTCTTAAACCCGAAAGCAGTACATGTTTGCCAGGCGTATTCGGTGATAATTGCAATTACAACAATGGGACAATTTTCCAACCAATGATAAATGGACAAAGACTGCTGCTGTACGCACGGCAGTTACTGGTACATGCGGCAGCAATATAGAGGGACTGATGTCATTTTGATTCGACAACTGTGGCAGTGACTCGCACAAAGCGAGACTGGAAGGATTCCCTTTGGAGTTCGCTAAATAGAGGGGATGCTCTTACTCTTACTCCATACTCAGTGGGCTGAACAGCAAATGTAAAAAAAAAAAAAAAAAAAAAAAAAAAAAAAAAAAAAAACAAGAAAATCGTGGATTGCATATCCCCCGTCGGGTAGTTTCTGTATTCGGACTTAATAAATTCAGGGAAACCTTACCAATACAAAGAGATAACTTTCATCTGCCTCGATCAATAAACCTTTATTCAGACCGTTAAAAACCAAAAAAAAAAAAAAAAAAAAAAAAAAACTTTGTTCAGAGAATCATAATTCCGGCAATATTTGGTCGATCAAACTGAAATTATGACGTTGCTACTCTACAATATATATTCTTTCACTCTGTGAAGTTTCAAAGCAATTAGGTAAAGGAAAGTTAACAAAGTGGCCCGGACAAAACCGGGGTTTAAACATCTACATGGATTGAAAAGAAGTGAAAAATCGCGTAAGTTCAGACGGCCAAATTCTCGACCAGTTTTGGTTGATCAAACTGAAACCAAGACGCATATGTAGGGGTCGTTCTCGGGCTCGTCAACATTCACGGAAAATTTTGAGCCGGGGAATTTGTGACACATTTTCGTGATACGACAAGGACACAACTGCATGTGTACATATATATATTATGCATCGTACATGGTCATATAACAGGTTGTGACAACCATAACTAAAGCACAGAAAGAACTACAGTGTGTTATTTCGCGCGCGAAAAATTTATACCTGACAACTTAAAATCTTCACAACAGTATCTGCAAGTACCAACCCCCCCAACCCCCCTTCCTCAGAAAAAAAGGGGAAAAAATATTACAGAGTTGAGTTGATCTCGAGGACCACAAATTTTGGTACTCTAGAAATTGTACATGTGTAATATTAAGAAGATCCAACCAAAACTGTAGGAAGAGATGCATTTTGAAAAAAAAAAATAACGATCCAACCAAAACTGTAGGAGGAGATGCATTTTGAAAAAAAAAAAAATAACAAAATTTTTGAAGTCCCGTTATTTCGACGTTTTTCGGCCGATCGCGAAAAAGGTAATTTTCCGGTAGAGGACCACCTAAAGATTGTACACATGTAATATCAAGAAGATCCAACCAAAACCGTAGGATGAGATGCATGTTGAAACAAGCCATCGTCGAAGGCGCAGACCCCAACCGGACACAAGTCGCCATTTAGGCAATTTTGGACCAATGTGAAAAATAATACCACGTTGCAACTTCAATATATATATTCACTATGCAAGTTAGCATATGCCTAGGATAAATAGTTTCGGAGAACTCGCGTGGAAAGCACCCAAGTCTTACATTGCAATTATCTAAAAAAAAAAAATCATAATTTTTGACAAGTCGCCATTTTGTCAGTTTTTGGCCCATTTGAAAAATAACACGACGTTGCATAACTTCAATATATATATATTTTCACTGTGCAAGGTAGCATATGCCTAGGGTAAATAGTTTTGGAGAACTTGCGTGGAAAGCACCCAAGTCTTACATTGCAGTTATCTCAAGACATCATAATTTTTTGACAAGTCGCCATTTTGGCAATTTTTGGCCGATTTGCAAAATAACACGACGTTGCACAACTTCAATATATACATGTATATTTTTATCGGGCAAGGTAGCATATGCCTAGGATAAACAGTTTCGGGGACCTCGCGTGGAAAGCGCCCAAGTGTTACATCACAGTTATCTGAAGAGATCACAATTTTTGACAAGTCGCCATTTCGGCAATTTTTTGGCCGATTTAAAAAATAATACGACGTTGCACAACTTCAATATATATATATATATATATATATATATATATAAATATATATATATATATAAATATATATATATATATAAATATAAAATATATATATATATATATATATATATATATATATATATATATATATATATATATATATATATATATATATATATATATTTTCACTGTGCAAGGTAGCATATGCCTAGGATCAATAGTTTCGGAGATCTTGCGTGGAAAGCACCCAAGTCTTAAATTGCAGTTTTCTCAAAAGATCACAATTTTTAACAAGTCGCCATTTTGGCAATTTTGACCGATTTGAAAAAAATAGCACGACGTTGCACAACTTCAATATAGATATTTTCACTGTACAAGGTTGCATATGCCTAGGATAAATAGTTTTGGCGATCTTGCGTGGAAACAAAACAAGATCCAAAGTGTGACACACGGACAGACAGACAGAGGGCAATCCTATAGACCCCCGGGCTCGCCCGGTTGGGGTCTAAAAAGGTTAACACACACACACACACACCCTCACACACACTTTTTTCAAAAGTGATTGCACAAGACCACCCGACAGAGTCGGCTGGTGTAAAAACCGTCCAGACGAAACGTCATATTTTTTTAATTCTGGTCGAAATGTTTCTAACCCAAATGTCTTTGGTCGAAATGTCTGGATACCACACTCCACAGCTGTGAAAAGAGAAAGAATCTGAACTTACGCTTAAAAAAATAACGCGCAGCATGAGCGAATCAAATCATTCTAATAACAGGACTGTGTAAAATGCCACGCCTTGGATTGGAAAGCGTGCTGGGTTTGATTGACAGCATCTCCCTCGCAAACTGATCACTCTTTCTGAATCCTGAAACGGACATCAGAGGGATGCAAGCACCATTAGTTCAGTATGATTATCTATGTATGGATATGTTAAGTATGAAAGTATGAACTATGAAGTGTGAAATATTGTATCCTGCTACAACAGTGACCCTTTTCTTAATTCATCCAGCTACCACAACAATGTATGTGGGGGTAGCGGAGCAGTGGGGGGGGGGGGGGGGGTCTCCTTGCGGCTACCACAATCGATGTATGTGGGGGTAGGGAAGCAGTGGGGAGGGGGGCAGGGGGGGGGTCCTTGTGGCTACCACAATCGATGTATGTGGGGGTAGGGAAGCAGTGGGGAGGGGGGCAGGGGGGGGGGTCCTTGTGGCTACCACAATCGATGTATGTGGGGGTAGGGAAGCAGTGGGGAGGGGGGCAGGGGGGGGGCTCCTTGCGGCTACCGCAATCGATGCGTTCTTGACGTAGATTGAGATAAAATATCTGTCCACTATGAAATAACAAATACAGCCAGTACCAACACGCACCAACACGCTCGTCGGCTGAATACAAAATGAGCGCGCGTCTGATCTTATCGTCTTTATTAAAACGTCACACGGTCACATCAAGCAACGACACGTGCCTTGGTCGTTAAAACGCACGCGCAGTCCCTTTATTTGCAAAGAGAAGTTTCTCTCCATTCGCCGCGTGAGTGAAGCGTCGTTCTTCATCTTATTTGCTGGTGCCACTGAGCACTGGTGAGGCTTCAGATGACGGCAGAGATAAGAATAGCGTCAAAAGATCGATGGGAACATAGGAGGGGTGGGGGGGGGGCGCGTGGGGGGGGGGGGAAATGGGTGAGGAGGTTACGGTGGAGGCGGGCAAAGGTGTTTCGTGTTTTATTTGCCCTTTCTAAGACCGTTTCTGCATATCACGTAGAAATGTCATGTTACAATGTTACTGAAGTCAGAGCACTAATATTATTTCCATCTAGGGTGTGGGTGGTATTATCTTATCTTCCAAGTTAATCAATTGAATTGCATTTGTGGTCCAAGCCTTTTGGTAGGTAAAACAAGGAACTATGCAGTTTAGATTCATTTACAAACTCTGCCTAGCAACTGATACATGTGCACACATGTCACGCGAACATCGTGCCTAGCAACTGATACATGTGCATCCATATCACACGAGCATCGTGCTTAGCAACTGATACATGTGCACACATGTCACGCGAGCATCGTGCTTAGCAACTGATACATGTGCATTCATGTCACGCGAGCATCGTGCTTAGCAACTGATACATGTGCACACATGTCACGCGAGCATCGTGCCTAGCAACTGATACATGTGCACACATGTCACGCGAACATCGTGCTTAGCAACTGATACATGTGCATCCATATCACACGAGCATCGTGCTTAGCAACTGATACATGTGCACACATGTCACGCGAGCATCGTGCCCAGCAACTGATACATGTGCACACATGTCACGCGAGCATCGTGCCTAGCAACTGATACATGTGCACACATGTCACGCGAACATCGTGCCTAGCAACTGATACATGTGCACAAATGTCACGCGAACATCGTGCCCAGCAACTGATACATGTGCACACATGTCACGCGAGCATCGTGCCTAGCAACTGATACATGTGCACACATGTCACGCGAACATCGTGCCTAGCAACTGATACATGTGCACACATGTCACGCGAGCATCGTGCCTAGCAACTGATACATGTGCACACATGTCACGCGAGCATCGTGCTTAGCAACTGATACATGTGCACACATGTCACGCTAACATCGTGCCTAGCAACTGATACATGTGCACACATGTCACGCGAGCATCCTGCCTAGCAACTGATACATGTGCACACATGTCACGCGAGCATCGTGCCTAGCAACTAATACATGTGCACACATGTCACGCGAGCATCGTGCTTAGCAACTGATACATGTGTACACATGCCACGCGAGCATCGTGCTTAGCAACTGACACACGTGTCACACGTGCACCCCGGACCATGCGCCTGTACATGTCCATCAACCACGAAGAGCCTCACACAGACACCTGGCACCCCTTCCCCACCCCCCACACCCCGCGTTTTTCCATTGTATCGATTGCAGAGACTACTACATCCCGAATCGCTTGTTTGTGTGTAACAGACACCGGCTGCAGCCGAAGGACGCTCGCCAAAAGACCTACAAGTGTTTCTCTAGTGGTGGAGGGGGGCTACTTGTACACGAGTGGTGTGTAGTTCTAGCTACGTCTTGCAGCCTAATCAGCTTGGAACAATTTCTCGATTGCATCGCGCACGTAACACTCCTACCTCCAAGGTTGTCTTTGCGCTGAATAATTCTGAGGTATTGTTCTATTGCTGCGATCTTATTTACGTTCCACGTACTCTTTTCTACTATCACCGCGCAATCTCTCCCAGGAACAGGCCGTCCAGGGACATGGTCATACTGACCTTTATATGAACAACAGCATCGCGTGGTGTTATTTTCTATCGCGTTATCGCCAATTCTCGTCTTGAGATATCGTGATTCAAGGACTTACACTGTTTTTTTTGGAATAATATACGACTTGGTTGGAACACACATAAACGAATCACCAAAGCTAGGTCGAGTCTTTACCAACACATTTGGGGGTCTACCCGCGAACTACATCACCAAAGCTAGGTCGAGTCTTTACCAACACATTTGGGGGTCTACCCGCGAACTACATCACCAAAGCTCGGTCGAGTCTTTACCAACACATTTGGGGGTCTACCCGCGAACTAAAATCAGCCAGACGTTTTCGTTTATTACCCACACGTAAGGCAGGTCAGTCACTTGTATCATAAAACACCAACAATAAAACCAGTGGGTGACGGTAAGATGAGCTGGTTAGAGCATTGGTCTAGTAATCCTATGGTCCGTGGTTGGGGAGGAGGGACGGTTAGCTCAGTTGGTTAGAGCCTTGGTCTGGTAATCTTAAGGTCCCAGGTTGGAATCTAGCCTGGGGGTGGTAAACAGAGGATTGACTTTCGCTCCAGTTCCCCCAGCTAGGCGAAGGCAACGAATTAGATTGCTCGTTTTGAAATTCAATATTATCGTCCCCTGAGCCTTTTGTTCACCTTAAAAAAAGAAGAAATTAAACCCAGTCCATTGTGTTGTAGTAATGGCAACGACAACGTAACGCAATCCTTTTTTTCTGGGGGGGGGGGGGGGGCAGGGGGGGAGCTGACAGGCAAAGCCGCATGTATTACCGCAAAAGCCCCGGTGCCATTCAAACTATTTGTGGAGATCGTGTTTTAGGTCTTGCATCCACTTCCGTGCCGCACATAACGCCTGAAACATTTTTTGTTTTTTTTTTACAATTCGCAATGGGTGCAAATTGCCCCGCTGAAGTTAAGCCGACCTTCGCTTACACGTAAATCTTATTACGCTTTTTTTTTAACCCTATGACGTCACAGAACACGCCTGGAGGATTACCCGTGAATCAAATGCGAATCTGTCACAAAAGCACGTGTTTTTCCCTACTTAGTACCAGTAATCACACGTCTCTTCTTTCACATTCCCTTCAGGCAAGAAGAATTTGTTTTGATTCAGGATATGCTAACAAGCAGGTCCAGGGACATGGTGACCAGCCGTGACTTACAGAATATATATCCAAGAATCACAGACAAAATCATGATCAAATTCACAGACAGCGGTTACGAAAAAAGCCGTAACTGAATGGAGAAAATATTCGCTCACTTGATCGGTGTAGTTGTGGCTGATGAGGAGTCATTCTTTCAATTCTTTCTTAAGGGAAAAAAATTAAAACAAGTCCCCCACTTGGCCAATTTTTGGCGGATCGCCAAAATGAGTAATTCTTCAAAAGAGGCCTACCTAGGGAATATTCGTGCAAAATTTGAAGAAAATCTGATCAAAATTGTGGGAGAAGAAGCATTTTCAAAATTGGCAACCACAAAATTACAAATGTCCCCCATTTGGCCAATTTTGGGCGGATCACCGAAAAAAGCAAACTTTCAAGAGAGGTCTACCCAGAGAACAAGTATCCAAAATCGGAAAAGAATCCGATCAAAATTGTTGGAGAAAAAGCAATTTGAAAATTTGACACCAAAAATTAAAAAATGTCCCCCATTTAGCCAATTTTTGGCGGATCGCCAAAACGAGTAATTTTTCAAAAGAGGCCAACCTAGGGAATATTGGTGCAAAATTTGAAGAAAATCTGATCAAAATTGCGGGAGAAGAAGCATTTTCAAAATTGGCAACCACAAAATTACAAATGTCCCCCATTTGGTCAATTTTTGGCGGATCGCCAAAAAGAGTAATTTTTCAAGAGAGGTCTACCTTGAGAACAACCAACAAAAATTGAAAAGGAATTCGATTAAAATTGTGCGAGACGAAGCAATTTGAAAATTTGACACCAAAATATTAAAAAATGTCCCCCATTTGTCCAATTTTTGGCGGATCGCCAAAACGAGTAATTTTTCAAAAGAGGCCTACCTAGGGAATATTGGTGCAAAATTTGAAGAAAATCTGATCAAAATTGTGGGAGAAGAAGCATTTTCAAAATTGGCAACCACAAAATTACAAATGTCCCCCATTTAGCCAATTTTTGGCCGATCGCCAAAAAGAGTAATTTTTCAAGAGAGGTGTACCTAGAGAACAACTATCCAAAATTGGAAAGGAATCCGATCAAAATTGTGGGAGAAGAAGCAATTTGAAAATTGGACACCAAAAAATTAAAAAATGTCCCCCATTTAGCCAATTTTTGGCGGATCGCCAAAATGAGTAATTTTTCAAAAGAGGCCTACCTAAGGAATATTGGTGCAAAATTTGAAGAAAATCTGATCAAAATTGTGGGATAAGAAGCATTTTGAAAATTGGCAACCACAAAATTACAAATGTCCTCCATTTGGCCAATTTTTGGTGGATCGCCAAAAACAGTAAATTTTCAAGAGAGGTCTACCTAGAGAACAGCTATCAAAAATTGGAAAGGAATCCGATCAAAATTCTGGGAGAAGAAGCAATTTGAAAATTTTGACACCAAAAAATTAAAAATGTCCCCCATTTGGCCAATTTTTGGCGGATGGCCAAAATGAGTAATTTTTCAAAAGAGGCCTACCAAGGGGATATTCGTGCAAAATTTGAAGAAAATCTGATCAAAATTGTGGGAGAAGAAGCATTTTGAAAATTGGCAACCGAAAAATTTCAAATGTCCCCCATTTAGCCAATTTTTGGCGGATCGCCAAAAAAAAAATTTTTTAAAGAGAGGCCTACCTAGAGAACATTCGTGTATAATTTGAGAGGAATCCGATCAAAACTGAAGGAGAAGAAGCATTTTAAGTAAAAGTTTACACACGTACATACATACGTACATACAGACGACGGATACCCCTCTATTGATAAGATAAGACCAGCCCGACATAGTCGGCTGGTCTAAAAAAAATACGATGACATATTGTGAAGTACCCCTGGAAGAAACATCTACAGGGATCCAGTTATTTGCACCGTAATCAGGTCGACAAAAAGTTGTTGGTAGTATAAAATCTTGATAAACATAATAGCTGGGTTCGTGACAGAAGCGGGAAGACACCCAAATGTGTCGATAGTTCCGTAACCATCGGAATTTGTGCCAAACTGTACATTTTTTTGTCGCGCGATGCCAACCCCATCTGGAAACGATGTCAGGATACTACCGGAATCACTGCCTATGCTGCTGCGATCCCGATTGGATCCAGGAACATATCAATGGGATTCGGGAATATACCAATGGGGTCCTGGAATATACCGATCGAATCCCGGAATATACCGATAGGATCCCGGAATACACCGATGGGACCCACGGAATATACCGATGGTATCCCAAAATATACCGATGGGACCAACGGAATATACCGATGGGACCCACGGAATATACCAATATGAATATATCGATGCTCGGACCGGGCTCCCTACTGTTCTTTTTTCACTGAAGGAAGCTGAAAAAAATCACATCGTCTTTATCGGCCTTGTGAGGGTTCCATTCGTTTTCTGAAAGACTCTTAATTCAACTATTTGATCTCAAATATGAAACTGAGTTATTTTTTTTTCTCACCAGGCCCAAGACTAGTTAAAACAAGAATGTCCAAAATAAAACAAGAATGTCCAGGGACAGTGTAACCAGCCGAGTCCAACGCAAGGAGGGTAAAACACTTTACCACTTCATTGTTGCTTACAAAATCATACTTTTAGCTGTTATATAAAAATATATGACTGTACCAAAAATATTTCTCGGTAAGACGGACCCCTGTCTGAATGGGGTACGGAAAAAATGGCAACGGAAAAAATGGCAACGGAAATAATGGCAACGGAAAATATGGCAAGTGGAAATAATGGCAACGGAAAAAATGAAAAGTGAAAAACTACACCCGTCTGAATATATTATATACCCCCTCCCATCCCCCCAACAACAAACTCGGTCAAAAACTAGTTAATTTAATCAAGAGCTGGAATTCTATTCTTTTTTTTTTTTAATGGAGATGCTTGTGTTAATGGTCACCTGTCGTTCTATTTTATTGCAAAGACAAACTGACCAGCATTCACCACGACTAACGCACCAACAAAGCAACTGTCATATTTTATAAGATCATATCTACTTAACAATGAAAGTAGACAGAGCTTTCTCACTCGTTAGGCCTTTTTATTGCAAACCGTCACTCAAACACAACTGACTTCAAGGATCAGGCCGGATCCAACTTTTCGCCAAAGGGGATAGAGGGGAAGGCGTTCAACTGCTCACACCTTGAGTTTAAAAGTTTTAGGGGACCCAAAGCCTAACAGTCAAACTTTGCCACTGAGATCTGCCACTGAGAACGCATTTCACTTTGCAGCGTCTCTTGTGTAATCGGCCAAAGCTGCAACACACACAACTATTGATCGACTAAAAAGGCTTAGCACTCGGGGTATACAATGCTAAAAATAGGTGTGTGGAAAAACCAGGAACCTATTGTTAACACTGCTGTAAGACCATTCAATCCGGTCACATGCGACTATGTTCGTGTATTTCGGGATGGGGGGGGGGGGGGGGGTGCAGGGGAGGGGGGAACAGGAGGGAAAATGAGGGGCAATAAAGATATGTTAGATCCAACTACAGATATATTTGAAAAACATATATTGCAGATATATTTGAAAAACATATACGATATTGCAGATATATTGAAAAAAAATATACCAAAATATAGCAATTTCTGGCAATTTTCAAAGTCCCGTCATTATGGCTCTTTTCGGAAAAAAAAGTAATTTATTTGCAGTGGACTATCTAGACATTCTACATGTGAAATATCCAGAAGATCCAACCAAAACTGTGGGAGATGCATTTTAAAAAAAGTTTCAACAAATTTTCCAAAGTCCCGTCATTTCGGCTATTTTCGGGCGATCGCGAAAAAAAAGTAATTTTCCGGTAGAGGACCATCTAGAGATTGTACATGTGCAATTCCAATCAAAACTGTAGGAAGAGATGCATTTTTAAAACTAGATGCTAGAGGAGATTTGGGCACAAATTTAAAAGTAATTTTTTGACAATTTACCATTTTGTTAATTTCTGTCGTACTTCCAAAATTCTGGTCACTGCACTGAACAAGGATCGGATGCACTTCTGGGTAAACTTTGAAACGAATCAATCCGCTAATCCGGCAACCGCTAATCTCAGGACTTATTGTAACACTTGCACTAGTATTTGAAAAGATCATATAATTGGTCTTTTTGACATTAAGTGACAGTTTGTTTACTTCAAACCAAATATTTAATTTTACAAGTTCACCATTTATTTTGCTACACAACACAGCAGTATCACGACCAGAGAAAAACAAATTTGTGTCGTCTGCAAACAAAATAAACATTAACATTTTTGAAACATTACATATGTCATTTATATACAATATAAATAACAGAGGACCCAATATAGAGCCCTGAGGTACTCCACATTTGACCACCAGTTTTTCAGATTCTGTGTCTTTGAATGTTACATATTGAAGACGATTATACAAGTAACTGCTTATCCAATTTAATGCTACGCCCCTAATACCATAATGTTCAAGTTTTGTTAACAATAATTTGTGATTGATCGTGTCGAACGCTTTTTTTAGGTCGATGAAAACACCAACAGTTGACAGTCTGTTATCTAAAGAATTTGTAATTATTTCTAACAATTCGACTAAGGCAAGTGAGGTAGCTCTGTTATTTCTAAAACCGTACTGACATTCTGTTAATAAATTATTTTCATTTACAAATTTGTTTGATCTGACATAAAATAATTTTTCAAGGACCTTAAATAAGTGGGGCAAAATTGATACAGGCCGGTAATTATTAAAGGATTCTTTGTCACCAGACTTAAACAAAGGCACTACTTTAGCAATTTTCATTTGCTCTGGAAAGAGCCCACTAGCAAAGGAAAGATTACAAATATATACAAAAGGTTTTGCAATAAACCCTATAATCTGCTTAATTATCGTCATATCTAAGTTTTCACAATCCATAGACGTTTTGTTCTTAAATTTATCGACTATACTAATTACTTCAGACTCAACGACCGCTGATGTAAACATAGAATTAATATTAGAAGATTTCAGGAAATCATAAATGCATTTTTCAGGCACAGATTAAATATTGTTAGCTAATTTGGGTCCGACATCAACAAAGAAAGAATTAAAATTGTTAGCAACTTTCTTTTCGATCTGCTACATTACAGCCCTTGGCGTCTACAAATTTATCTGGTAAGGAAGAACCTGATTTTCTCTTATTAATTGCTTCATTTAAAATACGCCACGTTTTTTTATTATTGAAGATGTTTTTTTTTTCTAAAGTATGACTGTAGTACCGCTTCTCGGCAAAACGTTTAATACTAGATGCTCGAGAAGCATGAATCCGCCGGGTTCGCGCAAATTGTATACCTAATTATGATGTTCCTGTGAACAACTGTTCCAAAGAACACCATACAGCCTTGTGGTCAGTGAAGTAGAGGTTTGTAGAGCCAGTGGTACATGGTTGATTTGGTGTGAAGATAATCAATCCACCCACTAATGCGGCCTGTACGCGCGTGAGACCGATATGTGTTATGCTCATTCCTAATTAATTTCTTCCATTTTTTAAAGTTTTGTCATTTTGACAATTTTAGTCGGATCCGGTCGAATCCTGGTCACTGCACTGCGGGATGCTTAGGAGCAGCCCTGGGTAAAATCTTAAATCAATCCACCCACTAATGCGGGCTGTAGGCGCGTGAGACTGATGTGTGTTATGCAAAGTCCTTATTCAATTTCTGCAATTTTTTAAAGTTTTGCCATTTTGGCAATTTTGCTCGGATCCGGTCGAATCCTGGTCACTGCACTGCGGAATGCTTAGGAGCAGCCCTGGGTAAAATCTTAAATCAATCCACCCACTAATGCGGGCTGTAGGCGCGTGAGACTGATGTGTGTTATGCAAAGTCCTTATTCAGTGTCTGCAATTTTTTAAAGTTTTGCCATTTTGGCAATTTTTCTCCGATCCCGTCGAATCTTGGTCACTGCACTGCGGGATGCTTAGGAGCAGCCATGGGTAAAATCTTAAATCAATCCACCCACTAATGCGGGCTGTAGGCGCGTGAGACTGATGTGTGTTATGCAAAGTCCTTATTCAGTGTCTGCAATTTTTTAAAGTTTTGCCATTTTGGCAATTTTGCTCGGATCCGGTCGAATCTTGGTCACTGCACTGCGGGATGCTTAGGAGCAGCCATGGGTAAAATCTTAAATCAATCCACCCACTAATGCGGGCTGTAGGCGCGTGAGACTGATGTGTGTTATGCAAAGTCCTTATTCAGTGTCTGCAATTTTTTAAAGTTTTGCCATTTTGGCAATTTTTCTCCGATCCCGTCGAATCTTGGTCACTGCACTGCGGGATGCTTAGGAGCAGCCCTGGGTAAAATCTTAAATCAATCCACCCACTAATGCGGGCTGTAGGCGCGTGAGACTGATGTGTGTTATGCAAAGTCCTTATTCAGTGTCTGCAATTTTTTAAAGTTTTGCCATTTTGGCAATTTTGCTCGGATCCGGTCGAATCCTGGTCACTGCACTGCGGGATGCTTAGGAGCAGCCATGGGTAAAATCTTAAATCAATCCACCCACTAATGCGGGCTGTAGGCGCGTGAGACTGATGTGTGTTATGCAAAGTCCTTATTCAGTGTCTGCAATTTTTTAAAGTTTTGCCATTTTGGCAATTTTTCTCCGATCCCGTCGAATCCTGGTCACTGCACTGCGGGATGCTTAGGAGCACCCCTGGGTAAAATCTGAAATCAATCCACCCACTAATGCGGGCTGTAGGCGCGTGAGACTGAAATTGCACAGACGGACAGAATGAAAACTATATCCGTCCGGTTCCCGGCGGATAACAAGGTAGTTTATTCCTGTAAGTTTTATATTTACCTTCATTGTCTACAGTTCTGTTTTGTACAAAGCGCATATGTAGTTTCTCTTTTCTGCGTATACCTTTTTTTAAACCCTTTGTTATCCACGGCTTATGAGGCCTCTTATTATTTATACAAACTTTTTTCAGAGGAAAATTCTTATCATATAAACGTTTAATCTCAGCAATAAAAAAATTGTATGCTTCGTTAACATCATATGTTCTATATAAAGAAGACAAGTCTTGATACATGCTTGAATTATCGGGTTACATGCAGCCTTCTTTAACAGCCTACCGGAGTCGCTGGTATTAAGTAACTTGAGATATTGGCTCTGGAGTCGCCTGGATTATCGGGTTACATGTAGCTTTCCAGGATAGATGCTATTAGGAGTTAACGGCCTACTGGAGTCGCAGTTATTAAGTAGTCACGGTTATTGGTTCTGTAGTCGCTTTGGATTATTGGGTCACATGTAACCTTCCAGAGGAGATGCTATTAAGACATGACGGACTACCGGAGTCACTGGTATTTACTAGATTTGGCCATTTAGGAGTAGGTAATCTGGAAATACA
The DNA here is from genome assembly GCA_949752745.1 of Protula sp. h YS-2021. Taxonomy (NCBI): domain Eukaryota; kingdom Metazoa; phylum Annelida; class Polychaeta; order Sabellida; family Serpulidae; genus Protula; species Protula sp. h YS-2021. The sequence continues at coordinate 99,421,155 of OX457025.1, read as the reverse complement.
GTAGCTTTAGTCAATGTAGCCACTTTAGTCATTGTGGCCAACAGTGTAAATTTATTTAGTATAAGTAGCCATTGCGATTGAAGGCTTCATAGCTCTGAAAGAGAGTTAATTTAAGGAAGAGCTATTAAAGGGGCTGAATAATATGTAAACTAGTTTTCAGAAGATCATACGATGGTTTTTTTAAGTTCAAAAGTGTGCATGTTGAAAGAAAATTAGAATTTTGATGTTTCCCCTTATCATTTCTTTATAATTTAACAAAGAAATTCTTGTCGAAAAGACACTTTCTATGGAATATAACATCATCGAATAAAAGAATTTTCAATAAAACCATTTCATATTCGGCAACGTGTGTTTTCTTTGGTTGTATTTCTAGTGTCACTTGAAGGGAAACTTTTTCAAACAAATGTTTTTCAAATTCGGCAAGAGGTAGGTTTCTTCAGTTGTATTGCACCGTTTAACTATTTTCATACAACCTACTTGAGTAACAACCTTTCTTCTTGACAACACCAAGTGACTTCCGGGAACATTTCGGCTGCCGCGAATTACCAGGTGATTTTCTTATTTTCTGCTGGCCTTATTTTCTGCTAACTTGCATAGTAACTTTAGTAAATGTTTCAGTAATAGGGAATGGCATGCAAGATTCGTGCCTTAGAACATACGAAGCTGACTCGTATTAGAAAAACAATGGAGGCGTCGTATCTGACAGAGATATACGAAATAACTTAAGGAAGAGCTGACTCGACGCCAACTCGAATTTATCTAGTGAGCCGCTTCTTGGAGATAAGGACGAGTACAAATCCGTTGTAATGCTTATAATGATAGCCTATTAAATTTTAAGTGCGCATGTTGAAAGGAAAATAGAATTTTCCCCTTGTTATTTCTTCACAATTGATCCCCAACAGGCCTAGGACTACATATACATTTTCATTTCCATTTTAGTAAAAACAAAAGCATTGCTGCTGTAAAGGTATTATTATGTAACACATGCGCAGCCAATAAATAAATGGTACAGATGAAATCACTTAATCGCATACCGGTTAAACGCATAAATCGGTTAACTGCATATTATTTGCAAATCCCAAAGCATTTCCAAAGCTATCTTTTGCAAATTTAGCCGGATAATTGCATACCGCTTAATCGCATAAACTGGATAAACGCATAGCTTTTTCACGTTAAAATGGGAAGCACACCGGTTAACCGCATAATTCTGGTTGACTATCGAAACAGTGCCACACTTAAAGCAAACTAAGGGAGTGAGCTGCTCCTCGTTTATTTATCTAATACATTGTTTTCTGCTTGCTTGACCCATTGTGTACATGTACCGACCCCATTTGCAGTTGTTAACAGTAAGTCTCGAACTCTTAATCACCGCACTCTCAGCTCTCACTAGATAATGACCTTTATCCTTAATCCCCGCACTGCCTTCGCTGACGCTAGATAATGGTCTGCAACTCCTAATCCCCACCCTCCCGTGCTCTCACTAAATAATGGCCTGAAACCCTTAATCCCCACGTTGCCTCAGATAACCGTGAGCGCAAAGTCATCATTCAAATACTTAAACAAGAAGAAATTTCACCATTTATAGTTCGAAACTGTGTCGGTTATGGTTAATTCGTCAAAATGGCAGAAAGTAAATCAAAACAGAAGACCTAAGTCTCTCGGATAAAATACTAGTAATAAAAGAATTGGATAAGAAAGTTTCTCAAATGCGGGGATGAGGAGGGGCGGGGGTGCACGTTTAATAACTACCGCAAATGAAAAAAATAGGCACGGCAAGAGTACTCCGGATAAACGCATAACAGGGCTTGGCAAATTGGCTATGCGATTAACCGGTTTCGTCTGTATTGATGTAAAATAATCACAAGTGGTTGGATACGCTGGAGGTGTCGCTTCGATTAAAAATTATTGGTACAAATTACAAAGAAAATGTTTAGGAAATACACATGGCCCCAACCCTTACAAGATATAATTCGCAGACAGAATCGCCTAGAAAACATAAACAAGTCCTAATTTTGTCAATTTTGGCTGATTTCAACAATAATACGAAACGGCACATCTGCAATATATATTTCCACTATGTAAGGCAACAAGAGCATGTGCCTTTATAGCTTTGAAGAACTGGCGCGAACAAAACCCTATCTATGTATTAAGTGAACGCATAAATTTTGTCAAGTTTTAACAAGTTCTAATTTGGTCAATTTTTGGCCGATTTCTACAATAATACGAAAAGGCACATCTGCAATATATATTTTTCCACTATGCAAGGTAACAAAAGCATAAGCCTAATAGCTTTCAAGAACTGTCACGGACAAAACTCGATCTCTATTCTAAGTGAACGCCTAATTTGGTCAATTTTTTAGGTCGATTTCAACAAGAAAAGGCACATCTCTAATATATATATATTTTCACTGTGCAGGGTAACAAAATCATACACCATATTTTTGCGGAGAACTGGCGCGGACAAACTCCACAAAAAATGTTGACGGACAGACGGACGGACAGAAGGTAACTTATTAGGCCCCTCTCCTTTCAGGGGTTGGGGCCTAAAAAAACATAAAAATTCTAATTTTCTTTCAACATGCACACTCTCGAATTTAAAAAGCAATCATATGATCTTTTAAAAACTATGTTACACATTATTCAGCAAACATGTGGGTATGGCAAAATGGAATTTTGTCTATTTTTGCAATTTTTCTAATTATTTTTGTTCTTGCAGGTGGAGTACACCTAGTCCTAGATGACTCTTGCGGTCATCCTATGACAGCAAGAGTCACAGTTCCTATAACAGGAAGGTCACTGATGTCAATTTTCAAATCTCGGCGCACGACTCGGGCCAACGGCGTTATTTTAGAAAGGGTGCATGATATAAATTGCCCAATTATGGCGCACAAGTTTTATGGTCAGATAACAATTTTTTTACTGAGACAAATATGTGTTTTCATGAGATCAGGATATCGAACCCCTCATTAACGGCCACAATAACAGTGAATCCACAGTTGCAAAACCACGGTTTACTCTAGATTGGGAGTTTCGCTGAGGTCGAAAATAATGCGCCAGGGTACTTTTCAGTGGGCTTTTAAAGAAAAAGCCGGACAGTTCGAGCCTCGGTGTCCTTGAACGTGCGCCGAAAGATCCAGAGCCTCGAAAATTGAGATGAATGGCCATTTCTATTGCAGGAACTGTGACCCTTTATGTCCTAGGAAGATAGAAAGGGTCCGCTGGGACTATTTTTTTTCTGAGAAAAATGTTTTCTTGAGATCAGGATATCGAACCCCTCATTATCGCCCACAATAACAGTGAATCCACAGTTGCAAAGCCACGCTTTACTCTAGTTTGGGAGTTTCGTTGAGGTCGAAAATAATGTGCCAAGGTACTTCTCAGTGTGCTTTTAAAGAAAAAGCCTACCAGTTCGAGCCTCGGTGTCCTTGAAAAAGAGCCGAAGGACCCAGAGCCTCGAAAATTGAGATGAATGGCCATTTGTATTGCAGAAACTTTGACCCTTTCTGTCCTGGGAAGATAGAAGGGGTCCGCTGGGACTAGTGTACACCTATTGACCTATATTTTATGTTTGTCTTAAGAGTGTGCAACGCAGTAGAGAGTGCCAGAATCCAAATTGTTATACAGAAAGTCTATGCTAAATTAACTGTGGTCGATGATCAACGGTTTGCAGTCGAAACGACACTTGCTATCGGAAATGTCCGAAACACAGATATGCTTATGCACTGTCCCCCTCATCGATTATCGCCCAAGAAGTTTTAGGGTCTCATTGTTTCCAAAATGCTTCATAAGTAAGAAAGATTTATTAATATATCATACTTGATGTTCGTTCTGATAAAAATTTCTTCAGTTTTGTTCGGACGAAAAAAAATCGAGAAAACTTTATGCAACGGACTTAAGATATACAGTAAACCCATAATATTTGGCACTTCGCGGCACCGACCTTAGGTCTAGTACACCGATTACAATCAATAAACATGCTTTTCTCTTCATATTTCAATGTGTTCGGTGCCCTTTGAAGAACAAAAACAAGTAAAATTTATATAATGCAGAATTTTACGGAAAGTTAATATCTTAAATGTCATTAAAATATAAATTTAACTTTTTTAAGGGCTTATTTTAATTACAGGGTGCCCTTTAACTGCTAACGTAAATTCTTTGATTAACAATTTCTGTCATATGTGAATGAGAACATCGATCCCAATCAGTAGAATTATTTTTATGTTCATATTTGAAACTGTCCCTTGAAAAAATAAGGCAAATTTATATAATGCACAATTTTATGTAATGCAATGTTCTTCAATGGTATTAATTTTCAAATTTAAATTTTCTGCAATGTCTCATCTTAATCACATGGGTGCCCTTTAAATTTATCAATTTATTTCAATGTCCATATTTCAATGTACCCTATTTTATATAGCTCTCACTGCATAAAGCCCTTTCACACCCCACCCGTACCCCTATGTTATACCATAGGCCCCTTGAAGCTGCAAAGCACTCGTATTTTACATATGTGCCCTAGGTCCGTATCCGTTCGCCAACATTTTATGGAGAGCTTCAGCGCCGCTTTTGCAGTTGGAATACACCCACAGCACCTTACAGCATCCAAACAAATGTCAACCAGCCCATCAGCTTATGCCTCTGTAACAGCAGGCTATTGTTTTCGAAAATAGTCTTGGTGTGCCCTAGGTCCGTAGTCGCACATCAAATGTCCAGTGTAGCATTTATTATCAACTTTTGGTATCCGTTGGCATCTCTGCTACTTGCTCTCACTGCATAAAGCCCTTTCACACCCCACCCGTAACCCTATGTTGTACCATTGGCCCCTTGAAGCTGCAAAGCACTGGTATTTTACATATGTGCCCTAGGTCCGTATCCGTTCGCCAACATTTTATGGAGAGCTTCAGCGCCGCTTTGACTATTTGCAGAGATAGTGGGAGTTTTATTCTTTTTATCGCACTGCACATAAGCAGGCCGTGGACCGCAATATTATTTATTGACTGCACATGTGTCACATAATAATACATTTACCTCGGCACTTCTTTTGGTTTTACTCTTTGCGTGTTAGTAGTGTGAAAACGCCGGTTCTACCGCACTTTATGACGTCATACTGTCTGGAAGTGACGTCATCATGTCCGGACCGGAAGTGTTGTCTGGACCGGAAGTGCTGTCTGGACCGGAAGTGCTGTCTGGACCGGAAGTGCTGTCTGGACCACTTGATGACGTCATACTGTCTGGAAGTGACGTCATACTGTCTGGAAATGACGTCATCATGTCTGGAGCGGAGTTCTACGCCACTTGATGACGTCATACTGTCTGGACCGGAAGTGACGTCATAGGCGTAACCAAGGCGTAACCATGGTGATAATGACGTCATCAGTCACGTGACCAATGAAAAGCCAATGAAATCAATGAAGACAATGAAGCCCCGCCCATTTTCTGTCTATCATACTGTCTGGACCAGAAGTGACGTCATAGGCGTAACCAAGGCGTAACCATGGTGATAATGACGTCATCAGTCAAGACAATGGAGCCCCGCCCACTTTCTGGTTTTCACATAATAGTGGTCCCAGGCTATTTGCGCAGCTGGCTGTATGCATTTTTGAAACATGCTGCCATTTTAACTTTGTAAAAAGTGAAAAATTGAGATAACTTCCGTTATACTTGGTCGATTTACATGAAAATTTCACTGTTTGATTCAGTTTTATGTAAAGTTTTAACATTAAATGGTCACAGGCTATTTACACCGGTGGCTGTATGCATTTTTGTAACATGCCGCCATTTTAACTTGTAAAAAGTGAAAATTTGGGATAACTTTCGCTATACTTGGTCGATTTACATGAAAATTTCACTGTTTGATTCAGTTTTATATCTAGTTTTGTTATTAAGTGGTCACAGGCTATTCACACCGGTGGCTGTATGCATTTTTGTAACATGCCGCCATTTTAACTTTGTAAAAAGTGAAAAATGAGATAACTTCCGTTATACTTGGTTGATTTACATGAAAATTTCACTACTTGATTCAGTTTTATGTAATGTTTTAACATTAAGTGGTCACAGGCTATTTACACGGGTGGCTGTATGCATAATGTGACATGCCGCCATTTTAACTTTGTAAAAAGTGGAAAAATGAGATAACTTCCGTCATAATTAACCAATTTGCATGAAAATTTTACCGTTTGATTCGGTTTTATATCTAGTTTTAACATTAAGTAGACATAGGCTATTTGCACCGGTGGCTGTATGCATAATGTGACATGCCGCCATTTTAACTTTGTAAAAAGTGGAAAAATGAGATAACTTCCGTCATAATTAACCAATTTGCATGAAAATTTTACCGTTTGATTCGGTTTTATATCTAGTTTTAACATTAAGTAGACATAGGCTATTTGCACCGGTGGCTGTATGCATAATGTGACATGCCGCCATTTTAACATTGCAAAAAGTGACAAAGTGGGATAACTTTCGCTATAGTTGACCGATTTGAATGAAAATTTCACTATTTGATTTAGTTTTATGTAAAGTTTTAACATTAAATGGTCACAGGCTATTTACACCGGTGGCTGTATGCATTTTTGTAACATGCCGCCATTTTAACTTGTAAAAAGTGAAAATTTGGGATAACTTTCGCTATACTTGGTCGATTTACATGAAAATTTCACTGTTTGATTCAGTTTTATATCTAGTTTTGTTATTAAGTGGTCACAGGCTATTCACACCGGTGGCTGTATGCATTTTTGTAACATGCCGCCATTTTAACTTTGTAAAAAGTGAAAAATGAGATAACTTCCGTTATACTTGGTTGATTTACATGAAAATTTCACTACTTGATTCAGTTTTATGTAATGTTTTAACATTAAGTGGTCACAGGCTATTTACACGGGTGGCTGTATGCATAATGTGACATGCCGCCATTTTAACTTTGTAAAAAGTGGAAAAATGAGATAACTTCCGTCATAATTAACCAATTTGCATGAAAATTTTACCGTTTGATTCGGTTTTATATCTAGTTTTAACATTAAGTAGACATAGGCTATTTGCACCGGTGGCTGTATGCATAATGTGACATGCCGCCATTTTAACTTTGTAAAAAGTGGAAAAAATGAGATAACTTCCGTCATAATTAACCAATTTGCATGAAAATTTTACCGTTTGATTCGGTTTTATATCTAGTTTTAACATTTAGTAGACATAGGCTATTTGCACCGGTGGCTGTATGCATAATGTGACATGCCGCCATTTTAACTTTGTAAAAAGTGGAAAAATGAGATAACTTCCGTCATAATTAACCAATTTGCATGAAAATTTTACCGTTTGATTCGGTTTTATATCTAGTTTTAACATTAAGTAGACATAGGCTATTTGCACCGGTGGCTGTATGCATAATGTGACATGCCGCCATTTTAACATTGCAAAAAGTGACAAAGTGGGATAACTTTCGCTATAGTTGACCGATTTGAATGAAAATTTCACTATTTGATTTAGTTTTATGTAAAGTTTTAACATTAAATGGTCACAGGCTATTTACACCGGTGGCTGTATGCATTTTTGTAACATGTCGCCATTTTAACTTTGTAAAAAGTGAAAATTTGGAATAACTATCGTTGTGGTTGACCGATTTGAATGAAAATTCCACCATTGAATTCAGTTTGATGTCTTAGTTTACAGTAGTTTGCATAGGTAGTTGTTGGAATGGCGCGCGCCCACCATTCAAACATGTGTTTGAATTATTTTTTAGGAACATATTATGTCAAACTATTGTTCAACAAGTTGTTTAGCAATTGTACAACAAGCTGTTGTTCAACATGTTCAACATGTTGTTGAACAATTTGAACATGTTCAACATGTTCAACAAGTTGAACATGTTCAACATGTTGTTGAACAAGTTGAACATGTTCAACATGTTCAACATGTTCAACATGTTGTTGAACAAGTTGAACATGTTGTTTAACATGTTGTTCAACATATTGTTTAACAAGTTGTTGTTCAACATGTTGTAGTTCAAGCAATTGATGCAACAATAGCAGTCAGTTAAGGAAAAAACAAACAACAAGACATATGTTGAATAGTTTTATTAATACACATAAATACACACACACACACAGCATAAATCTATAACAATATTACAACATTTGTTTATTTACAAAGTCTTTGTTATAAAGTTTAGTCAAATAAGTCTATTTTTCTTCATCTACTTCACTCTGTTCACTGTCATCCATATCACTTTCTTCGTCGCTGCTTTCATCTTCCTCCTCATCATCTAGAAGCTCTTCAAAGAATGCGTCGTTTCTTCTTATAGCTGCCTTTAGTGCCTTTGAATACTCGTAATGTTTTTCATCAACAAAGTAATTAAAGTCTTCTAAAATGGTTTGATAATGTTCGTTTTGTTCTAGACGTTGGGTATATTTGAATAGTCTCATAAACACTTTTTTAAGTCGACGCTTATAAATGGGTCGAAAGGCATCACTTGCTATTTCACGCGCATCTTCAAGCCCTTGTTCTTCATATTCTAAAACCTTTTCTTGAAATTTGGTATCATATTCATCGTAGACTTCTTGAACCAGATCATACCAAACAGAGTCTGTTTCTGAGTCAGTTTCAGAGTCTGTTTCTGACTCACTTTCAGAGCTACTGTCATCATCACCCGCACCACAATGTTCCATGTGTTTGAACAAAGCATCTTGACTGTTGTATAAGGCACCACATTCTGTACAAGCATGTGCATTCTTTTCAGTCATGTTGATGCTTTGACTTTCCATGGAAGACTCGTCTAAAGTTTCAGTGATAGGTGGTTTTACAGGGTTTTCCATATCTATCTCCAGTTCTTCTTCTTCTGAAGTGTGAGCATTCTTTAAGTGTCTTTTAAGACTTTGTGGCCAATTGTAAGATTTCAAACAAATGTTGCATTTATACATCCTTTCGGTTCAACATGCACTTTGCAAATGATGAAAAATCCTTTAAACATAGCCTTATATACAACTTGTTGAACAATTTGTTGAACAACATGTCGAACAAGTTCAACATGTTCAACATGTTGTTGAACATGTTGTCTACGCCTGGGGTTAGGGTTATGCCGCTTAGGGGAGTCTAACGTCATTATGACGTCATCATGACGTCATTATGACGTCATCACGTCATCATTATGACGTCATAATGACGTCATTTGAACAGGCGCATGCTTTATCAAAAACTGACTCAGCAGAATTTATTGCTGTTTTATATGGGTGAAATGCATGTCTCACTCTTCCTTTTATGCCAGTTAGATGTAATCAAAAAATGGTTTGTAACTCGTCAAAAATGCCAAACTCGTGAAAATTGCTGAGTCAGCAATTTTTAGCAATTTTTACAAGTTTGGCATTTTTGACGAGTTACACACCATTTTTTGATTACATCTAACTGGCATAAAAGGAAGAGTGAGACATGCATTTCACCCATATAAAACAGCAATAAATTCTGCTGAGTCAGTTTTTGATAAAGCATGCGCCTGTTCAAATGACGTCATTATGACGTCATAATGAAACCATTTTAGAAGACTTTAATTACTTTGTTGATGAAAAACATTACGAGTATTCAAAGGCACTAAAGGCAGCTATAAGAAGAAACGACGCATTCTTTGAAGAGCTTCTAGATGATGAGGAGGAAGATGATAGCAGCGACGAAGAAAGTGATATGGATGACAGTGAACAGAGTGAAGTAGATGAAGAAAAATAGACTTATTTGACTAAACTTTATAACAAAGACTTTGTAAATAAACAAATGTTGTAATATTGTTATAGATTTATGCTGTGTGTGTGTGTGTATTTATGTGTATTAATAAAACTATTCAACATATGTCTTGTTGTTTGTTTTTTCCTTAACTGACTGCTATTGTTGCATCAATTGCTTGAACTACAACATGTTGAACAACAACTTGTTAAACAATATGTTGAACAACATGTTAAACAACATGTTCAACAACATGTTGAACATGTTGAACATGTTGAACATGTTCAACTTGTTCAACAACATGTTGAACATGTTCAACTTGTTGAACATGTTGAACATGTTCAAATTGTTCAACAACATGTTGAACATGTTGAACAACAGCTTGTTGTACAATTGCTAAACAACTTGTTGAACAATAGTTTGACATAATATGTTCCTAAAAAATAATTCAAACACATGTTTGAATGGTGGGCGCGCGCCATTCCAACAACTACCTATGCAAACTACTGTAAACTAAGACATCAAACTGAATTCAATGGTGAAATTTTCATTCAAATCGGTCAACCACAACGATAGTTATCCCAAATTTTCACTTTTTACAAAGTTAAAATGGCGACATGTTACAAAAATGCATACAGCCACCGGTGTAAATAGCCTGTGACCATTTAATGTTAAAACTTTACATAAAACTAAATCAAATAGTGAAATTTTCATTCAAATCGGTCAACTATAGCGAAAGTTATCCCACTTTGTCACTTTTTGCAATGTTAAAATGGCGGCATGTCACATTATGCATACAGCCACCGGTGCAAATAGCCTATGTCTACTTAATGTTAAAACTAGATATAAAACCGAATCAAACGGTAAAATTTTCATGCAAATTGGTTAATTATGACGGAAGTTATCTCATTTTTCCACTTTTTACAAAGTTAAAATGGCGGCATGTCACATTATGCATACAGCCACCGGTGAAAATAGCCTATGTCTACTTAATGTTAAAACTAGATATAAAACCGAATCAAACGGTAAAATTTTCATGCAAATTGGTTAATTATGACGGAAGTTATCTCATTTTTCCACTTTTTACAAAGTTAAAATGGCGGCATGTCACATTATGCATACAGCCACCGGTGCAAATAGCCTATGTCTACTAAATGTTAAAACTAGATATAAAACCGAATCAAACGGTAAAATTTTCATGCAAATTGGTTAATTATGACGGAAGTTATCTCATTTTTCCACTTTTTACAAAGTTAAAATGGCGGCATGTCACATTATGCATACAGCCACCGGTGCAAATAGCCTATGTCTTCTAAATGTTAAAACTAGATATAAAACCGAATCAAACGGTAAAATTTTCATGCAAATTGGTTAATTATGACGGAAGTTATCTCATTTTTCCACTTTTTACAAAGTTGAAATGGCGGCATGTCACATTATGCATACAGCCACCAGTGTAAATAGCCTGTGACCACTTAATGTTAAAACATTACATAAAACTGAATCAAGTAGTGAAATTTTCATGTAAATCAACCAAGTATAACGGAAGTTATCTCATTTTTCACTTTTTACAAAGTTAAAATGGCGGCATGTTACAAAAATGCATACAGCCACCGGTGTGAATAGCCTGTGACCACTTAATAACAAAACTAGATATAAAACTGAATCAAACAGTGAAATTTTCATGTAAATCGACCAAGTATAGCGAAAGTTATCCCAAATTTTCACTTTTTACAAGTTAAAATGGCGGCATGTTACAAAAATGCATACAGCCACCGGTGTAAATAGCCTGTGACCATTTAATGTTAAAACTTTACATAAAACTGAATCAAACAGTGAAATTTTCATGTAAATCGACCAAGTATAACGGAAGTTATCTCAATTTTTCACTTTTTACAAAGTTAAAATGGCAGCATGTTTCAAAAATGCATACAGCCAGCTGCGCAAATAGCCTGGGACCACTATTATGTGAAAACCAGAAAGTGGGCGGGGCTCCATTGTCTTGACTGATGACGTCATTATCACCATGGTTACGCCTTGGTTACGCCTATGACGTCACTTCTGGTCCAGACAGTATGATAGACAGAAAATGGGCGGGGCTTCATTGTCTTCATTGATTTCATTGGCTTTTCATTGGTCACGTGACTGATGACGTCATTATCACCATGGTTACGCCTTGGTTACGCCTATGACGTCACTTCCGGTCCAGACAGTATGACGTCATCAAGTGGCGTAGAACTCCGCTCCAGACATGATGACGTCATTTCCAGACAGTATGACGTCACTTCCAGACAGTATGACGTCATCAAGTGGTCCAGACAGCACTTCCGGTCCAGACAGCACTTCCGGTCCAGACAGCACTTCCGGTCCAGACAACACTTCCGGTCAAGACATGATGACGTCACTTCCAGACAGTATGACGTCATAAAGTGCGGTAGAACCGGCGTTTTCACACTACTCGTGTTTATGTTCTACCAGGAAATTTAATTTTGGTCCATGGCCAGCGCCACAATGGTGTAAGTGATAAATCATATTTTAATACGCACCGACAGTTTTTATCAAAAACAGTTGTATTCACTGGGTTTTCAATAGCACGAGCTGTAATTAAGAAGATGGATATGTGTAATTAAGGGTCGTCTAAAAAGTCACTGACAAGCATGGCAACCATTTTGTGCATGAGTGGCTCCCGTAGACGCAGTTGGCCATTGACATGACATAAAGAAAACAGTGTTTTCATGGTTGAAGGCGTAGCGAGACTCTTTCATTTGATTCTAAGGAACAGAAACGAAACGTCAGATATGACGTAAGAAAGATAAGAATGTACTAGATTTGCTACAATAAAAAGGCATGAGCCAAAACATTATATACACAAGAAAGGAGCTATTAAGCAGGTTGTGGAAGCAAGATTTTTATTCTTCAAAGTGACCAAGACCATGATTTGCTTGACAGTGTGTTGTGAAAACAGGCTTATTCGTAAAAGCAAAATTTAAAGGTGTCAAGGAACTAGAAAAAAGCAAATGTCTGTAAAATGAAAATTTTATGGTAAACAAACACCAGTTTTATTAACGAAAAATAATTTTGTTTCTTATCACCACACCACAACACTAAAACCACAAACAAGGGAATGTTACTGAGATTAATTTATTGGTTTATTGAAAATTTTGTGTTTGCAGGTTTTTATGAATAACATTAATCAGAAACAAAAATGAAACAAATAAAATAGTTTAAACTTCATTTTTTCATTTTTGTATAATACCGAGTATCCAAAATTAAACAAATAAAAGGATTAAGTTTTACTATAAAAAGGCAATTAGAAAGCTTGATTATGCTAATATAAAAATCAGTTTTAAAGGAACAGAAGTAAAAGTTTTATACAGTGATATGTTTAGTAATAAAATTTAGTTGGCTGTGAACAATTTAATCCAAATGTAAAAATTAAAACTCTGACAGGCAACTTTGATGCGCTGATCCGAAACGGGCCCCCACATCTACTAGCAACACTTACCACTATATTCATATCTCATAGCCAATTTTAAATGTTCCTAGCGATCAAATGTTAAGTAATTCTTTTAACGACAACTTTTAATGGTTAAATGGGGACTATTAATAGCATGGTGTATATCTTCTACTTTCATTATGATTGAAGAAATCAATGTGAATTCTTTAGAATATCATGCATAATTTGTCGTCGGGTAAACGAAAATATTCGGTGCTAATTTATATTTTATTTATATTATGAATCACGTTTAGATGGAAAAATAAAACTGACCTGGCTTTACTTTGACTTACACATAAACGATCCCTTCTTCAAGCATTCAAGAGCCTTAACGTAGCAGAACGTTAAGAATTTAAGCGCACCAATGCGCAGTACATGAGACATCCAAGCATAAAAATGCACCGTCTTTAAACATAACTTGTGTTCTCTATTTCAAGACTTTTGACCAAATACTTCATGGAAATGGCGAAAATAGTTCACTTGCAAGTACTTACAGAACAAATTTTAAGGAAAGCCTTATTTTGATCATACTGAGCTTTTGATGCTTTGTAAAAATAGTCTAAAAATATAAAGCTCCTACATTTTTATGTTCCTCATATTTTATTCAATTTAAAGATCATGTGAAAGTAAAAACAGGCTGAGACTATTACGCAATATCTTCCTTGTATTTGTTTAAGTTAAAACACATGTTATAGCAGAAAGACCGAACAGTTTTTAATGCAATAAAATGACGATATATAATTTATGTTAGTCTGCATAGACTCTTTTTAGGTTTGGCATTTAAGTGTATTTTAATGTTCCTTTTTCGTTCCTGTTTGGTAAATTAGCCAATGCCGAACATTAGCTTAATCGAGATTACGCGTCATAATAGCAATACATTTTCATAAAATTGAAGCAGAAGGTTTCAGCTGTTAGACAATATGACTATGCCGAAGGAAAATCGTTAGTATCCAGTCATCAGTGCCCTTCCAGAGTCCTCATTCTTGAGCGAATATTTTGAAGTAGTTAAATATTTTTATTTGAAGTATTTGAAAAGAATATTTCCGAACCAAACCTCAGAGCTCTCGAAGTATTATTAAATGTAACTAATGACCAGATGAAACCAGATTTTTTTGAAGAAATTCTCATTGTAAGTGTCAGTAAATAATATTATTAAATATTAAATCAAAGTATTATTAAATGCAACTAATAACCAGATGAAATCAGATTTCTTTTAAGAAATTCTCATTGTAAGTTTCAGGAAATAATATCTGAATATGTCTGACAATTAAAGTTTTAAGCTTCAATTACCTAAAATCAGTTTCTCAATAGTTCTTGGATCGAAAATATTTTGTTCCGACAATATTTAGGTATTAGGTATTCAATTTACTTCAGTGTTGAAAAACTCAGAAACTTGAAAGCGGGTAAAGGTAATGTATAACAGGAAGACTGCAGAATGATAAATAAAAGTAAAGCTTAAAAGTTTGAGCCTTTACTTAAATTTGGACCGGATGTAATATCTTTAGATGTATTTAATTGGTGCAGTGGATATAAATTATTTTGAGAAAAAATACAAAAGAAGAACTTTGGACTTCCAGTGTTTGCAAGAAACACCACTGTATTCATTATTCACTACTGAATTATGAGCTGTTAATAGTGAGGTGTTATATTTTGGCAACGACGGGTTGTTATTAATTAAGCGATGCAGTTCTAAGCATTATTTCAATTTTATTAGCAAAAACAGATAAACAAAGAACATACAACTAAACATAGACTACATTCTAAACCACATATTTTATTTTATATTCATGTTCTTTTTTCATTTCTTTGAAAGCATAATTTCAATTGTCAACATAAATATTATAGAACCTGTTAATTCCAACTCAAGAGACTGTTTAAATTGCATTGATTCAGCATGGTGCGATATATGTAATAAAGATAAAGTTGTCTCAGCGAGGAACTTATTTTTCTGACAATAAATTGATAAAGGCACATACCTAAATCACCAATAGCTCTATAATCTGGCATTTTGAAATGCAAACAAAAACGAAATTCAAACAAACAAGTGCAAAGTGTCCATTACTGTAGCTCATATTTGAATAAACAGATGAACACAATACTTATGCAGCACAATGAGATTTGTTTGGTGGTGTTTGATCAATAGCGTATAACAGATTTCAGTCTACCGGGCTCTACATATGTTAATTATGCGCAATAGTGTGCTCTTTTGACTTAACCATAAACGATTTATTGAAGCTGAAGTACAGGGAATTTTGTATACGATGATAGACCATTCCACACAACTGTATTAAGAGAAGAAGAACAAACCACCACAGAAATAAAACCTCGTGAAAATTGATCGAATTTCTACTCGGGTTGTTTTTGACTCGGCAATGCTTTTCTCTAACATTCTCAGAGTAAACTCGTAAAGCAATATGGATCATTGCAACAGAGGTAAAGATCAGGAAAAATGTCAAAACCATTTTATTTCTGAATTGATTTAGTTTTGCTCTGGTAGCTTTAATCTTCTCTTGCTCTTCATATGGTACCTGTAGATAGCGGCCTAAGACATCTTTCCAAAACTGAGTTTCTTTCTAAATGTGTGCAATAATACGAATTACTAAATTGATTAGACAAAATGTTATGGTTATACGTCTTACAGCTATTTGTGATAAAATGTAAATTGTGTACGTTCATGTGCTTTAAATGTTTCAGTACTGATCATGAATGCTTGAGAACTATGAATGCTCAAATATCTTTAAAAGAAGTTAGCTAATAGCATTCTTACTGTATTCAAAGTGTAGAGTTCAGAACAGTCCATAGTCGGTGTATTAAATTCATCTTTATGCTCAAGCATTTTTTCTTTGCAGCTTGTATCGTGTGTCAGAACTGAACCATTCATGAAATGATGCGAGTCCTCGTCTTTATAAAGATAAAAATAATATTATTTAATATTAACATTGATTAGAACCTCAGTTTAGAAACGGTTAGAAACACTCTACCATATATAATCTATGTACTTGTCAAACTGTGTAAGACTCTTAAATTCTCCCACAGACAATGAAATACACAGAAAAAGATCTAAAAATAACAAACGAGGCGATATTTTGATTTCATTTGCAAACTGATTTTTAGATAGAATGTTGCAATTTACTGCATGGAGTGCATGGAAATTCCTGTTGTTCTAAATCCTGTTAGGGTGACTCCATCACAAGGAAATTCCAGTGTTAATAATAAAATCATTGAAAAAACTTGCTAATGTCATATGTGAAACTATACATTACTTAAATTGAGTTCGAAACTCATTTTTCGTGTGAAAGTGGTACCAAAAGAACAGTTTCAAAATAAACACGAGGTATTCAAGAACAAAGCGGGCTTTACATAAGAAACATGTCTTGTTTACTTCATAAAGCTTTTACTGACCTTTCTTTCTTTTTTCTGCATGCTTAAATTCAACTGACGTGAGATTCTAGAAACACAAGAACTACTACATTGAATTATTAATAGTAATTTAAAAAAATACTTTAAATCACTGAAATACATCTTTGTCGATTCTTTATATTTGTTAAATTGCAACATGTTTTAAAATTAAATATGCAAGAGCTCTAAAATAATACACTTATTAATAAGATACTGATAGTTATCAGCGGTCGGTATCTGAAGGGACACTCATACACTTCAGGTGCCATGCTGCTTTCTAAAAATAAATGCTTGACTGCAGAGAGAACATGAATGTTGCTGAGATACCCTATTGTGCTATTCATATTTGTTTTCTTCAACTATTTTGAACTAAATTTGCTTTTGAACCACATTAATTATTTTGTGATATGTGATCAATTTCCGCTTTATGAGTTATAGAGTAAGAGAATTTTTTGCTTCACATATTGCGTGCGCTTGTTTGACACTCCTGTATACAGATAGAAGTCAGATCAGCAAAAACATTTTGGGATAGGGGCTGGAAGCTTACTGTGGATAAGTCTTGGTTGACAAACATTAGATCGATTTAGCCATTATGAATTTGATAACACAGGCATGAGTTTTAAATCGGTGAACAGTCTTAGTATCAACTCCTATCAGTTTGTTACTCGGTAGTGTTTGTTTTTTCTCTCTGTTGTTGTCTGTGGGTATTGAGTACATTACATTGAACATAGTGCATGTAAAGACAATAGGGCTTATTACAAAAGATGACTGTCTAAAGGGGTGTTTTCACGATTCCTTTTGAAGTCCTAACAAAAACGCCTGCGTTTTATGACCTGTACATCTTGCTAGTTTACACAGGGAAATTTTACAACTCCATCTTGACTTAATGAGCTTGAGCCCTGAGGTGTTTACACAGAGCGTTTTTATTGCTCCCTACTCCCTATCTATATTCAAATAATGAATGCAATGTAAAACCATATCAGGTATATCACAGTTTCAAGGATGGAGGACGTGAAGAGAAAAATTATACTAGCCGTATAATTATTGCATTGACTTGCAAAAAAATCAAAAGAATACATCGGAAAGAACAAACGTGTTGGGCGAGGCCATGGATACAGAGATTTTGCCACATTTTTTCAGCCATTTCCTTCAAAGTCGTTGTTCGGTTTTCCTTTTTGTGGTAGTCTTTATGCCGTTTCTTTCCACAGAATATCTTTTTCTCTATATAGATCTATTAATTTAAAAGTTTCGTCGTCCAACCAAGTATCCCTTTTATTTCATTTTACTTTTTTGTGTTGTTTCGGGCTGTACGGTCAAACGGAATATGCATTAAAGCTACATTGAAAACGAAAAAAAAATCAAATACATGTGGCGTTGGGTAAGTAACACCTGGCAGCGGGGGTTTTCCTCGGATCCCTTTGAAGTGATGCTAATGAGCCCACTCCGTGATGCCTGGAGATAGATCAGTGCTCTATCACAGGATGCTTTTGCGAATCCCTCATTATCAGTGTGGCGAGTAGTGTTTACACGGGGCCTCGTGTAATACGAGCTTAAGAGACAAGCTTTATACGACTAATCCCTATTGACATGTGCTCCGTCTTTTAAAATGCGTATAAAAAGAGTAACTAATTCATTGTCTTTATACGCAGGTAATACGTAAAACAAGGTGTTATTTTATAATAAGTGTTAAGTCTGAATATGGGTGGTGTGAAAGAAAATAGAACGGAGTTTCGCTATCTGATAAAGTTAACATAATCAAAGCTAGTGATGGGAAGAGTGTGAGAAAAATAGCCAAAGATTTCAGTTGTAGTTGTCAGAGAGAACTCAAATTAACAGCACCTCGAAATTAGGGACACCCCGCCATCAGGGACAGAATTATTCAGTCACTTTTTGTCCCTAATAGCGGAGTTTCACTGTACTTTGAGACGAGCTATGTTATAGGTATATTGTTAATTGTAAAGCGGGAGTTATATTTGAGAATACTATAAAAAAGTATTGGGCTAACGTTCTCTGTGTACACGTAACGCGTAAGAGGCCGTACCTCAGGAGCTGTTGCGCGTGTTCCCCAGTCACCACTGTTCATATTGCATAGTGAATAAATGGGTAATATCAGACCCAAGCATGGAATCATGAAGCATGCACTTGGTACATAAATTACATATTTTGCTTCCTGATATTCAAAAGAAACCATCAAAATTAATTTTAAAATATTATTGTGTTTCTAGACAAAAATATCATTTTCATAATAAAAATAATTGTGTTATAATTATAATTTTACATAACTATTTTATGAGATTGAAGACACAGACGTTTAATAAAACATGATTGACATTATTTACTTCCAGCAACTTAAAATCATAGCAAATGGAAATAAAGAAAAACACTTGATTACTGCATCTTTTATATGCGTATGTAGTTTTTGAAAGACCCCTAAGAAGTACGTTACCAAATTTAGTAACATTTTGCTACATTAATGGAATAAAAGTACTATTACTTTGTAGTCCGTTAAGACTATCAATGCCGTAATGCCAAGACACAGAAAGAAATAGAATGCTATGCTGTCATAACGATAAGTTTCTCCAAAGGCCATCCGCAAGCACTCAGCAATGAGACCAGAGAACAGTAAAATTAAGCACAAAGTGGTGTTCACAGCAACAAAGACAATCTATGAAAAAACAGTTCTATAAGTGAAATATTGTGCAAACACTTTGTTATTCCTTATTATTGGATTAACATTCAATCATATGAGTGCTTGCAGTAAAGAGTAAAATAAAATGGGGAATAAAACATGTTAGGTATTTTCCGACGCTTTTAATATTTAAATATCACGTCAATGTGTAATTGCTGTGAGTAAATGCTGGAAAATGAAAACTAGAATGGAGAATAAAATGTGAATTATAAGTGTTTTCTGGTTATTTTGATATTTAAATGTCAACATGTAAAAAAGAAGGTACATACAACTTTAATAGTTTTTACTTTCTTAATAAGAAAGACTGAAATGATACAATTGCATGCAATAAGATATGTTTGCAAATGCTTACAAAAGGTTTCAGTAAAAAAACTTGTGCTGATGTTTTATAGTGAAACATTTAATCAATGAAAACGATGTCCTATTTGTACCGTGGCTTTAGGCATTACTTTGTTTTCGCAATTTCTTATAGATTAAAACCTAATGTGTGAAAAATGGCTATGCAAAATTTTAGATAAAACGAAAGCAAATTGTCGATGAACAATAAAAACTTGCTTTGTGATCAGTCTATCGCCCGAAAGGCCCTTTAATAAGGAAATAAACTGTCAATTTTTTCTTTTACCTGTGTGTCACTGCGACATCTGTAGCACACGACAACGAATAACCCCAGGATGGCCATTCCGAAAAAAAAGGCAATTCCAAATCCAACACCAAACAAGTCATTCACACCTGTTAGCTAACAAGTAATGCAATGTTAGTATAACTATCGAATTACAAAGCCCTTCCACTTCACAAAAATTTTAATTTTCGCCCTTTTTGTGTAGTTGATTTTATTCCATAAAATGATTACCTTTTTTACTTTTCAACTAGGAGAATATAAGATACCAAAACATACTGATTCCCTGTTACCTGGAAATGGCGTGGGCGAGCAGTGTGTTTGATGCAAAGGCAGCGTGTCACAAATAGCGCCGAAGTTGCATTCCGATTAGCGACAGACTTATTTTATACAGGATTTTATATACTAGTATTTCATAACTATATGAGGGCGAAATTAACATTGAAAGACATTTATAAACTATAATTAGTGGTGTAGATATGGTAAATTGTAATTCATGCACATCGTACATTCATGCATATTGGTGTTGAAATCGGAAAACGGCAGCTATCATACATGTACTTTTTACATGTTTTTGTAGAAATCGCAAAGCTACAGGTATCATACAAAATGACGTACATTCATACATACTTACATCAATACGTTGTAGCAATGATGTCACATTGCTAAAATGCTACCTACTGCCTAGGCTACAAATGTTTTGAAGCACACTGTTTAAGACAATTACATAGCAAATAAAAGCATGGTATAAAAAATTAAAAATGCACAATATATACCGTTAAGAAAAATATAGTAACTGGTCCCAGTGCAAACGCAGCAACAAACACAAGACTTTGGTATAACAAGAAGAATATCGAAATATCATCTCTTTTTGCAAGCTGTCTGAAACTCCTGTGCAGAAAATACCCAACAAGAATGTTTTGAAAATTCTACTGAGAGTGTGATATTACAACAGATTTAAATAATAGAGTTATTTTAATCTATTCATTTATTTACCAAACAGCTAATTCACTTTATCATGCAATAAAGAGTATTAAAGATGAAGTGGAAAGTATAAAGTTAAAATATTTCTTTGAAATAATCCTGTTACTGAAAATATAATATGTGTTACTTGAGCTTACACTGTATTTAAAAACACGATTTAAATGCTCATGGTTATTCATTTATTAACCATGTGTGGTTGCCTTCATCTGCGTTATCATGCGCTTATTATGTGAGCTGCCTAAAACTTTCTTAACTGAAAACTGAATATCCAAGAAGTTTTGTTGAATACTACTGCAGTGATTAAAGTCATCTAAAATACTCACATGAAAAAGTTCACAGAATGGCAGAAATAATTATTTATCCATCTGCGCCTTTGTTTGACAAATTCAGTCAGTGTTTCCGGTGAACACTGCTGTACTTGTACGGTGGATATGTACTTCACACAAAAACCGGCCTTAAGTAGGAGCGTGAAGAGCAAGCGGTCTTGTCCTGTAACACATTACCTTTTTTTGTACAAGATGAAAGCTATTTGCTATCACCTGAGAGGTAGTTTTTACTTTTGCACTAGACATTGGGCATTGGCAGAAAAGACGAGAAAATGGTGTAGATAATCATGGATGATATATAGATGATATATTCACCGCAATTTGAATCTTCTATAAGTATGAAAAGTATTCGTCGGCCTCAAGGTAAGATATGACATCTTTTATTTGATTAATTATTTAATTTGATAAATTTATTAATTAATAAAATAATCAATGCAAAAATACGAGATTAGTGGCATTTCGACCGGTTATTTGCTACCCAGGGAGTTGCACTCACTACCTTTTATCAAAAACGAGAAAACATAGTTCTTTTTTACTGTATACTATATAAGTTTATGTTATTTTATAATTATTAATGAACGTGCTTCTTGTAATTGTTACAGAGTAACTGCAATTAAAAAAAAACAAATTAAACCAAATAATCGACATACATTAAACTATACAAAAGACATAAGAATATATAGCCTTATTAAATCACATATACAATTTTACCTTGATCGAAAGCAACATAATCTTGTGTCTGAACAGGTATACTTGAATATTCCTCGAGCACAGAGCTGTGAAGAACTGCGGAGGCTCGGAACAGAACAAAACACCCAGACGCTCTGAGGACGCATCCAAGCATCTGCTCTGTTGTTTTTTCAAGAAGATCAATCGCCTTGTACTCAACTATTTGTGGCCATGTGAAATACCCTTAAAAGAAATAAAAACTATTACTTAAAGTGCAATCACATAAAGTCTAAATAAAGTTTCGTTTGTTACAGTTATTTGAATAGGTCATTATTTATTAGTGAATTTATAGGTGAATTGTGAACTGTTTATTGGGACATTGTTGGTTACGACTGCGTAGTCATCACATAATTTTCGGCCAAAAGTAGTTTGAATGACAGGGTGCAGTGATAACATACCCAAAACACTCCACCGAAACATGAGATATCCACATTATATAACTTATTCTTGACAAGACTGTCCACAGACATTGTGACCAGTGGCGACGTAAATGACGATTTTAAACAAGCCGTCCAAATCCATATCTTGCATACAGTTTCTTACAGAATAAACAAATTTCCCGATATTGGGACAAAATCAGATGCCTTAACATGCGTTCTGATGTTAAAAAGTGAGGCCGATATCGTCGTATCCTCAAACATTTTTAAAATAATTTTTTTTAAAAAGTTAGTAAAATTTCAACAGAACGAGTTTTTGGAAAATCATGATCTTCCATATTCAAGCTGACATCTAAAATGTAAGTGACTGGTAGAAGATGTCTTAGAAAGTTTGGCACTTATCTCAAAGCACACAAACCCATAGTAAACTAGACGAGTTTACAAACCCATATTAAACTAGACAGTGGAATGACGTACTTGCAGAAAACACTAAAGAAAATATTTCTATCAAATTATGACTGAAAAGGTAAAGGTCACGCAGAACCCCTTCCTTGTCGTCGTTTCGGCCCAACGGGTTAAAAATAAACGCTCTACCTCTAATCATTTTCAAGATAATGGTCAACTTCATGTTTCTGACCATGACCCTGACCGAGGAAGTCCCCGAGGTACCTCTTAAATGGTCACCTTTTGGTTTTTTACCTTGACCGAACCTACAAGGTCAAGGTCATCGAGCAACCTCTTATGTAGCGTTGTTTAGGCCCAAAGGGTCAGAAAGGAGCTCAAAATAAAGTTTTCGACATAATAGTCAACTTTCGGTTTTTGACCTTGACCGTGACCGAGAAGGTCAAGATCACCATGGTACCACTCGTATAACGTTGTTTAGGCCAAAAGGGTCAGAAGTGAGCTCAAAATTGCGCAAATATTGCTCTGTCTCTAACCGTTTTCGAGATAAGTCTCAATATTGTTAACGGTAAACCAGGTCAAGTGAACCTCAAAGCGACGATTCAGGATACATGGCCATCCCCTGCTGAATACTTTTATACATTCAAACTGGGATTACAGCGATTTTATTTTCGTGATAATAGGCGTTTTGAATAAAAAATATTTGCAGTTTCACCGAGAACTGTAGATTGTCTATAAGGTTGCCAAATATGAAGTTTCGTTGATTAAAACGCTAGGAGTTTTCTGGAAACCGAGGTAAAAACAATTGTGGATTCACCGTGATCTTGTCATTCTTCACGCATGTGCCAATTTTCGTCTTCCTCAATTAAATTGTGTAGGGGGTTTATGGAAACCATCCATCGGGAAAAAGAGAAAAAAATGGGCAGAAACTTCCAGACAGCTACAAACTTATACCCACGTGAGTTTTACACAGAGAAAGCCCATATCGTCCAAAGCGTTAGGTAAACAGTATTGGAACCATACCTTTATGAGAATTAATACGTTAAAGATGTGCAATGTGCGCCATCATGGAATTATAATATCATCGGGCTGTTTTTAGAAATACTTATGAGGCGTTTGTTGTCTTGTATATTAGATGCTTAGCAAGTATTATATCTATTTTTCGTATTTTTAATTATGTAAAAGCAGAACAAAATGCATTTCTCACACAGCAGAACTTGTGTGCTGTATACAACCTAACTCAATATTCATTAGTTTGCTTGGTGCCCTCAACTTTGGAACATAACATTAATAACGCTAAGGCTTGTGTTCGTAATGAAAAGCGAATTATTTCTGGTAAAGAACTTGAGGGCATCAAACAGGTTTATTTGGGAATTTCTATACAAAGCAATTTAGAAATGCAACAAACTATAGCTTTTTAACATTTTAGAAACAGACACGCGGCATATTAATTTGCTTTATATGTGGTAGCGTAGAAACAAAATACAGAATGAAGTAGGGGTAATAAAGTCACAAGTAGTCAGGGTGGTAAAAGTTATATGGGTCAACAACATTTCATTTTACCTTCTCCTGAGGGAATAACGCTGCAACATACTGCAGCCACGGTCTTATTTTCTTTGAATGGTTCAAGCATCTCTAAAACTGATTCTGGTTTGAAAATAACATCACCATCAATCGTCAATATATAGATATTGTCATCATATATCGCTCTTGAATGACTGCCATTTCTGCTGTCCAGGATAATATGTCGCACGTAGTGAAAAAACATTACCTGGTAACAGATAATTGAGTCTGGCAATTAATGGAAACAAAATACCATTTTAAAAGACACAGGTTTAAGCATTGACGAGAAGCAGTACAGTACTGAGGAATGCGTTATAGACTGAAACACATAAAAAGTTGATTTGTGCTTTAAACAAGTCAGCAGATTCAGGAAAAAATATGGAGATTACTAAATACAGCATGAACAAAATACCATTTTGAGCGACACCACTTTCACCGTTAACGAGAAGCTTTATGATGCTCAGGAATGCGTTATAAATTGAAATGACAATACGTGCTGCTGCAGAATGGGCTATAATCACCAAATACGTTTAACGTTGAAGTTTTGTTTCTAACAAAGTGAACACTTTCAGGAAAAAACGAAATTACCAAAAAGAAACGATATAAACACAAATTTTGGTGGCAAGTTAGATATATAGAGTTGTCTTTTAAGGCTCAACTAGCACATTTAGATCTTATTTGGATTTACCTGGCTCCATCTTTTTCGATTTCTTATGATCTTCTTATCCTTGAGATGGACAACCATTTTGTTTCCGTAAGGTAAGGTAATGACTAATTGCGCCCCATAGGGTGTGGAGATGTGAGCAGGATTTTCAGCATTCTTTGTCAAATGTCTGACCAAGCGCAAAAAGTGAAGTACATATTTAAAAATATTTATAATCACTGTTGTCTCTAAATGTTGCCTTTATTTATTTCTAAAATCACAGACTATGTTGATAATTTGAGCCCTTTAAAATGTATTTCATTTCATGTTAGGGCTTTTCCAATTAAAGTATTTATTTTATTTGAATTTTATTTATACTTACTTTGCGTTGGAATTGTAGCAGTTGATAAACTGCCTGACGTACTGGTTGACATTGTTATTCTTCATAAAGGCATCGTCAAATAAGACGTGAACTAGAATATTTTGCAAATATTTCTAGAGTATTAATAGCTTTAGAATCTTGGTTTAGTTTTTTGCTTAATATTATAGGCTATGTTTAGATGAAGTCATCTAATGTACATCACGTTATCTAGTCTATGTTCTATCAGTTTGATTGGTAATGGCATCATGCTCCAATTTTTTTCTAATTGCAAAGCAGGAAACGGATATTACTTACTTAAATAAAACTAAAAGAGTTTGCTTTTTAAAATACTGCATGTGCATTTCAACAAATCTCAGTCTTAGTATTTCTTGCGTAGGCCAACTTGATTAAATAATTAATTTTGTTACGTTCGAATTCATAGTATTCGTCATTAAATACTCCTGATAATCGTGCTTGTTTTCTTTGATCCGCGTCAAAATCAACACTGAAAAATATAGTATATTAATATAGTGCATTGATATAAATAAACGTGTATTATTTTTCCGAAATGTTATGCAATAGATACACTTCATCTCAGTGTATTTCGCTCTGTTTTTTTCGCAGTTGACTTATTTTTGTAAGAGTAAAACCCAGTACTAAATAGATCTTTCTCCGCTTATGGAGGAAAAATCCAGCTAACTGTTTTGAAATACCTGGTTAATCTTATCAAAGTACCGTTTCGGCACCTGTTTTAGAATTAGCTAAAAATGGCTGTTGATTCCGACAAATAGACACTTTCTAATTTTCAAGCTTCACCTTGACGAACAAGGTCGACATTACACTTTATGTAACGTCTTTGGACCTCAGCGTAGAAAACGTGTTTGAAATGCTTTTGAAATGATATTCACTTCTGGTTTCCGACCTTTGACTTGATCAAAGTGATAGAAAAACCTGTTATATAACGCTTTTTATTCCCAAATGGTTTCTCTAAGGGGTTTTCAACTTTTATTTACTTCTATCAACCATTTATTTGATGTCGAATTATGTAAAATGACTTTCACGAGATTTGACCTTAGCGTTAGAGAACAAGACCAAATCTATTGCAGTCCCATTTGGGAACAAAGTTTCCACGTTGGAATTAAATAAGTTTTTATTTCCTTAACCAAGTTTTACTCCAATGAGATGCAGAGAAGTTTTTTTTAAAATATTACCTTATAACCGAACTAATAAATTTGTTCATTTCTTGCTCGGTTTCGTGCCACATTGTAGCGACCATCATGATAAAAGGAAATGCGCCAAAGCTATCGTACATGGATGCTTCTGTCTGGAAGCGTCTTTCACGGGGACATTTGGATGGATTTCTTCTTTTGTTTTCCCCTCGTCTTGTGTATGGTTTAGTGTTTCCAGCCATTTCCTCCCTGATGCATATCAGCCAGAGCAATATAGTCCATAACTTCATAAATATATCCAATTAAAACAGTCAAGAAACAAATCTAGTCAAAGACGTTTAATCATAGATCTTAAAGGATCATGATGGCTTTCGAACATACACAACAATGTGTGCAAATAATGTTCATGTACTTTCCTGTTTGAGGTGCAACTTCTCATGTTAACCTGTAGATGCATTCATGAACAACACATGCACATAACAAACCGGTCTGAGTATATACTGCTATCAATTTTTTTTTGCGTAATATTGGTAAATATCGAATATGAATACGTTTTAATTTATTTTTATCATAATGCCCTTTAAACTAAACATTATGCATGCTAATACTATTTTCAACAAGTCATATATTGTATAATCAATTACGCATTATGCAATATTTAATTAATCAACGGAGGGCGTCATGTCTGGTTCTTAAAAATTTGTCTTTTGTTTGAAAAGAGAAAACGAATATATATGTATGAGATTACAATAATTTCCCGAAAGTTATTTTTATGTATCAGTGATCCAATTGAAGGCTTTCATATGTTATTGCTGCAAATGAAAGTTTTATGTTCCAGTGCTCCAAGTGAAAGCTTTAATGGGTTATGGTCCAAGGGAAGACTTTGATGTGTTAGTGCTCCAGTTGAAGGACGTATAGGTTAGTGTTTCAATTGAAAGCTTTATGTGTCAGTGCTCGGAGTGAAGACTTTCATGTGCTAAGTGAAGACTAAGGTGCTAGTCTTCGAAGTGAGGGATTTTCTGTGTTAGAGTTTCGAGTGAATATTTTTATGTCTTAATGTTACAAGTGAAAATTTTTAGTGCCTCAAGTGAAGTCTTCAAGGCTTCTATTCAAGTTTTGCTGGAAATGAAAATGTAATAGCTTACTGTTACAAGTAATGGCGTAACGATTGGCATGACTAACCATAATTAAACTCGTTGTTGGGTTGGAAAAACTACATGTACAGAAGGGATAAGAAATTTAATTCTAACACCTAAACGGGCTACTATTAATCGTAACTTTGTATATAATATTTCAAAACGGAAAAGTATTCGCTTATAATAATAGCAACGTGCCTTAAAAATTGTACCTATTAATGTACTACAGTATCTGAAATAGAATCAGCGCCTTGTATCTCCGTAATGTACCCTTCTACCCCCTTTACCTTTACTGAAGCTTGCTTTTTGTACCAGTAGCTTATTTCACTTTTTATTGCCAGTAGTTTATTTCGCTGTATTTACGTTAAATTTTGTTTCGCTTTATACCATCAAAATTGATTTTATTTGATTTTAATTTTACTTAACTTCACTCGTCACTATTTTACTTAGCTTGATACAATATTTGCTTTCATCGCTTTACACGTTTTTTTCACTTGCTTTGCTTTGAGTAGATTTTCTTAAAGGATCTGAAACTATTTTCACACTTTAAAGCTTGAATATAAAATAATAATTTATATACCTGCTTGTATGATTAATCAGCAGAACAGTTCCTAACATAGCATTGACGGATGACGATTGTATTGTTCCTGTGCCGCTATCACTCGACGACACTGTTATACAGTATTAGTTTGACCACAGAACAACTCCTATCCCTGAGCGTGCACGTAAATTATTCCTATATGCGTGGATTCACAGACAATCTTATATTATTAAAACCTCAGAGAATAAGTCCGTCCTCTGCTTGTGCACCTAACTCCTTACTCTGCGCGCGCGATATGTCATGCTAATTAATATTCTATTGATTTCTTTATTGATGTCATTTTGAAAAAGAAATAATTTAGTTTTTTTGTAAAGACAGAATAAAAGTAATCAATTTATAAAATGAAATGGAGAGGTGATTGGCATATGCGGTGTCATTTCCATGCGGTGTCATTTCCATGTCATCATGATCGGTATAAATATATTTTATCACAGATTTTACTTTTAAATAACTTTAGGCATTTTCGTCATTCCTCACATCGAACTACCCGCTCAATAAAAAATCCTAATTTTTTATTAGTATCAATATTTTGAATGAAAAACAGTATCACTGAAGTTGTTCTTATCGTAAACGAGTAAAGTGTGTTCCTTAAAGTAAAATGCAGTATACTTTTATACACGGCCAACCAAAGTGTAGTCTAGCTAAAATGTTGAATGAGTTTTGAATATAATTGCCCTCAACCTTCTTACCACAGTTTAATTTAGCAGCACACCTGATTATTACACAGATCACCTTGTGAAATTTGAGCAAAGCAATTCGGTTTTGCCCGAAAAATGTGTGGATTTATCTGTGCCGTTTCTTTGCCGCCAAGCTGTGTTTCTTTTAGACTTAGATTTTGAGTACTATTCAGGGTAAGGGAAACGTAACAATTTTTCAAATTTATGCGTTCTTTATTATGCCTGCTGACATTATTCATAGGTGCCTGTTATGATTTAGTTGATTTCTTTTTATTTCCTGTCATGAATAAAACTTGCGATCCTAAACGAACTAAATTAAATTTCTTCAAACATTTCTTCTTTCAGAAAGTTATTAAAATTAAAAAATTCAATTAAATGAAAAGGCCAAAGTCTGGTTTGACCAATAAAAAAGCTTAAAAAACCATGAGTCATGTTTTGCTGATGAAACAACTTTAAGTTTGCCAAATGTCACAGACACTTGAGTTAAGAAGAAGCTTTAAATTTTACTGATACCTAATACTGAATAGTAACACCGTATAACAGTATCGACGAGTGATAGTAGTACAAGAATGATGCATTCGTCACGCGTCAGTGCTATGTTAGGTACTATTCAGCAGACTGGTTATGATATGTAGGTGTAACCGGGCGCATAAAATGAGTTTCAGCTGCTGATATTTCGGCTGGGGACTAATTGTCACCTTCAGGCTTTGGTGAAAATATAGTAAGGGAATAGTGTTGCTTGGTGGCTATTAGTATATCTGTTCTTGTAAACAGGGTCCTTGGGATTACTAGATCAAAACTCCAATCAGTGGAGCTAAGCACCACCCCAAGATGTCTGTTCTTTATAACTGTAAGGGCTAGACATGATTTCAATGAGTGTTGCACTGCTAACTTTAAGCTAATCTAGTTCATGATAGCAGCTAAACATTTATATAAGGGACACTCCGAATACTGTGTATAATTCTAGTATTGACGCTTGCGTCAAGTTAACTGTTGTCGACATTATTTCCTTTTTTAATGAGGATAGCGATGTGACTTTGAATACCAGCTGAAGATCATTTGATGCTAATTTAAAAATCGAATATATTTTTCTTTATAGATAATAAGGGAAATAAAGTTTAGGTTAAGAGCATGTAAGATATAATGGATAATTTTAATCGATTATATACATTGCAATTCTGCAGCTTTATTGCGTTTTGCTCTGCTTCATCAGTAACGTTTATTGCATGAAAAAGGCAGCGCAACTTTTTTTGTATGAAAAAGTCACACATCTATTGACCCACTGATCATCACCGAGTGCAATTAAGGATTGTGTCATCATTATGACTCCCAGTTCTACCTTACAGTAATATAAATCTTACCTTGACACGTTATGTGCGTTTATTTTTGGACACTGCTATTGCATGGGATACAAACACCGACACTTAGAGGCAAGCCACACCTGAAGGCAGTAATCCAAGCACGTTTTAAACACGAAGTTGTTTGTACGGGACTTTTTATGCAATTCAACCGATTGGTGGGGTTGAAATCTTTACATGAAAGGCGTTTCTAGATTAGTGAATGATGTCTTTGAGAGCCACAAGAGCATTGTATAAATCGATTCAGACTCTATAGAACACCTGAGAGCACCACGCACAAGTTGTTACCATAGTTAGTGCTTTCAAAATAGTCCATGTAATAATACAATAATAGCTAAAACGTGACCACCGTTTTTGATTACCCCAATAAACACGACATGCACACGGACCGCGCCTGAACCAAAACATAGCTATAGGTACACTCGTATCCTAACGAGTGCCTCCCTCCACCTACTTACATTTTCAGGCTTTACAATTTGCATTTGCTATTCAGGTTGAATTTGAAATACTTTCTTATTTCTTTTTGCATTGAATTTAGTCACAGTTACTTGAATTATCACCGACAGCCGCGATTTCCTTACGATCAATTAAACCCATCAGATTTTGTTCTAGGTCTTTTAGAAACACGCCTTATGTTTATGCAACAACGAAGGGTATTGTCTCAATTAGGTATTCAATTAGAAGATTTTCAAAAGTTTAATCAAAGTCATTCACCAGAGTGAATATTCTTATTATCTTCAATGCTTGCTCGAGCTTAAGCTTGTGCAAATAATGGCGCAGCATTGAGTGCCAGGTGACGGGTGTCTCATAAACATCTAGCTGACACGTGGACATTGCTGCTTTCTACATCGTGTTCTATAATTATTGATTGATAACAAAATTTCAGTTTATTTAAGTCCATTTTAAAAGAGAACACGAACGCATTTCTATATCTCCCTGACGCACCGAAATCGCAGGACCCAGGAAGTATATGTCAGCATGATGTAGTCTCATATAACAGGAAAAAGACGCAATGAACAACTCCACTGACAATTGGTCTCTTATCTCCCTTATCAGTCCTTATCAGTCCAAGGAGATTTAAGTACATTTTGAGTATTGAGGGAGTTTATGGTTCTTTATTTCTGCTACTTTTTAACAATTCCACTGTCAATTTGGTCTCTTGCCTTCTTATTAGTCCTTACAAGTCTTTGTCAGTCGTTACCAGTCGTTGTAAGTCTTTATCAGTATGTATCAAAGGAGATTTAAGTGTGTTTTGAGTGATGAGGAAGTTAAGCCAAGTTTTTATTAGAACTGTGTGCTGTGTCTACAAACAACAAATAATAAGCTGTGATTGATTTATTTGGAGTTAACAGGAACTATTATTGACCATATCTGGTCTATTATATCTTCATGTGGTCTCGAAATTAGGCCACTTATGTATTTATGTTACATAAGATAGCGGATGTTTTGATCACGAACAATTGCGATATTCCTAAATTTTTGCGTTTCGTCCGACTTTGAAAAAAATGTTTACTTGGGAATCGATCAATCAGACTGCGTTATTTCCTCAAGTCATGCAACAATGTTTTATGTTGGTTTTGAGAGGAAAAAGAGACAGATCATGCGGTCGTTTGTGAAAACAAACTAAGAAATCTCATGAAAATTTCATTTTTGGAATGATAAACTCTAATTAACAACAGGAATGTCAATCACTTTTAACGGGTCTTTTCTTGATTGTAATCCGTCATTTTGTCCCTGTTTCTTCTCTAAAAACTGGCATTGAACCATCAAATTGTGTTCTTATGTAGCATTAAATATACTGCATACATCTTGCTTTTTCAGTGTTTGCCCATTTTTTAATGTTATTGTTAAAAGAGAGCAAACACTGAACTGGACCGTTCCCGATATTCAGTAGTAAAAACTGCACTTCGGATCACGAAATTAGAGAAATTTCGAATTCATCAAAGACTTTTGCGAAAAGTAACACCTGTCTACGTAACAGAGATTATAGTCACACGATATACCAGTAAACATTCCTACGTCGATCAAGGGTTTAGTTGAGGTTGTGACGTCGCTTCGACCAAGCTCCAGCATACAATATGGTTGTAATATGTTTGTGAATGGTCACGACCATTAATCAACATCTACTCAACGTCACACGAAATGTCGAATAGACGTTGGATAAGCAACGTTGTTTAGACGTTACTTTTGATCGCAATCAGCACCTCACTTTCTCTTTGGTGCAAACTTCCATACGAAAATTTTGGTGCGAACTGCTCATGGACGTTCAATGGACGTTAAATTAAACTTTACGGTGGTCCTGCGATATTTCGTTGTGATCTACTGAGGAAATGAGAAAATACTAAACGGTGAGCAAAAAAAAAGTCTCGCGGGAATTGATTCATTACGCAAGTGACTTCACCCGCTAACTTGTGACACGCCGTCCTCGCAACAAGCACAACATTCACACCACGCCCCACCCACTAAACCGCTAGCTTGTGACACGCTGTCCTCGCATCAAGCACAACACTCCCTACCACACCCACCCACTAAACTGCTAGCATGTGACATGCTGTCCTCGCCTCAAGCACAAGATTCACCACCACGCCCCACCCACTAAACCGCTAGCTTGTGACATGCTGTCCTCGCCTCAAGCACAAGATTCACCACCGCGCCCCACTCACTAAACCGCTGACACACTGTCCTCGCATCAAGTACAACATTCACTACCACACCCCGCCCACTAAACCGCAGGCTTGTGACACACTGTCCTCGCAACAAGCACAACACTCACGCCCGATTTTGCCTGTATTTCACTTGTGTGAAATGACAGCGACATACACAGTGTGGTCACCCCTCCGTCAGTGCCTCCATAAAGGGAGGGGTAGGGGGGACTTGCGTGCGTTTTGGAATAACAACTTATTGAGGTGAAAAAAAAAAGAAAAAAGAAAGAAAGACAGAAAGAAAGTAAAGCGACCAGACACTTTTCTAACCCTCAAACCCCTATAAAAAGTGAACTTTTATCATTACACGTTTTCTGTGTTCCAAGAAAAAGCCTCAAACTTATTCCCGGATCCTGAAAAACTGGCTGCATTTGACTGAGTGTCAAACCAACAACAATAACCAGCCACCAACACCAACCAACCACCAACACCAACCAACCACCAAACACCAACCGCCTACCAAGCACCCATCAACACCAACCAATCACCAACACCAACAACCACCAACACCAACCAACCACCAAACACCAACCGCCTACCAAACACCCATCAACACCAACCAATCACCAACACCAACCAACCACCAAACACCAACCACCCACCAAACACCCATAAACACCAACCAGCCACTAACACCAACCAACCACCAAACACCAAACATCAACCACCCACCAAACACCCATCAACACCAACCACCCACCAACACCAATCTACCACCAACACCAACCAACCAACAAACACCAACCACCCACCAAACACCAAACACCCATCAACACCAACCAACCACCAACAAGAACAAACAACCTTCAGCTGATGATCTCAACTTTATTGACACTCGCTGCTAATTGGGAACAATCAACATGAAATGTACAGGGACAAGTGTGTTATAGCAGCTTGTATAGACAGTTATAGCACTTGTGAGATTCTGACTCCCCCAACCCCCAAACCCCAAGAAGTAAGCCTGTTTATGTAACTGTTTCATCGGTGCCACGATACACATTGGTTACATGACGAAGATTACTTGAAATCCGTCAAAACAGCACAATTTTTTTGTGTACTTATGGACGCCCCATATGTCATGCATACTTCCGTTGTTCTCCGTCGGCTGATAACTTGCACGGATCGGCGTGTTGAAACTTGCATTTTAAGTGTCCCGGCCTTTTTACTGTATAACTTCACAGTAAAACGTGTGGAGTATGGGATATTTTGGATGAGGGGGAAAGGCGGGGGGGGGGGGGGGGTGGCGCAGATCCAGTCCGTTTATGTTGTTTTTGTCCCACGGCTATTTCAAGTATTTCTTTTATATTTTCTTTTATATTTGCTTGTCGACTGTTAGGGGTGCAAATTAATTTGGCTAAGAGATAGGATCGTTTTAGAAAGTCATGGACACACTTATGCCCTTTAGCATGCAGTTTGTTGTGCATAAACTTTTCTCCTGTGGGTGATCTCTATTTTCTGTGAGAAACTCGGTATAAATCTATCGTTTTATGTTCGTAAAACGCGTTCTCCACTTTTAGATGGGTTCCCTTCCATTAATAATACCACGCAAATAGAAATGAAATTTTTCTTGTAAATAGAATGGTCCCTTCGCTCTCCATCCTGTCTTCCCTCCATCTTCAATCAATCAGCATGCGAGAATGATAACAATTACGTCATTCAAAGACATCAAGCATTCCCTTCAAGCCCCCAAAAATGGTGACAACGCACCCAGGCTTGTTGCGGGCTGGTTGGGAGGTAAAAAAGGCTAAAAGTGGAGAACGCTAATTGCGCTTTTACTCGTAAAAGCGCGTTTTACGAACATAGTTCTACTTCGTAAAAGCCTTAAATTCGCTTATCTCCACTTTTAGATGGGACTTAAGTCCGGAGTAGGGAAGCCTGCCATTCTGTTGAAAAATAGCTAAAAAGTTTCGTGAATTACGCTGCATACTTTGACAGAGTGCAATGTCCTTGGACATTAGGAGTAGAAGTAAGAGACAAATGAAAGACTCAAACTAAGTTCCGCTTTTAATATTCTTCCAAACTATTGGTCGAGGGGAACACTCCCGATCCATTGACAAAGAATAACAAAAGATACTACTACGGTCAAAGGACTACAATGTAGTACTGTGCCAAGTCTGTTGACCATCAAACCGATTGTCCGAATGAGTATCCTATCCATCCCCACCTGCCTCCCACTGGATGGAGCCCGACCTGGAATACTCCGATACTATGTATCATCATGTATAAGGTACAAAGTAAATAAACTTTATTGACCTTAAAAGTCTATCTAAACACAGTAAATCTAAAACCTGATTTACGTAAAATAAAAGTTTAACACAGGGGAAATTAGCTCTGCCTGTGTTAATAAATGCCTGCTGGCCTTAAGGCCTGAACACATAAATGGGACTCAACTTGGAGTATTGTCACGACTCATGGCATTAAGTGAAAATACCGGAAATAAGTGTTTCATTCGTGAAATTACAATAATAATGTAATAATGATCTCTTTTATGTAACGCTTATCTCCACTTTAGATGGGACTTAAGTCCGGAGTAATAATGTCATGTAATAATGATCTCTTTTATGTAACGAGAAATCGTTTGTTTGGAAAGGTCCTTGTTGAAATTCGGCATGTAGGAGATGATCAAAGCTTTCTGATTTATTGACCTATATGTCTCTGAAATGTCTAAGTATTGACTAAGAAATGTCTAAGTATAGTGCTTTGACAGGACACAATGACACTAAACCTCCCGGGGTGTGTTCTTCAGGAAGGGATGGTAGGCCTATATGATCGAATGTGCCCATCCCGTGAGTACTGATATATGTCTTTCCCATAACACCTGCCTTTTGAACGAGAAATACCTTATCCCAAGTCCCTTTCTCTTTGCTCACTGTTCTGTCTAAGGCGTGTATTTCACTTCTTCGCTTGCCTGACGCCAACGCTAATAGCCAGATGAACCTTAAGGTGACATTTTTGGCTGATATTATGCTTTCATCGAAAATGTCAGGCCTTCGAAGGAAGCGAAGTACTAATGACAGATCCCATTTTGCCACTGTGGGCATGTTGGGGGGGGGGGGAATTCACCTTAAAGTGTCTGATCAATTGTGATAAGGCTGAATCTTCCCCTGGATTGCAACCCATGGATGCTTTAAGTTTGGAGCCTATGGCTGCCCTGTATCCCTGTATAGAACCCACTTTTAGGTGTTCGTCCGTAAATAGATAATCTAGGAAGTCTGCCACGACCGGTGGGATGCCTGGAATGGGTCTATTTTCGACTTAGCGCATCACGAGGCAAATTTATTCCATTGGGCTCTGTACACCTTAGCTGTGGATTGTTTGTGGCTACTAACCATTTTATCCACTACCTTATTTGAGAAGCCTTTTTTCCTTAAGAAAGATTGGTCAGGCACCAAAGGTGCAGGTTCAGAAGGTGAGGGGCCGGGTGGAGATGATGCCAATGCGGCTGGGATAACAGTTCTTTTGTGGCATGGGATCGGGATTGATTTGATCACCTTGCACTGTAACAGTAGGGCAAACCATTGGGCTTCCGGCATCCACGGAGCCACTAACAGGTGGAATCGTGGTTTTAGTTTGATTACTCTCTGAAGAACTTGAAGAAGTGTTGCTTGCGGTGGAAAGGCGTACAACACTTCTTGGGTTGGCCACGGGCAATTGAGAGCGTGCACAGCCCATGCGGATGGGTCGGGGAAGGGGGAGACAAACCTGGGCAGTTGGGTTGTCATGGAATTGGCAACTAGGTCTATGGAGGGTGGGCCCAATGGTGACTGACCTGTTACCCATCGGAAGGAGGTGCGTGCTAGGCACCATTCCGTGTGAATTACCTGTCCCTCCCTGGAGGCCAAATCTGCCAGCACATTGAGTTTTCTGCTAAATGATGGGCTGTTAGGGTGATGTGACATTGACGGGCAAAATAAAGAATTTTGAACGCCAGTTTCGGAAGAGGGAGAGATCTGGTCCCTCCCTGTCTGTTTAGGTAAGCCATTGCCGTGGAATTGTCCAGTAAGAACAGAACTGATTTGCCCTCGAGAAGATCGTTCAGCTTGTTTAGGGCTATCAAAACCACCCGTAACTCCAGCCAATTGATATGGTAGTTATTTAGGGGGAAATCGGCCTGGAGTTCTATTTCTGGGGGTGGGGACTGAAAGAGAACGCCGTCAGTCATCACTATGGGATCGCACCACCATTGTAGGGGAATTTGAGTTTTCCTGGATATTTTTGCTTTGACCCGGGGGAATCTCCCTTTTTTTAGAGCAAACTTGACTTGTCTTTGAAATGGTCTGTGGTGCAAGCGGCCTAGAGGGACCGTTTTTTCGGTTGCTACTAAGAGGCCTAACAGGGATTCCATTGCCTGTAAGCTCACGTTTTTGTCTGATGGGATTGCTTTTATTGTTTGGCAGATTTTTTGACGCCTCTCCTCGGCAGGAAAGGCTCTTGCATTTTTAGATCCCATCTTTCCCCGAGAAATATTATGTCTTTGGGAGAGAGCTCTGATTTGGGTATACTGACTACGAGTCCCACTTGGATGGCCTTTCGAACTAGAGTTATATTTTGAAGACGGACCATTTCTTTGTCCTGGTGGGCTAGTAACCAGTCGTCCAGATACTGGAACACCAGCATGCCTTCTAGACGGGCCCAAGACTTCAGAGCTTTCATTACTTTCGAGAACACATACGGGGCCGTGGAGAGGCCGAAAGAGAGTGCCCGAAACCAAAAACGCTGTAGGCCTACTTGGAAGCTTACAAATTTTTTGGCTGAGTGGTGTAACGGGATATATAGGTACGCGTTGGACAGATCAATCGACGTGCCCCACATCCCTGCCTGAAGACTTTCTTTTATGATTTGGGCTGTGTCCATTTGAAATGTCGTGGTCATTAGAAATTCGTTGAGGGAGGAGAGATCTATTACTAATCTCCACCCGCCCGATTTCTTGGGAACCAGAAAGACCCTGCTGAAAAAGGCTGTTTGGGCTTCGGGACTTTCCTCTAGGGCCTCTTTTTCTTTTAGGGATTTAGGAATGTCAGCATTTCCTGAAGGGCTACATCTTTGTCTGACCCTTTTGGGTAGGAAGTTTTCTGGTGCCCGGGCTGTTAGGGGAATAGGGAAATTGTGACCCCTTTGATCCCGTTTGAACGGTAGAGAGTACCCGTTTTTGAGCCATCGGACCACCCGGCAAGGGGCACCCACTTCTGTCCAGGCTTTCCAGAGTTTGCCTAGCCTTCCTCTTACGGGCCAGCAGGTGATGTAAGATTGCAAATCTTTTGGATTTTCTGTACTTATTAAAGTATCGCCAAGAGACCAAGGAATATCTGGGCGGTACTTTGGTTGGCTGCTTTCTGCTCTACTGTGGCGATGGGCCCTCCTGTCGGTTGCTGTAGCTTGACTTGGGCTTCTTGGTAGGGGGTGGCTGCAATTGGGAGATGGGCTTTGCTTGCTACGAATTCTGGCGCTGAACTCTTTTGCGCTTAAGAGGGCGCCGGAACGATGCACGGGACATTCTAGACATCAGGGCAAAGTCTTGTGATAAGGAGCGACTTTCTTGATTAACTCTCTCTATTTCGGCGGGTGGAAATAACTCTTTTTCACCCAAGATGGGAGCATGGCGCAGTTCTCTTAGCCCTTTCACGCTCGACCAACAGTGCTGCAAGAACGCATCCCGTCTGAGGAAGACCATAGACGTCATAAGAAAAGTAGACAGCTTGGCAACGTCCCTGGTAGCTAGAGCCAGATATTCCAATAGTTTGGGCGTGACCGGAACATTGAGGCGCATATCCTCCCAACGCGTTTTTAACGCTTTCAAAGTATGGTCCTGAAAGGACATAATGTTGAGGATATGGCGCGAAGATGCCTCAATGGTCTTAGCATCTTTCTCCACTAGTGAAATGTCTGAATCGTTGCAAACCAAGGGCATCCATACTGTGCGTTTCGATGGTTGCTCTAATGGCTCTGACGGTATTAAATCATCCGATGGCCGATACGGGTCCGGTCTTACAGCACAATGACGCGAGGCATGAAAACGCCATCTGCATTGTCCATCTTTTTCAATTCTCTCGTTCGCACTGCCACGGCATTAGCGATGCCTTCGCTGGTAGGTAGAGCGATGAGCGGGTCCTGGTGTAACGGAGCTGTTTGAGAGGTCATCCGGATGGGAGGATCCTCTTTATCGACCGTTGGGGAGCTGGCGGTAACCCTTGCCAGACGGGTAATTTCTTGAACCGCATCTCGAAAAGGCACGTCTTCTGGAGCCACTGTTGATGAGGTGATAGATGGAGTGAAATCCGGTGGGGAGGGGGTCTTGATTGGGCGTCTCCCTGCTGCCGCCGGATCCTTCCAGAGTTTTTGGCCACTACGAGGGGATGTGATATAATCCATTTCCCTAAGGGGAAGGCGAAATTGAGAAGAAAGAGGTGTGTCCCCTGTTTCCTCGCCCGACTCTTCGTCTTCTGACTCTTGCACCTCTGACTCCTGCTCGGGTTCCGGTCTGTGATCTGTGTCTGCCGAACGTGATGGGACGCCACCCGAAGGAGTATAGATCTCCTGTTCTCGAGTGAGTGGAATAGAAGACAGTTGGGATGCCACTGACTGGCTCAACTCTTCTTCCTCCTCACCCATTAAGCCTGATCCTCGCCCCGATGGGGGGAGCATCGAAGATTCGGCGTCACTAATGACCTCCACTCCCGGCGGTTGCGTGTTGGAACTCAAACGAGGAGGGGATTGAGTGGTGGGTGACCGTGTGTCCGGCGGCAGTCGAGAGACCGTGGCTGAAGGTTTACGTTTACGGCGGGTTTCCATGCCTTGTCGATCGACTTGCTGCTGGAGATCCTGCAGTTATTTTTGTAATTGGCTTTGCATAGACAAAAACGCCGAAAACTCCCCAGGTAATCATGGAATCGATGGCGAAGACAGTTCCGTTTGCGACGGGATACCTAACTGTCCGCGCACAGCCGAAAAACTTGAGGCCTGAAGGCGTATGAGCAACTGTCACTGGTTCTAAAACGGTGTCTGCCTTTGGTGCCGTTTCAGTTCTATCCGCATCTGAGGGTGTGATAGCCCAAGCCCTCCTGAGGGTTTCCAGTTCCTTGCCTTCTGGATTATCCAAGTCGGCCACCGTTTCAGCGTATGATGTGCGTTTGCGGGATTTCTTGCTTTTCTTATCCACTGCAAATGCATCTGTCTCCGAACCCGTATCCATTTTCACAGGTGAAGAAACTTGTTCCAAAATCAACGAGCAAGCTTTACGCATCGAAATCTGAAATAATAAACGGGGATAGTGACAAGGCTTTACATCTATCCCGTCTACGATCGTTGCGTATCCTGTTTCTGAGAATGAGTTTTCACTGTCTGGGAGACAAATGATGGCATTCGGAACAAGTATTCCACTCGTCGCAGAGGGGTACACTGTTCTTCCGTTTACAACGGTCACAGATCGAGTGAGGGTTGGAGGCTGACGGGGGGTGTGTGCACTGCGGAAGTATAGGTGGATCTCGCAGGCCGGCTTCTGTCATATCTGAAATGCAAGCAGAAACAAGACAGGTAAATTATCTATTCATATCACCGTAGACTAGAAAGATAAAAGTACTATACCAGCCTTAGGAGTGTAGCAAATGGTACCAGTACGCACTTTGGTTGAATAGGCGCTAAAATGATTCTCATAGGTCTCGTTGGGGCCTTTACCGAACGAAAAATTCGAAATGGGCCTCCGATGGGTCCATTTTGGGTTGTAGGGGAGATCCCATAAATGGGATCTGCCCATGGGCCCGAAAACGGGATCTCCCCTCGGGACTCCAAATGGTATCACCTAGCCATCTGAGGGCCTCCTCTGACTGATCCCAAAAATAGGATTCGGGCCTGGTCACCCAGGCAGATGAGGTGCTATAAATTGGCTACTTGGTGCCGAAATAAACGGCACCCTGGTGCCATTTATGGGATATCGTAGTCCCATAAATAGGATTCTAGCAGAAATTTCGCCAAAATTAGCCCGAAATGCCTATAAGCATAATTTCGCCTGAACCAGGACTAGTAGAGTCTGGAGCAAACCTGACAAAACTAGAAGGTTCCGTAGGAGTGTCTAATACAGCAAAACCTGGCCATTCACGTAATGGTACCGTAAGCTGTGGCTGACTAGGAATCAAAGCAGGCACGGTGGGCTGCAAGGATTCAATCAACTCCAAGGCGGTGTGTGCATGAACTCGAACAAGATTTCGGTCCTGTAACTTCCGTGTGGAGAAGAGAGGCACACTTCCCGGGACAAAAAAGGTGTCTCCGCTGCGTGTAAGCTCAACAACTACCAGACCGAAGGAAAACAGTGCCGAAAAATTGCTTCAATCCTGAATAAAATTATCCAAATGATTCACAAATCAAGTAGTAATCCAAGAAAAGTGATAAAAGTAGATTTAAAGCAAAATCCACCTTGCCCAGTCCCCTTTTTTCGATAAAAAAGCGGAGCACACAGAAAGGCGTGTGTTGACAACACCACGCTTGAAAGGAATGATTGATGTTTTCGAATGACGTAATTCTTATCATTCTCGCATGCTGATTGGTTGGAGATGGAGGGAAGATAGGATGGAGAGTGAAGGGACCATTCTATTCACAAGAAAAATTTCATTTCTATTTGCGTGGTATTATTAACCGGAAGGGAACCCATCTAAAAGTGGAGATAAGCGAATTAAAAGCTTTTAGGAAGTAAAAATGAAATGTCTAAAAAATCGGGGAATACAAGATGAAAAAATACAAGCGTTAACTTAGTTTGCAGTTATATAGTATATATAGACCCCTGCATTTCATGATAATATTATATTTTAAGCCAAGTGTACCGCAGCTGAAATGTAGCTCAGACTTGAAGCAAAACATAAAAAAATATTGCCTTTCATGAAGCCGACGTCTGGTTAAAAGTGGGGGCTCCCAAATAAAATTACCTGTGAAGCGAGAGTGAATTTTCTTCATTGAACGAACTTAAAGTCAGCATTAAAAGTTCCATAGTAACACAAACTGATAAAAAGAATCAAAATGGCGTCACATCTCTAAAAGAAGATTACCAAATAATCAATTACGGAAAACTTTATTAATTTTAATTTGCAAGTGCACCCAGTGATTTCCTTGTAAGTCAAAAAGTTTATTGGTGGGAACTAAATCCCGTGAGAAAAGCAGAATAAAGATAAAATGCAGAATTTTGGTAAAATAATGGTTCTTTGGGAAGTACGACAATTGCAGCGAAAAAGTAAATTTGCTGTTTAGCACCACGATTACGATTTGAACCATGGAATCTTATGGAGTACTATAACTAAATGAACTAATTATCACGGCGAGGCTGGATATTACGTGCTTATGACTGAACCACGTTGGTAAAAAAGTTCGGGATATCGTTGTTTCAGGGAAGTCATGA
The DNA here is from genome assembly GCA_949752745.1 of Protula sp. h YS-2021. Classification (NCBI taxonomy): domain Eukaryota; kingdom Metazoa; phylum Annelida; class Polychaeta; order Sabellida; family Serpulidae; genus Protula; species Protula sp. h YS-2021. The sequence continues at coordinate 99,378,846 of OX457025.1, read as the reverse complement.
ATGGTCGCTATACGGGCAGGTTGTAAGAAAGACGCTGGGTTGGTGCTTCGATTTTGATGGTCACGATCACGATCAAACGATGGCAAATTTGGCAAGCGTCGTGACAGTCAGGCCATTATGTCTTCTTTTTCTCTTCGATGTTTTTTCAGTGGTAGGACAAAGACGCTCATTAGACTTTTCAGAAAGTCGCATTGACAGCGACGTATATTTGGTCGCAAACGTTGGAAATTGATCATTGTATGTCGCAATCTTAAACAGACGTTGGATCGGCGTCGAAAAGTTTACTTGTGGTTTTTCAAATGTTTGTGGCTGGTGTATTTGAGAAGTTGTATTTATTAACATAAAATAGGTTTGAATTTTCATTTGAATAAAGATGCATTCAGGAGAATCTGCTGTAAAACTGCTTTAAATCCGCCCTCTTTTGTCCTAAAAACAAAGTTTTGTGAAATAATAATAAATATTGGATTTTTACATTGCATGCGTTTGTTATAATGTACAAGGCAAAATCTGTTATTTAAATGCTCTTCCAGTGTGTTTAAAAAACTTGTTTATTTTGGTTTTGTAACCATTACATAACCTAAGTGATCTCTAGTGCAATGGATGAGAACACACGATTGCCATTTTTTCCCATGTGAATTGCACCGCTAGTAGTAGGGAAATGCCGGTTCTGGGCCAGGAAGTCACGTCATAATGACGTCATAGGATGGTCCAGAACCGGCATGGGGTTTCTGGGCCAGATGGCAATGGAATTAAGGGCGCGCCCGTTCTAATGACGTCATAATGACGTTATAATGATGACGTGATGACGTCATGATGACGTCTTCATGACGTCATAAAGACGCCATGCCGTTAGACTCCCCAAAGCGGCATAACCCTAACCCTAACCCTAACCGTAGGCGGCTTAACCCTAAGACATACTATGTGTGGAACCCATTATGACGTCATAATAGGCGGCGCAACCAAGGAAGTGAGGGCCTCCCCCCAGGACATACTACGTGCGCACCCCCTCTCCCTCCTCCCTCCCCCGGTAGAGCAAAATTCAGCCAAATCAGCAAAAAAGTGTTGTTTAACGAGTTACACACAATTTTTGACGAAGTCTAAGTGGTATATAAGGATTGGCGAGACCCCCACTCATATTAACGATTGATGCAACAACAATAGCAGCCATTTCAGTAAGTGGTTATAGGCTATTAACATAGGTGGTTATAAGAATAATAGAAACTTTTTAAAAATGTGAAAAAGTGAGATAACTTTCGTTATAGTTGACCGATTTGAATGAAAATTTTACCGTTTGATTCAGTTTTATATCTAGTTTTGTTATAAAGTTCGTATGCCATTTGCACGGGTGAGTATAATCATAATTTGGACATGCCGCCATTTTAACTTTTAAAAAAGTGAGATAACTTTCGCTATGGTTGATCGATTTGAATGAAAATTTTACTGTTTAATTCAGTTTTATATCTAGTTTTGCTATGAAGTGATCAAGGGCTATTTGCACAGGAGACTGTATGCATAATTGATTCACCATAATATTTTAACTTAAAAGTGAAAAAGTCAGATTTCACCGTTTGATTCAGTTTGATGTCTAGTTTTGGCATTATGTAGCTATATGGCTATTTGCATAGGTGGCTGTAAGCACTTTTTGGAGCACACTGCCCCATTCAAAGATGGTGTTCGAATGGCAAGCCCGCCATTCAAGCATGTGTTCGAATTATTTTTCTTTAGAACATATTACGTCATAGTATTGTTCAAGAATTTTTTTTAACGTTGTTTAACATTTGTGCAAAAATTTGTTTTACAACAATTGTTCAACAAGCTGTTGTTCAACATGTTGAACATGTTGTTCAACAAGTTGAACATGTTCAACATGTTGTTGACTAAGTTGGACATGTTCAACATGTTGTTTAACATGTTGTTCAACATGTTGTTTAGCAAGTTGTTGTTCAACAAGTTGCTGTTCAACACGTTGTAGTTCAAGCAATTGATGCAACAATAGCAGCCAGTTCAGAAAAGAAACATAGCCTTATATACAACTTGTTGAACAACATGTTGAACATGTTCAACTTGTTGAACAACATGTTGGACAGCATGTTAAATGTTAATGTTGTTTAACATGTTGTTCAACAAGTTGAACATGTTCAACATGTTGTTCAACAAGTTGTATTTAAGGCTATGTTTAAAGGCTTTTTCATCATTTGAAAGGTGTATGTTGAACCAAAAGGATGTATAAATGCAACATTTGTTTGAAATCTTACAATTGGCCACAAAGTCTTAAAAGCTACTTAAAGGATGCTCACACTTCAAAAGAAGAATTGGAGATAGAATTGGAAAACCCTGTAAAACCACCTATCACTGAAACTTTAGATGAGTCTTCTATGGAAAGTCAAAGCGTCAACATGACTGAAAAGAATGCGCTTGCTTGTACAGAATGTGGTGCGTTATACATCAGTCAAGAAGCTTTGTTCAAACATATGGAACATTGTGGTGAGGGTGATGATGACAGCAGCTCTGAAAGTGGTTCAGAAACATACTCTGAAAGTGAGTCAGAAATAGATTCTGTTTGGTATGATATGGTTCAAGAAGTCTACGTTGAATATGATATCAGATTTCAAGAAAACGTTTCAGAATATGAAGAACAAGGGCTTGAAGATGCGCGTGAAAAAGCAAGTGATGACTTTCGACCCATTTATAAGCGTCGACTTAAACAACTGTTTATGGCATTATTCAAGTATATTCAACGTCTAGAACAAAACGAACATTATCAAACCATTTTAGATGACTTTAATTACTTTGTTGATGAAAAACATTACGAGTATTCAAAGGCACTAAAGGCAGGTATAAGAAGAAACGATGCATTCTTTGAAGGGCCTTTAGATGAAGAGGAGGAAGATGAAAGCAGCGACGAAGAAAGTGATATGGATGAGGACAGTGAGATGGAAAAGAGTGAAGCAGGTGAAGAAAAAAGACTTAATTGACTAAACTTTATAATAAAGACCTTGTAAATCAACAAATGTTGTAATGTTGTTATATATTTAAGCTGTGTGTATTTAAGTGTATTAATAATACTATTCAACATATGTCTTGTTTTTTTCTGAACTGGCTGCTATTGTTGCATCAATTCCTTCAACTACGACTTGTTGAACAACAACTTATTGAACAACAACTTGTTGAACAACATGTTAAGCAACATGTTGAACATGTTGAACGTGTTCAACATGTTGAACATGTTCAACGTGTTCAACAACATGCTGAACATGTTGAACATGTTGAACTTTTTGAACAATATGTTCAACATGTTGAACATGTTGAACAACAGCTTGTTGAACAATTGTTGTACAACAACTTGTTGCACAACACTTAAACAACTTTTTAAAAAACTTGTTGAAAAATACTATGACGTAATATGTTCCAAAAAAATAATTCGAACACATGTTTGAATGGAAGGCGCTTACCATTCGAACACCGTCTTTTGAATAGGAGGAGGCTTGTCATTCCAACACATGTTTGAATTGGAGGCTTGTCATTTGAACACCATCTTTGAATGGGGGGTGTGCTCCACAAAGTGCTTATAGCCACATATTCAAATAGCCCATATGACTACTTAATGTCAAAACTAGACATCAAACTGAATCAAACGATAAAATTTTCATTCACATCGGTCAGTCATGACGGAAGTCATCTCACTTTTTCCCTTTAAATTAAAATTTTAAGGTGAATCAATTATGCATACAACCACCTGTATAAATAGCAATATGACTACTTAATGTTAAAACTAGACATAAAACTGAATCAAACATTAAAATTTTCATTCAAATCGGTCAACCAGAACGAAAGTTATCTCACTTTTTCACTTTTTAAAAATGGCGACATGTCAAAATTATGCATACAGATACCTGCGCAAATAGCCTGTGATCACCTAATGGCAGAACTAGATATAAAACTGAATCATACATTAAAATTTTCATTCAAATCGATCAACTATAGAGAAAGTTATCTCACTTTTTCAGTTTTTTTTAAAGTTAAAATGGCGACATGTCAAAATCATGCATACAGACACCTGAGAAAATAGCCTGCGATCACTTTATGGTAAAGCTAGATATAAAACTGAATCAAACAGCAAAATTTTCATTCAAATCGGTGAACCATAACGAAAGTTATCTAACTTTTTCACTTGTTTAAAAGTTAAAATGGCGGCATGTCAAAATTATGCATACAGATACCTGCGCAAATAGCCTGTGATCACCTAATGGCAGAACTAGATATTAAACCGAATCAGACAGTAAAATTTTCATTCAAATTGGTCAACCATAACGAAAGTTATCTCACTTTTTTTCTTTTCAAAAGGTTAAAATGGCGACATGTCAAAATTATGCATACAGTCAACTGTGCAAATAGCCTGTGACTATTTAATGCTAATACTGGATATAAACCTGAATCAAACATTAAAATTTTCATTCAAATCGGTCAACCATAGCGAAAGTTATCTCACTTTTTTTTACTTTTTTTAAAGTTAAAATGGCAGCATGTCCAAATTATGCATACAGCCATCTGTGCAAATAGCATACGACCATTTTATAACAAAACTAGATATAAAACTTAATCAAACGGTAAAATTTCCATTCAAATCGGTCAACCATAACGAAAGTTATCTCACTTTTTCACATTTTTAAAAAGTTTTAATTATGCTTATATCCACCTATGTTAATAGCCTATAACCACTTACTGAAATGGCTGCCATTGTTATTGCATCAATCGTTAATATGAGTGGAGGTCTCGTCCATCCTTATATACCACTTAGACTTCGTCAAAAATTGTGTGTAACTGGCCAAACATCACTTTTTTTGCTGATTTGGCTGAATTTTGCTCTTTTAGGGAGGGGGTCGGCACATAGTATGTCCTGGGGGGGGGGGGAGGTTAGTCCTCACTTCCTAACCATGGTTACGCCGCCTATTATGACGTCGTAATGGGTTCCACACAGTGTGTCCTAGGGATAAGCCGCCTAGGGTTAGGGTTAGGGTTATGCCGCTTAGAGGAGTCTAACGTTCTGAAGTCTAACGGTTCTGAGCTACCCTATGACGTCATTATGACGTCACTTCCTGGCCCAGAACCGGCGTTTCCCTACTACTACCGCTCATCCTGATTAACACTGTTACCATCGTACATTTTAAAAATATCTATTGAGCCTCTTAAATATTGAGAGAGAAAGACCAAATATTACTATTTTTACTGCTCTCCTCAATTACAATTTGAGTTTTGCATAAAGAACGGGACACTGCAATAAATGTACTTAAAATCAAATCAAGAACCAATTTGTCAACTTCAGTAATTGAGATTTACAAAGAATTTGTGTTCCAAAATTAGTTAAAAGATCTTTTGAAGCAGTTTAAGACTGGAACATGTTGTATTTTGTAATAAATCTGATTGTGTAATAGGGAAGACATTTGTTTTATCTTTATAGATACCGCACAGACACACGAATTAGGGGAAGAATGTCTTATCCAGAACATCTGTTCTGGCAACTTTGCCAGAACAGACATGTATGTTCTGGATGGGGTTAGTATAAATGATAGAATGAAACGGACTGGAAGTGGCGTGATTAAGTGACGTCTGATGCGCGCTCCCTTCATAGATTTGAAGAGGGTCGGGATTATTATTCAGAACAGACAGTCTGTTTTGGATACGGAAGTGACATCATCTGTTTTGACCGGAAGTGGCGTCATAAAGTGACTTCATCTGTATTTTTTGGTACTGTATGTTCTGGATACGTAGCCAGAACATACAGCCTGTTTTTGAAAGGGTTGCTATAAATAATACAAAAAACGTTGTTGTTGCTTTGTTGTTGCGATGGTGTTGTTGCGTTGCTATTGTTGCGTTGTTGTTACCATTGTTATCATATATATCGACACTTTAAAACTTTTTTATCATTTGAGAACTGAATGTGGAACTTAAAGGATGTATCAATACAACATTTGTTCAAAATCTTAAAATTTGCCACAAAGTCTAAAAAGACACTTAATGCATGCACACACTTCAGAAGAAGAATTGGAGATAGATATGAAAAACCTTATAAAAACGCCTATCACGGACACTTTAGACGAGTCTTATATGGAAAGTCAAAGCGTCAACATGACTGAAAAGAATGCACATGCTTGTACAGAATGTGGTGTGTTACACAACAGTCAAGAAGTTTTATTCGAAGATATGGAACGTTGTGGCAAGGGTGACGATGACAGCAGTTAGAAAAATGAGTCAGAAATAGACTCTGTTTGCCATGATATGGTCCAAGAAGTCTACGATGAGTATGATGACAAATTTCAAGAAAAAGTTTCAGAATATGAAAACAAGGGCTTGGAGATGCGCGCGAAAGAGCAAGTGATGACTTTCGACCTATTTATAAGCGTCGACTAAAACAACTGTTTATTAGACTATTCAAATATACCCAACGTCTAGAACAAAACGAACATTATCAAACCATTTAGAAGACTTAAATTACTTTGTTGATGAAAAACATTACGATTGTTTAAAGGACTTAAGGAGGCTATAAGAAGAAATGATGCATTCAAGAGCTTCTAGAGGAGGTGGAGAATGATGAAAGCAGCGATAAAGAAAGTGCTGTGGATGAGACCAGTGAGGTGGAAACGTGTGAAACAGATGAAGAACAATAGAGTTATTTGACTTAATTTTATAATAAAGACTGTAAATCAACAAATGTTGTAATATTGTTATTGATTTAAGCGCTGTGTATTTAGTGTATTAGCAAAACTATTAAATACATGTCTGGCCTTCTGGTGTGTAAACACAGGTTCAACATTTTTCACATGTTCAACGTTCAGCTTACCCTTAAGGACAAAGTCCTACTAAACAGTTTGGCAAAAACATGGTTAAAATCGACCTAATAGTTTTAAAGTTGTGCTCGTTTGATTTTTCAAAGCTATATGCGTATATGCTTATAAGCGTTATACGAGTGTCAAAGCGTTGTATAAATATAAACAGAAATAAAAAAACGAGAAAGTTCTTTTTAAATATATAAATAAAATAGAAAAGAGAGCAGAGTTGTTTAACACAAATGTTTATTCCTCTATAACATCATTGATCACGTTTCAGGGGACGGGGAGGGGGTGGACGATGATAATGGTCATGAAGAGAGTGGATATCATTCATAACAACATTAAGGTGCTACTGAATACTTTGCTGAAACCATGGTTAAAATCAACCGAATAGTTTTAAAGTTATGCTTGTTTGAAAATTTTTAGTCAATACCATCATCGAAAAAAGTCAGATAACATCATTGTTCACGTTTCAGAGGTGGGGAGGAGGTGGACGACGATCATAGGTTTGAAGGGAGTAGATATCATTCATAAAAACAGTAAAGTCTTACTGAATACTTTGCTGAAAACATGGTTAAAATCAACCAAATAGTTTTAAAGTTATGTTGTTTGAAATTTTGTAGTCAATACCATCATCGAAAAAAAGTCAGATAACATAATTGATCACGTTTCAGGGGCGGGGAGCGGGTGGACGATGATAACAGGTTTGAAGGGAGTGGATATCATTCATAAAAACATTGAAGTCTTGCTGAATACTTTGCTGAAAACATGGTTAAATCAAGCGAATAGTTTTAACGTTATGCTTGTTTGAAATTTTTAGTCAATCTTAGATACTTTGATGAAAACCCGGTTAAAATTGGTTCAATAGTTTTGAAGTTATGTGCTGTTGAATATCTCTTATTATTATTATTATGATCAGTTTCTATTGCGCTTTATCCAATCAAAGCTCAAAGCGCATTACAAAATAGTATAACATCTTAATATTACAATAAAACATAACTCAACAAAGATAACCTAAAGTCAACTTTGAAACAGTTTGACACGAAACTAATGCTGTTTAATTCAATACTGATGGAATAAACACACCCATGTTTAATTGTTGTAGTATTGAATAAAAAGGTGGGTCTTAAGCGCTCTTTTAAAACCAGCTAAAGTATCATTTCAACTAACAGAGATAGGAAGGGCGTTCCATTCACGCGGAGCATAATTCATAAATGCTCTATCACCGTACGAATTCCGAGTTTTGTACTCTACGAGCAAATAACTATTTTGTGAGCGAAGGATTCTGGTAGGTCTATAAACAGATAAGAGATCACTAATATATATTGGTGCACTCCCATTTAAGGCTTTAAAAATAAAAAATAAAATTTTATATCGTATCCGTTGGCAAATAGGAAGCCAATGGAGTTCACGTAAAATCGGTGTCGTATGGTCACATCTCCGGGCGTCATATATTAGTCTGGCGGCTGCATTTTGTACAATTTGCAACTTCTGCATTTCGCATTTTGGAATTCCATACAGAAGAATGTTTGAAAAGTCTAACTTGGAAATTACGTGAATGAGGAGTTTGGCTCCATAGGTGTCAGGTACCATCTATGACATCGATTATATGGGGGGTGGACGATAATATCGGGTTTGAGGGGGGGGGGGGGGCTTCACGAGGAGTAACATGTGTATGCGTCAATAATCATAACCATATAAGGGCATGTTTTGAAGGAGGTATGTACGCATGCTCTCGTCAAGAATCATAACCAAATATGGACATGTTTTGGGATTTCACGGTGAGTAACATGTGTACTAGTTTGAAGGGGGGAAGGCTTCACGATGAATAACATGTGTATGCTTCAAGAATCATAGCAAAATAAGGGCATGTTTTAGAGAAGTTTGTACGCATGCCATCGTCAAGAATCATAACCAAATATGGACATGTTTTGGGACTTTACGATGAGTAACAAGTGTACGAGTTTGGGGGGGGGGGGTCGGACGATAATGCCAGTGGCCGTATTCACGAACATCTAAGTTTGCTCACTCAGATATTAAACTTAAGATTAACCTTAGGTAAGTTTACTTACTTACATCATATTCACAGAAGTAGAGTTACGTTTCTAAGTTCAATATTGCAAAATTTTATAAATATAGTACGACTAATCGTAATCGTATAAACGAGTTGTCAATGTAAATATCAGAGGCCGATGAAAACTGTTAGATGTTTCGGGACGGCAAATTTCTGCTGGTTTCCGACTCAAAATTTTCGAGATTTTCCACAAAAAATGAATACCTTCTCTGGAAAATCTATATCGAGTTAAGAGTTCATCGTCATTGTAAAAATCAAAAGGAGTACTCCTATCTCGAAACACTCTTTCCCTCCTAAAAACCCTTTCATTACCTCCATTTCATCTCAATAAAATCATTGTTGCCAAGGTAAAGCAAACACTCCGGCTATTTAAATATGGCGTTGGATTGACCTTAGAAATCTAAGTTTAGTCCGAGGTAAACTTAGAATTTTGAACTTATATTTGAGTGTAAGTTTAAGCTTGCATTTTGTGAATACCACTAGGTTTAACAAACGGGAATCTAAGTTTACTCTTACATTTTTGCGCTTAGATTGTCTCTAAGCTTAAACTTACACTTTCGTGAATACGGCAACAGGTTTGAGGGAGGCGGAGGGTCCGACGATAGTACCAGGTATGAGTGAAAGGGGGCGGGGGGACTGCACACCTACCTGAATGGAACTCTAGGATGTTTTTGATTTGTTTTTTTCCACACCGTGCACATAATGGTGATAAAACAGTACCTATCCTTTTGGGTATTTTCACGATGAAGCTCTCTCTCTCTCTCTCTCTCTCTCTCTCTCTCTCTCTCTCTCTCTCTCTCTCTCTCTCTCTCTCTCTCTCTCTCTCTCTCTCTCTCTCTCTCTATATATATATATATATATATATATATATATATATATATATATATATATATATATATATATATATATATATATATATAAATAAAATCACTTATACAGTATCCACAACGATAAAACTGCTTACAATACATAAAAAGGGAGGTGCACTTTTATTACGAAAACGTTATGATGTAACGTTATGATGCGACGTTATGACGCTTTTTCAGAAAGCACACATACACTGTCCATACATGGACACATACATAAATACATACAAGTACACATTTTCACTCAGGGGTGCATTCTGACTCAGAATTTTTTGGTATGTTTCCAAAACAGACGACCCCACTTCCGATGACGTCACTTCCAAAACAGACTTCTGTTCTGTATACTAATCCCGATTCCCTTCAAATCTATGAAGGGGCGCATCATGACGTCACTCCATCACGTCACTTTATGACGTCACTTCATCACGTCACTTCCAGTCCGTTTTTTTTCTATCATTTATACCAACCCCATCCGGAACATGCATGTCTGTTCTGGCAAAGTTGCCAGAACAGACATGTATGTGCTGCCAACGTTGCCAGAACAGACGTTCTGGATAAGACATTCTCCCCCTACTCTTGTGTCCAGGCACATGCGGTGCGTACTTTGTGCCAATTTTGTTAAAAACCGGGGAGGGGGTGTAATTTTCATTTCGTACCCCAGGTTTCCCAAAAAGGGGTTGATTGTTTCCGAACTAAACACTACATCCAACGAAAAGGTGGAGCAAAACATTGGGCACACACTTTCTGAAGTATAAATATAGTTAGAGATGTATGATTGTAATCTGGACTTACAAACATGAACATTTATGCGAGATATACAGAACCCCGCCGAGATAAAGAAAGTAGGAGACTCCATTTAAAATGATGTCTGGTACAGTTATGGAGAAGCAGAGAAAGTGATGCGATCACTCGTTGCAAGCAAATTCTCCCAAGTCAAGAAAGCAAGAGAATGCCTCATAAATACGGGCGAAAGAACAATTGTTGAGGCGAACCCACATGGCTCTTTCTGGAGCGCAGGAATAACAAAGACATATAAAGACATTGACTACCCAAACAAATGGAAGGGTGAAAATCGTCTCGGCAAAATTATTCAGGAAGTGAGAGAAAAAATCCTGACGGACTCTACATAGACTGATATCAGAGGTGTGACAAGAAAAAAAGTCGTTAAGCGTTTAGTCAATATAGAATATTGAAATGTGAATATCCACATTCCAATAATCATAACACGTGTATTCATAACATCCTTGTTTCTCTCCCCTCCCCTTCCCTCCCCTCCCCTTCCCTCCCCTGTTCCCCATGTTTATAGAGCTATTGCTAAGAGCATTTTTATCAAGGCCCGATAGTGTAGCGGTTAACACGCACACCTAATGGGCGAAATGTCCTGAACTCGAGCCCCAACACGAGCGCTACCTTTTTTCGTTACCCTGCTTAAGAACATTTTAATGTCGGCACCTACGGTGTTTTGTTTTGCTTTTTTTCATTGCCTCCTCCCTCTCTCCCTCTCTCTCTCCCTTCCTCCCCTCTTACCGGTGAAAAAAGGGGTAATAGAACTGTTGATAGTAAATTAAAAGGTTAAAATATGGTACTGAAACATGTTTATAGCGTGCTTGTTACGATTATTTTTATCAAGGCCCGATAGTGTAGCGATTAACATGCACACCTAATATCAAAAGGTCGTGTGGTTTGAGTCCCACCTCGGGCGCTACTTCTTTTCCATTAGCCTGCTTAAGAACATTTTAAATGTCGGAACCTACGGTGTGGTCTTCTTTTCCATGGCCTCCCTCCCTCCCCTCTCACCGGTGAAGTAAGGGGTAGTAGAACTGTTGATATTAAACTAAAATGTTAAAACGTATTACTTAAACATGTTTATAGCGCAGTTGTTAAGATCGTGTTTATCAAGGCCCGATAGTGTAGCGGTTAACACAAACGCCTAATGGGCGAAAGGTCGTGAGTTCGAGTCCCACCTCGTGCGCTGATTCTTTTTCATTATCCTGCTTAAGAACATTTCAATGTCGGCACGCACGGGTTATTTCTTTGTCATTGCCTTGCTCGAACGCTCCAGCTTCTCCACATGTTTGTGACACAGAAAGTAACCTACCGGTGAAGTAACGGATGATTGAATTGTCACTCAGGCATCTATACAGCGCTATTGTTCAGGTTTCTATTAGCAGGGCACTGTAGTGTAGCGGATAACTCGCACCTCTGAAGAGCAAGAGGAAGTGAGTTCGACTCGCACCACCTGTCCTGTTTTTTTTGCCTTTTTCCTTTTCTTCTTTTTCCCTAAGTTATTATTGATCTTCCAGTAAACGGATGTATGACTGCCGGCTCGTGCATTAGTATATGTTCAGCTTTGTTTGTCTGACGTGTGTTTGTTTGTTTGTTTTACTTGTTACGTCTCTTGATTCAAGAGAGCTGCTGTATTTCAAAATAAGAGAAAGCTTGAGAAGACTTTACACTGGGTAAAAAACCATAAAGGTGGCGACTTTGACATCATTATTTTACAAGAAACTCATTCCTGTGCACAAGAAACGAAAACCTGAGAAAATAAATGGGCCACATTTAGGAAAAATGATCAAATGATTTTTTTCACATGGGAGTACTGCAAGTAAAGGTGTGTTAACTATCATAAAAAATATACATGTTATGAATATCATCAACATTGAGATTGACATGGAAGGTCGATACACCAGTTTAGATCTTAGGTTTGGTAGTATAATTTATACTGTACTAAATGTGTACGCACCTAACCTTGAGTTTCAAGTTGAACAAGTAAATTTTTTTTATCTAATCGATTAGCTAATAGAAAAAAGATTGAAAATAAACTGGTAATAGGTGGAGATTTAAATGTTATCTTAGATGGCTCATTCGATAAAACGCCAATGTCCTCAAAGACTTAACTTGGAGTTGAGCGATTAAAAGAAATTATGAAGCTACATGCTTTAGTTGATCTTTGGAGAATAAAAAAACTGTGATATTTAAAGGTTTTCATGGCACCGTGCGAAACTGGTATTAATACAATCTAGAATGGACTATTGGATTTGGTCGAGTGAGTTTATCTATGATATAACAAAAATAGACATTGTTCCGGGTTTTAGGTCAGACCATAGTGCAATTATATTAGGCTTATCGATTAGATGTTAAGAAGAACAGCGGGGGCCAGGCTGGTGGAAATTTAATACAAATTTACTACAAGACATTGAGTATATAAGGCAAATTAAATCCTTGATTAGCGAAGTAAAAGAAAGCTCCACCAACTTGGACCCCCACACCAGGTGGGAGTATATGAAATATGAAATACGTAAATTTACGCTCTCCTTTTCAAAGCGTAAAGCCGCTAACACAAGAAAAAATAAAAACCTGCTTGAAAAAAAAACTCCACACGCTAGAAGAACTGAACGGTAATAATGACGATAATCCAGAGTACACGTTGTACCAAATTAAAGATTGTGAATTGGAATTAGAAAGAATAGAGGTAGTGGAAACAATGGGGCATTATATAAGAAGTAAGGCATACTTTATTGATACCCATAAAAAAATTCAAAATTCTTTTATAATATTAACAAAAAGAATTATGATAAAAAAATAACAAAAATTGTTAATAATAGGGGAATTGGTTTTATTTGCATTATATCAGTCGCTCTTTATGCAAGCAACACAAGATAAACTATCTGCTAAGCCTTATCTTTCAGCTGCTTTGCGAAGAATAAGTGTTTCTCTGATGCCTAAAATCATTGTTTTAAATAAGATAAGAAATAAAAATCTAATATTTGATGTATTTTCTATGATGTCGCTTGGATGTTAACTGGACAGAACTTTTTTGCAGTAAACTTTTCACATGCGTAGTCATCTTTGGTATGATATTAACTTTTTGCTGTATTTTTATATTTCAATTTTGATTCTTATTGTAAATAATTTCTTATTTAACATCTTCTAAATACATATAACCGCCTGTTTTCCCGATATTACAAACGTTTCTTTGTTTCAAATTCGGACATTTATATTTATTGTTATTAAATAGGCAAAGTTTCTCTGTAATAAAGGGAAATGCGGCTACCTCCCATAAAATTAATCTGCAACAATTTTGTTTTAATACTTCGCATGTACAACCATGTGACCAGTGCTATAATAATAGGATATAAAAAGCAATGGTCACCGGACTTTTATGAGAAATAAAGAAGAACTAAAACGACTCAGGATTTCTTTCGGTTTGTATTGCTAAGAATGGCAAATAAACAAATTTTGAGAATAATTCCAATACAGAACGAAAATCTGCAACATTTTTCCTCTCATATTGTACATAATTACGCACTGATCATTCATTCAACATTTGAGATAGTAAAATATGGGGGTCCCCGCGGTTCTTTTGTCGCTACAGGTTTCTTTGCGAACCTGCCCTCCCCTCCCACTCATTTTTTACACTTTTTTCAGTGATGACATATACCACCATTTCCCGCCCAGATTTCAAGAGAAATCAATACACACTTTCAAGCTACTGTACTCCAGGCTTATAGGCAACAGGGTTAAAAATAGCATCATTTGGTGTAAAAAGTCCACAGATTGTTGCCCTGATCCACCCTTTTTCGCATTACTGAACCGAGTACACCGTTGTCTGACATTGGCGCTGCTTTGTGATCCAGTAATGTTGTCAAACAAATTGGGTGGCCAGTGGCGTGTAAAATGATTTTCGAACCCTGATTACCCAATAACTTTGCAAAGGATATAATGCTGGCGCCCCACGACTGATAGCAGAAAATTTAACATTTCAGTTTATACACAATTGAAAATTCTGATCCTGATTCTAAATTCTCTCACTAGATGGCTCAGAGATAGCCGCATTCCTTTAAATGTAATCAAATATTACAATAAACAACAACCATTACACAATAGGTTGTTACCGAATCTGATACGCACAACCTTGTGTGCTGAAAAACTTGAACAACAATATAGTACTCGATAATTGTATAAAATTTGTAAACTATGAATTCCAGCAGCCAGTAATCTCTACTCTGTAATCCTACGCTGCATTGCTTTATACTATGAAGCTCACTACATATTTCTGACTGTTTTATCATTGCAAAAACTGTGGTGTTAATTCCAAGTTAGAGTAGACATCTATGAAACAACTGCACGGAAAATAACTGTCCTGCTATAAATAATTTTGCTATGAAGAACATGAAACGCTCTCAAGTTAATTGCTTAATGATCTTACGTGTGAACTGAAGTCATTGGTGGTGTCTAGGGATAGCATTGTGATGCTTGATATGCGTTCTTTGACACTTTCATTGCGCTGAGTTTCCGAAACTTTCCGAAAATATGGTCCATGCGAAATATTTGATTCGCCGTCTAAGTGTTGAATGCAGTGGCTGATTTCATGCAACACAACTTGTAGCAGAGCAAGCTCATCTTTTAGTAGAGGCGAGCTGAACACGACATTAAAAATTTTAAAGGGGGATTTTTCTGTATTCTGAAACAAAGGAATTTGCAAGAATATGTGTTTTAAAATCTTCTTTGTTTGTCCAGAATAACAGTCTATGAGACTCTGGAAGGCGAAGATGCAACACACGAGAATTTATCAAGTCCCAAATGTCACTCGCTTCTCCGCTAAGCATGGCATTTTCCGTACTTTTTAGTGTATCCAAAACATAAGCGTTGCTTGCATTTCGTTGCAGCTGGAGATATTCAAAGTTCGGAATCTCACAGTCTGTTTTAGCTTAGTTTATCAGACAGGAAGATCTGGATTCAAAGACTGCCTGTCCGTCCGCCTCCTTTAAATTTTAAAGGAGCCCCTTGAGCCTATGGAGGGCCGGATCCCATAGATACCGACCTTCCTCGGAGTACCAGTTCTACTGTTTTACAGCAGTTCCACTGCTACCTCGCCCCCAATCACACTCCAACACTGTCCAATCATCATAATTATGATGTAGCCTCCTACGAAAACACATCCTAAAGTAAAATCCACAATAATACCGCTCTACATAATAATATTTCTCCACAACAAGAACAATGAAAACTTCCTGATAAATCTGATATCTTTTCAAATGCAATAAATAAAATCTTTTGCTACCTTCTTATTTAATATTCAACCCATTTTTGGATTATCATCTGGAATCTACTTAATTGTAGTACTGCAGACACGGTATTAACTCCTTCGTCAAAGACCATACTAGGAACCAACATAGACTTGGCTACACCGTTCCCACGCAAACCGCATAAAAGCGTGGCAACTAGTGGTGCTTCTACCAAGATGTTTTGCTGTAGCTGGTGACAGTACCAGTCATAAGTCACTCTGCCGTGGGATGGTTGCATCACCTGGTGGAAGGAAAGCGGATACCTGGATATTGAGGCTTCTTGTCCCTTAGGCAGGCCTTTCAAATACATATTCTGCTAAGGGACTTGTTTGCGAATACATGTCTTTGGTCCTTCTCTTCGGTCCAAGAAGGGCGGTCGTGAACTGGCCCGTCAGGATCAATAACGGCTGGTCGTTTAGGTTAACCACACTGCGGCTGTGGACGTCGCCGTCATGTAGTACAGTATTCCAGGTGTCCTAGCTTCGAACGGGTTAATACGGCTGCCAAAAGGTTGGTCAGAGAAGGGCCAGGGGCCGACAGACCTGGAAGAAACCTATTTAATTTTATGGAAACAAATCAAGAGGAAGCAAATAAACGAAGTGCAACGACGACACCAGGAATACGCCTAGAGACGGACGCCTTAAGCTCCCTCCTTTCACAGTAGAAAAGGGCTTAAGGGTATTGTCGGCACGCGGTTCACGGTAAAACGACTTCGATCGGGCGACCTATTAGTCCATATATACGAACGACGACACAGCGAAGCCCTGCTTGAACTCACGGCGTTGTTGAATGTTCCCGTATAGTGCACAACGGACGGTACATTGAACACTTCAAGAGGAGTAGTCGCCCACCCGGACCTCAAATTATGTTCCATAGACGAACTCGTCAGAGAACTGAAACCACAGGGTGTTATAGAAGCCCGATGTCTCGGCCAAAGGGCACTGTCGTACTTACCTTTTGTAAAGCAATATTGGCAAGCACACTAAAATAGGCTAGGATCACCACCTACATACCCAACCCCATGCGGTGTTTCTACTGCCAGAGATTTGGCCACACCAAAACTAAATGTAGAGTCAATCAGAAAAGGCACTAAATTTGCTGAGAGTCATATCTGCTCAGGACTGGGGAGTAGATAGGGACACTAAACTTATGTTGTATAGATCCCTAATCAGATCAAGGTTGGATTATGGTAGCATAATCTACGGCTCAGTTAGACCATCACATCTGAAGATACTTGACCCGATACATAACCAGGGTCTCAAACGATCTTAAGCGCTTTTAGAAGATCTCCGGCTGACAGCTTGCACGTTGAAGCAAATGAGTAACCTCTTAACATTCGTCGATTGAAACTAGCTCTGCAATACACTGTAAAAATGTACGCTAACAGACAAAACCCCACCCATCAAGTCGTTTTTGGATCGGACTTTTCACAATTTTTTGTGAGTGGGGAGATCCCATATTTGGAGCCAAAGTATTACCACACCTGCAAGAAGCGGGCATCGGTGTTGAGCTCATTGCCAACTACAGAGTATCGAAATACCCTAAATGGAAATTAGTTAAGCCGTCAGTATTGAAAACGCTATCCGAATTCCAAAAAGAACAAACTAACCCGTGTGTGTTCCGATCGAAGTTCGCAGAACTCAAGGAAGTTTACCAAAACTACCATTTTATGTATACTGATGGTTCTAAACTTGATGACAAAGCTGCGGGATCAATTGTCACAGAGAACAATATCTTGAAAACCAGACCCCAGATGGGTCTTCAAGTCAGAGCTCTCCAGCTAGGCATGCAAATTGTCAAAATTAGTCGTTACAAAAATTTTATGTTTTGCGTCGATTCCATGTCAGTACTAGAATTAAAAGAAAACTTGAAAATATCCAATCCTATCATCTTTTACGTAGTAGAAAAGAATGACGAAGCTGTAGGGCGGGAAAGGTAATACGGTTTTGTTCCGCTCAAAGCCACGTAGGAATCCCAGGCAACGAGGCAGCTGATAAAGAGGGTTTAGATATTCAAAACTCTGAATTTCTTATCCCATCGTCAGATTACAAACTGCATATTTCTAGATATGTAAAGGGCAAATGGCAACAGTATTGGAATGAAGAGATCAATAATAGACTGCATCACATTAACCCGGTTATGGGACGTAAATTACCAACCCTAAACATTATTCGGGATAACATGGTAATACGTAGAGCCAGAATAGAGCCTACATACACTACACACAAACACCTGCTTCGAGGCGAACTGCCGCCCGAATGTCCACTTTGCCAAGAGAGATATATAGAAAAACATATTTTGATAAACTGCATAGACTAGCAAGACATTCGTTCCCGTTATTTTACTGTCAGTTCCATGACAGGGTTAAAATACAACCGTGTAAAATAATAGAGTTTCTAAGAGAAACAAACCTGTACAAGTATTTTTAGTATTTATATTATTTGATTTTATTGTATAGACATGCATTTAGATTGCACACTGGTTTAATATCCAATGCACATTTTAGCGTTTTATCCGTTATGAGTTGGCCGTGTCGTTAAAACACCATATAACTAACTAACTAACTAACTAACTGCTTATTTTATTTAAAATAACGATTTTAAGCATCAGAAAACACTTATTCTTTGCAAAACTGCTAAAATGATAAGGCTTAGCAGAGAGTTTATCTTGTGTTGCTTGCATAAAAAGCGTCGATATAATGCAAATAAAACATGCAAAGTTGAAGGTAAAACTTCTGAAATTCAACGTTCATACTGTAATTGTCACACGAAGAAGAACTAGTTAATTTTCAATGCTAAATATATGTTTGATATTTTTTAAAAGTTTCATAGAAAAAAAACTATATTTGATTTACCACATAGGAAGACAGAAAAGGTTTACAAGCTAAACATTGGATTAAATATGGACAGAACTTGCTTATGCAGAGCGAAATATGCGCATTTCTGAGGTATTAACAAGAAAACGTTTTCAAATTTTCTGGATCCTCAGTGCTTCCAACTATGACTTCGGTATATTTGATGGTTCAAAAGTGGTCTTGGACCATTTTTGCAAAGCTTACATTTTTTTCTCCTGCTTAAGATGTAACGATGACGAAACGAAGAATTTGGAAGGACTTAATAGCGAGTAGCGTCAGTGCTACCTAGGAAACGTCAGCGCCACCACTTTCAATTTCGAAGAACTGAGTGGTCCAAAAGTGGTTTCTGACCCTTGAAAAAATGTGTCCTAATTCGTTGTCAATATTTGAGTGGGTTTTAAAAATTAAAGATTAAGTCAAGTGTGGAAAACGTTTTCAAATTTTCTGTGTCCTCAGTGCCACCACATATGACTTCGGTATATCTGATGGTCCAAAAGTGGTCTTGGGCCATTTTGGCAAAGGTAATATTTTTTCTCCTGCTCGACATGTAACGATGACGAAATGAAGCATTTTGGAAGGATTTAATAGCGAATAGCGTCAGTGCCACCTACGGACGTCAGCGCCACCACTTTCAATTTCGAAGAACTGAGTGGTCCACAAGTGGTTCCTGACCCTTGAACCAATATATCCTAATTTATTGTTAATATTCGAGTTTGGTTTTAAAGAATTAAAGATAAAAACAAGCGTGCAAACCGTTTTCAAGAGTCATTTATGTTTCAATGCATATTTATGTTGTTATTTTCTGAAAACAACAACAGAAAAACATATATTTTTAGAAACGGTGGGAAGAGGTTGTGAAAAGCCCCAATAGTATCACTGAATAACTATTTTGGATGCATAAATTGAATAAATAATAAATTTATAGCCAGGCATCTCAGTGCCACCAAGGGACCTCAGCTTCACCAAACACCTCAGTACAACCAGGTGGTATTGACGCTCCTCGTTGACAGCAGCCCTGACTCTGGGGTCAATGTACAAGTGATATAAGAACAAAGGCAACAAAATCTTTAGATTTTACTGTTTATCATTGGAAAATAATGTGATGTAATAATTTAATTTTGGTAGAAAATAGACCTCCTTGGTTTTAAATCTAATATATGTCCGTCTTGCATCATTCCGTATCAAGTGTCATGTACTTTCCGTTTTCTATTAAAACCATCTGGGTCAATACCAATGTCCACATTTTTCGCTCAGTTACATAGCTCTAAAAGCCCCGATTCTTTATTTATCCGGTAACAGAAACACCTCTCGTCTTTAAGTAATTTTGAATCTCTTTCACAGAATAATTGCTAAACGACATATTCGTATTTCAACTTCAAAGCATGAGAAAAACGATGCAAATTTCTTATTTTTTTAAAAGATGAACATACACGTAAACGTTTATTTGAACTGTAGTTTGTGATAGAAATGGCCATAGGTTTTTGAAATACAGGCTGTTATCTTTTTCTGGAAAACTGTGGAAAAGAAGGGAGGAATAGAAAAAGAAAGTTACGCATGATTAGCAAGATCCAAGGCGAACGAAGCAGGAATGAAACATCCATCAGAGGTGATAAACTTGACAGGATGTCGTTTATCTTCATATTTGCGAGAAAAGAAAAGCGATGTTGTTTTAGCTGAATGACCCCTGAAAAGAATGGTCATTTACCAAAAAGAAAAAAAGATCTTGGTATTAAAACTGAAAAATAGTTGGATATAAGATACTGCATCATGTATTTCCCATTGAATTTTCATAAGATAGAATGCGCCAGGAGCATATGTGTGTGTGTGTGTGTGCGTGTGTGTGATATTTGGCATTCAAACCCAGCTGGTGCTATTAATAGCTCTCCCGGAGCAAGAAATGACAGCATTTGTAAATGTACTTACAATACTGCACCTGCCTTCAGAGATACTATTTGCTTGTTTATATACTATCCTAGTTAATAAGAATTTCCTGGTGACACTTAAGAAGCCTCTATATCATATGCAGCAAATTATGATGAATGTCACGTGACCAATGTTGTTAGGAAGCAAAATGCCTGGTTAAACCACATTCAAAAAGGGACGATCGAAGGACTTCATTCGTCTTGATTTAGAATTTCAGGACAGGTTCTCTAATCCTTGAAAGCGACTTGGACTACGGGATCACGTGATGTTGTTTACAATAATATTCGGGACAATTGCATTACAGAGTATAACAAAGAGTATAGCAATTTTTTTTACACATGATCCGAATAAATGTTGTAATCTGGCTGGATAGAGATTTAAGAATATAAGAACCCCCATTACCCCCACCCCCGTCAAACCACACACTCTCACACATTAAAAAAGTCTTCATTTTAACGAGGGTGGCGAAATACAAGAGTAAAAGTCTCATATAGTAATTTTATTTCAATATAGGTATTAAAATTTCTAAACTGTTACTATTTGTAATTGATTTCGGTACAAGTAGTGTAGAAATGTGGATTCTGCGCCACTTTGTGAGTCATAATGACGTCATCAGTCACGTGAACACCACTAAGCGGCATAACCCTAATAGTAGACCATACTATGTGTGGAACACACTATGACGTCATACTAGGCGACGTAACCGTGGTGAAGAAGTGAGGACTCCCTAGGCGGCATAACCCTAACCCTAGACCATACTATGTGTGGACCCCCACAGGACATACTATGTGAGTACCCCCCTAGCAGAGTAAAATTCAGCCAAATCAGAAAACAGTGGTCTGTAAGTGCTGTTTAGCGGGAGATCCACCATTTTGATATAAGGATGAGCGAGACCCACATTTCGCCCATATCAGTTCCAGCGATTGACACGCAGTCAGTTCAGTAAGTTGTCATAGGTTATTTGCATATTTGGCTGTAAGCATAATTTTTACATCTCAAAAATTTAACTAAAAAAACAAAATGTAGATAATTTTCGTCATGTTTAACCGATTTGAATAAAAATTTTACAGTTTGATTCAATTTTATTTCTAGTTTTGACATAAAGTTGTCACAGGCTATTTGCATATGTGGTTGTAAGCATAATTTTACATCTCAAAATTTCAACTTAACAAAAAACCAAAAAAAGTAGATAACTTTCGTCATGTTTAACCGATCTGAATTAAAACTTTACCGTTTGATTTAGTTTATTATCTAGTTTGACATAAAGTTGTCACAGATTGTTTGCATGTGTGGCTGTAAGCATAATTGTTTCATCTCAAAATTTTAACTTAAAAAAAGTAAATAACTTTCGTCATCTTTAACCGATTTGAATCAAAATTTTACTGTTTTATTCAGTTTTATGTCTTGTTTTGACATAAAATATCACAGGCTATAAGCATAATTTATATTTTAGTAACTTTTAAAAAGTAGATAACTTTCGTCATGTTTAAATAATTTGAATCAAGTTTTGTTTCTAGTTTTTGCATAAGTTATCGCAGGCTTTTTGCATATGTGGCTATAAGCATATTTTTGGGAAGAGCACACCATTCAAAGATGTGTTCGAATGGCAAGCCC
Source organism: Protula sp. h YS-2021 (assembly GCA_949752745.1). NCBI lineage: Eukaryota > Metazoa > Annelida > Polychaeta > Sabellida > Serpulidae > Protula > Protula sp. h YS-2021. Next base: position 99,356,620 of record OX457025.1, on the reverse strand, counting down.
ATTCAAAGATGTGTTCGAATGGCAAGTCCATTCAAAAACGTACTTAAAGTCTGTGAAGCAAAATAGAAGCCACATTTTGCTGCTCAGGATGTATCGAAAAAGATGGACTTGTGTTTTAAAAAGGCTTATGTTGACTTTACGATTGCAAAACTTGCTTGCTGTGGAACTCCAGACTATCAGCTTTACCATTTAGACGTTTTTTTGGGATGTTGTACACCACAGTCTCGATGTGATTGAACTGCATTCAAGATTTATTGGAGAATGTCATAAAATTGGAATAGAAAATGTTGACTTTGACTTTGATTCTGCGCTCTGTTCTGTCCGCGCTGATGTAGAAGTGTACTTTCGCGTGGTTGATTATTTAAGAGATTCTTGTAAAGAAGGAGAAAGTGAGCAGCTCTACACAGATAAGGTAAAATAAAAATATTTTAACAACTTTGAAGACATAGCAGCAATGTTTTTCTTTCTAGCAAATTTAATCTTATTTGAGTTGTTTCAAAGTAAACAAAGGAAGCAAATGATAGAAGATGTGGCAGAAATTTTAAAAGAAGCTTGAGATAACCATTATCCTATTACAGGAAGAAACAAAGTGAAACATGTCAGCAACGGAAGAAACAAAGAAAAAGTCTGGGTGAATATTATCACACTTTGAAAAAATGCAACTAGACAACATGGAGAATGTGTTATTATTTAGCGGTTATAAGGATGTTCTTTCAAACATGTCGAATGCAGCTTTATATCAATATGAGAAAGCACTTTTTCATCACCGTCAAGATATTGCTTCAGCTATTGTTTCATGTAGAAATGGATATGAAGCGAAACGTGTAGCTAAAGTGGTAAAGCCATGTCCTTTGTGGTATACGGTGAAGATAAGCAAAACGCAAGATGTTTTGAATGTAAAATGAAATCAGTGTGCATTATTTTGCAAAAGGTTAAAAGAATGTAAAGGTAAGACTTTAGTTGAAGCAATTTATGATAACTGGTGGGAAGCTGGTGTTAAACAAATGCTATCTCCATCATATCCTGGTAAGAATATAATGGAAAAGTTGTTAGAAAAGCTAGCAATGTGTGAGAAGATATAAATAAAAATGGTGTTATGTGACTGGTTTACCTGAAGTAGCGTTGAAAGACTAATACTTATACGTATAAGTATAAGTGTGGCTAGAGACACATCATTTGTTCACCAACCGTCATAGTGTGCAGAAGTGTTTTTTAACAAATACATTGAGATGTGAAGCAAGTATGGATGTAGAAACGTGTTTCAAGAACAAGTACATTGACTACATGATAAGTGAACTGGCACGTTTTGGGTCTGTTCAACAACAACTGCAACACATCAACATCTATTGGGGACTTGCACATTCAACGCCGAATTTGACAAACTTGCGTGAGGATTTCATCAAAGAGTGTGTGCTTTCAGACATGGATGGAGCTGAGGAGTTTGATGTGGAAGCAGCATATCACTTTGCTCGATATGATCCAAGACTGTTTGATGAAGTGGGAGAGGGTTAATCAATAATGACAGACATTACATTGAGGCAATATATTGCACAAAAAGCATATTGCGAAGAAATGTTATCGGCTGTAAAACAATTGCATGTTTAAGACTACTTTAAACCTGGTCAACCCGTGGCATTTGCTGGCCCTTACAAACTTTGTCACATATTAAGAAAACATAAGCAGCCAGTCACTCATTCACAAGTTAAGAAATGGCTGCAAGATCAAGATGCATTCAGTTTACTACAACCTGTGGAATACAGGTTTAAAAGACAACGTGTCATTACACGTGGTTTTGATGAATGTGGGATATTGATTTGGCTGATATGGGAAACATAGCCCCTCTATAATGATGACACCGCCTTTTACTAATTGTCATTGATGTATTTTCCAAATATTTGTGGGTGCAGCCAATACTCAAGAAATCACATACCAGCGTCATACAAGCCTTCCAGGAGATTTTTCATGAAACACATCGAAGACCACGAACTCTAAGGTCAGATAGAGGGACTGAATTAAAAAACAGATGGGTAAAAACAATTTTGAAGAAAGAAGGAATTCATACCTATACGACAAAAAATGAAACCAAAGCCAACTTTTCTGAGAGAGTCATTCGTACTCTAAACGGAATGATGTATCGGTATTTCCTACATAATAAAACTTACTGCTATATGGACATCCTTCAAGACTTGGTGTGTAATTACAACCATAGACCTCATGGTTCTCTACTAATAGGTATGCTCCTGCAGATGTTTGAAAAGAAAATGAATCTAAAGTATGGAAGTATATGTATGTGGACAAATTGAAATTGAAACCAAAGAAGAAGAAAAAGCCCTAAAAATTTAAAACTGGTCAACATGTTCGCATTTCCCACATGAAATATGTGTTTTAACGGGATTATCATATAAAGTGGACGCAAAAAGTCTTCATTATCACATATCGGTGTAAGAAGCAAGGAATACATTTGTATCGTGTGAAAGACTTTTTGGACAAAGATATCGATGGACATTTCTATGAAGAAGAACTGCAGAAAGTGACAAAAGATATTGAATCCATCTACAGAATTGAAGAAGTTTTGAAAACACCAAAGAGACGAGGTGTTAAAGAATTATTTGTCAAGTGGTTAGGTTGTCCAAACAAGTTTAACAGTTGGGTGAAAGAAAAGACATTTCAAAATGAAGCATCCATTCACATGTTTGGTCTCTGGACCTACAGGTAGTGGTAAAACTTCCCTAACAAAAGTTAATTAAACCCTCTCTAAGACATCTTGTGGCTCTGTGCAGCAGGTCAGCCTTTGTACAAGGGAATGAAAGGTGTGGAATTTTACCAGGGTATTCCAGATGACATTGAAGAACGCTTTAACCCAAAAAGCCAAACTTACTCATCAATGATGACTTAATGACTAAATGTCATAGTGATGAGAGTATGACACGTCTTTTTAGTGTTGGTAGCAGTCGTCAAAATCCAAGCATCATTTTTATTGTGCATAATTTATTCCATCATGGTAGAGAAATGCGAAATATTAGTTTGAACACACATTAAATCATTCTGTTTAAAAATCCTAGAGACAGTCAACAGATAAGTACATTAACGCGGTAAATGTATCCTGGAAATTTTCAGTTTCTCATAGAAGCCTATCAAGATGCTACTAGCAAACCTCATGGTTATTTATTCATTGATTTAAAACCAAAGACAAATGATCAACGGCGTATTTGTACAGACATTTTACCAGAAGATGCACATTACGTATATATTGATAAAGCGGTGTATGAACAAAAACCAAGTCACTTGACCATTCGCAGAAGAGATGTCTAAACCTATTTAAGCTTATCAGCCTTTTCTTCATTTGCTCGCACGCAGTGGGCCTAAACGACGTAAATCCTTGCTACAGGAGAAATTTAGCTTGTTTGAAATTCATTTGACTATATTGCGAGGACATTTACCCTTAAGCTCAAAAGGGTATAAAAAATTCCCGTGAGCGTCGCACCCTACGCACACTGGCAAATAGGAAGATATCACTTCGAAAAAAAGAAGTTTATCAATCAGAAAGGAGGATTCATTGGAGCTATTGCTAAATTTGCATTACCCTTGTTAGCTCAGTTGCTGGTAAAAATGAAACATACTTTGAAAATGATCCTCATTCCTGAATACGAATATAGAGTGTTGTTAGAAAAGAAAGATGGTGGAATCAAAATAAAAGTGAATAAACTGTTACGTTGGAAACGAAGTCGTGAAAAGGCAATGGAAATGTCTCAACTTCTTGGTCGTCATTTACGAACAAGTCAATCACAATAACAAAAGTCTGTTCCATCATCAAAAAAATCAGAAAAATTAATATTTCTAAGTCATTTTCAACCTATTTATCATGGAAAACTAACACAACTTTTGGCAAAACTTAAGAAACATGGTACAAAATGGACTGATAAAAATGAATTTATGTTGAAAACGGGTGATGTCAACACCAATTCCAACATTATAGATTTGTTGAAATAAGCAGTGGTTGCTACAAGAAGAAAAGAACAAGGAGAACCACCACATGCATGGAATCAGTTTATCCAAGAAATTGTAGATGCTCATATATCAAAAACTATTTTTGGTAAAAAGACAACTCGTGAAGACATCACAAAAGAAATGAAACAATGTCAACAAAGACAGTTTCCTGAAGGATGGGAAAATTTTTAACATGGGTTAAAGAGTTATGTTGTTGTCAAGAAAATGAAACTAAAATTACAAATCATATTCCTGTAAAAATAGGATGTACAAGTGCTTGTTGTGAATGAGAAGTAACAGACAACAACACTGTAGACCATGTGCGCAGTAATGCACGCAGTGTGAATGGCGCGCGCTATGCACAAAGCTATGTATATACTCATCCATTCCGTCAAATCACATATGCAATTTAGTCATTATGGAGTCAACAAGTTTTTACATCACTGTACCCAGTAATGCTAGCACGAACTATTATCCTAACAACAAGGCTTCGAATTATCAAATTCGTATGCCTCGAACCATATATCTGAAAGGAAAATATGACGTGGCCTTAGCTGAAATTCAACATTCGCACACATGGACAACAATGAGACATGGAAAGGACTATCACATCCGTTATCGGATATCATTAACTGATATGTTTCATGAAGTTGTTATTCCATATGGCTACTATAGATCCATGCAAGAAATATGTACTGCAGTAAATGAAAAATTAGAACTATCTTTAGATGCAAGCTCCATTGGTTAAAGTATGATAAACTCAGACGAAGAGTTCTTCTTACGTTGAGAGATGATTATGAAGTTGTCTTTTCTACTGGATTAGCTGAGATTTTAGGATTTGTACCAAATCAATGGTATAGACAATCTGGCGCTGCTGAACATAAAGCAGATGTGAAACAGGGATTTTATACACTTTATGTGTACTGCAGTATTTGTGAGCCACAAGTTGTTGGAGATTATTATATTCCTTTGCTACGTTCTGTTCCCATTAAAGGTGATGATGGTGATGTTATTATGAAAACTTATGAAGAACTTCATTATATTCCTGTGAACACATCCAAATTTGAAACGATAGAAATATGAGCATTAAGGATGACACAGGCCATAACGTAACATTTCAAACTGGCAAGGTGATTTCTTCACTTCATTTTCGACCATACAAAAGGAAAAGGGCCACAATACCCTCGACAAGCAATCACGGGCAATAACCAAAGTCTACGGTCACAGAATCAACAGCAGACGTCTGTGCAGTGCTAAAACTGAGGCAAATACGGACATTACGCTTGTGACTGTCTCAAGCCAAAGAATGAAAATAGCCCACGTTCGAACGCAACGGAGCAATATCGGGGCAAACCGCAACAAAGGGGACGACCACGTACGAACGCGAAAACAGGAGTCGTTGCAGCAAAACAATCTCAGGAAATTGTTTATGAAAATGTCACGGACGGATTACTGTGTTTAGCCAATGATGAGGCAGTTCCATTTAACGGAGCTATATCGACTTGTAAGATGGCCGGTAACCGACTCCTTTTATACAGAGGACTAGTTTCAGGAGAAAAATTGGTAGTCCTGCGCGATACAGGTTGTGACAGTGCTGTTGTCTGCAAAGATCTTGTCAGTGAGAACGAAATGACAGGGGAATTCAATGAGTGTGTTTTAATGGACGGTGCCATCCGGAGATTCCCCATGGCTCGCGTAAGCGTCGAAACGCCTATTTACAGCGGATTGCTGAATGTGATGGTAGTGCAGAATCCACCGTACGATCTGATCATCGGAAACATACTACCAGATGAAAGGAACGTAGACCTTCCGGTTGAAAAAGCACCTAGCGACGTTTGTTTCAAAACAGAAAGTTTCGAGACGGAAGAAACGTAACGGGTGGAAACATCTAAAGCTATGGCTACAGTGACCCGTGAATAGAGTGTTAAAGCTAAAAAGCCGAAGCAGCCACTAGTTACTCCAGATGTGATATTGGATCAGTTCAGACCAGCTCAAAGAGATGCAAAACGCCGAAGAATTGCTTACAAAGCTCTTTGAACACGCCAACAACAAGACAATGTTCAAAACGCGAAAGAGTGGAAGTTATCGCTATGTTGTGAAGAAAGAGATACTCATGCGCTACTTCTTTTAGTTTAAGGGAGAACTAGAGGTGCAGCTGAAGCAAATCGTGTTACCAACGCAATTGAGATCGCGAATTATATCACTCGCTCACGAATCGATTGTTGGTGGACATTTGGGTATAAAGAAGACAACAGACAGGATTACCGCGAACTTTCACTGGCCACGGATAGACGCCGATGTGAAACGGTTTTGTCAGTCCTGTGATGTGTGCCAGCGCACCATTCCAAAGGGACGCGTGAACAAGGTTCCACTAGGTGAAATGCCTTTGATGGATACATCGTTTGACAGAGTTGTAGTGGACCTGATCGGACCGATAACACCAATTGCGGAGAGCGGCAACCAATATATCCTTACAGTTATAGAATATGCCACGCGCTATCTAGAAACGATCCCACTGAAGCGAATTGGGACGGTTGTGGTCGCAGAAGCACTTCTGGAAGTATTCAGCCGTGTTGGATTCAAGCGTGAAGGCACACAGTTTACGTCAGATCTAATGGCAGAAGTCTGCAGACTGATTTCCGTTAAACAGCTCTTCAAGACCCTCTACACACCTAAATGCAACGGACTCTGTGAGCATATAAACGGAGTTTTAAAGGGGATATTAACGAGAATGTGCAAGAAGAGGCCAAGGAACTGGGACCGTTATTTGCCGACCGTATTGTTAGCATACAGAGAAGTACCACAGGCTAGCACCGGATTTTCGCCGTTTGAGCTACTGTACGGACGAAAAGTGCGCGGACCTCTAGATATACTAAAAGACATCTGGCTGGATGAAGACACATCGGACCAAGTGCAGAATACATACGAATATGTCGCAAATTTACGTAACCGTCTCGAAGAAAGTCGGAGAGTCTGATGGAAGCCCAAGGCAAATATCGTCATCACTATGACAGGAAGACGAAGGACAGGCGATTCACCGCTGGGCAAAAGGTCTACGTGTTATTGCCAACCGCGGCCAACAAACTTCTCCTCCAGTGGAAAGGTCCATACACAGTTACCAAGGCGTTGAACCGCATGGACTATGAAGTGAATGTTAACGGCAAACGGAAAGTGTTCAACGATGTCACGAATGTGATTCAGAATTTTGGGCCAGATGAGCAAATGAGTGGCCGGTAGTCAAAGAAACACAGTGAAAAGGCAATTATTCAAACAACGAGAATTTTATTTATAATACAAACACCAATAAATATGACATAATCCATCCACTTAAACCGACGTTATCACATTCGTGCCAACAGTACATGCTAGATAAATAAATAAATACATAAATAAATAAATACCCAAAAAATGTCTCACACACTACGGTGTACTTGACACACTGTTCCACGGCGAAACTCCAACAAATCGCCCGATACGCACTATATTTTGATACGAAACTTCACGGTAACAAAGACGTAGCGCCCAACGCGTACAGTACCGTGAAATGCTGATTCACCAGAGAAGAACACACACAGCGTCCCAGACACGCACAGTACCTTGACACACAGACCCGTAGCGCGCTAAATTGTAATTATCACTCCGCTTGGACAGCGACTGTTCAAAACCGATAGCGCACTGCGATATGCGACGCGTTGTTACTGCTTCAATGCATCTGAGGTATCATCACGAACAGGCGGACGGGCGCCCCGACCAGAACTACATCAGGATTCCCACAGCATTGCCTCCACGGCTACCAGAAATACACGACCAGGTGCTACAAATATACATTTGAATCACTTTTACCATTCAAATAGCATTTCAATATCTAGACATTCAAAACATTTAACTCGAAGCCGGTTACAACGAATGGACTATACACAGAAATCCATTCGAATCACCCCACACATCGAAAGCCAAACCAATGTTCTCGGACAGTTTGACATGTGTTCATGATGTGCCTTTAAACCCATGCCAGGCATTCAAGTCTCATGACTTACAAAATTACATGTCATAATTGGCATTTCTTCAAGCTAAATCGCGTAGCGAAAAAAAAACATTTTACACGAATTGCCTTGACAAATCACGAGTTTCTCTATGTTTTGTTTACATTCTATAACCAGACACTAGCTAGATTTATCAACACAGAAGGCAATAAATACCTGATATTTTCTTCACAAGAGTTTATATTTACATCCTTCACACAACTTTACATGTCTCGTGATGAAATAATCTCGTGATGAAATAATCCTCACTTTCATTACAAAACCTTTTATTGATAACTTCCTTGAACCTGATTCGCCAAGGTTGCATTTGTTTTCCGTTGTCAAGAATACCATACTGCAACTCTGCAAGGCTGCAGGCACAGTGAAAAATTACCGAATCTCCCGGGGAATTTATCAAATTTAGACTGGTACAACTCTTCACATTAAATAATCAACAAAAGTTTTTTCTGTCATATTTGACACACGCGAACTTTTGAAAACTTGCGTCGAAAGACAAGGAGGGCCTGTGGACAAACGACAAAGACGACGAGAGTAACGAAGAGACGCAAGAGGATACTATAGCGGCGTTCGCAAGAATGACCGTCACAACCGACGACAAGATGGATGATTTTGATTCACCTCTACTTAGTGTCTCTGAAACACAGCAGACAGAGGGTATCAACGATGTCAACATCAGCAATGAGTTGACTGATGCGCAGAAGCGAGATGTCGGGAATCTCCTCCGGGAATTTGAGTCGATCTTTACAGATGTTCCTGGCGAGACAGATTTCGGATTGCACAAGACTTAGCTTACTACGCAAGAACCAGTACGCGTGAACCATACCAAGTTTCGTACTCAAAACGAAAGGATATTGACGATGTAGTCAAGAAGATGTTAGACGCTGGAATCGTCGAAAAACGAATTCCGAGTGCATTTCGCCCATTGTACTGGTGAAGAAGAAAAATGGCTCCAACAGATTCTGTGTGGATTACAGACGCTTGAATGCCATCACGAAGTTCGATACGGAACCGATGGGCAATTACGAGGACATTATGTCACAAGTCGGAAAGGATTCGTTTTTATCCAAAATAGATTTCGCGAAAGGATACTGGCAGATACCTATGGAGGAAGCATTCAAGACGTACACCGCGTTTTTAACACCAAACGGCAGTTATCAGTTTCGACGGAATGCATTCGGATTAGTGAGCTCTGGCGCTGCGTTCAACCGTTTCATGAGGAAATTGCGTAAGGAAATGCCCCATGTGGACAATTACGTCGATGATCTGTTACACCACACGGAAAGTTGGGATATGCATTTGAAAGTGCTTCGTGAACTGTTTCAAAGGATCAAGGAATCGAAACTAACTATACGACCATCGAAGTCTTTTATTGGATGCAAAGATATCAGTTTTACTGGATATGTCCTTGGCAACGGCGTTGTGCGTATGGAAGCTGAGAAGACCGAGAAAATAAAAACGCACCACGCCCAATAACAAAGAAGCAAGTTCTGTCGTTCCTTGGACTCGCTGGTTTTTACCTCCAAGTTATACCAAACTTCGCTAATGTCTGCACCACTCACGGATTTGACACGGAAAGGAAGAAGAAACACCGTTGACCGGGGAGAAAAGCAGCAACTCGCGTTCGATACTCTTAAAGACCTATTAACGAGCTCTCAGGTACTGCAACTTCCGGACTGGAGTAAACGGTTTGTGTTACGCACAGACGCGTCAGATGATGGATTAGGCGTAGTCCTCTTGCAAACGCATGGCCCCGGTGCGTTTCCAATCCCCTATGCTAGTAGAAAGTTACTCCAACTCGAGAGAGAGTGCCTCGCAATCGTCTTTGAAGTAGTGCGTTTCGATAAGTACCTGTATGGACAGAACTTTATACTCGAAACCGATCACCCGCCTCTAGCATATCTTCGAAAGGGAAAGACGGAAAGTAGCCGTTTGATGCGATGGTCTCTTATATAATATTCTATATACTAATTGAATTTCAAGTTATAACGGTTAAAATGTAAAAGAGAAGCTTCGAACGTCTTTAAAAATCACACGCTTGAGATTGGTTGGATGGAAGGGTGGAGGCTCTGCATCAGACATATTAAATGCACGCTTATATGCAGGTCAGTTTTTCGCGCATTCCTTCGTGTGGTCTCCACTGATAATATTGTTTCGCACTCTTTGCTTCGTTAATTGGATAAACAGTACTTGGTAAGATTTTAAATTGGTGACACAAATTACAAGTTTGTGCCAAGTTCTAGCCATCCTAGGAAGTGGTTTTCCGATAATATTCTATTCTTTGTTCATAAAAGGGATGATTGTAGGGTTAGACCTGACTTATACCGCATATCAATGCTTCTGTCAATAAAGCAGAATTTGAGCTAGAATTAGATTTGTTTGCGAGTGTGTTTCAAATAGACATTAACTATTATCAGTCCCACTTTACTATTGTGCTTTATGTAAGCGATTTCCCATTCCCACTTTGTGATTGTACTTTATGCAAGTAACTAAACTAAACAAACATTAGAGTTGCATTGAATATTCTCTTCCCAGGGATAGCTTGCATTTCATTTGTTTCAATCTTTACACTTAAATGAACGGTGACTGTGTCGGTACGACGTCATACATACGTATTTATAATTAATCTATTCATAAACAATTCAGTTTATAATATTCTAACAGAAACGACTTTAGGATATTCCTGTGTAATATTTTTTACTCATTAATTACTTTGAAACAATATTCAGTTTAAGGAGCAATTCATAGGAAATAAAGTATTGACATAGTTCATTAATAAGGTGACAGATCGTACCAGTTATATTGTGTGGGATGAAACCAATATGCTCTATACTGCTGTTTCTATTTTAACAATATTAACAAACATCCTTTATATGTTGGAGGCCAACACAAATAACCAGGATTTTTTCACATTGCGCAGGGGAGTAAGATATGGTTTTCAGGATCGTACAAGTGTACCCTCACGAAGCGAGCTAGAGTGTGCCTGGGAATGTCTGCGGCACTCAAATTGCCGTTCGGCTAATATGGAGAGGTGCACTACAATTACTTTTATTATTATTATTATTATTATTATTATTTACATTTGGGAAGGAGTCCCGGGGAGTGACTACGTTACCGGCCATTGTTTCTCTCCCTTTTTCTTGTTTCTATTTTTCGTTTTCCTCCTTTCCTTGGCACACTTTTTCTAAATATGGCCCGCTCAGGTGCGCCTGTTTCGTTGAAGGAGGGGCATGCTATTAGTGTATTTGGGCCAAAATGCTGAAAACACGTTTCTTTTCCTACAAATTCTGTAAATTGACCATGGGATATTTAATACTTTTTCAACATCTATGCTTGGAAATTTGGCCATACATCTGGCTTTGTGACATTATTCTTAGCAATTTCTTTTATGTTCCCAACTTTAAATTTCACTGCTCGATTGTGAAATAGGTTTAGTTTTTTGTTATCTGCTTAAAATGCAAGGAACATCGCCGTATTATTAATATTTAAAGGGCATTTGTATGGAAATTTTATCTAGTCATCCTTGTGTATTTTTGAGGACCACTTCAAAATATACAATATATTTTGTAGAATCGGCAACACTTGGTTGTGTACCATTAGCACAAATTTCACAACTTATAACAACACAATTCAAGCAGAATATGGACAGAATTTCGCTCATATTGGTACGATTTTCTTTATTCGTGCTAATAATTCTGGAAAGATAGTTTATTTACTGTCTAAAAGTGCAATAAAACATTAGGTTATCTAAATATTTTAAATTTATTCTACATTAAACCAAATTGTGCCATGGTGTTTTGATTCATCAATTTCTGTGGATTAAAAGACCAAATATAAATAATTTGTTAAAATATAGTAGTGACAATCACAGGAGGAACTACATCTTTGTACAATTTATTTATTGATTGCCGTTGTAGGATTGGTTGGTAGCTGTTCTTCACTACTAAAGGGAAGCCTTTAGTAGTGAAGAACAGACCTCGGCTCGTATTCATATTCTTGTTTTGTTGTAGACCTGGTTTACGAGTGTTCTTTACAAACATATAGGAATAGAGACCACTGTACATCAGGACTGATCTGGTATTCATGTGTTTGTCCTGTTGTAGAACTGGTTGATGAGTGTTCCTCACAACCATGCAGGAACGGTGGCACATGTACATCAGGCCTAGGCTGGTATTCTTGTGCTTGTTCTCCTGGCTGGAACGGGTTCACATGCTCAGGTGGGATTGTAGTAAATGCTCCTCTTTGCCACATTACAGCTAAAACGAAAGAAATAGGTACAATTTTTGCAAGAGAATTGAATTTTTGACAAATATTACAATTTTCAGCAAAACCGTCACACAATCTATGCTCTCTACTCCCATAGAAAATTTTAAGTATTCCAACCGAAGGACTGAAAACAGGTGTAACTTTTATATTGTGTTTTTTTTTCGACAATATTTCAATTATTATATTTGTGAACTGCTAAAAACTGTCAAACAGGCATTGTTCCCGCCTTCATCCAAAATACCAAACTATATGTAGCCCTGTTTTGGACACGATTTAATTCAAATTTGTTGTTAGTATTTCTGCCAATTGTTAACGAAATATTAGAAAACGCAATAGCCAGTAACATACTCCCTAAATCCAATTAATTTTAAAAAGAAATACGTTTATAGAAAAACTGGTTATGTTTAACAATTCCATCAATAGTTTGTAAATCGCCAGAATAAGAATGTCCGTTACATTAATGAAAGTTTCAAACAGTCTAACTTCAGCCTCAGTTTTAAATTCGGTTTTCATTCTGTCCCTACCACCGCAAAAATTATCAGGTAGCTGCCTGAATAGCTGACTCAGTGACGATTGATAACAGACTGCAGCGCCCCCGAAGCCTGAGCTAATGTAAACACTTTCTGTAACATACTGCAAAAAATGAAAATTACGTGAATATCAGACAGACAAAGAGCAATCTTACCTATGTAAGAGAGACAGAGATTTTTAGAGGAATTTCAGTAATCGTGAAATGCTGCATTTTTTCTTTGACACGACCCTCCTTTCTCCGAAGTAGAAAAAATCCTGACTAGCCTTTCTATAAATCGGTTTGCTGTTCACATTTTGCTTTTAATTGATGTAAAATATTAGTGTTCTGCATTATGGCGGAGTGAATGTATTTATTCTGACTTAATACACAAAATAATTTTTACAAACATCCTCCTCAAATTAAGTAACATGAGTCATCCACTAGGCGGCGCTTCTGTCATCTAAATATGCTGTATCAAATCGTGCTGGTTTTTCAACATTGACTGGGCTATAACTACATCGAGTGCCATCACTGATAAGTCCTGAATGACTTCCTTAACCTGGTGACCTCACTATTTATATACAAAATACAACACCAAAAATTTTCACATCAAAGGCAATGTGTGACGCCTTACACAAAGACACTACAGATATTACAGATGCACGCCAACCCCGAAGAGGAGTCAACTATCCCTAGACAGCTATTGTTTCTGACACTCCGGCACCTGACATCTACTATATACTTATTAGAAACAAACTCTAGTTTATTTTTTAACACCGAGCGAGTAAGGTTTTGGTGCGTTACGATTTTACTGAGAACAACGACAGATGTAGATAAAGATTAGTTATAGGTATATAAAGCATCTATAAGTATTTCGAATGCTTTAGTTTTAGCCGTGAAATTACTAACAGAATAGACTTAAGGTATGTGTTCTTTGTCTTCTTGTACACTTTTTCTCCAAATATGATTCAATCTTGTATCGATGTCATTAGTTTCTGTGCTATATTTAAGAGTCTGTCTTGATTGGTTTAAAGAAACCAAATGAATAACATTTATATTTGTAGAATCCACTATTTGGCACATATATAGAGGGTTAGACTGCAGTGGGAATGACATGTACCACATGAGGGGCCTTACGCTAGAGCAATGCGCAGAACAGTGTCTGAGCGATGCAGCATGTGTGGCATTCAACACGCTCAATGGCTGTCTCAGATTTTTCAAGCATACATGCAGCAGCATTAGGTCTAATAACAACATAGAATGGCTTTATGTAAAGCGTTTAATAGTCGAAGATTTTTTAAACACACATGTAGTAGTCTAGGCTCAAATTACAACAAAGAACGGTTTTATGTGAAGCGCTAAATAGTCGAAGACTCTTCACTCATACGTGCAGTAACCAAGGCTCAAATAACAACATAATATGGTTTTATGTGAAGCGCTAAGCTGTTGTAAATTCTTCCAGCCCAAGTGCAGTAGTCTTGGTTCTAATTATGATATAGCATCACTTTATATGAAGTTCTAACTCGCCGTAGAATCTTCAAAAACACATGCAGTTTCCCAAGCTATAATAACAACATAGGATAGTTTTATGTGTAGCACTAAAAAGAACATATTAAGACTCATAATTCTTTGTTGTTTGTAATATCCTACTGATAATGGTATTACAATACTACCCTTGCGATAAGAGCAACAAGGTTTTATGAATGGTTTCTATGATTCTATAGGTGTAAATTGAATATATCTTTCCAACTTTTAAAATAATATACATACAGCATGACACAACACGTGCAATATCATGAACATGTTTTAATAAACCGGAACAATTTTTAAAAGAATTGATGTTCTACAAACCATCGAAATGGAAAATGCCCTGTCAAAAGAAGGCCACATTTCTAAACCTGTAGAAGAAGGCCACATTTCTAAACCTGTAGAAGAAGGCCACATTTCTAAACCTGTAGAAGAAGGCCACATTTCTAAACCTGTAGAAGAAGGCCACATTTCTAAACCTGTATGCCAAGATTCTTTATATTGGTAAAGTATTGTCTGCTTTATACTGTGCCTATCAAATTTCGCAAAACCTGATAAATCCTTTTTGATCATCAATCAATCTCCGGTTGCCAAGCACAGAAAAGCTCAGTCGTCAGCCTCTGTATCTTTATATTTGTGCTTCTTTGCACAAAAGCTGAACTTTATGCATAAAAAGGCATGCCTCGCTGACAGCTACTTTACATCTCAATTTAAATGGTAAGTGAGCCAAAACGACATTCAATTATTTTAGACAATCGTTTGTGTGCGTAATGCGGTGCATTGTAACTTATAACTATATTTGTTCATGAAATACTTTGTTTTCTTAATTTTCGAGATCTAGCTGTGAGGGGTATCCAGCAGCAACCCTTAATATATAATAGATCTATTGTAACGAAGTATCCTTATTATTTCGTATACAAACCACAACCCAAATCCTGTTACACACCCCTTAACGTTAAAAAAATAAAAATCAATTTTAGGTTATTCACAGTTTTATGAAGAATTTCTGGTTGATGTTTTTGTTGATAATTATAACAAAGTATTCCTTTATATCTGATAACGTCTGACTTGTAAGCATTATAATAATAATAATAATAATAATAATAATAATAATAATAATAATAATAATAATAATAATAATAATAATAATAATAATAATAATAATAATAATAATAATAATAATAATAATAATAATAATAATAATAATAATAATAATAATAATAATAATAATAATAATAATAATAATAATAATAATAATAATAATAATAATAATAACAATAATATTCTTTTGGGATGACAACCAAATGACACCGAAATCTGGTAAAATATATGCTACAAATATACGGCTACTTAGAAGTAAAATGGAATACGCAGGTGTTATCAGTGCTTCTGCAGTTTGTTTAAAATACCGATGGAAAAGGTTGCATAGGACCACATCACCAGGAGACATAACACATTAAATGCCAAGTAATGTATTTAGCCGGAATTGCACCTGTGGAGAGCTGGTAGCGAGAATGTACCAGTAACTGAGAGCCACAAACGTCGCTCAGGGACCACCCATAAAGTGCGAACGCCATGACCTAAAATTTAGGCCTCCCAAGAAGGTTAGAAATGAATTTCGCGAAAGAAAATTTTTTGTTTAAACAAGTCGAGGCAAAAAAATAAACACAGAAAACAAGCAAGCTAATAAATTAAAGGTGCTGGCACGCAAACACAGAAAAGACGTACATAATCTTTAAAAATACATTTAGTAACGATAGCAAGACACACTCTTTAAGTTAGTTACGCTTTCTGTTCTTTGTTTCCCTCCAAGTGGAACGCCGATGTTAAGTTATTGCTCTTAAGGTCTCATACAAATTTCAGCATAAAAGGAGAGGGAGAGCTTCAAGGTGTTGTAAAACAGAATATTTATTTATTTAGCTAAGATAAATGTGTGCCTAAACAACTAAACCGGTTGTTACATTTTTAGGATGACACAACCATATAATTTAAAATATTAAATACTAAATATTAAATAGCTTCGTGTTACCTCGCAGCTGAGTTTGCATCACTTGCATGACAGTAGTAGGAATACATTGGTTCTGCACCAGGAAGTGACGTTATAATGACGTCATAAGGATTCTACGCCAAGAAGTGAGGTCATAATGACGTCATAAGGGTGCCGTAGAACCCAACAAGGATTTTATGCCAGGAAGTGAGGTCATAATGGCGCCATAAGGGTGGTGTAGAACCCCCATTGGGTTTCTACGCCAGATGGATAAAGCGCGCGCCCGCGCCAATGACGTCATAATGACATCATAATAACGTTAGACTTTCTTAAGAGGCATAAATTTAGGCCATAGAGTGTTATGAATGTGTAGATAGTTATGAATGCGTATGATGAATGTGCGTTGTGAATGAGCAGGTTATGACTGACTGCGTTATGTCTTCTTATAAGGGTATAAGAAAGGCTATGTAACCCTCCCCCCCATGATATACTATGTGCCGACCTCCCCCCTCCCCCTCAGGAGAGCAAAATCAGCAAAAAAAAAAGATAAAAGTCGATAACTTTCGCCATGTCAACCGATTTGAATGAAAATTTTTGCGTTTGATTCAGTTTTATATGTAGTGTTGACATCTATCCAGAACCAATGTTTTCCTACTACTCGTGAAACACGCGTTACTCAGGTTAACACTCGAGCCAGCAAGTGCTGCCAAAGATGGCACACTTCAGATTTAGCACTCGAGCCAGCAAGTGTTAACAGAGGTGGCACACTTCAAATTTAGCGCTACCAACGGCGCAAACGGTAACACGGTGGTAGCAAGGTGCAAGAACACCTACTGCGCACTAATAATTCCAGAATCACAACTAGAACGCATTCAGTGGAAATGTAATCAAACCGATTTAGCTTAGTTCTGAGGGCACTCCCATATTCGAGTAACTGTGGGTATTAATAGATTTAGATTAACAGTAACATCACATTTTCAAAACAGCGATTAATTTGAGTTAGAAATGTGTATGAAGTAGTCAACGCAATTCAAGGCCAAAGATAGAAGAGTCAACCAAAATTTATGAGATAAAAGCTACCAAACAAATCATTGTTTATAGTAGGGTGAAAAGGACATATTCAGCTCACTTTGTGACGTCATACTGTCTGGACCGGAAGTGACGTCTTTCTGTCTGTTTTTGACGTCATTCTATCTGCTTCAGTTTTTGGATGGAGCGCGCGTGTGTTGGTATGATGTTCATGATGAAGGGTAAACGTCACAGCAGAGTGTGCGTAAACGAAACGTCATTTTGTTTTCGTAATTTGATTTGAAATAACGGACTTTCGTTGAAGTGTGGAACTTTTTTTTTTTGAAAGAAAGGAAGAAAATGTTTATTGGAGGCTTGTGAGGGTGTTTTTTTTTGGAAAAAAGCTTACATGAGTTCAAGGCGACGACACCATAAAGTGCCTATTGGAAGGTTTAGATTCTTTTTTTAAGAATTTTCCACACTCTCTCTCTCCCCGCGCACATATACCTACACCAGGGCAGACCGTTTCATTTCATAAGCCCCCCCCCCTCATAGGTATGTTAACTCCCCGCCAGATGGAGGGCAATTTTTTTCTCTGTCTCCATACGCATACACGCACATAACAACAACATGACAACAAAAAAGTTAACGATTGATACAACAACAATGGCAGCCATTTCAGTAAGTGGTTTTGCTGTATGCATATTTGTAACATGTCGCCATTTTAACTGTGTAAAAAGTGAAAAAAATGGGGTAACTTTCGTTATAGTTGACCGATTTGCATGAAAATTTTACTGTTTAATTCAGTTTCATTTAAAGTTTTGTTATAAAGTAGTCATAGGCTTTTTGTACCGGTGGCTGCATGCATAATGTGACATGCCGCCATTTTAACTGTGCAAAAAGTGAAAAAGTGAAATAACTTTCGCTATAGTTGATCGATTTGTATGAAAATTTCATTGCTTGATTCAGTTTCATGCAACGTTTTGTTATAAAGTAGTCACAGGCTATTTGCACCGGTGGCTGTATGCATAATGTGACATGCCGCCATTTTAACTGTGTAAAAAGTGAAAAAGTGGGACAACTTTCCTTATAGTTGACCGATTTGCATGAAAATTTTACTGTTTGATTCAGTTTCATGTAAAGTGTTGTTTTAAAGTAGTCATAGGCTATTTGCGCCGGTGGCTGTATGTATAATGTGACATACCGCAATTTTGCTTGTGTAAAAAGTGAAAAAGTGAGATAACTTCCGTCATAGTTGATCGATTTGCATGAAAATTTACCATTTGATTCAGTTTTATATCTAGTTTAAACATTAAGTTGATATAGGCTATTTACGCCGTTGGCTGTATGCATAATTTGACATGCCGCCATTTTAATTTTGTAAAAAGTGAAATATTGAGATAACTTTCGCTATAGTTGGTCGATTGGCATGAAACTTTCACTGTTTGGTTCAGTTTTATATCTAGTTTTGTTATAATGTAGTCATGAGCTATTTGCGGAGCTGGCTGTATGCATAATTTGACATGCCGCTATTTTAACTTTATAAAAAATGAAAAAGTGCGATAACTTCCGCTATAGTTGACCGATTTGCATGAAAATTTAACTGTTTGATTCAGTTTTATATCTAGTTTTAACATTAGGTAGTCATGGGCTAGTTGCACCGGTGGCTGTATACATCATCAATTCACCTCAAAAGTCTAACTTAAAAGTAAGATAACTTTTGTTATGATTGACCGATTTGAATGAAAATTTCACTGTTTTATTCAGTTTTATATCTAGTTTTAACATAATGTAGTCATGAGCTAGTTGCACAGGTCGTTGTATGCATCATGGATTCACCTTACAAATTTTAACCTTAAAAGTGTGATAACTTTCGTTATGGTTGATCGATTTGAATGAAAATTTCACCATTGAATTCAGTGTGATGTCTTAGTTTACAGTAGTTTGCATAGGTGGGTTATTGGAATGGCGCGCGCCCCACCATTCAAACATGTGTTTGAATTATTTTTTTAGGAACATATTACGTCAAACTATTGTTCAACAAGTTGTTTAACTATTGTACAACAATTGTTCAACAAGCTGTTGTTCAACATGTTCAACATGTTGTTGAACAAGTTAAACATGTTCAACATGTTCAACAACATGTTCAACAAGTTTAACATGTTCAATATGTTGTTGCACAAGTTGAACATGTTGAACATGTTGAACATGTTCAACTTGTTTAACAACATGCTGTTTAACAAGTTGTTGTTCAACAAGTTGTAGTTCAAGCAAAGAAAAAACAAGACATGTGTTGAATAGGTTTATCAATAACACACTTAAATACACTTAAATACACTTAAATACATACAGCTTAAATCTATAACAATATTACAATATTTGTTGATTTACAAAGTCTTTATTATAAAGTTTAGTCAAATAAGTCTATTTTTCTTCATCTGCTTCACTCTGTTCACTGTCATCCATATCACTTTCTTCGTCGCTGCTTTCATCTTCCTCCTCCTCATTTAGAAGCTGTTCAAAGAATGCATCGTTTCTTCTTATAGCCGCCTTTAGTGCCTTTGAATACTCATAATGTTTTTCATCAACAAAGTCTTCTAAAATTGTTTGATAATGTTCGTTTTGTTCCAGACGTTGGGTATATTTAAATAGTCTCATAAACAGTTGTTTAAGTCGACGCTTATAAATGGGTCGAAAGTCATCACTGGCTATTTCACGCGCATTTTCAAGCCCTTGTGCTTCATATTCTGAAACCTTTTCTTGAAATTTGGTATCGTATTCATCGTAGACTTCTTGAACCATATCATACCAAACAGAGTCTGTTTCTGACTCACTTTCTGAGTCTGTTTCTGACTCACTCTCAGAGCTGCTGTCATCATCACCCTCACCACAATGTTCCATATGTTTGTACAAAGCTTTTAACTGTTGTATAACGCACCACATTCTGTACAAGCATGCGCATTCTTTTCAGTCATGTTGACGCTTTGACTTTCCATAGAAGACTCATCTAAAGTTTCAGTGATAGGTGGTTTTACAGGGTTTTCCATATCTATCTCCAATTCTTCTTCTGAAGTGTGAGCATTCTTTAAGTGCCTTTTAAGACTTTGTGGCCAATTGTAAGATTTCAAACAAATGTTGCATTTTGTACATCCTTTCGGTTCAACATACACTTTTCAAATGATGAAAAGCCTTTAAACATAGTCTTATATACAACTTGTTGAACAACATGTTGAACATGTTCAACTTGTTGAACAACATGTTGAAGAACATGTTGAACAACATGTTCAACAAGTTGTAATCAAAATATGGTGTGTAACTTGCTCAAAAATGCCAAACTTGTTAAAATTGCTGACTCAGTTATGTTGAACATGTTCAACAACATGTTGAACATGTTCAACATGTTCAACTTGTTCAACAACATGTTGAACATGTTCAACTTGTTCAACAACATGTTGAACATGTTGAACAACAGCTTGTTGAACAATTGTTGTACAATAGTTAAACAACTTGTTGAACAATAGTTTGACGTAATATATTCCTAAAAAAAATAATTCAAACACATGTTTGAATGGTGGGACGCGCGCCATTCCAATAACCCACCTATGCAAACTACTGTAAACTAAGATATCACACTGAATTCAATGGTGAAATTTTCATTCAAATCGATCAACCATAACGAAAGTTATCACACTTTTAAGGTTAAAATTTGTAAGGTGAATCCATGATGCATACAACGACCTGTGCAACTAGCCTATGACTACATTATGTTAAAACTAGATATAAAACTGAATAAAACAGTGAAATTTTCATTCAAATCGGTCAATCATAACAAAAGTTATCTTACTTTTAAGTTAAACTTTTAAGGTGAATTGATGATGTATACAGCCACCGGTGCAACTAGCCCATGACTACCTAATATTAAAACTAGATATAAAACTGAATCAAACAGTTAAATTTTCATGCAAATCGGTCAACTATAGCGGAAGTTATCACACTTTTCCACTTTTTACAAAGTTAAAATAAAGGCATGTCAAATTATGCATACAGCCAGCTCCGCAAATAGCTCATGACTACATTATAACAAAACTAGATATAAAACTTAACCAAACAATGAAAGTTTCATGCCAATCGACCAACTATAGCGAAAGTTATCTCAATATTTCACTTTTTACAAAATTAAAATGGCGGCATGTCAAATTATGCATACAGCCAGCGGTGCAAATAACCTATATCAACTTAATGTTAAAACTAGATATAAAACTGAATCAAACGGTAAAATTTTCATGCAAATCGATCAACTACAGCGAAAGTTATCTCATTTTTTTCACTTTTTACAAAGTTAAAATGGCGGTATGTCACATTATGCATACAGCCACCGGTGCAAATAGCCAATGACTCCTTAATGTTAAAACTAGATATAAAACCGAATCAAACGGTAAAATTTTCATGCAAATTGATCAACTATGACGGAAGTTATCTCATTTTTTTACTTTTTACACAGGCAAAATGGCGGTATGTCACATTATGCATACAGCCACGGGTGCAAATAGCCTATGACTACTTTATAGCAAAACTTTACATGAAACTGAATTAAACAGTAGAATTTTCATGCAAATCGGTCAACTATAACGAAAGTTATCCCACTTTTTCACTTTTTACACAGTTAAAATGGCGACATGTTACAAATATGCATACAGCAAAACCACTTACTGAAATGGCTGCCATTGTTGTTGTATCAATCGTTAACTTTTTTGTTGTCATGTTGTTGTTATGTGCGTGTATGCGTATGGAAACAGAGAAAAAAATTGCCCTCCATCTGGCGGGGAGTTAACATACCTATGAGGGGGGGGGGCTTATGAAATGAAACGGTCTGCCCTGTGTAGGTATATGTGCGCGGGGAGAGAGAGAGTGTGGGAAATGCTTAAAAAAAAGAACCTTACCTTCCAATAGGCACTTTATGGTGTCGTCGCCTTGAACACATGTAAGCTTTTTTCCCAAAAAGACACCCTCACAAGCCTCCAATAAACATTTTCTTCCTTCCTTTCAAAAAAAAAAAATGTTCCACACTCCAACGAAAGTCCGTTATTTCAAATCAAATTACGAAGCAATTACTTGCTGATCATCCTGGTGTGTGTTGGATTATTTCTCTATTTCAATCTCAAGTGCATTTCATACACCTACTGTGGTATTTAATAGTTAATTAACTGACCGACTGTCGTGTGTGATGTACTTTTCTTTGATTGCAGTTTCCTTACCCTATCATCCTAGTAAATACCTCATTCCACCAAATTACACAACAGTGCCTATTTATCAACTTAGTTATTCAAACAGAATTCAAGGTGACACAGACTCACATATATCATTTTATAATTTGTAATAACACGGATAATTTATTGAAGTCGGAACGCAATTGATCAATTCTTCATGAGCCTGCCTATGGCGTTTCAAATTAATTGCAATTACATATCATTGATCTAATTCCTGTATGCTTATGAAGGTTTTTCAGGTTTTCATAAGTTGAAAATTGCAATCGTTAAAGAAATAGCAGTATAAGCAATCTGAGATAATACATAACATACGATTTAAATTCAGATAGGAATAGCTAGTTTCGATTTTTAACAAACTGCACTTCCAACGCCTTTGGATTTATGCATTAACTAAATGCCTAACACAAAATCAAAACATCTGTATAATGATAGTTTAGTGGGCCGAAACGTCGTTGGCCGAAAAGTCTTGGAGAAAAGTGGGCCGAGACGTCTTGGGCCGAGACGTCTTGGGCCGAATCGTCTATGGGAGTGGGCCGAAATGGTTTTGGGCCGAAACGTCTTGCTTGCGGTATAAACTGAGGTATTTGAAGCAAATGCACGCCTCTCTGCTGGATGATGTAGCAAACTTTCGTTCTACTGAATTGTATAAGTGGAAACCTGTAGTACCCCTGACAGCAGAGAACATGTGTGTGTTATAATATGCACGTAGATACAGCCACGCTTCTGATATCATGACATCCCGTCTGTAAGGTGTTTCTAGTCCCGTCTGTTTTTTTAGCCTAGGGGAATTGCTTGACGTATGGTCAAATAGTGAGTTCACCAGTATGGTCAAATAGTGAGTTCACCAATACTCCATTTGGTCATTTAAAAAAAGCCAGCAGTACTTAATTCCAGTTCATTCTCAGCGTTGTAAAGTGATGTCAGTGGCCATTGGACGTGGCCATGTGGGCGATCTATCTGGAGAACACTGGCATTCTTGTTGCCATTTTGGAAGGATGTGTCCATTTATGTGAGATTTCAGATCAATCTATGAAAGCTGAGCTCGTCATCAGTAAAGTGAAAAAAATGATTCCAGTCATTGTAAGTTTTGAAGAAAGTTTAGTGATTCAGTGGGAAAAAAGATATATGACTATATGATTTACCTTTAGGTCAACTTTTTCGTATCGAGTCAATGTTTACGCGAAGCTTTGTCACATGACTTAACTCGAAGCTTTGTCACATAACACACCTCGAAGATTTGTCACATGACTTAACTCGAAGCTTTGTTACATGACTCGACTGGAACCTTTGTCACATGTCTTAACTCGAAGCTTTGTCACATGACTTAACTGGAAGCTTTGTCACATGACTTAACTCGAAGCTTTGTCACATGACTTAACTGGAAGCTATGTCACATGACTTAACTATAAGCTTTGTCACATGACTTAACTCGAAGCTTTGTCACATGACTTAACTCGAAGCTTTGTCGCATGACTTAACTGGCGTTTTTCTTACAAATAATTACTTTGTTCATCGACTTTTGCACAGTGGTTAAAAATTAAAAAAAATTGATATGGAAATTGACCAGTCATGTGGCAGCATGTACCAAAATCATATAAAAATACTTAAAGTAGTGAAAATAAGTCAGTAAATGTACGTTATTAAAACGTTTTTTCTTTAACCGAGTTTGTGACGTCACCTGCACTCAGAACTCGCCTCTGCTGAATGATGTTACAAACTTTACTCCTACCGAATTCTCCAAGTGGAAAAATATACACTGACGGCAGATTGGACTTTGTGCAGACGTTTTGAACGTATACAATCCACCAAAAAACTTTTAAATTGATATTTCAAAAAGAACGTAAACATAAAAAGTCAAATATTGTGGGTGTACCAAATAAATATATATGTAATTCTGCATCTATCAACTATTTAATACATATTGTCCAAATACA
This sequence comes from Protula sp. h YS-2021, assembly GCA_949752745.1. Classification (NCBI taxonomy): domain Eukaryota; kingdom Metazoa; phylum Annelida; class Polychaeta; order Sabellida; family Serpulidae; genus Protula; species Protula sp. h YS-2021. Next base: position 99,332,093 of record OX457025.1, on the reverse strand, counting down.
CTATAACCCCTTTATTTAAATTTTCGGTCCCTTGACTTTGGTCACGTGGCATTTAAAGGCCAGAATGTAAACAAACATTTGACAGGTGGATGCGGAAGCTAACTTTTCTGCACTTTTATGAACAAATAAAAGATATATAGTTCACTAAAAACTGTGCCTGTTTTACAAAAAGGGCATATTGGGCATGAACTTTCTGTAGATGATTGAATAATACTTACTGGATTCGTGCCTCAGAACATGTGAAGTTGACCCCTATTAGGGGAGCAATGGAAGGCTTCGTAGCTCTGACAGAGAGATATACGATGTTATACAAGTCAGAGCTACTCGGAGCTAGAGCGAGCCATTCCTTCGTGCTATGCCGAAGCCATTAAAGTTGCACGGTGACATCCATACTACAAGTTTAATTAATTAGACTCTATGCTTTCGATTAACTCGACACACACAATAGCGCCTGCATCTGCTCTTTACGGCATCAACAGAAACTTATGAACTGGCATAAACCGTTGACTCCGTATATATCGCTCACCTCTGGAACGTTCACCTTTCAGCTTTAACTTCAAATTCATTAAATATTATGTGATTCAACAGACGATCAGGTAATTTATAAAGGCACTATTTGGATAAATATTTATTGTTAGCTCAGCTTAGATTATCTGTGAAAAACTTACGATTAGTTATTGTTTGTATCACGTGACAACAGAGTACCGTTTGCAGTTGTTGGCCCACAGCCAAACCCTACGGTGTGTTTTGGTTTAACGCCGTTATTATAAAACAGCTGACTAGCCTCTGACGGGATCTATCTGTTATGTATAAACACAGAGCGGCTAGATATTTTAAAAATGATTCTTGTGTTTATGAGTAATATTTTCGCGGAATCTCCAGTGCGTCTGTAGAGTAAAAAGGTGTTATGCACAACAGACCTAACCCCCGCAGCGGTTGGTTGTCGAACAACAAGGAATTAGAAATTTTGTCAAATTTGTTCCGCTGACCCACTGTTCCAGTAGTCATAAAAGCTAACTGTGCAGTTAACTTTATACTCCACAAGGAAAATGAGCTGATTTAGCCAAATTACGCAAACAATTTTTAACAGAATTTATTTAAATATTAAAATAAAATTAATTATTCAACTTAAACAATTCTCTCGACTGCAGAAGAATCTATTAATTATACAATTAGTTTTGTGAAAACGTTCTCTGACAATTTCACGAAAATGGTACTTTTATTCGAAAATTTCCAGTGTTCTGCAGTACTTGACTCGGTATGATACGGAGTTTACACTATCACCTGACTTAAAAAGCTTAATGTGGGTGAAGGTTTTACAAACGACAGCAGCATGCACGACAATTTGTTATCACTCCCGTGATCACGTCACAGAAGTTAAACGGGGTTTTTATTTGGGCGACCGTTGATTGAAAACCTGAATGACTAGCTGGTGTACGATGTCAAGATGGAGCAAAGACTGAAATTTTTTGCAGTCTAAAAAGGAGTATACCTGCAAGGAAAAAATACAGATTCACAGTGACACTTGAGGTGACTATAAAACTTGTATGAGAAACGTGATGTATAACACAAGATGACTGTGAACGTGATCCAGATGACTGCCGGATACCGACGTGCTATAGACGTTTTGTGTCGGACACAAACGGATGAAAAGATACCCGACACAAGACATCGAGATACAGACATAAGTCAAAGCGGAAGATTTGCAACATTGTGGAACATGAGCAGCATACTCACTGCAATATTTCAGGAAAAAACAATACTTCAAGTTTATATAACCTTATACTGAGTTTTGCTGCCATGTAAACAACATGATGAAACAGAAAAATGACGCCATTAATGTAACCTATCAACGAATGAGAACTAAAAAGAAATAAAACTTACAAGGACTCAAGGATTTTAGGGGTTGACGGTTAGCTCAGTCGGTAGAGCGTTGGTCTTGTAATCCTATGGTAGCAGGGTAAAAGTGGGGTTTCAAAAACATTATTATTATTATTATCTCAACTCTTATATAGCGCTAATTCATAGTGAATGCTCTAAGCGCTTCACATAGAGCCTAAGGGAGATATTACTACACTCAAATATATTATAAATATTTATAAATAAAAAAATAAATAAAAAATATACAAATAAATAAATATGAATAAAATGCAAATATAGATATTGCTTAAAAAAGTAAGATCTGGCAGTAGAGCAGATATTTAGTTTGGCATTGACTAGAGTTAAGTGACTAATACTAATGAAAAGAAAAACGTGTCCGAATCAATAAAAGACGTTTTTAAACTGTGCCTAAGAATCTGGAAAAGCTAATTTAAAATAGTGTGTCTTGAGAGGTTTCTTGAAGGTGTCAATAGTCGGCATTGTTCTGAGGTATTCCGGGAGACTATTCCATACAGCAGGAGCTGCAGCAGCAAACGATCGATCACCACCTTATTTCAGACTAGTTTTCGGCTTTTTAAGCAACATATTATCCTTGGATGAACGGGTAGATCTTATTCGGTTTGAATTGCGTAGCACAAGTAGGTTCCGAATATATTAAGGAGAGCCATGGTGAATTGCTTTGAAGGTTATCGTGGAATTTTATACAGGATCCGATAGCGTATTGGCAACCAATGAAGACATTTAAGCCCTCCCGTGATGTGATCATATCGTTTGAGACCGAGGATGAGCCGTGCTGCAGCATTCTGGACCCTTTGTAGCTTGTTTAATAGGTATTCAGGCATGCCATACAGGAGACTATTGCAGTAATCAATGTGCGATGTGACCATGGACTGCACTAGCGTGCGTATAGTATCACGAGTTAAATATTTACGGATGGACCAAATCTCTCGAATATTGCAGTAGCAGATCTTCACAAGTCGGTTTACTTGATTGGTCATTTTGAGTTCAGGTCTAGGAGGACGCCCAAATCACGAACGTGCGAACTTGCTAAAATATCTTCTCCGTCAACAGTTATAGAGTTAAACCTGATCTTATCTGTTTGGCACTTTGTTCCTAAAATCATAAATTCTGTTTTGTCACCGTTCAGTTTCAGTCGATTCACCGTCATCCATTTGGATATTTCAAAAATACAATCTTCAAGCTGTGATTTGATTGCATTTTGTGCAGCTATGGAGTTAGGATTCACACTTTTGTACAGCTGTGTGTCATCAGCGAACAAAAACAATAACGACTGAATAATACCTGCTAGTGGTTTGGTGTATCTGGTGTAGCCCCAAGGACAAAGTGTTGATCCTTGAGGCATACCCGTATCAAGTGCCTGTGGTTGTGAGAGGGATCCGTTAATCTGTATCTGTTGGGTGCGACCTTCGAAATAGGACTGGAACCATTTTAACGCTGAGTTGCTGATTCCAAAGGAATCGCGCAAGCGTGCCAAGAATAGTTCGTGTGGAATCGTGTCGAATGAGGCACTGAGATCCAGGAGCGTCAGCAAGGTCACTTGCTGTTTATCCATTTTAGAAAGTACATCATTTGTCACTTTTAAGAGGGCAGTTTCTGTACTGTGTCCACGCCTGTAGGCTGATTGCAGCGGCTCATCGAGGTTGGATTTTTCACAGTATATGGTTAATTGGTCCACGACTATCCTTTCGATTATTTTTGATATATAAGTCAAGTTGGATATTGGTCGAAAGTTTTTAAAGTCACGTATATCCGGTTTTTTTCGGGACGGGTGTTACCAACGCCTGTTTGAACGCTGAGGGCATGTGATCTTCTGATAGTGACTTGTTGACAATAGCAGTTATCACTGGTGTAAATTGGTCAACGTGTTGCTTTAGCAGTGAGGTAGGTATCGGATCAAGGGAGCACGATTTAGATGGCGATTTCATGATGTATTTCCTGACATCATCCTCAGTGACCAGTGCAAACGACGGAAACGAAGTGATATGTTTAGGATGCTCGGCAGTAAACTGTGTGGTAACTGTGGTGTCAAAAGATTTGCTAATGTTCTTAATCTTAGCTCGAAAAAAATGAGCGAATTCATTGGCCAGATCAGTGTCGGTTTTGGAATCGGGGTAGTACGAGTTTGACTGTTTGTTGCAGATTTTCTTCACTAGTTTAAACAAAATCTTTGGTTCTTTTTCATTTTCTGTAATAGCATTATTGAAATATTCAACTTTAGTCTTTAAAATCAAAAAGCTAGTTTTTTTTTTGTTGAATGTACTTGCTTCTACTTTCAGGAGTGTTCTTTTTCAGAAAGACTCGTTCAAGTCTGCGTCACTCGATTTTGGCATTATTTATCACATCGTTGTACCATGGTTGTCGTGGTTTTATAGAAATACGTTTGGTTTTTTTACTGGAGCATGCTTATCTATAAGTTTTACCTGTGAATGAAGTTACCATGTCATCAAGATTTGAACAGGCAGCAATGGAGAAGAGATCTTTGTTAAAAGAATCAAAGTCAATGTCCACAGTTTTCCGAGTTGTGATTGTTTTGTGCTCGAACGACCGCTTTGCAATAGAGTATACAAAGTGAACATATATAATGGGGTTTCTAACACACATATAATGGGGTTTCTAAAACAGTGACGTCATCGTTTTAGAAGCCCCATGGGGCTAGTAAAACAGTGACGTCATATGAACGTCATATGAACGCCATAATGACGTGATAGGGATAGCCAGCCGACCTTCAGGCCCCCCGGGGCCAGCCGTACAGCAGCCCCCCCCCCCCCGCCAACCTACCTTTAGGCATACACTGCGAGGATAGCCACTGTATCTATGAGAGAGCTAGTCGATAGGCCCCCCCGCCAGTCGACCTTTAGGCGCCCCCGCCAATCGACCTTTAGGCCCCCCCGGGGCCAGCCGACTTTCAGGCTCCCCGGGGCCAGCCGCACCGCAGGCCACTCTATCTATACAAGCAACAACTCTTTTTTTTGCTTTCTCTCTCCACAAACACACACCACGGCAGACTGGTAAAGGGTCACGCCGGACAAACGGACACCCGGATAAACGGACAGCCAGAGAAACGGACAGTCTTTTTTTATCTCTCTCTCCACACGCATCACAGCACGGCAACAACTCTTTTTGGCTTTCTCGCTCTCCAACCAAACCAGCGCAAAAGCAATTAAAACTAATCAAGCAATGAGTTTCATTAAGCTAGGCTATTTTTTAGCCCACAGAGCTCTCTCTCCATCCATCACAGCATACACAAGCAACAACTCTTCTTTTTTCAAAAGGACACCCAGACAAACGGACCCCCAAACAAAAAGACACCCGAATAAACAGGCAGACAGCTCCTTACAAGCTCTCCAACTGTTTTTTTAAGCAGAGAGACTCATAGAGACATGGTCAGAGCTGGCCTATTAGGCATTTCGACCCATCAATGACGTCGCACAGATCGACTTAGGCTTGCATGCGACCAACTAATCGACAGGCTCCCCGGGGCCAGACGAGCTTCAGGCCCCCCGGGGCCACTTGCAGGACAGGCCCCCCGGGGCCAGCCGACTTTCAGGCTCCCCGGGGCCAGCCGATTCTCTATCTCCATACACATTACGGCATACACAGGCAACAACTCTTTTTTGGCTTTCTCGCTCTCCAAACACACATAACATCTACGGCAACCGGACAAACGGACACCCGGACAAACAGACACCTGGAAAAACGGACACCCGGATAAACGGGCAGTCTTTTTTTTATTTTTTTTTAATCTCTCTCTCCACACGCATCACATCACGGCAACAACTCTTTTTGGCTTTCTCGCTCTCCAACCAAGCCATCGCAAAAGCAATTAAAACTAATCAAGCACTGAGTTTCATTAAGCCAGGCTATTTTTAGCCCAGAGAGCTCTCTCTCTCTCTCCATCCATCACGGCAGGCAACAACTCTTTTTTATGGCTTTCTCGCTCTCCAAACACACATAACACCTACGGCAACCGGACAAACGGGCACTCGGACAAAAGGACACCCTACCAAACAGACAGCCGGACAAACGGACAGTCTTTTTGAAAATTTTTTTAATCTCTCTCTCTCCATACACATATAGCAATAGCCATGACAGATTTAGCGTTTCATTACACAAGTCAAGGTAATTTTTAACCCAGACAGTGGCTTTTTTTTACTCTCTCTCTCTCTCTCTCTCTCTCTCTCTCTCTCTCTCTCTCTTCACACACATATACCAATAGCCACGACAGATTTAGCGTTTCATTTCACAAGTCAAGGTATTTTTTAACCCAGACAGTGGCTGTTTTTACTCTCTCTCTCTCTCTCTCTCTCTCTCTCTCTCTCTCTCTCTCTCTCTCTCTCTCTCTCTCTCTCTCTCTCTCTCTCTCTCTCTCTCTCTTCACACACATATACCAATAGCCACGACAGATTTAGCGTTTCATTTCATAAGTCAGGGTATTTTTAAACCCAGACAGTGGCTTTTTTAAACTCTCTCTCTCTTCACACACATATACCAACACCAATGACAGATTTAGCGTTTCATTTCTCAAGCCAGGGTATTTTTAACCCAGACGGCAATTTGTTTTGCTTTCTCGATCCCCAAACACACATAACACCTACGGCAGACGGACAAACGGACAATAATTCTTTTTATTTTTTTATCTCTCTCCACACGCATATACCAACACCAATGACAGATTAAGCGTTTCATTTCTCAAGCCAGGGTATTTTTTAACTCGGAAGGCAATTTTTTTTGCTATCTGTCTCCACACATAACACGGCATACGGGCAGACGGACAGATGGGGCACCTCCCCAAAACGTACAAGTTCTCCATTTTTTAAGCAGAGAACTCATAGTCATATGGTTCGAGCTCACTTATGAACTCCCTTAAAATTCAAAGGGGGTATAAATCAATGATTTATAGACCCCTTTTTTATTTTTTAGCATTTCCCACACTCTCATGCATACACACATATACCAACACCATAACACGATAGCGTTTCATTTCGTAATAATGGGGGGGCTGCTAAAAAGCAGCCATTGAGGGATTTCATTGTCGCGCTTCACTTCCTCCTGCCGCCGCTTTCCCTGCCGCCGCTTCCCCTGCCGCTGTCCTCTCTGCAGCCAGTCCTCCTCCTATGCGCCGCTACCCCTACCCTGTTTGAGTTGATGCCCCTGCCCATAACGCTACAGTAATGGTATTCGGACTTCATAGCCTCTGGGCAGTCCTGTTCGTGCACTCTGAGAGAAACTCCTGCAGGAATCGCGAAATTGCAGAAGTCGCAGTACTGCACATTATTCATCGAGTCCAAGATCTGCACAACATCCTGGAACTCTGGCTCTTTGCTAGAGCCGTCCTCCAGTTTCAACTCAACCAGTTCCGGGTCGTGGCCATAGTCGGAGGACGACTGCATGAGGCTGAGGTCAAAAGTTGTAATATCCGAAATGCTGGCGACAGTGGCTGTCATCTCATCCTCAGGGGCTGGTGGCGGACTGTCCGGTCTTGTAACGGTGGCGCTGGGCACGCGTCACCGCTTCACTGTGAATTGCTCCGCCGGCATCTTCCGGGCAGTCACTTCAGGTTCCCTCAGACTTGCTGTCGCTTTGGCAGGAGTCGCTTTGGCAGGAGTCGATTTGGCTGGCGTTGCTTTAGCTGGCGTTGCTTTGGCTGGCGTTGCTTCCTGGCAGGGCGACGGATCCCGGAACCTCTCAGGTGACTGCTGTCTCAGTCTCTTGTGGCTTTCCTCCGCCGCCCTGCCAAACCGATTGTATTCACGCTGCGGGTTGGGCGTCTGGAAATCCCTCCACTTTCGAAATAAAAACATCTGGTAATCGATGTAAATTTCTTCGAAAAGACTGATATCATTGTCAGTCAGATAGTATTTCTGACGGCGTTGCTCCAAGAAAACTCCTCTTTGTATTGCATTTTGATGTGCACTCGTCAACGGTCAAAAGCAGACTGACTGCATAGAGTGCGAAGCTGCTATTATAAAGGAACCCCAACCCCCCCCCCCCCGCCAATCGACCTTTAGCCATACACTGCGAGAGCTGGTCGAAAGGCCCCCCCCCCCGCCGATCGACCTATAGGCCCCTCGGAGCCAGCCGACAGTAGTATAAAAACGTTGGTTCGACACCCCTATAGCCAATGCATTGCTAAGACATCATGGAGACGTCTCTGATGGCAACTTCAGCTAACAACATGGAAATTGATAGCTTATTCGGCAACGAAACAATGGTTTTTACAGATGCAGTTTTAACTGCAGAGGAGACTGCTGCCTTCCTAAGTACACTGGCAGAAGTTGAAAAAGTCTTGGAAGAAGCATTAGGGGCTCCGTCAGACGTGTCTACAGTACAGCAAAGAAAGCCTGAGGAAGTGTTAGGTGCTCCGTCAGACGTCTCTACAGTACAGCAAGCAATGCCAGATCATGAGGGATCTGACTACCCGTTCTGGGTTGCAAATGCGCTTGTAAACGGTTGCGCCAAGCCACTTAGCACAAAGTTAAAGGCATATCTAGAGCATCTTGAGGAAGAAGTGGTCATGTCAAGCGATGACGACAACGACGGCGATGACGACAACAACGACAACAACGACGGTGACAACGACAGTTATGACCACAACGACGACGACAATGACGACAGCGCGATGACAACAGCGACGACGATGACAAGCAGCTCAAATCTAAATTTGAATTGAGCAAAACTATTCCTATTACTGAGGAAGACGTCACGCTGTTGAAAAGAAACTTTCAAGCAGTGATTCCTCTGATCGATTGCAACATTTTATGGCGTTTATGTGAAGAAGGCTTTTTTGACCAACACACGTACATATAGCTAACGGACGAATTGAACACTGTCATTCAGCTTATCTACATGCTAGAAGGAAACCTAGACATAAACGATTTAGCTGCCATGGAGTCAACCATTACTTTACCCAGCAATGCTAGTATGAACTATTATCCCAACAACAAGACTTCAAATTATCGAATTCGTATGCCTCGAACCATCTATCTGAACGGAAAATATGCAGTGGCTTTAGCTGAAATTCAATATCCACATACATGGACAACCATGAGACATGGAATGAACTATTCTATTCAGTATCGACAACAACCACTTGTAGATTCTGTTCTTGACACAATCAATATTCCTTATGGTTACTACAGATCCATGCAAGAGATCTGTCATGCAGTCAATGAAGAAGCGACTAATTCTATGAAAGATGACCTTAAAGAAGCTATTCGGATAAAGTATGATAAAATTAGACGACGAGTTTTTCTATTTCTAGATTTTAACTTTGAAGTATCATTCTCCGCTGGATTAGCTGAGATTTTAGGATTTATCCCAGATCAATGGTGTACTGAAACAGGGATTTTATACACTTTATGTGTACTGTAGTATTTGTGAGCCACGAGTTGTTGGCGATTATTATGTTCCTTTGCTACGTTCTATTGGAATACAAGGACATGATTGAGACATTATCATGAAAAGTTATGGAGAACCTCATTATGTTCCTGTAAACACATCCAAATTTGACGTGATAGAATGAATATTAAGGACAACACAGGCCATAATGTTCCATTTCAAACTTTAGAGGTGATCTGTAAACTTCATTTTCGACCAAAAGCATCATGAAAGCATACACACACAGTCCATCTATATTTCGCAACCATTTTCTTCGTCAAGTGGGTGGAGAATTACCAGAATTTAAAGAAGCGCGAATACAATATGGAGATGGCATTGGTTTAATACTGGGATCATTGGCTCGCAAAGCTATTCCACTGCTTAAGGCAGGGGCTAAAATCGTTGCACCACATCTTAAAAAGGCTGCGAAAGATGTCGCGAAAGATGTTACAGGTCGAGTAGCACAACGTATGTTTGGTGAGGGGTTGGGAGGAAAAAAGAGAGCGAAACCAACAAAACGTGTCACAAGGCGAAAGGCAGCTAAACGGATAACATCAACAAAATATAAGAAAGATATTTTTAATCATGTCTTTAATTCATAATCATTCTTGTGAATGTAGTCTTTCTCCATTAGAGTGGTTTCGCATACCAGCAACGCAACCTGTTGTAGAAAAAAGTTATAATGTAGACTATCAACCAATGACTACCATTAGAGAGGGTGCTCCAATAGAATTCTACATTCCTGCGAGTACAGAAGAATATCTAGATTTAAAGAACAGTAAACTCCATATTGTATGCCGCATTGTAAAGGCTGATGGAACACCGTGTGGTGTAGATGATAACGTGTCATTTATCAATGATTTGTTTAATGGGTTATGGTCCAATATTGAATTATTTCTAATTGATCGTTTGATATCACATAGTAACAATACCCATGGTTATACCAGCATCATATCTCATCTCATTCATGACTCGGAAGAAAGTTTCCATTCTGAGCGCTCTATGCGTCTCATCTATAAAGATACTGCCGGGTCAATGAATATTCAAGAGGTGAAAAGACCTAATCATGAAAGATATGTATCAGGTTTTCATGTAAATGCTGAGGGTGGCGATCTAGCTGAAACAGGAAATAATGTTGTATTGATTGTGTCAAGAACAGAATCTACAAGTGGTTGTTGTCGATACTGAATAGAATAGTTCATTCCATGTCTCATGGTTGTCCATGTATGTGGATATTGAATTTCAGCTAAAGCCACTGCATATTTTCCGTTCAGATAGATGGTTCGAGGCATACGAATTCGATAATTTGAAGTCTTGTTGTTGGGATAATAGTTCATACTAGCATTGCTGGGTAAAGTAATGGTTGACTCCATGACAGCTAAATCGTTTATGTCTAGGTTTCCTTCTAGCATGTAGATAAGCTGAATGACAGTGTTCAATTCTTCCGTTAGCTATATGTACGTGTGTTGGTCAAAAAAGCCTTCTTCACATAAACGCCATAAAATGTTGCAATCGATCAGAGGAATCACTGCTTGAAAGTTTCTTTTCAACAGCGTGACGTCTTCCTCAGTAATAGGAATAGTTTTGCTCAATTCAAATTTAGATTTGAGCTGCTTGTCATCGTCGTCGCTGTTGTCATCGCGCTGTCGCCATTGTCGTCGTCGTTGTGGTCATAACTGTCGTTGTCACCGTCGTTGTTGTCGTTGTTGTCGTCATCGCCGTCGTTGTCGTCATCGCTTGACATGACCACTTCTTCCTCAAGATGCTCTAGATATGCCTTTAACTTTGTGCTAAGTGGCTTGGCGCAACCGTTTACAAGCGCATTTGCAACCCAGAACGGGTAGTCAGATCCCTCATGATCTGGCATTGCTTGCTGTACTGTAGAGACGTCTGACGGAGCACCTAACACTTCCTCAGGCTTTCTTTGCTGTACTGTAGACACGTCTGACGGAGCCCCTAATGCTTCCTCCAAGACTTTTTCAACTTCTGCCAGTGTACTTAGGAAGGCAGCAGTCTCCTCTGCAGTTAAAACTGCATCTGTAAAAGCCATTGTTTCGTTGCCGAATAAGCTATCAATTTCCATGTTGTTAGCTGAAGTTGCCATCAGAGACGTCTCCATGATGTCTTAGCAATGCATTGGCTATAGGGGTGTCGAACCAACGTTTTTATACTACTGTCGGCTGGCTCCGAGGGGCCTATAGGTCGATCGGCGGGGGGGGGGGGGAGGGCCTTTCGACCAGCTCTCGCAGTGTATGGCTAAAGTTCGATTGGCGGGGGGGGGGGTGGGGTTCCTTTATAATAGCAGCCTCGCACTCTATGCAGTCAGTCTGCTTTTGACCGTTGACGAGTGCACATCAAAATGCAATACAAAGAGGAGTTTTTCTTGGAGCAACGCCGTCAGAAATACTATCTGACTGACAATGATATCAGTCTTTTCGAAGAAATTTACATCGATTACCAGATGTTTTTATTTCGAAAGTGGAGGGATTTCCAGACGCCCAACCCGCAGCGTGAATACAATCGGTTTGGCAGGGCGGCGGAGGAAAGCCACAAGAGACTGAGACAGCAGTCACCTGAGAGGTTCCGGGATCCGTCGCCCTGCCAGGAAGCAACGCCAGCCAAAGCAACGCCAGCTAAAGCAACGCCAGCCAAATCGAATCCTGCCAAAGCGACTCCTGCCAAAGCGACAGCAAGTCTGAGGGAACCTGAAGTGACTGCCCGGAAGATGCCGGCGGAGCAATTCACAGTGAAGCGGTGACGCGTGCCCAGCGCCACCGTTACAAGACCGGACAGTCCGCCACCAGCCCCTGAGGATGAGATGGCAGCCACTGTCGCCAGCATTTCGGATATTACGACTATTGACCTCAGCCTCATGCAGTCTTCCTCCGACTATGGCCACGACCCGGAACTGTTTGAGTTGAAACTGGAGGACGGCTCTAGCAAAGAGCCAGAGTTCCAGGATGTTGTGCAGATCTTGGACTCGATGAATAATGTGCAGTACTGCGACTTCTGCAATTTCGCGATTCCTGCAGGAGTTTCTCTCAGAGTGCACGAGCAGGACTGCTCAGAGGCTATGAAGTCCGAATACCATTACTGTAGCGTTATGGGCAGGGGTATCAACTCAAACAGGGTCGGGGTAGCGGCGCATAGGAGGAGGACTGGCTGCAGGGAGGACAGCGGCAGGGGAAGCGGCGGCAGGGGAAGCGGCGGCAGGAGGAAGTGAAGCGCGACAATGAAATCCCTCAATGGCTGCTTTTTAGCAGCCCCCCCCATTATTACGAAATGAAACGCTATCGTGTTATGGTGTTGGTATATGTGTGTATGCATGAGAATGTGGGAAATGCTAAAAAATAAAAAAGGGGTCTATAAATCATTGATTTATACCCCCTTTGAATTTTAAGGGAGTTCATAAGTGAGCTCGAACCATATGACTATGAGTTCTCTGCTTAAAAAATGGAGAACTTTTACGTTTTGGGGAGGTGCCCCATCTGTCCGTCTGCCCGTATGCCGTGTTATGTGTGGAGACAGATAGCAAAAAAAATTGCCTTCCGAGTTAAAAAATACCCTGGCTTGAGAAATGAAACGCTTAATCTGTCATTGGTGTTGGTATATGTGTGTGAAGAGAGAGAGTTTAAAAAAGCCACTGTCTGGGTTTAAAAATACCCTGACTTATGAAATGAAACGCTAAATCTGTCGTGGCTATTGGTATATGTGTGTGAAGAGAGAGAGAGAGAGAGAGAGAGAGAGAGAGAGAGAGAGAGAGAGAGAGAGAGAGAGAGAGAGAGAGAGAGAGAGAGAGAGAGAGAGATAGAGAGAGAGAGAGAGAGAGAGAGTAAACACAGCCACTGTCTGGGTTAAAAAATACCTTGACTTGTGAAATGAAACGCTAAATCTGTCGTGGCTATTGCTATATGTGTGTAAGAGAGAGAGAGAGAGTAAAAAAAAACCACTGTCTGGGTTAAAAATTACCTTGACTTGTGTAATGAAACGCTAAATCTGTCGTGGCTATTGCTATATGTGTGTGGAGAGAGAGAGATTAAAATTTTTTTTAAAAAGACTGTCCGTTTGTCCGGCTGTCTGTTTGTTAGGGTGTCCTTTTGTCCGAGTGTCCGTTTGTCCGGTTGCCGTAGGTGTTATGTGTGTTTGGAGAGCGAGAAAGCCATAAAAAAGAGTTGTTGCCTGCCGTGATGGATGGAGAGAGAGAGAGAGAGAGAGAGCTCTCTGGGCTAAAAATAGCCTGGCTTAATGAAACTCAGTAATTGATTAGTTTTAATTGCTTTTGCGATGGTTGGAGAGCGAGAAAGCCAAAAAGAGTTGTTGCCGTGATGTGATGCGTGTGGAGAGAGAGATTAAAAAAAAATAAAAAAAGACTGTCCGTTTGTCCGGGTGTCCGTTTGTCCAGGTGTCTGTTTGTCCGGGTGTCCGTCTGTCCGGCTGACCCTTTACCAGTCTGCCGTGGTGTGTGTTTGTGGAGAGAGAAAGCAAAAAAAAAGAGTTGTTGCTTGTATAGATAGAGTGGCCTGCGGTGCGGCTGGCCCCGGGGAGCCTGAAAGTCGGCTGGCCCCGGGGGGTGGGCCTAAAGGTCGATTGGCGGGGGGCCTAAAGGTCGACTGGCGGGGGGGGGGGGCCTGTCGACTAGCTCTCTCATAGATACAGTGGCTATCCTCGCAGTGTATGCCTAAAGGTAGATTGGCGGGGGGGGGGGGGCTGCTGTACGGCTGGCCCCGGGGGGCCTGAAGGTCGGCTGGCTATCCCTATCACGTCATTATGGCGTTCATATGACGTTCATATGACGTCACTGTTTTACTAGCCCCATGGGGCTTCTAAAACGACGACGTCACTGTTTTAGAAACCCCATTATATGTGTGTTAGAAACCCCATTATATATGTTCACTTTGTATACTCTATTGCAAAGCGGTCGTTCGAGCACAAAACAATCACAACTCGGAAAACTGTGGACATTGACTTTGATTCTTTTAACAAAGATCTCTTCTCCATTGCTGCCTGTTCAAATCTTGATGACATGGTAACTTCATTCACAGGTAAAACTTATAGATAAGCATGCTCCAGTAAAAAACCAAACGTATTTCTATAAAACCACGACAACCATGGTACAACGATGTGATAAATGATGCCAAAATCGAGTGACGCAGACTTGAACGAGTCTTTCTGAAAAAGAACACTCCTGAAAGTAGAAGCAAGTACATTCAACAAAAAAAAACAAAACTAGCTTTTTGATTTTAAAGACTAAAGTTGAATATTTCAATAATGCTATTACAGAAAATGAAAAAGAACCAAAGATTTTGTTTAAACTAGTGAAGAAAATCTGCAACAAACAGTCAAACTCGTACTACCCCGATTCCAAAACCGACACTGATCTGGCCAATGAATTCGCTCATTTTTTTCGAGCTAAGATTAAGAACATTAGCAAATCTTTTGACACCACAGTTACCACACAGTTTACTGCCGAGCATCCTAAACATATCACTTCGTTTCCGTCGTTTGCACTGGTCACTGAGGATGATGTCAGGAAATACATCATGAAATCGCCATCTAAATCGTGCTCCCTTGATCCGATACCTACCTCACTGCTAAAGCAACACGTTGACCAATTTACACCAGTGATAACTGCTATTGTCAACAAGTCACTATCAGAAGGTCACATGCCCTCAGCGTTCAAACAGGCGTTGATAACACCCGTCCCGAAAAAAACCGGATATACGTGACTTTAAAAACTTTCGACCAATATCCAACTTGACTTATATATCAAAAATAATCGAAAGGATAGTCGTGGACCAATTAACCATATACTGTGAAAAATCCAACCTCGATGAGCCGCTGCAATCAGCCTACAGGCGTGGACACAGTACAGAAACTGCCCTCTTAAAAGTGACAAATGATGTACTTTCTAAAATGGATAAACAGCAAGTGACCTTGCTGACGCTCCTGGATCTCAGTGCCTCATTCGACACGATTCCACACGAACTATTCTTGGCACGCTTGCGCGATTCCTTTGGAATCAGCAACTCAGCGTTAAAATGGTTCCAGTCCTATTTCGAAGGTCGCACCCAACAGATACAGATTAACGGATCCCTCTCACAACCACAGGCACTTGATACGGGTATGACCCAAGGATCAACACTTGGTCCTTGGGGCTACACCAGATACACCAAACCACTAGCAGGTATTATTCAGTCGTTATTGTTTTTGTTCCACATGTTCGCTGATGACACACAGCTGCACAAAAGTGTGAATCCTAACTCCATAGCTGCACAAAATGCAATCAAATCACAGCTGGAAGATTGTATTTTTGAAATATCCAAATGGATGACGGTGAATCGACTGAAACTGAACGGTGACAAAACAGAATTTATGATTTTAGGAACAAAGTGCCAAACAGATAAGATCAGGTTTAACTCTATAACTGTTGACGGAGAAGATATTTTAGCAAGTTCGCACGTTCGTGATTTGGGCGTCCTCCTAGACCTGAACTCAAAATGACCAATCAAGTAAACCGACTTGTGAAGATCTGCTACTGCAATATTCGAGAGATTTGGTCCATCCGTAAATATTTAACTCGTGATACTATACGCACGCTAGTGCAGTCCATGGTCACATCGCACATTGATTACTGCAATAGTCTCCTGTATGGCATGCCTGAATACCTATTAAACAAGCTACAAAGGGTCCAGAATGCTGCAGCACGGCTCATCCTCGGTCTCAAACGATATGATCACATCACGGGAGGGCTTAAATGTCTTCATTGGTTGCCAATACGCTATCGGATCCTGTATAAAATTCCACGATAACCTTCAAAGCAATTCACAATGGCTCTCCTTAATATATTCGGAACCTACTTGTGCTACGCAATTCAAACCGAATAAGATCTACCCGTTCATCCAAGGATAATATGTTGCTTAAAAAGCCGAAAACTAGTCTGAAATCAGGTGGTGATCGATCGTTTGCTGCTGCAGCTCCTGCTGTATGGAATAGTCTCCCGGAATACCTCAGAACAATGCCGACTATTGACACCTTCAAGAAACCTCTCAAGACACACTATTTTAAATTAACTTTTCCAGATTCTTAGGCACAGTTTAAAAACGTCTTTTATTGGTTCGGACACGTTTTTCTTTTCATTAGTATTAGTCACTTAACTCTAGTCAATGCCAAACTAAATATCTGCTCTACTGCCAGATCTTACTTTTTTAAGCAATATCTATATTTGCATTTTATTCATATTTATTTATTTGTATATTTTTTATTTATTTTTTATTTATAAATATTTATAATATATTTTAGTGTAGTAATATCTCCCTTAGGCTCTATGTGAAGCGCTTAGAACATTCACTATGAATTATGAACATTCACTATAGGATTACAAGACCAACGCTCTACCGACTGAGCTAACCGTCACCCCCTAAAATCCTTGAGTCCTTGTAAGTTTTATTTCTTTTTAGTTCCCATTCGTTAATAGGTTACATTAATGGCGTCATTTTTCTGTTTCATCATGTTGTTTACATGGCAGCAAAACTCAGTATAAGGTTATATAAACTTAAAGTACTGTTTTTTCCTGAAATATTGCAGTGAGTATGCTGCTCATGTTCCACAATGTTGCAAATCTTCCGCTTTGACTTATGTCTGTATCTCGATGTCTTGTGTCGGGTATCTTTTCATCCGTTTGTGTCCGACAGAAAACGTCTATAGTACCCATATTTTGTCCAATTGCGGCACGTCGGTATTCGGCAGTCATCTGGATCACGTTCACAGTCATCTTGTGTTATACATCACGTTTCTCATACAAGTTGTATAGTCACCTCAAGTGTCACTGTGAATCTGCATTTTTTCCTTGCAGGTAAACTCCTTTTTGGAATGCAAAAATTTCAGTCTTTGCTCCATCTTGACATCGTACACCAGCTAGTCATTCAGGTTTTCAATCAACGGTCGCCCAAATAACAACCCCGTTTAACTTTTGTGACGTAATCACGGGAGTGATAACAAATTGTCGTGCATGCTGCTGTCGTTTGTAAAACCTTCAGTCACATTAAGCTTTTTAACTCAGGTGATAATGTAGACTCCGTATCATCCCGAGTCAGGTACTGCAGAACACTGGAAATTTTCGAATAAAAGTACTATTTTCGTGAAATTGTCAGAGAACGTTTTCACAAAACTAATTGTACAATTAATAGATTCTTCTGCAGTCGAGAGAATTGTTTAAGTTGAATAATTAATTTTATTTAAATATTTAAATAAATTCTGTTAAAAATTGTTTGCGTAATTTGGCTAAATCAGCTCATTTTCCTTATTGGGTGTAAAGTTAACTGCACAGTTGGCTTTTATGACTACTGGGACAGTGGGTCAGCGGAACAAATTTGACAAAGTTTCTAATTCCTTACTGGTCGACAACCAACCGCTGCGGGGGTTAGGTCTGTTTTGTATAACACCTTTTTACTCTACAGACGCACTGGAGATTCCGCGAAAATATTACTCATAAACACAAGACTACTTTTTAAAATATCTAGCCGCTCTGTGTTTATACATAACAGATAGATCCCGTCAGAGGCTAGTCAGCTGTTTTATAATAACGGAGTTAAACCAAAACACGTAGGGTTTGGCTGTTGGCCAACAACTGCAAACGGTACTCTGTTGTCACGTGATACAAACAATAACTAATCGTTAGTTTTTCACAGATAATCTAAGCTGAGCTAACAATAAATATTTATCCAAATAGTGCCTTTATAAATTACCTGATCGTCTGTTGAATCACATAATATTTAATGAATTTGAAGTTAAAGCTGAAAGGTGACGTTCCAGAGGTGAGCGATATATACGGAGTCAACGGTTTATGCCAGTTCATAAGTTTCTGTTGATGCCGTAAAGAGCAGATGCAGGCGCTATTGTGTGTGTCGAGTTAATCGAAAGCATAGAGTCTAATTAAATAAACTTGTAGTATGGATGTCACCGTGCAACTTTAATGGCTTCGGCATAGCGCGAAGGAATGGATCGCTCTAGCTCCGAGTAGCTCTGACTTGTATAACATCGTATATCTCTCTGTCAGAGCTACGAAGCCTTCCATTGCTCCCCTAATAGGGGTCAACTTCACATGTTCTGAGGCACGAATCCAGTAAGTATTATTCAATCATCTACAGAAAGTTCATGCCCAATATACCCTTTTTGTGAAACAGGCACAGTTTTTAGTGAACTATATATCTTTTATTTGTTCATAAAAGTTAGCTTCCGCATCCACCTGTCAAATGTTTGTTTACATTCTGGCCTTTTATAAGCCACGTGACCAAAGTCAAGGGACCGAAAATTTAAATAAAGGGGTTATAGTGTATTTGGACAATATGTATTAAATAGTTGATAGATGCAGAATTACGTATATATTTATTTGGTACACCCACAATATTTGAATTTTTATGTTTACGTTCTTTTTGAAATATCAATTTAAAAGTTTTTTGGTGGATTGTATACGTTCAAAACGTCTGCACAAAGCCCACTCTGCCGTCAGTGTATATTTTTCCACTTGGAGAATTCGGTAGGAGTAAAGTTTGTAACATCATTCAGCAGAGGCGAGTTCTGAGTGCAGGTGACGTCACAAACTCGGTTAAAGAAAAAACGTTTTAATAACGTACATTTACTGACTTATTTTCACTACTTTAAGTATTTCTATATGATTTTGGTACATGCTGCCACATGACTGGTCAATTTCCATATCATTTTTTTAAAATTTTTAACCACTGTGCAAAAGTCGATGAACAATGTAATTATTTGTAAACAAAACGCCAGTTAAGTCATGCGACAAAGCTTCGAGTTAAGTCATGTGACAAAGCTTCGAGTTAAGTCATGTGACAAAGCTTATAGTTAAGTCATGTGACATAACTTCCAGTTAAGTCATGTGACAAAGCTTCGAGTTAAGTCATGTGACAAAGCTTCCAGTTAAGTCATGTGACAAAGCTTCCAGTTAAGTAATGTGACAAAGCTTCGAGTTAAGTCATGTGACAAAGGTTCGAGTCGAGTCATGTGACAAAGCTTCGAGTTAAGTCATGTGACAAATCTTCGAGGTGTGTTATGTGACAAAGCTTCGAGTTAAATCATGTGACAAAGCTTCGCGTAAACATTGACTCGATACGAAAAAGTTTACCTAAAGGTAAATCATATAGTCATATAGCTTTTTTTCCCACTGAATCACTAAACTTTCTTCAAAACTTACAATGACTGGAATCATTTTTTTCACTTTACCGATGACGAGCTCAGCTTTCATAGATTGATCTGAAATCTCACATAAATGGGCACATCCTTCCAAAATGGCAACAAGAATGCCAGTGTTCTCCAGATAGATCGCCCACATGGCCACGTCCAATGGCCACTGACATCACTTTACAACGCTGAGAATGAACTGGAATTAAGTTCTGCTGGCTTTTTTTAAATGACCAAATGGAGCATTGGTGAACTCACAATTTGACCATACTGGTGAACTCACTATTTGACCATACGTCAAGCAATTCCCCTAGGCTAAAAACAGACGGGACTAGAAACACCTTACAGACGGGATGTCATGATATCAGAAGCGTGGCTGTATCTACGTGCATATTATAACACACACATGTTCTCTGCTGTCAGGGGTACTACAGGTTTCCACTTATACAATTCAGTAGAACGAAAGTTTGCTACATCATCCAGCAGAGAGGCGTGCATTTGCTTCAAATACCTCAGTTTATACCGCAAGCAAGACGTTTCGGCCCAAAACCATTTCGGCCCACTCCCATAGACGATTCGGCCCAAGACGTCTCGGCCCAAGACGTCTCGGCCCACTTTTCTCCAAGACTTTTCGGCCAACGACGTTTCGGCCCACTAAACTATCATTATACAGATGTTTTGATTTTGTGTGGGCATTTAGTTAATGCATAAATCCAAAGGCGTTGGAAGTGCAGTTTGTTAAAAATCGAAACTAGCTATTCCTATCTGAATTTAAATCGTATGTTATGTATTATCTCAGATTGCTTATACTGCTATTTCTTTAACGATTGCAATTTTCAACTTATGAAAACCTTCATAAGCATACAGGAATTAAATCAATGATATGTAATTGCAATTAACTTGAAACGCCATAGGCAGGCCCGTGAAGATTTGATCAATTGCGTTCCGACTTCGATAAATTATCCGTGTTATTACAAATTATAAAATGATATATGTGAGTCTCTGTCACCTTGAATTCTGTTTGAATAACTAAGTTGATAAATAGGCACTGTTGTGTAATTTGGTGGAATGAGGTATTCACTAGGATGATAGGGTAAGGAAACTGCAATCAAAGAAAAGTACATCACACACGACAGTCGGTCAGTTAATTAACTATTAAATACCACAGTAGGTGTATGAAATGCACTTGGGATTGAAATAGAGAAATAATCCAACACACACCAGGATGATCAGCAAGTAATTGCTGAAAGCTATCAGACGCTGGAGTTGGTTAGAAGAATAAAATTTCACAGCTGTCTTGAAATAGCTTATGAATGCATGAGCCTCAATCTTGATCCATTTCTAAGTAATAACTTTTTAGTGGGCCGAAATGACTTGGGCCGAAAAGTATTGGCAAACTGGGCCGAAAAGTCTTGGGAGGGAAAAAGTGGGCTGAAATGTCTTGGCAGTTGAAATGTGGGCCGAAACGTCTTGGGCCGAAACGTCTAGAAGCCGTTTATACCCCGATTATAACACGGCATCCCAGTGACAATAAAGGAATGATAAGTAAATTTGGCGTTATCTGACCGTGTACGAAGCGTCGCTAGTCACATTCACCTGAACGTCATAGGTATAAGCGAGCGTGACGATGACAAAGACTGTGACGACACTGTTTTTGCTTTTCGTAAGGAAAGTTGCCCAGCAACAGACAGATAGCGTCACAGTAGAGGGGAATATCTGAGAGGTAAAAGAAGCTCATCTCTGCTCTGTTTGGCTTTCAAAGGCATGATTACGTATCTTTGTGTTATAATAGCGATAGATCATGGGGCTAGTGTGCTTTATAATTGATTCGGACACTTGCGGACGGCCAATAAACTCGCGGCTGCGCGGTTCCTTCACAAACATCCCACGCGTGTCCGATTCCAATGCAAAGCACCCGGCCCCATGATCTATCCCCATGACCTATCCCCATAACTTAGCAACCAGCCCCATAATCTATCCATATAACAAACAACCCAGACCCATGATCTATCCCTATTATAACAATGCACCCAGCCCCATGATCTAGCCTTATAATAAATTCTTCAAATAGTTAGTATACATAAAAATGCAAAGCCCTTTAGGTTTTAATCTGCTGTCAGGATTTCTAAAAAATTTTCCACTTGAAGAATTCAGTAGAACGAAAGTTTGATACATCATCCAGCAGCACCGCGATTTCCGTCCCATGCACGTCACAAAATGAGCTCAAACAAACCCCAAATTACCCTCAGTTTATTCAGCCAATATCTAGTTTCATAGGTCTAAATCAATGACATTTTAATTGGTTATTATTCAAAACAAGTCTGGGAAAATGCTTCCCCAACCCCTCACCACGCCCATGGCAATCTGGCTGAGTTGGTTGACTATACGTTGGTTGGTTATACATTTGTTTAACGACACGTTCGAACCTATGCCGGTGACATGGTGTCAGTACTGGTATGAGATCTGACAACAATACAGTCCAGACAGTTACGATCTAGCGTAAATTAAAATCGTGTGCAGGGGTGCCAAGGGGAGTTGGACAAAAAAGTACAAAAAAGTACACTGAAAGCGTAAAAAAGTACAAAAAAGTACGTTCAGTAAAAAAGTTAAAAAAAGTACAAAAAAGTACAAAAAGTACACTGAAAGCGTAAAAAAATTTAAAAAAAAGTACGTTCTGTAAGAAAAGTAAAAAAAAGTACAAAAAGTACAAAAAAGTACAAAAAAAAAGAACATACGCATCGGAGATGCAGAGCCCTCAGCCAATAGCGGTAACATCACTGTGGTCCAGTTACTCATGTGATATAACGCCCGGACAAAAACAATATACAAGGTGCAAGGATGGAGCGACGGACGGGTCCTTGCGCATCTACACTATATATATACTTTCTTCATGTAAAGCTTGGAGAAGATCCGATGAATAAATTTTTGAACAAGAAAAAGTTTATAGAGTGCAATGGACGGACTGATATGGGACAAACTGAACCTCCGCTGCACATCTACACTATATATACTTTCTTCCTGTAAGGTTTGGTGAAGCTCCAATGAATAGTTTTCGAGATATCATCCGCACGAAAAAAGTTTACTGACAGATGGACGGGCAGACAAACTAGAGGTATCTTATGTGGTGGTTGCATTATGTGGTAGCATTTGATATGTGCCTGAAATGAGTTTAAGTGGTCGGTCACGGACTAGATCATTCGAAAATAAACAAGCACATGGTTGAGATTTCGCGGTCGCCGGTCGCCCGTGGCGACCAGCTTTTGGCTCGGGCGACCAACTTTTTCGAGTTTGTCGACCGAGTGGCGACTAACTTTTTTACTGAGTATTTTCAGTTAAATACAGTTGATTATTTTAAACACCATTTGTTGTTGTTTTTCCATGTGGGGCGGGCTAGATAAATTTTGCAAAAATTGCGCCGGGCGACTAACTTTTGTGCCGGACGACTAACTTTTTAAAGTTGGTCGCCCGGAGGGCGACCAGAATATTTTACGAAGTCTCAACCCTGCAAGCATGTCCAAGGATATGACCCAGCCGCGTTACCAAACAAGGAAAAGAGAAAACTCTGAAACGAATACTGTTAGACCAAAAAGTGAAGTATGTAAAATACATTTAATTCGAATTTGGAAGCTACCCGAAAAGGGATGCCGGAGAGGTTGGATTTTGACGATTCACGTATTTACCGACATTTACACAATTTTACAAAATTTTTAAAATTCCACCATTTCGGCATTTTTTATCATATGCGAAAAAAGCAAAGTCCAGGTGGAGAAGCACCTAAGAAACTTTCGATTAAAATTTTGTAACTATCTGAAACAGACAGAGAAATGGACGGTTTGACAATTCAGTTATTTACTACCATTTATTTCAGTTTTTGCCAAACTTAGCCTGATAGGCAAACCCACGGGAAACACCTCTGTGTAACATCTAAAAGATTGGAGTAAAACTGTAGGAGGAGAAGCATTTTAAAAATGGGACAAAACGGGCACAAAAAGTGCGCCATTTTGTCAGTTTTTCGTCAATCGTCAAAAAGTAATAGCCCAGGTGGCGGACCACCCAGGAAACATTCCCGTGTACCCAAAACGATTAGAGCAAAACTGTAGGAGGAGTAGCATTTTAAAGAAAACGTTTAACATACGCACATACATTCAAGCCCCCTATAGTGATACAACTAACCCAGTCTGACAAAGTCGACTGGGTTAAAAATACTTACGTGGTTATTTGTATTTGCCCGTGCCCTTGTGTGGTTCCCAGCAGGCGTCATTGTAATATCAATAGTGTTTTATGCTTTGTGAGTGTGTGTCAACGGAATTCTGCATATGCTACTTCACAACTCATCTTTCACTACTGTTTTCCATAATTCCCACTTGCAAACCTCAGAGGACTGTTATATTTGGCACACTTATAGACAGTTATCAGGTTTCGGTAAAAGGTCAAGGTCAAATTGAGGAAAAATATTTTTCAACACGTCTATTAATCACGAAAAGTGGCTATAATATGTGTTTAAATCCCAGTTTGAATATATAAAACGTACTACGTAGGGGGTGACGCTGAGACTTAAATCTTGACCTTGAGGGTCAAGGTCAAAGGTCACGTGACCTCGTGTACCGTGAACGATAGGCAAACTTTTGTTCAAAACGGGAGACAGAGCCATTTTGAGCTCATTTTCGACCCTTTTGTCATGGTCCTCCTCTGTCATGGTCAAGGTCCTAAACCGGAAGTTGACCATTATCTCGAAAACGGTTAGAAAACTGAATTTGATTATTTGTACCCAAAAGAGATAACATTATATTTACTTCGATGTCCTCGTTCAAGATAATAATTCGGAAGCTGATAATTATGTCGAAACACTGAAAAATCTCTTTGACCACATGGATTGCACCATTGTAAGTGGGTGCCATTTCGCTACGTGTAGCGAAATTCGGTCTAGTTTTCTAAAAATTCCGAAAAAAATTCCAAAAATTTTACAAGTCACTCAAAAAGCACAAGCCGTAGGCGTTACCCCCTACAGACGGCTCAAACCAAAAATAAATAACATCTGATAAAATCTGTAGGAGGAAATGTATTTTGAATTTTTCTTTATTCAAAAATTTCCCGATCTACTTAAAGCACAAGCAATATTCACGACCTCCTAATCGTGCCTCACACCCAAGATAAATGATATCGGATCAAAACTGTAGAAGATGCACTTTGAGGTAATTTCTTCAAAAATTCCCCCCAAAATAAAAAGATTCCCAAATCGGATCAAAAAGCACAAGCCGTATGCTCAACCCACCCAGGGATGCCTCAAACCAAAAAGAAATGGAATCGGATAAAAACGCTAGGAGGAAATGAATTTTGAAGGTTTTTCTTTACAAATTTCCCAAAAATACAAAAATTGTCCGATCGACTAAAAAGGCACAAGCCGTATGCACGACCCCTTAGGGATAACTCACACTAAAAATAAACGAGTTATCAGTGAAACTGATGTCCCCCGCCACGAATTATGTTCGAATAAAAAAACAATGCGACGTCGCACAACTTCAATATATATATATATATATATATATATATATATATATATATATATATATATATATATATATATATAGAAGTGTACCTCCAGCAATACGGGGACCATTTTTGCTAAAAAACCAGTATTAGGGAGACCAAAAATTTAGGGAGACCAAAAGTAGGTCTCCTTAATTCTTAGCGTGTTTAAGCGTTACGAAACTACTCAGCAAACAAAAAACGAATGATTTTATGGCATAGCGAATATAACATACTTTGGTTTAAAATTAAATTTGTGTGTTGAAACTTGATAACAAGCTTTCAATTTGATCCTAATCTTTATACCTTGTATAAACATTAGTGCCAAAAAATCAGCTTTAAGGAGACCGGGGAAAACTGCCATTTTTATTTAAGATCCGCTATATATTATGTATTTAAAAATATTATAGCAACCAGTATTTTTTTCCTTAACTGCCCAACATGCTTATACATGGTTTAGCACGAAATTGAAGAAAAGGATAATTTAGCACTGAAAACAGGCATTTTTTCAAAGAAACGAACACTTGAGAGCAAGATGCATTATGACGTAATAAACATTATGACGTAATGAAACGTATCCCTACTTTATATATATATATAGTGTGTAAACCGACTTAAGGGGACTATGCTTCACACTTATACAAAACACTTCAAAGGCCATTTTTTTTATATTCATTACTCTTTTTTTGCCTACCAAAATGATTTCTAAGGAATTTAAAATAACATTTAGCACTTTTTTGTCTTAATAATATAAAAATCTTGCACATATTCATGACAAATATATGGTCTCCTTATTGCTGGTTGTATATTTCTGGGTGTATAAACCGACTTAAGGCGACCATATATACAACTTGGAGAGACATTTTATTTATCATTAATTACTACTTCAATTCTTTTCTTTCCTAAGTAATGTTACAGAGTTTAAATGTCACGTAACAATATTTTAACCAGAAACATGAAGCATTTTGCACATATTTGCATACTAAGTAGAACTGAATGGCACAGTCATTGGTAATATGTGCATAGTGTCATCTCTCAAGGCTGTCGCACATGCGTATAACTTATACACAATGCATATACATAACAATAACAATAATAATAAACATAGGTTTAAAATAAATCTTCAAAAACACCCAACTAGTAGCAAAATATGCTACTTTGGGAGACCAAATATACAGAGCATTAAACCACACACTTACGGAGACCCGGGAAATTCCGTGGTTTTAGCCAGGTCGCCTAAAATGCCAAGGAAAATCTAGAAAAAATACGTAGACCAACTTTTTTGTTTATTTTTTGCTACTTAATATGACAAGAAGAAAAAATCACACCCATTATCTACAACGTATAGGAACATTTTTTGGTAATTTTTGTCTTTCTAAACTCAAAGGTAAAAAATATACAAATGGTCTCCCTAAGTGCTATGTTAAAGGCATGGTCTCCCTATGACTGGTTTTAGATCTATATATATATATATATATATATATATATATATATATATATATATATATATATATATATATATATTCACTGTAGCAACCCATTGGGCCGACAGGGCTCATTTACAATACCGACCTTTGTTGGTTCCAATACTTCCTATATGTAAAAGATTTCAACAATCGATCCAGAAATGTAGGCTTGAGTGTGTTAACAAACTCATTCAAATGAGTAAGGACTAGGAAAATTTGGGTCAATGTCCTTGGACCGACATGGCCCATTTACAATACCGATCCTTGTTGGTTCCAATACTACTTATAGTTAAGATATCTTGTCAATCGATGCAAAAATGTACGCTTAAGTGTGTTAACAAACTCATTCCAGTATGTAATGGTTGTAAAAATTTCTGAAGTTCAGCTGGACCAATGTCCTTGGGCCGAAAGAGCTCATCTACAATACCGACCTTTGTTGGTTCCAATACTTCCTATGTGTAAAAGATTTCAACAATCGATCCAGAAATGTAGGCTTTAGTGTGTTAACAAACTCATTCAAATGAGTAGCGATTGGAAAAATGTGTGAGGTTCAGCTGGGCCAATGTCCTTGGGTCGACATGGCTCATTTACAATACCAACCCTTGTTGGTTCCAATACTAGTTATTGTTAAGATATCTTATAAATCGATACAGAAATGTAGGCTTGAGTGTGTTAACAAACTCATTCGAGTATGTAAGGGTTGTGAAAATTTCTGAAGTTCAGCTGGGCCAACGTCCTTTGGTCGATATAACTCATTTACAATACCCACCCTTGTTGGTTTCAATACTTCCTATACGTAAAATATTTCAACAATCGAACCAGAAATGTAGGCTTGAGTGTGTTAACAAACTCATTCAAATGAGTAAGGATTGGGAAAATTTGTGAAGTTCAGTTGGGCCAATGTCCTTGGGCCGACATGGCTCATTTACAATACCGATCCTTGCTCGTTCCAGTACTACCCATATATATAACATCTTAACAATCGGTTGAAAAATGTAGGCATGACTATGTTAACAAAAAAGGTGTCGACAGACGGACAGACAGACAGACCCGAAAACTATAGTCCCCCGGCGGGGGACTAAAAAATGGGACTTGAGGAATAGTCCTATGGGAGGAATCATCCCGGGGAGAACTGTAGAGGGGGGTCATCCCGGCGGGAATAATCCTGTTCCCGGTCACCCAATAGGAGTAAATTTCACATGTTCTGAGGCACGAATCTTGCGTACCAGTCCCCAGTCAACCAGTCACTGAAACTTCACACAAAGTGTACCCTTTTGCAAAATAGGCACAATTTGTAACGGGCAGCATGATTTTTATTTCTTCGTTCAAGTGCAGCAAATTTAACCTCAGCACTCACCTGTCAGATGTTTACGTTCCAGGCTTTAAATGTCATGTGACCACAGTCAAGTCATCGAAAATTAAAACGTAGGGGTTACGGATTATCATTAAAATGAATCCGGGACAGAAGGGCCCTGGAGAAAAGGGCCTTGGACATAAGGGCCTTTCCCAAAACGGCCTTTTCAAAAAGGGCCTTTCCCAAAACGGCCCTTAATGAAAAGTTGGACAAAAGGGCCTTGAGAATTTTTTTCCTGGATATGGTTCTCAAAATTATTTTTATTTTTTGTGTAATAAAATAACAATTCCAAAAACAAAGTTTATTGATTTTAAAAAAATGGCCACAGTTCAAGTAAAGACCTCAAATTCAGAACTCCTTATATATAGGCAAGACACTGACACGCCAACATCATCCCGATTAGCGCGTGTTTAAACAGCACAGGGCAGAGGAACAAACAAAGGACAGAGATTATATTTTGTGGCACAATAACTTCGAAATCTGGCATCTAAAGACAGTGATGGGAAGTAATTGAAAGAGTCTTTGCAATGAGTAAAACATTAAGGTAGTGATTTGTACAAACAGGGATTATCCTGTGGCACAGTGCTTCGGAAATCTCAAGAGAGTGATGGTGAGTAATTGAAACAAAACATCAAGGCAGTTATCTGTTTTTTTTACTTGGTATGTTATTACATATTTTATTGAAAAATTAAAACTAAAAATCCTTGAAAAATTCTCGAGGCCCTTTTGTCCAACTTTTCATTTAGGGCGTTTTGGGAAAGGCCTTTTTGGGAAAGGCCCATGTGTCCAAGGCCCTTTTGTCCAAGGCCCTTCTGTCTGGATACCCATTAAAATATATACAGGGGCTCCGCGTAAATTCGTCCAACTCCGTGAACTGCCTGTTTTAGTGTACACAGTCTTTTCATGGCATCCCCACTCCGTACTGTGCTGCAGCTTAATATGCCTTTTGTTTACTACAGACAGTTTAGACACAACGCGCTCAGAAGCGAGCATAAAAATTGTGAACACAGGTCAATTCAACAATTCAACTTGCAAAATGGCAACTAAACGAAAACACCATGACTACACTATGAACTTTAAGTTCAAAGTGTTGAAGCAAATAACGAGTGAGTAAAAAAACAGAACGCAGATCATGACGGAGTACGGGATATCCAAAAATACCAATACCCCCCCCCCCCCGAAAAAAAAACAAAAAAAAAAAAAACAAATGATAAAATAATTAATTGTGTTGAAACCAGCAAATTTGGGGCTTCTTCGTAAGCGCACACGGTTTGCGAAACATGAGGATTCAGAAGTCGCTCTAAACAAGTGGATTATCAATGCCAGTGCGCACAATTGACCTATAAGTGGGCCACTTTTAACCGGAAAAGCAGAGGAAATAGCAGCTTCACTGGGGCACACTGATTTCAAGTGCAGTGTCGGATGGATGTACCGTTGACATGAGCAAAGTTCATGATTGACATATTACAGTGTATCGCGAGAATGCAAGTGCTCGCCGGATAAAACATTGACATTCAAATCTGACACCGCCCACGGTATGAAAGCGTCGAAAGAGCGTTTAACCGTCTTGGTTGCCAGCAACATGAATGGCTCAGACAAATTGCTTTTGCTTGTGATCGGTAAACCCCGCAAGCCGCGATGTTTCAAAAACCAGAAATCGCTACCGACGGAATATCAGACGAATAAAAATGCGTGGATGACTAGAGAAATACGATGGTTTTTTAGATTCAAAAGTGTGCATGTTGAAAGAAAATTAGAATAACGATGTTTCCCCTCATCATTTCTTTATAATTTAACAAAGAAATTCTAGTCGAAAAGACACTTTCAATAGAATATCACATCATCGATAAAAGAATTTTTAATAAAACCATTTAAGATTCGGCAACGTGCTTTTTCTTTTGTTGTATTTCTCGTGTCACTTGAATGGAAACTTTTTTTCAAATACAGGGGCCCTTCGTTAATTCGCACTCTTCGGGACTAAGGGAAAAATTACGGGTTAACCGAGGGTACCAATTGTCCGGGGGTCAAATTTTCGAATGGACAAAAACAACAATAAACCTTCAAGCCTTGCGCGCTTTCGAGCAGGCTCAAATTGGCTGGTTTCAACACCACTGATTACTTTATCCATATTCTTCATCCATGAAGCAAGTGTATTTTTTGGTGTCCCATACTCCTTCATTATTTCAGTTCTGGTTTTTGAGCCACTCGTTTTTTGCTTTAATACTTTGAACTTAGGGTTCATTGTGTACTCATTGTATTTTCGTTTTGATGCCATTTTGCAAATGCATGACCACTGTTCACAATTTATATCCACGCTCCGGAGCGCGAAGTGTCCACAGTGCGTGGCAGACGATGCTTTGGATTAGTGGGCAGTTAAAACGCTCTGCACAGTAAGACACTCGGTGTATTGAGAAGACCATGTCAATCATAATCCCTAAACCCCAATCATTACTGCCCCGCAATGCACATTATGCAACCCCTTCATCCCACTACACACGATGCCTGAGTAACGTGTTATTTTAACTGTTTGGCATGCCTAATCTGTATGGCTCTGCATTGATAAAAGACCGGAACAGAAAAAAATTGAGGATAAATTTTGGGACGAATTATCCGAGTCCTCGTTAATTCGCACTTTTACACAGAAGTAAATAGGTCCCAAAATCGGGACCGAGGTAATGGTACGAATTAGCCGAGGGACCGAATTAACCGAGGACGAATTAACGAGGGGTCCCTGTAAATGTTTTTCAAATTTGGCTTTGGTTTCTTTAATTGTATTGCACCGTTCAACTATTTTCATACAACCTACTTGAGTAATAACCTTTCTTCTTGACGACACCGAACATTTCGGCTGCCGCGAATTATCAGGTGATTTTCTTATTTTCTACTGGCCTTATTTTCTGCTAACTTGCATAGTAACTTTAGTAAATGTTTCAGTGATAGGGGATGGCATGCAGGATTCATGCCTTAGAACATACGAAGCTGACTCGTATTAGAAAAACAATGGAGGCGTCGTATCTGAGAGAGATATACGAAATAACTTAAGGAAGAGCTGACTCGAAGCCAACTCGGATCTGTCTAGTGAGCCGCTTCTTGGAGATAAGGACAGAGTACAAATCCGTTATAATGCTTATATTGATGGCTTATTAAATTTTAAAAGTGCGCATGTTGAAATAAAAATAGAATTTTCCCCTTGTTATTTCTTTAAAATTGGTCCCCAACAGGCCCAGGACTACAATTACATTTTCTGGTAGAATATAGTAAAAATAAGTATTTGTGAAATACAAGCAGGCCCCAACCGCCCCCCCCCCCCCAAATTCATAGGGGTATAAAGCGATGACGGATAGACGGACGGACACCCCAAACCTATAGGCCCGAATCCGAAGGGTTGGGGCCTAACAAAAGCGTTGCTGCTGTAAAGATATTATTATGTAATACATGTGCAGCCAATAAATAAATGGTATTGAAGTAAAATAATCACAATAGGTTGGATACGCTGGAGGCGTCGCTTCGATTAAAAATTACTGGCACAAATTATAAAGAAGAAATAGAAGAAAAAAATATAAAAATTCTTACTTTTTCTTTCAACATGCACACTCTCGATTTTTAAAAGCAATCATATGATCTTTTAAAAACTATTTTATATATTATTCAGCCGATTTAATAGCCAACATGTGAGTATGTTTCTGGTAAAATGGAATTTTGTTTATTTTTGCAACTTTTCTAATTATTTTTGTTCTTCTAGATTCCCGATTTCGCAATAATTCATTCGCCATCTAGGGGCAGAAAAGGGAACACAGGTCAAATGCCCTGTTCTTGAAGTCTTTACTTAGAGAAGGGGTATTCCAGTTTCAGTATCTTCCAACACTTTTGCCTAAGTATATATGTTTGTACCGCAAATAAACAAGTGAATTTTCAAAAGTTATTTTCGCATACCATTATTGCATTTTATTTATATTAAGAGCATATTGACGAATTTTGTGGGTGATAATATATGATTCTTACAAGAATCAATTCTCATAGGGCTATGGGTTCTGTTTAGGTTTTTTTATTCATAAATTCTAATAAAATGTTATCCGGATTTTTTTTCTAAAATTCTAACCACTTTAAATGTGTGTTTTATGATTTTTGTTGGTAGATATATATTTATGCGTCACATATTTAAGTATTATTAACTTTGATGGTCGAGAAATCCCTAATAGCCCTATTTTAGATAGGTCCAAAACCTATTTACAAAACCTTTTGTTTTAAATCAGAACCCTGGAAAACCAACAATACTACGATTTCCTTCGTAATCAATCCAGAAAGGTTCCTTTCGTAGGGATTTTGATCTGTTATAAGTGAAAAAATTATTCCATTTTAGTTCCCGTTTATTTCAAGCAGTTCGAACGGCTAAATATGCATTATAGACGACTTAAGTGAAGTTGTTTTGGAAGATATGTCGTAAAAAATGTTCCGCTATGAAAAAGATAAACAGTTCAGGTTTGCAAAATACTGTTACGTTTCTGTTGTTTAACACGTCTCATTTGTGTTGCTGGATGAAAGCAGAAGACCCTGAAATTTTGGTGTGGACATTCGAGCCTCGTTCTGAGCTGCACCTAAACAAGTCTGTTGATCAATGCGAAATTTCGAATATTGACCTACCAGCAACCTAGGACCGTTCACCACTTTTCAATGGTTTTTGCGCAATATCTCTCATGTTTTGGACGCGATCCAGATATGCTTTTGTATGTAGCAAATACAGAATTTTACACAAGTTTTCTGTTATGCGCGAAGTAAAATGTCAGGATTTACGAAAATGCCAGGCCGATGTATTTTTTCGGGCAGGATTTTCCAGCTGTAACTCGCCACCTTTTTCTATTATCCCGAAATATAAATTTTAAGGGCAAACTGTAAGATTCAACTCGCTTTTCAAACCGACTGCTAAGAGCTATAAAGATTACATATGAGCACAAACCTGACTTCATACGTATACTTGTATATGACAGCTTACGCATAGCAGCTCAGTATTTTGCATTCGAGAACCAGTTGCAGGGAGGTTCGGGTAAAAATATCATTTCCGGGATAATTGTTGTTTTAGGGAGGTGGCGACGGTACAGGCGGATTGGACCTAGGTTACTTGTATTTTATGTTTGTCTTCGAGTGTGCAACGCAGTAGAAAATGCCAGAATCCAAATTGTTATACAGAAAGTCTATGCTAAATTAACTATGTTCGATGGCCAACGGTTTGCAGTCGAAACGACACTTGCTATCGGAAATGCCCGAAACACAAATATGCTTATGCACTGTCCACGTCGCCGATTATCGCCCAAGAAGCTTTAGGGTATCAGTGTTTCCAAAACGCTTCATAAGTAAGAAAGGTTTATTAATATACCATACGTGATGTTCACTCTAATGAAAATTTCTTCAGTTTTGTCCGGATTAAAAAAAATTAATTGACTATTTGCAGAAATAGTTGGAGGTGTATTTTTTTATCGCAGTGCCCATAAGCAGGAGAATTGAAGTTAGCAGACAACAAGCCAGCAGACAATAAGAAACTCAAGCTGGCAGACAATAAGGAATTTAAGGTTATTATTCGCGAACACTTCAATATTTGTCAAAACAAAGTGAGTGATAATATGAGTTCTTGAAAGATGTTTTGAGCAAAAAACGTAACAAAGAACATCTACCATATTAAAACACACGTAAACAAAACAACTACAGCAACAACAATAAGAGGTACAAGTATCCGCTATCGATTCCTCACATTTTATGTAATTTAAATAGAAACGTTGCTTATATGTGTTACAAGGAGAGAAACATGTAATTGAACAGCACATCGTCATTGGCAAAATTGAAAATGTGGTCTTTTAATGTGAAAACAGCCTTTGCGGGTCATTATTCCAGGTTTCATCAAAAACTAGAAGCCACGCAGTTCACGATGACATCAGGATAATCTTCTGTTCACTTACTCGTAAACGACCAAAAATTGTTTATAAGTAAATATAAAGAGTTTCTCAAAAGGCTGATTCCGCTAGAGCATAGTGCACTGCATCATGTCTTAGTGTAAACACCATTTTTTAAAACGTAAAATCCAATCATGCTCATTTTCTCAAGAAGTCTGGTTAACGCTGTCTGCTATTGTGGGTTCAACTCCCACAGCGTGCTCGCACAACGATTTCTTGTGCAATAAATTGGCACTCCCCGGTGGTAGCACACATATATAAGCACTACCAGGCAAAAACCACATTAAAAAATAATAAATGAAAAAAAATGCTCAATTTTTTTATACTTTCAAATGTTTATTTGGCCGATTTGCGAGCTGGCACGTAGTAGTTGATACTAGCCGCCAAAAGGCAGCTTTTTTATTTAAGGACAATTTTGAAAAAAAGAATCGCTCCACTCCAATTTATCTTCGTTGACAGACATTACAATTGAGGGTGAGTGCATTGTGACATGCTCTCAGTTCCTAATTGCAGTCGGCGAAAAGTGCAATTGAGAATGAGCGGCTCATGACATATTCTGAGTTACTAATTGCAATTGCGAGCAGCGAATGTTAATTGCAATATAAATTGCAATGTCAACAGTTCGTCGTGATATGTCGCAAATTCCAATTAAGAATAACATGCAATTAGTGTCACTGACTAAAGGTAATCACTAACCACGATATGTCAGAGCCTGCAGACAATAAGGGAGGGGAGTTTATTTTTCGCTGTCAAACACTCATATGACCGATTTGCCAGATGATACTTGGCAGAAATTTGTAGGGCACATGTACGCTTTCGATGGTATAAAACTTTTTGCGGCATAAGGCTCGGGGGTGCGGACGGGTGCCCGGGCTCCCGGGCAAAACTAAATTTTTAAAGAAATTCTCCAGAAAAATCGCTACAATTTTTTTATTTGACCGATTTCCTCAACCAAACTTGGCTCAATTATGCGGCACTAATATGCAAACAAGATGGTGAGGTAAAAAATGCGGCACAAGGTCAGACCTTGGTGGGCAGCCATTTTGAATTTTTTTTAGCCAGCAGACTATAAGGAAGGGGGGTTTATTTTTCGCTGTCAAACACTCATATGACCGATTTGCCAGATGATACTTGGCAGAAATTTGTAGGGCACATGTACGCTTTCGATGGTATAAAACTTTTTGCGGCACAAGGCCCAGGGGTGCGGACGGGTGCCCGGGCTCCCGGGCAAAACTAAATTTTTAAAGAAATTCTCCAGAAAAATCGCTACAATTTTTTTATTTGACCGATTTCCTCAACCAAACTTGGCTCAATTATGCAGCACTAATATGCAAACAAGATGGTGAGGTCAAAAATGCGGCACAAGGTCAGGTCGGGGTGGGCGGCCATTTGCATGCACGCAAACTGTAACTGGAAAAACTGATCAAGAAAATGGCTTCGCAATTTGTGATGAAATTAGCCATAATCAAGAGGGCAGTCCTTTAACTGAACACAGACTGAAAGAAATTTCACACTGTAATATTTCTAAGGAACATTGTGATGTATCGGCCTCGAGTATGCATGAAACTTCTGGTGAAAATGTTACTTGTGATGGAATTTACCAAAACCCGAAGTGCCATACGCTAACTGAAGATAAACTGAATGAAATTTCCCATAATAATATTTTAAAAGAATATTGTAGTGTGTCTGCTTCGAAAAAGCATGAAATTCCTTCAGAACTTTTAAATCATGGATACAATGAGTTGTTGGATATTTCAAAGAATGCCACTGAAACCCCCAATGAAAATGAAAAAAATTGCCTTTTTCAAATACACTGTTCGAAGAGATTCTCGACACAAAAATATCAGAAAAATTTGTATTAGGTAAGGTTGAACCAGAAACCTACGAATTCAAAATAGAAACAAAAAGCTGGATTTCAATTTATGACCAGCGTAAGGGTCGGACTCTGCCTAAAAACGAATGGCAGCAACTTTTTCTTGGTGGTTTAAAATTGCACAATAAAACATGTGTTTTCAAGTTTGAATATCATAAAGTATTTATTTCTAATGAAAGAAAAACAAAGGCACCTCTATTTACTGCAAAAGCTAGTTGTTTATTTAAAGACTGCCCTCTAGCTGTTATTCTTAAAATGTTTAATCATCAAGAAGTACAGGTAGTGCATAAAGATAACAACATTAAGCACGACATCGGAGGAAGACATGCAAGACATATCGTTAGTTCTGAAAGAAGGAATTTAAAGGAACTTTTTGCAGCTGGTAAAAAGCCACTGAAGCATTTCCAGGAAAAAATGAACGAAAAAACTGGGGAGGAAATATTTGCTGGTAATATGGACGGAATAGGTGGATCGCTCAATACTTTGCAAAAAATTTCTAGTGAAAGTAGACAAAAACACAGGGTCTTGCTTGACACTTTTCAAGGCTTAATTGCGCTAAAAGCTGAATACGAAAAAATACTTTCAAGTAAAAAGGCTTTGCCAGGTTTTTTTCACGGTATAAGCCTTGATCCACGTTTTGTTTTTATGTGGTCATACTCAAGTGCAATAATTTGGCATGAGCTTTGTCGTCGTGATGCTGCATTTTTAGATGCAACAGGTAGTGTTGTGAGACGAACTGGAAACGGAAAACAATTTCTTTATTATGAGATATCATTTCAAAATCCAATTCCTAAAAAAAATTCAATACCTATTGCCGCAATGATTAGTGATTCACAATCCTGGACAACAATAGCACATTTTTTAACCGCTTTTAGGGCATCCGAGCAAAAAGTTTTTGGCTACAACAACTTATCTTTACCAATTCAAATAAACATAGATTGGGCAATGGCGAGCATTAAGGCAATTTTACACAGTTTGAATAAGGAGGATCTTTTGGACTATGTAAATTGAGCTTGGAAAATAGTGACAGGTGATACAGGAGAGAACGATTTAAAAAAAAAACTGTCATAAGAGTGTGTTTAAGCCATTTCATGCACAGAATTTCTAAAAAATTCACAATTCGGCATGAGAACTGTAGCGTTGCTAGCTAATTGCAAAAAACTTAGCGAGGCATCCGAAATAGTTTTTGACGCAGGCGTTGTCATGTGTAGTAAGTACGTAACGGACCTCTGTGAATTTAGCAATTGGGCAAAATCCGTTATGGCGTCAGTTGAAAAAAGTATTATGCAAAATGACGAAGCATGCGGGAAAGAATTAAATACACTGGCTCTGAACAATCGATATAAACCGGAATTTATGAATATTTTGAGTAAGCAATACCTTTCTTGTCTTCCAGTTTGGGGCGATTTGCTTCTTGGTGATCTTAAACGGCATTCAGAAAATTACAGCGAGATGAATCTTCCTTTAGATTCTGTACCATATCACTATCTTTATTGTTCCGCTCATATCCCCTCAAAACTAACGTCAATAGCTGAGGCCAGGTTCAATGTTGTAAAACGTGTCGATCTAAACGGGCAGTCTCAACTACGGCTAGATGATTTTATTGGTGTAATGTTTGAAAATTGGCACGCAATTCATAAAACTGTGGGTGAGTCAGCTCTAAAAACTGATAAACTGCGCAAAGATACTGTTGAAATAGACTCCAAGCCCAAGGCAGAATTGAGGGAGGAATGGAACAAACGCAAGCCTGAACCCAATCAACTTAAGCAAAACAAAGGAAAAGGAAAATTCCATCAGCCTCCAAAGCAACCATTACCTGTTTTTGAAGTTCTAAAGAAAACAATGAAATCGAAACAGGATACTATTTTCAAATCAAGGGCGCAAGCTCAGCAAAATTCACTTAGGAGACCAAGTTTTGATACTTCGATATTAAATAAATTTTGCAAATTGCCTAATATTCAAAATAACTGTTGGTTGAATGCTCTTATGCAAGCGTTGGCGCCTACTTATATGGTAACAAAAATTTTATGTAAAACAAATTTTGCCACTTTGATAAGACCCTTGAAATATCTCCTGAGAATATGGTATTTTTTGCGAACCAATGTTGATTCTTCGGTGTCCAAAGATTTTCTTTTTGAACTGTTTGCTAAACCATCAAATTCTCGGGAAACTTTACCAGAAAGGTTCACCAACGAGACAGAAAATGATTCCCATGATTTTTTTGTTCTGTAATTACACAACTTCTACATAATATTGGTTATTCCACCACTGCGGAAAGAATTAGAACTTGTTATTCGTGCGGCCACACAGACCAAACCAAAATTCCTGAACATTTTGTTCAGATTTCGGCTCTTGATAATACTGCAACGGTTCAAAAACTGCTCGATACAAACTTTGGTGAGAAAAAGGGGGAAGCACATTGTCATATCTGCAGGCGGAATACCGATGCAACGTTCAAAACCCGCTTCACTCAAGTACAAAATACTATTTTGATTACAATTAATATAACTGTTAAAATGAACAACATGATTGTTAAGAATTCAAGGCCAATAGAATTAAACGAATACATACATTTCAATGACAAACACGGTTTCGAAACGTCGATGTTTGCCTTAAAATCTATTGTGTCTCATCATGGAAAATCTGTCTCTACTGGTCACTACACTGCCTCCATTATAAGCAGAGCAAGTGGCGAAGTGGCATTGGCCTATCTCAGTGATATGAGTGAGCCACAGTGTGAAGTAGTTAATGGAACTTTCAATACCTCGGTCCAAAAAGGTGCCTATCTGTTAATCTATGAGCATTGTGATCACACAGTTTCTATTCCACGATTTGTAGCTCCGCTACTTAAAATATTATCAGTCAGCAAATCGGTGCAAAATGTGAAACTAAAAAGTAAATTAGATTTATTGGGCAATTTCGAACAGGAGTCATCTAATATTGAAATTCAAGAAATTGAAATATTACTGAAAACTGCCAAAAATGAATACGAGTTTGAGTTACTAGCTGAACTGGTTCACAAGGCGCTTACTGGAAAATTTGGCTCGTTAGTTGAAAATCATCGGTTTACCTACCTACGACAAGTACTGGAATTCTTAGCATGCAACACCGGGATTGATCAAGATTTACCTCAAAACGCCTTATTTGGATTTCATTCTTGGAACGGTCTGGAATGCATTTGCAAAAACGCTTTGGAATGGGGTAAAATGATTCATGTTTTAGCATTAGACAGTCTGGATCCATCGACCTTAAAACTTTCCGTTGACAAAGAATTAAACAGTAGTAAGGCACCTCTTCAATGTGGTAAATGTCAGATCGATATGGGTACAAATTATCCGTATATTAGACTGGTACATAGTAGTTTATTGGTATGCTTAAAAAAATTGAATTTAAAATCGCTTTCCAAAACAATCGACTTTAATAGCATAATCAAAGATGCCTATCCCTTAACAGCAGACACGTTTGAGGTAAGTACTATTTTGTTATTGTTTGATAACAATCCGTGGACAATTTTTAGGCGTCTTATGGAACCGAAATCGGATAACCAATTTGAAGAAATATTGATTTCCGGTGAGATAAAAAGTGCGGGTAAAAAAAGAGTCGAAAATTACACAACAGGTTGTGATACAGCTATTGTTGTTTTAGATCGCAAGCATTACTCCTTACGGTTTCAGCTTTCCAAAGAAGGATTTTCCATAAAAAAATAATCTGTCTGAAACCCCTCTTAAAAGTTTTTGCAACAAAATTGATGGATTTAGTGGAAAAATTTGGGCGTACCATGTGACTGAAAGAATTTTGAAAGATATTCTGACCTACGAAAAGTGGTTTTTCTCAGACGCCTTAAGCATTTATTTTGATTTGTTATCAAGATCGTCACCAAGGAAGACCATCGCAGCACCAGCAGGTTGGTTTAATCAATACTACTTTGTAAATAGCAACCCAAACCAACCAAAAATGTACAAGTTTCATTTATTTGCACCAGAAATAAACGTCAGGTTATCAAGTCTGTAAAATAAACATTTTATGGAATAGTTGGAAAGCGACAGTTCTGGAATAGGAAGTGACGTCATCAGACCCCCCTGCCCCCTAGGAATACTATGTACCAACCCCCCTCCCCCAGGACCTGTTAATCATGTGTCATGTGACCCCAACCCTATATGAGGAATGTTTTACCGAACATTAACCTTCCGGCCTGAATGGCTCACTTGGTAGAGCAGAGGACTCGTAAGCGGACCCATGATCTCAAGGTCGGTTGATCGATCCCGCCCTCGGGCATCACTTTCACCTTCCGCCACATGATGGGACCCCCCTCCCCCCGTGGGGACTTCCACCATCTGTCTATCATACCATGGGTACCCCCCTAGACAAAGTGAAAGATTGGTTATTCTATGGAAAAAAGGAAGTGAAAGATTGGTTATTCTTTGGGAAAAAAGGAAGTGAAAGATTGATTGGAATACACATGGGGACGAATTGGCAAAAGAGTCGTGGTAAGTGACATTTTTTGGTGACTTTTGTGACTCTGTGACATTATGTGACATCATGTGACCATGTCACATCATATGGCTACGTGACTATGTAATTGCTATGTGAGCATAATTAGTCTAAAGTATGTATGTCATTATCAGATGATTCACCACATCTGCCTGTGTAGCTCACTTGGTAGAAGCGAGGACTCGTAAGCAGAAGATTGGTGGTTTGATCCCGGCTCGGGACAAACTTTTTTTGGTTTACTTTTGTGACTATGTGACATCATGTGACATTATGTAACACTATGTAACATTATAGAACATTATGTGACATTATGTGACATCATGTGACTTTATGTGACTCTGTAACATTATGTAACATTTTATGACTCTGTAACATTATGTAACATCATGAAAACATCCTGTAGCATTATGTGACATTATGTGACTCTGTGACATTATGTGACATCATGTGACTCTGTGACATAATTTTTTTAACATAGTAACTATATTTCTATGTCTATTTTCACTAATAATATTTAATTAGTCATATTTCAGTGGTTCTACAGTAACCACACACACACAGCGTAGGAATAAGTACATGAAAGACCTCAGAGCGTGGGAACGATCAATAAATTTCAGAATGCACTAATTCAGAGCGTGGGAAAACGATCGATAAATTTCAGAGTGCACTAATTCAGAGCGTGGGAAAACGATCGATAAATTTCAGAGTGCACTAGTTCAGAGCGTGGGAAAACAATCGATAAATTTCAGAGTGCACTAGTTCAGAGCGTGGGAAACGATCAATAAATTTGAGCAGGAATGGGATTTTCCCCAAGCTAAGTCTAATATTATGCTTTATGTTATAGTAGTGCGAAAATGGTGGTTCTAGACCTACTTTAGCAAATTTAGTTTTTTTATAACATATGAAATATAAAATAAGTTTAAGCATTTTACCATGCTACTTATTCGAATGTTCTAAAGTAACAGTAGTGCAAAAATGGTGCTTCTAGATCAACTTTAA
Organism: Protula sp. h YS-2021; assembly: GCA_949752745.1. Lineage (NCBI taxonomy): Eukaryota > Metazoa > Annelida > Polychaeta > Sabellida > Serpulidae > Protula > Protula sp. h YS-2021. The sequence continues at coordinate 99,290,966 of OX457025.1, read as the reverse complement.
CAAATGTAGTTTTTGATAACATGTGATATATAAAATAAGTTTGAACATTTTACCATGCTACTTATTCGAGTGTTCTAAAGTTATAATAGTGCGAAAATGGTGGTTCTAGACCAAATTTACCAAATTTTATTTTTTGAAAACATATTATGCTTTTCTTTTCTTAATGCTTTCAGGTATCGTCAGAACACATCGCTCTACGCTAGATGTCTCTGTAGTATGGCAATGAGTGTAACCTACATTTCATCATATCAGTTTAAGCAATTGACGTGACAACAATGGCATCTAATTCAGACACATCAGTCTTCAGTCATGATTGTAATGTGACATTTCCATCTTTGGATTTGTTCGTAGCACATACATGTAAGCAAGCCAAGATGAAACGTGCTTATGAAGTGTTTGTTGAGAAGATTGAAGCCAAGAGACGAAAGACGGTACAAGATGGTATTGACAGACCTGATCCGTTCCTCTGCTGTGAATGCATTAAAATATTTCCACCTATGGATGCGTTTGAGACACATGCATGCATACCACCTGAGATGGAAAATGTATCTCATGAAGAACATGTTTCAAAGAAACAAAAGACAGGACAAGTAGGGAGAGGTAGAAGGGTTAGTCTGGGTGAAAACGCGCAGGAAAGACGGTTTGAGTCTGGGGATGGATCGGATTTACTGCTTGAAATGCGACAGCAAGAGAACCTTATCAAGGCACATTTGTTGGAGACCTTAAACTATGGAATGAAATGGTACATGCGCGCTTCAAGAAACTGACGGCGAATGCTGAAGGTGTTATGGTAGAACAAGTTGATAATGCCTTTATCAGCAGTCCAACATATACAGCATACAATCCAGCAGATATTGAGAAGCCTATAAAGAATTGTTTACTAAGTTTGATGAACATGAGCGACAAGGTTCTTGCTGGGTGTTGGATAACATATTGTACATTAAAGTACATGCAGCTACGTCAGCGTCACTGGATGCGAAAAGTTTTATTCCACTGTCGAAGAAAGTGAAGAATACGAAGGGTGCATTAAACATTCAGAATGACGACAACAAGTGTTTCTTACGGTCTGTATTGGCTCATCTTCACCCTCATAACGACAACCCACATCGCGTGAATCAATACAAACCATTTGAGAAGGAATTAAAGGTGGAAGGTATGACATTTCCAACACCGATTACGGACATTCCAAAATTTGAAAAGGAGAACGATGTATCCATCAAGGTGTTTCGATATGAACATGATGTAGTTGTTCCAATAGAACTGAGTCGAAACACCAGTGCGAGAGAAATCAACTTACTTTTGGTTAGCAATGACAAGAAAAGGCATTACTGCCTCATCAAGAATTTCCGCAGACTTATGTCTTATCGATCAAAACATGATGGAGCAGCTTTTTATTGTTTCAACTGTCTTCATGGGTTTATGCGACAAGAACTTTTAGATGAGCATCGTGAAGTGTGTGGCAAGCATGGAGCGCAGCGTTTATCATTCCCCAAGGAACCCTTCATCAAGTTTAAGAATGTAGCCAAACAACAGCGAGCACCGTTTGTGATTTATGCTGACTTTGAATGTTTCACGCAAAAGCATGAAGAAGGAGACAAGTATCAACATCATCGTCCAAACAGCTTCGCCTATGTAGTTGTTAGTCAGTACGACACACGTGCACCAGTCGTGTACCGAGGAGACAACGCCGTAAAGGTCTTTTTAGACCATATGGTGAATGAACGTGATCGTATTGTGCGTGGTTTAGAGCGGCCAAAGGAAATGGTGATGACTCGTGAAGACAAAGAGAATTTCAAAAACGCTATCGATTGCTACATTTGTCATGAGCCTCTAGGAGCAGATCGTGTGAGAGATCATGACCACATCAATGGCAAATATCGCGGAGCTGCGCATAGTGAATGGTACATGCAATTCCGACTTAGAAAGGATCGGCAGGGGGATAAAGATTCTTTTATCATTCCTGTGTTTTTCCACAATTTAAGAGGCTATGTCATTTGATAATGGAGTAAATTGGGAAATTCAAAGATGAAACAGTCATCCCCAACACCATTGAGAAATATATTGCATTCATCATCCATGAGCAATCTGAAATTCACAGACAGCTTTCAGTTCATGAGTACCTCTCTACAGAAGTTGGTATCCAACCTGGCGGCAGAAGGGAAAGATAACTTCTACAACATGACCTCTCACATTCACGATAGTGACCAACAAGATTTGTTGCTGAGAAAGGGAGTGTACCCCTATGATTACGTGGACGAGCCATCCAAGTTTACTGAAACGCAGCTACCATCAAAGGACAAGTTTTATAGTCAGCTTAGCGAAGAGGACATTAGCGTTGAGGATTATGCGCATGCCCAGAAGGTGTGGAATACATTCAACTGTACCACATTTGGTGAATACCACGACCTGTACCTGAAATCGGATGTGCTACTGCTAGCTGACGTGTTTGAAAATTTTCGTCAAGTATGCCTCAGCACGTATGAATTGGATCCTGCTCACTACTATGCAGCGCCAGGACTGTCGTGGGATGCAATGTTGAAAGCGACAAAGGTGAAGTTGGAATTGATCAATGACATTGACATGTACCAAATGGTTGAGCAAGGTATACGTGGAGGAATATCTGTGATCACACACAAGCATGCGAAAGCAAATAAACCCTACGTAGCAGATTACAATTCTGAGATACCAAACAACTACCTGATGTACCTCGACGCAAACAACTTGTATGGCTGGGCCATGTCACAAAGCATGCCACAAAGAGGATTTATGTGGGTGAGCGAGCCAGAATCCATCGACTTTATGGATGCAGCTGAAGATGATGACATTGGATTCATTTTGGAAGTGGATTTAGAATATCCAAATTCAATCCATGATAGTCATAATCACTACCCAGTGGCTCCAGAACGGCAATGTGTCAAATTTGGAGAATTGTCAGAGTACAGCCAGAAGCTGCGGAAAGATCTAAATACCTAACTTGTCTGACAAGACGAAATGTGTACTTCATTACAGGAATTTACAACAGTACGTCTCACTGGGGTTGAAAGTCACTAAAGTACATCGCGCCATCATGTCTGAACAGAGCAAATGGCTAGCAAAATACATTACATTGAACACAGGAAAGAGAAAATTGGCCAAGAACCCATTTGAGAAAGACTTCTTCAAACTGATGAACAACTCAGTGTTTGGCAAAACCATGGAAAATGTGAGAAAGTGAATCAATGTTGAACTTGTTCACAAGGAAAAGCGATTCAAGAAACTTGTGGCCAGACCTTCTTTCCACAAATTCAACATTTTCAACGAAGCTGTGACCGCTGTACATTTACGCAAAGTGGATTTGCTTCTGGATAAACCCATTCAAGTTGGCTTCACCATTCTCGACCTCAGCAAAGTGCTTATGTTCAACTTTCATTACAACTACATCATTGTCAAGTATCCCAATGCCAAGCTGTTGTTCAGCGACACTGACCGTCTATGTTACGACATAGAAACGGAAGATATCTACAAGGATATGCAGCAAGATGCTGACCTGTTCGACACAATCGACTATCCGCCAGATCACTTCCTTCATTCCAACGTGAACAAAAAAGTGCTTGGGAAAATGAAGGATGAGACGGCAGGCATCCCCATTGAAGAGTTTGTTGGACTCAGACCGAAAATGTACAGTTTATTGTGTGGTGGGAAAGAAAAACATACAGCTAAAGGCATCACTCGAGCTTGCCAAAGACACATTAAACATGTACAGTATAGAGACAGTTTGTTCAAGAAAACTCAAACGATGGCTACAGGACACATTATTCGAAGTCATAGTCACCAGCTTTTCTCAGAGAAGATGAGGAAAGTAGCCCTCTCCCCATATGACGACAAGCGATATGTGCTGAATGATGGCTATTCCACCTTAGCGCATGGACATTACAAGGCTGTGATATAAAAGGGAGAGGTCCTCCAACGTAAGAGTTATTTGAGGTGTGAACATTGAAGCGTTGACATGGAATTTGAAAGTCATAAGAGATCTGCAACTGATATGGATACTCTTGCTGATACAGTTAAAGACTTACAAGTTAAAAATAGTACCACTACCGTCAAGAAATTGAAAGAGGAGACGGCACCAACACCACAGTCGTGGGATGGAATGCTTTCTCTAGGAAACGGAAAGTACATTAAAATTATGAAACAAAGTAATGAAGGAGTGGTAAACATTCGCAAATACCTCAGAGATGAGGGGACTGGAAGAAACCGTCCTACGAAAAAGGGTATTTTGCTGACAATACCTAAATGGAAAATGTTGAAGAAGCAGGGGAAAGAAGTGGATAAAAGGCTTCGAAGACAAGAAGACGGCGCATAACAAGGTATTGTCACCATGAATGCACTCGTGTTTAACGGTGGTGCTTCCTTGCTGTGAATGATAGCAATGAAGTGATAATAAGTTCTACTAATCGGTTTAAACCTGAAGTGTGGAAAGACTTTAAAAACATACCGCATGATCCTGGGTTTGAACGTAGACTTGAAAATAAAGTTGAAGTGTTAGTGGTTGAACATGATTCTGGCATACGTGTTAGATTCTGGAAAAATCTTTTACAGGATTATCCAGAGGATTATGATGGAGTTGTACCAGATACTCCATATTCAGATTAGATTGTTTTTGATATGAAGAATTGGCGCGCAGTCTTAGGATTCCTAGAAGCTGCTCACTCTTCACCATCTTGCGAGCATAAAAACGTCTTTGCAGACAAGGAGACAGCTCATGGTTGATCTGACTGTTGAACGAGATGGAAGACTTTTTGTTGGATTATGAACCCATTACAAAAGGATTCTCATATCTGAGAAACTTATGTGATGACATTGTGTTAAGAAATTTTGGAAAGTATAACATTCTATCACCTGACGAACAATCTGTGTTGAAAGACCATCTAGAGAAGTTCAGGATACCTGGCTTTCTCCTTATACTCTCAGAGGATTTAGAAGTGCGTGTGACTGAGAACTGTCTAGACGTGTTTGTACGATTTCGCCAATATGACGGGCTTACAGAACGCTACGACTACATCACCCTCAACACAGTGGAATGGTACGCTCTGTTACAAGCATTGGATTGGAAAGAACCTGACGCTTGAATTCAAAGAGGAAGGAGTGCAACTCATGCGGGGCACCAAGTCCATTGAGCTGACACATCCCATGTGTGTTATGGTGATGGACATTGACATGAATGATCATGGATATGAACTGAAACTGTCTGAACATGAAGATGTTAAAATAATAAAGTTTGGTAATGGACAGTGTTACGCTAGTTTTCATAGCATTTACAAACGTGGGTGTAATGTCTATGATACATATATTAATTTAGATTGGTATGAATGGCATTTGTTTATCGATGTATTGAAGGTATTTGTGAAATAAAAGTTTAATGTAAAATAGATTGGTTGAAATGTAAAATAGATTTGTTGAAATGTAAATAATGTATAGCACAATAAAAAAGAAAATTTGTATTAAACTGTCTTGTTTATTTACAATATTCATAATACAATGAACAATTACCAAATACTTAACTAATACAACTTAACTAATACAACATCAATAAAATAATTGTTTATAATGTCTATATACAAAATCCTTTACAACAAAATCACCATCACTTCTTCTTAATACATCAATGATTTCATAAGGACTATGTCCTCAAGCTCTTTGAATTATATAATACACACAGTAAAATCCACATGTAGATGATATCGGTGTTTGTAATGGAACTGAATTATAAATGAAATTGAACTTTAAAAGTTATTCAAACGACTGTCTATAGGTAAAAGTCCATAAGAGTCAAAATATTCTGCAGGGTCTTCGTCATAATATACTGCCACCCAATACTCTCCTGACTCATCATGATCGTCTGTGTTGATGACATAGGCGCCGCGTTGTAAAGATGGTAACTGGTCCATGGAAAACACGCCTTGAAACAAGTCTTTTGTGGCGACATCGCGAGATAGGATGGCTTCTATATGCTTCGTGTTCATGACTGGTAGTCGAATTGAATGCTACGATTTGCACTTATTTCAACAATGTTATCAAATTCAGCATACACTATAACATTGACTGTATTTTTCAAGGCACCAGCAAATTTCATTTCTAGTCGCGAATTCCCATGTTTGATAAGGGCATAATGATCATCACCATCATAATCAGGTGTTAAGTTAAAAGAAAATAAAGCATAATCTCTAGGCCAATCTTCCTGTTTTATAATGGAACTTTTCTCACCATTCAATCTATCAAAAGATTTGTAAAGAGTTTCAAAAGCATCAAGATATTTGCCTCGATTTATCTCAAGCTTGAGAGGTTTGGATAGGACTAGTTCACCATTCGTGTAAAGTTGCATAAAGTTAAGATAAAAATGATCAAAATTGTATGGATTTCTCAATACTGTTCCACCAAAGGATTCATTATGAACCAGTCCAATGACAATACGTTTTGGTAATTGGCTTAAAAAGATGTTATCTTTCACAAAAGATTGAAATCCAGCTCGAATAGCTAAAATTTTACATTCTTTTCTATTAATAATAAACTTAGCACGAGTTTTCATCAATGCATCTGTACGCCCTAACTGAATACCTGCAATAACCCTCACTTTGCGAATGCTTCAAAACGCATCTCTCACTTCTACTTTAAAACCATTATTTGCAGCCATTAATACATATTCATCTTTTTGTCTATGTAAACGTAATTTCATACTAATACCATTTGGAAGATAGCGATCTTGCTCAAACAAATCTACCCTTAAATCACCCTTAAGCATAAACTCACGGCTTAGACGTGTATGCAAATAACGATTATGTAAACCGTTATTTCCTGCTTGAGATAGATCACCACCTTCAACATTTACATGAAAAGCTGATACATATCTTTCATGATTAGCTCTTTTCACCTGATGACTATTCATTGACCTAGCAGTATCCTTATACATGAGAGGCATAGAGCGCTCAGAATGGAGACTTTCTTCCGAGTCATGAATGAGATGAGATATGATGCTGGTATAACCATGGGTATTGTTACTATGTGATACCAAACGATCATTTAGAAATAATTCAATATTGGACCATAACCCATTAAGCAAATCATTAATGCATGATACGTTATCATCTACATCACATGGAGTTCCATCAGCCTTTACAATACAACATGCAATATGAAGTTTACTGTTCTTTAAATCTAGATATTCTTCTGTACTCGCAGGAATGTAGAATTCTATTGGAGCACCCTCTATAATGGTAGTCAGTGGTTGATAGTCAACATTATAACTTTTTTCTACAGCAGTTTGCGTTGGTGGTATGCGAAATCATTCTAATGGAGAAAGACTATATTCACAAGAATGATTATAAATTAAAGACATGATTAAAAAATATCTTTCTTATATTTTGTTGATGTTATCCGTTTAGCTGCCTTTCTCCTTCTGACAGGTTTTGCTGGTTGCGCTCTCTTTTGTCCTCCTAACACATCACCAATTACACGTTGTGCTACTCGGCCTGTAACATCTTTCGCGACATCTTTTGCAGCCTTTCTAAAATGTGGTGCAACGATTTTAAGCAGTGGAATAGCAGTGGAATAGCTTTGCGAGCCAATGATCCCAATATTGAACCAATACCATCCCCATATTGTATTCGTGCTCCTTTAAATCCTGGTAATTCCCCACCCACTTGATGAAGAAAATGGTTGCAATATGCCGACAAATCGTGTGTATATGCTTTCATAATGCTTTTGGTCGAAAATGAAGCTTACATATCACTTTCCCAGTTTGAAATGAAACATTATGACCTGTTACATCCTTAATATTCATTTCTATTGTGTCAAATTTGAATGTGTTTACAGGGACGTAATGAGGTTCTTCATAAGTTTTCATAATAATATCACCATCATCCCCTTTAATGGGAACAGAACGCAGTAAAGGAACATTTATAATCTCCTACTACTTGTGGCTCACAAATACTACAGTACACATAAAGCGTATAAAACCCATGTTTCACATCCGATTGATGTTCAGCAGGACCGGATTCTTTATACCATTTATCTGGCATAAATCTCAGCTAATCCAGTAGAAAAGACAATATCATAATCATCCCTCAAAATATGATGACTCAACTTTTCAACTAATTTTATCATACTTTAACTGAATAGGGTTTGCATTAATAGATTTTTGTAATTCTTCATTTATTGCACTACATATTTCAGGTATGGATCTGTAGTAACCATATGGAATGGTAACTGCATAAAAGACTTCTAATGATGATCAATAATGAAGAGTATAGTCTATTCCTGGCCTAATTGTCGTCCATGTGTGTGGGTATTGACTTTCCGCTAAGGCTACTTCATATTTCCTTTCAAATATAATGTACGAGGTAAACGAAATTGATAAGTAGAAGCCTTATAAGTCGTTCATACTAGCATTGCTAGGTAAAGTAATGTAAAAACTGGTTGACTCCATGATGACTAAATCGTTTATGTGATGTAGATAGACTAGATGTGTCTATACATTACTTCATGTTTGACACTCGTCATCTACACTGTCTACATTGTTGTCTAAATTGCTATCTATATGATCTACATTGGTATCTACTACTTCTCCTTGACAACAAGCACTGACACACCTAATTTTTACCACAATAGTATTTTTATTTCCATTTTCTTTACAACAACAACTCCATAACTCTTTAATCCATGTCAAAAAGTTTCCCATCCTTCTGGAAACAACCTTTGTTGACGTTGTTGTATCTCTTTTGTAATATCTTCACGAGTTGTCTTTTTGTCAATAACAGTTTTTGAAATATTAGCGTCTACAATTTCCTCAATAAAATGCTTCCAACCATGCAGTGGTTCTCGTCGTTCTTTTCTTCTTGTAGAAACCAATGCTTCTTTCAACAAATCAATAATGTTGGAATTTGTAATGACAGTACCCGTTTTTAAAACAAGTTCATTTTTATCTGTCCATCTCGTACCATATTTCTTAAGTTCTGCCAGAAGTTGTGTTAGTTTTACATGATAAATAGGTTGAAATTAGTTTAGAAACTGTTTTGACTTTTCTGATTTTTCTGGTTTGCATGATGTAACAGACTTTTGTCGTTGTTGTTGCCACTGAATTGTTCGTAAATGACGGCCAAGAACTTGAGACATTTCTATTGCCTTTTCACGAGTTCGTTTCCCACGTAAAAGTTTATTCACTTTCGTTTTAATTTCACCATCTTTTCCCTTCTTTTCTAACAATATTTTATATTCATATTCAGGAATGAGGACCATTTTCATAGTATGTTTCATTTTAGCAGCAACTGAGCTAACAAGGGTGTAAAGTTTTGATATCATGGCCAAACGTTAAGTGAATGATGGTTATTTGACATTATGGCCAAATATAACCCACGTGTTAATGGCTATGTTATTGAACATTCTGAGGCTATAAATACGGATTTTTCCATTTTCTCATTCTTTAACACGTGAAACTTGAAGGAAGAACATCTAATATTTTTGGCTGGGCTGTTCTGCGAGGTTCGTAAATTTATTTAGATGTTTGGTATTTAACTTGGGTAAATGGCTACAAGTGTGGACGATAATAGGTGAAATTCATTTATCACGGTTAATTATTTCACGGTTAACTAGTTTAATGAATATTTTGTCATTATATTCGCTACCGTTTCATATTATAAATTGTTCTTGGCCACTTAAATACTTTGTCAATTACTGAATTAGTGTAATTTTACTTTTTGACAGTTGCGTCGGTATACTATTGCCGATTTTGACTTTCATTTAATTTAATATAGTGAAACGGTTTGAAACATGGGATGTTTAACTTGTTTTATGGGGGTCATTTGCAATGAGTTTTGTGTTATTTACCTGGTCAGGGTCAGATGTCAGCCCAAAGCAAGTTGTTGGTGCTTCCTATAATGCTGTACATAACCTTATGAGGGTCGACTTCAACATGATGGACTTTCGTATTGTGAAGGGGCTTTAAGGCCGTATTTGCGGTAGGTTTGAATCGTATTTGGAAGGGTTTTAACCATGCTGTCGATTCAGTTGTGTATATTGGTGTGAAAGTGCGATCACGACTAGTTGATTTAAGTCACGTAGTCATGGCCTAGTCACGTGACTAGGGTCCCGTGACTAGGGTCACGTGACGTGAAAAGTCATGTAGTACCTCTACGTGATGCGGCTGATGAGTACTTTCAGAAAATAATGATCATTCGCGTCAATTGACTGTGGTATTCGTGTTAATATCTTGAATTTTTTGATACAATACTTTGTGCTTATTTTCACGCACTTATGCGGTGAATGTTTATTTATTTATTTATTGGTTGTATGCAGTGTCTAGGAACATTTAATGGAGTTAGGAGGCAAAAGTTAATATTTTGCCACGTTGATTTCCGCACTAATCCCTATAATAATTTATTATTATTTAAATTATTTATTCATTAATTTTGTTATTGCAGTTTTACCTGCCTTCTCTGGGTCAATGCAATAAAGCTGAGTAAAACCGACGGCATTTTTTATTCGAAATCGCTATCGCTCGCTACAGTAAAACGCAAACGAATCGATGACAACCGTTCAGTGACGTGACATTCGAGATGTTTTGGCGCGACTTCTCCGCGTGACCTTCGAGATGTTTTGGCGCGACTTCTCCGCGTGACCTTCGAGATGTTTTGGCGCGACTTCTCCGCGTGACCTTCAAGATGTTTTGGCGCGATTTCTCCGCTTGACCTTCATGATGTTTTGGCGCCTCTTTCCAATGACTTTGAGTGTCTTAGAACTATAGTGAACCTATTCAAGAATTCATGGTACGTTGATAAACAGACACGATTGTCATTCCAGGTATTTTGAACATTAATGAACCTTTTAGAATAAAATATTATGTACTGACGAACTGTTTTGAATCATGACCAGTCATTGATTAGGTAGTTTTCGCGTCTGCGAGCGCATGTGATTAATGTTATTTTGAATATTTTTTTTTGTGTCATTTTGTTTTGAAATAGGGTTAGACGGTGAATTTAATGGGGCAACGCTAAATTATTATTATTATTATTATTATTTTTTTTTTTGGAAGGGTTCCCAATTTGGGGTTTATTTCTGGGGCTATATACTTGGGGCTATATAACATATTTTATTAGCACAAGTCCGTATGTTGAGGTCGAGTTACCCGGTATAGTTCATAGAATGATAGCTAGATGGCAATTTTGGTAGCTGGAGTTCCACTCAAATTTTAGTGTCTCTGGGTGATAGCCAGATTACAATTTTGCCAGCTAGAGTTTCGCCCACGAACTTGGAAATGTGTCAGTTTGCGTGTTATGTACCTAGTGTTTATATTAGTTTGTTCGTTCATTGACACAACTTAATACTGACACAATTTAACATTCAACAGTCATGTCAGGTAGTAAGTCTAAGGCAGACTTGAAGTTCGAAGGTGTTGAAATGAGTGACCCACAGTGTCAAACTACTGAGGTAGTTGAAGCAAGCAATGGTGTGATTGAAAGTACAGATGTGCCTGTGTGTGGTGAGTCAGTGGTGAGTAATACTGAACGTGGTAAAGGTACAAGGGCACGCATACCTACCGAAAAGGGTCGAGAGTATAACATTGCGCGTGTTACAAAGTTGTTCAAAACCAGGGTTTCTTCGTTAAATAGAAGCACACAACGCTTATTAAAGGTTACGACAGATGAAGAGGGAGATGTGCAAAGGTTGCGAAGCGAGAGAGACCTATACACTTTTGAATTAAATGGTGTAACTGAAAGTTTTGAGGAATTGAAACACCTTACAGGTGATGATGTAGACCCTAAAATTCAGGATAAGTTTGATAGTGTTGAGTCAAAGGCCTCTGAGTGTTTGCTACTTGTCAGCAAAACATTGAATCGCCTAACTTTAGAACTACGTGGTGAAGCTCAGAGTGTGCGTTCATTGGTGTCACGCAGTCATTCATCTGCTGGTAGTGTGCGTTCGTCCCGTAAGGCGAAAAGTGTTCGTTCTATAGACTCAAACAAATCAAGTAATTCTAAACTAGCTGAGGCATCAGCTGAAGTGGCTGAATTAGAAACCAGAGTAAAATTTTTTGATTTGGAGTCAAAACAAAAAATGGAATTGGAGAAAACACAAGTTACAAAAAAGCTTGAAATGGCCAAGGCGAGGGTTGAGGCGTTGTCTAAAGTAGACATAGGTACAGATAGGGACAGTGTTTCGGATCATGGAGATACAGATAGGGAGAGTGTTTTGGATCAGGGCAGTGTTGGTGATCTGGACAAGAACGTTGATAAAACGGATTATGTTAGGTCGTATTTACAGACGAGTTCTTCTGAACCGATTGAAACGAGTGATGGTTTATTGAAGACTTTGTGCGATCAATTATCTTTGGCTAGGTTGCCTGCCCCAGAACCGAGTGTTTTAACAGGAGATCCATTACAATTTACGAGTTGGAAAAAATCCTTTGAGACCTTGATAGCTAGCCGCTCTATCCCAAAGGACGAATGTCTCCATTATTTGAAAAGATATTTAGGCGGCGAAGCGAAATCTTGCATAGAGGGGTATTTTTTATTGGCCACTCCTACCGCCTTTACAGACGCATTTAAGTTGCTGGAGGAACGATTTGGAGATTCGTTTGCGATTGCGAATGCCTTTCGTGATAAGTTGGATGGTTAGCCGAAAATATCGTCGAAGGATAGTGTAGGTCTTAGAAAATTGGTGGATTTCTTGAGACAGTGTGAAACTGGTATGAGGTCTATTGAAAGTCTTCGAATTTTGAATGACGATAGAGAGAATAGGCGAATTTTGCTTAAGTTGCCCGATTGGTTAGTGAATAGGTGGAGTCGCGTGGTGTTTGAATGGAAGCAAACGAAGTGCAAATTTCCTCCTTTCAAGGAATTTGTTGACTTCTTATACAAAGAGTCAGAGATAGCAAACAACCCGATAACATCAGTACAATCAGTCAAAGGTTTGCCTGCGGCATCGGACGCAGTGAGTAAATCTAGGAAAGGCACTTCCTTGAACACCAGTACGAAAAAGGTCGTGATTTGTTTTCATTGTAAAAAAAACCACCCACTGCATAGTTGCAAAACCTTCCTAGAACAATCATTAGATGATAGGAGGTCATTTGTGAAAGCCAAAGGTTTGTGTTACGGTTGTTTGGGAAAAGGGCATCTTACTAGAGATTGCAAACGCAGGTCCACGTGTGATACTTGCAAGAAAAAACACCCAACTGCGTTACATGGACCTGTGCCTATGGTTAAACAGGCCAAGACAGAAATAAATCCTAATGCGTCTCCATTTGTTCCGCAAGGCTCAGGTCAAAACACCAAGGGTGTACATTCGGGCGCGACTTGTTTGAAGGTGTCTAGTGGATCTTCTCTAAGTGCAATGATAGTTCCGGTATATCTATCACATGTCAATGATCCACACAAGGAAAGACTTGTTTATGCATTGCTTGATACGCAATCAGACACGTCGTTTGTATTAAACTCAACTTGTAAGGCGTTAGGAATTAGTGGTTCTCCAGTCAGGTTGTCTTTATCAACGATGTTTGCGGAGAATAAACAAATAGATAGTACCAAGGTTACGGGTTTAGTTGTTCGCGCGTTCGATAGTGACTCCCGCATTAGCCTTCCCCGGGTGTATACAAGAGAGATTATGCCAGCGAACAGGTCTCACATTCCAACGGAGAAAATGATTAACCATTGGCCTCATTTACAAGCCATTGGTAACAAATTGATGCCTCTAAGTGAGTGTGAGATAGGAATACTGATTGGATATAATTGTCCAAAAGCATTGATTCCAAGGGAGATTATTCCGCCGGTTGGTGATGGTCCGTATGCACAAAGGACTGACCTGGGTTGGAGCATTGTTGGGATTGTGAATTGTGACAGTAGTGATGAAGATCACATAGGTGTCAGCCATCGGATAGTTTCGTATGAGGTCCTTGACTCGCACAAATCAGTGTCGGTGTCTTTCAAAGCAAGCGCTAAGGAAATTATCACGCCCAGATATGTTCTGACAATTTTAGAAAAGGATTTTCAGGATACAGCGCAAGGTATTGGTCATTCGAAGGATGATAAAGCATTCCTGAATATTCTAAGTGAAGGTATTCGTCAGACAAGCGATGGTAATTACGAAATGCCATTGCCCTTTAAGGGTGGTAATAATCCTGTTTTGCCAAACAATATTCAGACTGCGGTTAAACGGTTATCGCATTTGAAAACAAGGTTGGAAGGCAACCCTGATTACAAGGAGGATTATGTAAGTTTTATATCAGAAATGATTTCTGAAGGTTATTGTGAGAAGGTCCCAGAACACGAGTTGAACGATTCTACAGCTTGGTATATACCGCACCATGGTGTATACAACAATCAAAAGGGAAAGATTAGAGTAGTATTCGACTGTAGTAGCAAGTACAAAGGAAAGTCCTTAAACGACTGTCTTTTGAAAGGTCCAGACTTGACCAACACTTTAGTTGGAGTTCTTTGTAGGTTTAGAGAAGAACAAGTCGCATTTATATGCGACATTGCCAAAATGTTCTATCAGTTTCGAGTTAAACCTCAACAGCGCAATTATTTGAGATTCCTTTGGTGGGATGGAGGTGATACCACACTCGATCCCACGCATTACCGTATGACAGTGCACATATTCGGTGCTTCTAGTAGTCCGGGATGTTCCAATTTTGGCCTAAAACAGGTAGCTTTGGACTATGAGAAACAATTCGGTTTAGATGTGGGGGAGTTTATAAGAAGTAACTTCTATGTAGACGACGGTCTAAAATGAGAATGAGTTTGTAGCCATTAGTCTTGGCCTAGTTGATTTAAGTCACGTAGTCATGGCCTAGTCACGTGACTAGGGTCCCGTGACTAGGGTCACGTGACGTGAAAAGTCATGTAGTACCTCTACGTGATGCGGCTGATGAGTACTTTCAGAAAATAATGATCATTCGCGTCAATTGACTGTGGTATTCGTGTTAATATCTTGAATTTTTTGATACAATACTTTGTGCTTATTTTCACGCACTTATGCGGTGAATGTTTATTTATTTATTTATTGGTTGTATGCAGTGTCTAGGAACATTTAATGGAGTTAGGAGGCAAAAGTTAATATTTTGCCACGTTGATTTCCGCACTAATCCCTATAATAATTTATTATTATTTAAATTATTTATTCATTAATTTTGTTATTGCAGTTTTACCTGCCTTCTCTGGGTCAATGCAATAAAGCTGAGTAAAACCGACGGCATTTTTTATTCGAAATCGCTATCGCTCGCTACAGTAAAACGCAAACGAATCGATGACAACCGTTCAGTGACGTGACATTCGAGATGTTTTGGCGCGACTTCTCCGCGTGACCTTCGAGATGTTTTGGCGCGACTTCTCCGCGTGACCTTCGAGATGTTTTGGCGCGACTTCTCCGCGTGACCTTCAAGATGTTTTGGCGCGATTTCTCCGCTTGACCTTCATGATGTTTTGGCGCCTCTTTCCAATGACTTTGAGTGTCTTAGAACTATAGTGAACCTTTTCAAGAATTCATGGTACGTTGATAAACAGACACGATTGTCATTCCAGGTATTTTGAACATTAATGAACCTTTTAGAATAAAATATTATGTACTGACGAACTGTTTTGAATCATGACCAGTCATTGATTAGGTAGTTTTCGCGTCTGCGAGCGCATGTGATTAATGTTATTTTGAATCTTTTTTTTGTGTCATTTTGTTTTGAAATAGGGTTAGACGGTGAATTTAATGGGGCAACGCTAAATTATTATTATTATTATTATTATTTTTTTTTTGGAAGGGTTCCCAATTTGGGGTTTATTTCTGGGGCTATATACTTGGGGCTATATAACATATTTTATTAGCACAAGTCCGTATGTTGAGGTCGAGTTACCCGGTATAGTTCATGGAATGATAGCTAGATGGCAATTTTGGTAGCTGGAGTTCCACTCAAATTTTAGTGTCTCTGGGTGATAGCCAGATTACAATTTTGCCAGCTAGAGTTTCGCCCACGAACTTGGAAATGTGTCAGTTTGCGTGTTATGTACCTAGTGTTTTTATTAGTTTGTTCGTTCATTGACACAACTTAATACTGACACAATTTAATATTCAACAGTCATGTCAGGTAGTAAGCCTAAGGCAGACTTGAAGTTCGAAGGTGTTGAAATGAGTGACCCACAGTGTCAAACTACTGAGGTAGTGGTGTTAATGGTGTGATTGAAAGTACAGATGTGCCTGTGTGTGGTGAGTCAGTGGTGAGTAATACTGAACGTGGTAAAGGTACAAGGGCACGCATACCTACCGAAAAGGGTCGAGAGTATAACATTGCGCGTGTTACAAAGTTGTTCAAAACCAGGGTTTCTTCGTTAAATAGAAGCACACAACGCTTATTAAAGGTTACGACAGATGAAGAGGGAGATGTGCAAAGGTTGCGAAGCGAGAGAGACCTATACACTTTTGAATTAAATGGTGTAACTGAAAGTTTTGTGGAATTGAAACACCTTACAGGTGATGATGTAGACCCTAAAATTCAGGATAAGTTTGATAGTGTTGAGTCAAAGGCCTCTGAGTGTTTGCTACTTGTCAGCAAAACATTGAATCGCCTAACTTTAGAACTACGTGGTGAAGCTCAGAGTGTGCGTTCATTGGGGTTACGCAGTCATTCATCTGCTGGTAGTGTGCGTTCGTCCCGTAAGGCGAAAAGTGTTCGTTCTATAGACTCAAACAAATCAAGTAATTCTAAACTAGCTGAGGCATCAGCTGAAGTGGCTGAATTAGAAACCAGAGTAAAATTTTTTGATTTGGAGTCAAAACAAAAAATGGAATTGGAGAAAACACAAGTTACAAAAAAGCTTGAAATGGCCAAGGCGAGGGTTGAGGCGTTGTCTAAAGTAGACATAGGTACAGATAGGGACAGTGTTTCGGATCATGGAGATACAGATAGGGAGAGTGTTTTGGATCAGGGCAGTGTTGGTGATCTCGACAGGAACGTTGATAAAACGGATTATGTTAGGTCGTATTTACAGACGAGTTCTTCTGAACCGATTGAAACGAGTGATGGTTTATTGAAGACTTTGTGCGATCAATTATCTTTGGCTAGGTTGCCTGCCCCAGAACCGAGTGTCTTTACAGGCGATCCATTACAATTTACGAGTTGGAAAAAATCCTTTGAGACCTTGATAGCTAGCCGCTCTATCCCAAAGGACGAATGTCTCCATTATTTGAAAAGATATTTAGGCGGCGAAGCGAAATCTTGCATAGAGGGGTATTTTTTATTGGCCACTCCTACCGCCTTTACAGACGCATTTAAGTTGCTGGAGGAACGATTTGGAGATTCGTTTGCGATTGCGAATGCCTTTCGTGATAAGTTGGATGGTTGGCCGAAAATATCGTCGAAGGATAGTGTAGGTCTTAGAAAATTGGTGGATTTCTTGAGACAGTGTGAAACTGGTATGAGGTCTATTGAAAGTCTTCGAATTTTGAATGACGATAGAGAGAATAGGCGAATTTTGCTTAAGTTGCCCGATTGGTTAGTGAATAGGTGGAGTCGCGTGGTGTTTGAATGGAAGCAAACGAAGTGCAAATTTCCTCCTTTCAAGGAATTTGTTGACTTCTTATACAAAGAGTCAGAGATAGCAAACAACCCGATAACATCAGTACAATCAGTCAAAGGTTTGCCTGCGGCATCGGACGCAGTGAGTAAATCTAGGAAAGGCACTTCCTTGAACACCAGTACGAAAAAGGTCGTGATTTGTTTTCATTGTAAAAAAAACCACCCACTGCATAGTTGCAAAACCTTCCTAGAACAATCATTAGATGATAGGAGGTCATTTGTGAAAGCCAAAGGTTTGTGTTACGGTTGTTTTGGAAAAGGGCATCTTACTAGAGATTGCAAACGCAGGTCAACGTGTGATACTTGCAAGAAAAAACATCCAACTGCGTTACATGGACCTGTGCCTATGTTTAAACAGGCCAAGACAGAAATAAATCCTAATGCGTCTCCATTTGTTCCGCAAGGCTCAGGTCAAAACACCAAGGGTGTACATTCGGGCGCGACTTGTTTGAAGGTGTCTAGTGGATCTTCTCTAAGTGCAATGATAGTTCCGGTATATCTATCACATGTCAATGATCCACACAAGGAAAGACTTGTTTATGCATTGCTTGATACGCAATCAGACACGTCGTTTGTATTAAACTCAACTTGTAAGGCGTTAGGAATTAGTGGTTCTCCAGTCAGGTTGTCTTTATCAACGATGTTTGCGGAGAATAAACAAATAGATAGTACCAAGGTTACGGGTTTAGTTGTTCGCGCGTTCGATAGTGACTCCCGCATTAGCCTTCCCCGGGTGTATACAAGAGAGATTATGCCAGCGAACAGGTCTCACATTCCAACGGAGAAAATGATTAACCATTGGCCTCATTTACAAGCCATTGGTAACAAATTGATGCCTCTAAGTGAGTGTGAGATAGGCATACCGATTGGATATAATTGTCCAAAAGCATTGATTCCAAGCGAGATTATTCCGCCGGTTGGTGATGCTCCGTATGCACAAAGGACTGACCTGGGTTGGAGCATTGTTGGGATTGTGAATTGTGACAGTAGTGATGAAGATCACATAGGTGTCAGCCATCGGATAGTTTCGTATGAGGTCCTTGACTCGCACAAATCAGTGTCGGTGTCTTTCAAAGCAAGCGCTAAGGAAATTATCACGCCCAGAGATGTTCTGACAATTTTAGAAAAGGATTTTCAGGATACAGCGCAAGGTATTGGTCATTCGAAGGATGATAAAGCATTCCTGAATATTCTAAGTGAAGGTATTCGTCAGACAAGCGATGGTAATTACGAAATGCCATTGCCCTTTAAGGGTGGTAATAATCCTGTTTTGCCAAACAATATTCAGACTGCGGTTAAACGGTTATCGCATTTGAAAACAAGGTTGGAAGGCAACCCTGATTACAAGGAGGATTATGTAAGTTTTATATCAGAAATGATTTCTGAAGGTTATTGTGAGAAGGTCCCAGAACACGAGTTGAACGATTCTACAGCTTGGTATATACCGCACCATGGTGTATACAACAATCAAAAGGGAAAGATTAGAGTAGTATTCGACTGTAGTAGCAAGTACAAAGGAAAGTCCTTAAACGACTGTCTTTTGAAAGGTCCAGACTTGACCAACACTTTAGTTGGAGTTCTTTGTAGGTTTAGAGAAGAACAAGTCGCATTTGTATGCGACATTGCCAAAATGTTCTATCAGTTTCGAGTTAAACCTCAACAGCGCAATTATTTGAGATTCCTTTGGTGGGATGGAGGTGATACCACACTCGATCCCACGCATTACCGTATGACAGTGCACATATTCGGTGCTTCTAGTAGTCCGGGATGTTCCAATTTTGGCCTAAAACAGGTAGCTTTGGACTATGAGAAACAATTCGGTTTAGATGTGGGGGAGTTTATAAGAAGTAACTTCTATGTAGACGACGGTCTAAAATCGGTGGAGAATGAGTTTGTAGCCATTAGTCTTATAAGTAGGGTGAAAACAAGAGTTCCAGCGCACTTTGTGACGTCATACTGTCTGGAAGTGACGTCATCATGTCTGGAAGTGACGTCATAGCGTCTGGACCGGAAGTGCTGTCTAGACCGGAAGTGCTGTCTGGAGTGGAAGTGACGTCATCATGTCTGGAGCGGAAGTGGCGTCACGATAAGTGTAAGGATAGGCGCGGCCATCCATGACGTGATAATGACGTCATGATGACGTCATACTGTCTGGAGCGAAAGTCTGGAGCGAAAGTAGCTTGATAGTGTTGGCCGAGTCAATCATCATGAAGCCAACGAACTCCACCTGTCAATCAGTGTAACCATGGCAACAGACCGTAAAAAGCGATGACCCCCCCTAGGACATACTATGTACCGACCCCCCCTAGGACATACTATGTACCGACCCCCCCCCTAGGACATACTATGTACCGACCCCCCCCCCCCAGGACAGACTATGTACCGACCCCCCCCTAGGACAGACTATGTACCGACCCCCCCCCCCTAGGACAGACTATGTACCGACCCCCCCCCCAGGACAGACTATGTACCGACCCCCCCCCCCAGGAGAGCAACAAAAACTTTTGCCGAATCAGCATGATAAAATCCTATATAAGTGTGGTGTCTCAAGGCTTAGAGACATTGTCAGACACATCATGGATAACACACCAGCTATCATCATTGATGACTTAACAGCGTTTCAAGCGAATGAATCTGTTTGCATCTGGGTAAATATGCGTGATGAAGCTGAAGCAGCTGATATTACATATGCTTTGGAGGAGGTGCTACAATTTCCAACTCAGATCACTGCAGTGAAGCCTGACGTAGTAATTACATTTATGTGGAACAACCGCATAGTAACACCGACTCAACGATACTGCAAGTGTCAAGTGTGGTTGGAATATGAGGGACAACCCCATAACTGCTGCTGATATATACTGAAATATTTCGGGCCCTTTTAAGGGCCATCCTATATTATGAAATGAAGCAAAACATGTCTGTCTGTGTGTGTGTGTGTGTGTGTGTGTGTGTGTGTGTGTGTGTGTGTGTGTGAGAGAGAGAGAGAATACATTTTATCACATTTCAGGTCTAGTTGGCGGATGAATACCATTTGGCGGATGAATACCATTTGGCAGACCATTTAACTTCACCGCTAGATGTCTCTGCTGTGTAGCAGTGCAGCTGTACAACTTCACAACTGTAAGTGAGACATTCATATACACAAGTAAAATTCTGCTGAGTCAGCAATTTTAACAATTTTTTTTTTGAACAAAGTTACACACCATATTTTGATTACATGGAAGTAGCATAAAAGCATGAGTGAAACATGTCAACTAGTCAACTAGTGATACATTCTGCTGAGTCAACACACCATTGAAGTGGTATAAAAGGAAGAGTGAAACGTGTATTTTACTTCATTTCAGTTCTAGCAGTTGAAGAAACAACAACGATGGCATCAGTCTACTGTCATGATTGTGATGTGACATTTCCATCTCTGGAATTGTTCGTGGCACATACATGCAAACCAGCTAGGATGAAACGTGCTCATGAAGAGCTTGTTGAGCAGATTGAAGCCAAGAGACGAAAAACCGTACAAGATGGTGTTGACAGACCTGATCCAGTCCTCTGCTGTAAATGCGCCAAGATATTTTCATCTTTGGATGCATTTGAGACACATGCATGTGCTGAGATGGAAAATGTGTCTCATGAAGAACAAAGAAAGAAAGAGACAGGACAAATAGGCAGAGGCAGAAGAGTGAGTCTTGGTGAAAACGCGCAGGAAAGGCGGTTTGAGCCTGAAGATGGATCGGATTTACTACTTGAAATGCGACAACAAGAGAACCGAATCAAGAGACATTTGCTAGAAACGTTAAACCGTGGTATGAAATGGTACATTGTCGTGCATGCACGCTTCAAGAAAATGACACCAAATGTTGAAGGCGTGATGGTAGAACAAGTGGATAATGCCTTCATCAGCAGTCCGACATATGCAGCATACAATCCAACAGATATTGAGAAGGACTTGCCAGAAGCCTATAAAGAATTGTTTACTAGGTTTGATGAACATGAGCGACAAGGTTCTGGCTGGGTGTTGGATAACATATTATTCATTGAAGTGCATACAGCTACGTCAGCACCATTGGAAGCAAGCAGTTTTATCCCACTACCGAAGAAAGTAAAGAATACAGGAGGTGTGTTAAACATTCAGAATAAAGACAACAAATGTTTCTTATGGTCTGTACTGGCTCACCTTCACCCTCCAACAAACAGCCCATACCGTGTGAGTCATTACACACCATTTGAGAACGAATTGAAGGTAGAAGGCATGACATTTCCAACACCGATTACAGACATTCCAAAGTTTGAAAAGGAGAATGATGTGTCAATTAACGTGTTTGGATATGAACATGATGTAGTTGTTCCGATACAACTCAGCCGAAACACCAGCGCCAACAGCGCCAACAGCGCCAGAGAAATGAACTTACTTTTGATTAGCAATGACAAGACAAGGCATTACTGCCTCATCAAGAATTTCAGCAGACTGATGGCTTATCGTACCAAGTATAATGGAGCAATGTTTTATTGTTTCAACTGTCTTCATGGGTTTATGCGACAAGATCTTTTAGACAAGCATCGTGAAGTGTGTGGCAAGCATGGAGCACAACGCTTATCTTTCCCCAAAGAACCCTTCATCAAGTTCAAGAATGTAGCCAAACAACAGCGAGTGCCGTTTGTCATTTATGCAGACTTTGAATGTTTCACGAAAAAGCATGAAGGAGACAAGTATCAACATCATCGTCCAAACAGCTTTGCCTATGTGGTTGTCAGCCAGTATGATACACGTGCTCCAGTCGTATATCGAGGAGATAATGCTGTGAAAGTCTTTTTAGACCATATGGTGAATGAGCGTGATCGTATTGTGCATGGCTTGCTACAGCCAAAGAAAATGGTGATGACTCATGAAGATGAAGAGCATTATAAGAACGCCACAGATTGTTACATTTGTCATGAGCCTCTAGGAGCAGATCATGTGAGAGATCATGACCATATCAATGGCAAATACCGTGGAGCTGCACATAGTCAATGCAATTTACAATTCCGATTTCGAAAAGATCAGCAGGATGTTGAAGATTCTTTCATCATTCCTGTCTTTTTCCACAATTTACGAGGCTATGACAGCCATTTGATCATGGAAGAAATTGGAAAGTTCAAAAACGAAAGGATTACAGTCATTCCCAACACCGTTGAGAAATATATTGCATTCACAATGAGCAATCTGAAATTTACAGACAGCTTTCAGTTCATGAGTACTTCTCTACAGAAGTTGGTCTCCAACCTGGCAGCAGAAGGGAAAGACAACTTTTATAACATGACGTCACACATTCACGATAGCGACCAACAAGATTTACTGTTGAGAAAGGGAGTGTACCCTTATGATTACGTGGATGAGCCATCCAAGTTTGCTGAAACACAACTGCCGTCCAAAGACAAGTTTTACAGTCTACTCAGTGAAGAAGACATTAGCGATGAGGATTATGCGCATGCGCAGAAGGTGTGGGAGACATTCCACTGTACTACATTTGGCGAATACCATGACTTGTACCTGAAATCAGATGTGTTGCTGCTGGCTGACGTGTTTGAAAACTTTCGTCACGTATGTCTCAACACGTATGAATTGGATCCTGCTCACTACTATACAGCGCCAGGACTGTCGTGGGATGCCAAGTTGAAAGCGACAAAGGTGAAATTGGAATTGATCAACGACATTGACATGTACCAAATGGTTGAACAAGGTCTACGTGGAGGAATATCTGTCATCACACACAAGTATGCGAAAGCAAATAACCCCTACGTAGCAGATTACGATCCCACGAAACCAACCAACTACTTGACGTACCTGGATGCAAACAACTTATATGGCTGGGCTATGTCGCAAAGCATGCCGGAAAGTGGATTTATGTGGGTGAGCGAGCCAGAATCCATTGACTTTATGGATGTGGATGAAGATGATGAGATTGGGTACATTTTAGAAGTGGATTTGGAATACCCATATGCAATCCATGATCATCATAATCACTATCCAGTGGCTCCAGAGCGGAAATGTGTGAAGGTGGGAGAATTATCAGAGCATAGTCAGAAGCTACGGAAAGATCTCAACATGAAAGACAAACCCAGTGAAAAGCTCATTCCCAACTTGTGTGACAAGAAGAAATATGTACTTCATTATAGAAATTTACAGCAATATGTGTCACTGGGATTGGAAGTCACGAAGGTGCATCGTGCCATCATGTTTGCACAGAGCAAATGGTTAGCGAAATACATCTCGTTGAACACGGAAAAGAGAAAGTTGGCCAAGAACCCGTTTGAGAAAGATTTTTTCAAATTGATGAACAACTCTGTGTTTGGCAAAACCATGGAAAATGTGAGAAAACGCATCAATGTGGAACTCGTTCACCAGGAAAAGCGGTTCAAGAAAGTTGTAGCCAAACCGTCATTCCACCAATTTAGAATTTTCAACGAAGATTTGACCGCGGTACATTTGCGCAAAGTGGATCTGCTTCTGGATAAACCCATTCAAGTTGGTTTCACCATTCTCGACCTCAGCAAGGTGCTCATGTTCCACTTTCATTACAACTACATCATGACCAAGTATCCCGACGCCAAACTCTTGTTCAGCGACACCGACAGTCTATGTTATGACATAGAAACGGACGATATATACAAAGACATGCAGGAAGATGCCGACTTGTTCGACACAAGTGACTATCCGCCAGATCATTTCCTGCATTCCAACGTGAACAAGAAAGTGCTTGGGAAAATGAAAGATGAGACGGCAGGCATTCCCATTGAAGAGTTTGTTGGACTTCGACCGAAAATGTATAGTATGATGTATGGTGGGAAAGAAAAACGTACGGCTAAAGGCATCACTCGCGCGTGTCAAAGACGGATGAAACATCAGCAGTATAGAGACAGTTTGTTCAACCAAACGCAGATGATGGTGACAGGACACACCATTCGAAGCCATGACCACCAGATTTTCTCGGAGAAGTTGAGGAAAGTAGCTCTCTCCCCCTTTGATGATAAGCGATATGTGTTGAATGATGGCTATTCCACTTTGGCGCATGGGCATTACAAGGCAGCAGCGGCAGCAACAGTATAAAAGGGGACTCTCATCAAACTTCAGAGTGAGTGAGTTGAGGGTGAACATGAAGAGATCTGCAACAATGGATATGGATACTCTAGCAGATACGGTGAAAGACTTGAACGTGAAAAATCCCACCACCACCACCACTATCAAGAAATTAAAAGTGGAGACGGCGACGGCGACGGCACCAACACCACAGTCGTGGGATGGAATGCTTTCTCTAGGCAATGGAAAGTATATCAAGATTATGAAACAAAGTAATGAAGGTGTGGTGAACATTCGCAAATACCTCAGAGATGAGGGGACTGGAAAAAACCGTCCAACGAAAAAGGGAATTTTGCTGACAATACCTGAATGAAAAATGATGAAGAAGCAGGTGAAAGAAGTGGATAAAAGGCTTCGCAGACAAGACGACAAGTCATAACAAGGTAACAATCATGAATGCACTCATGTTGGACGATGGTGTCTACCTTAAAGTTAATGAGAGGAATGAAGTGATGATGGGTTCTCGGAGAATTTCTGCCTATCGGTTTAAACCTGAAGTGTGGAAAGACTTTAAAAACATACCGCTTGAACCTAGGTTTAAACGCAGACTTGAAAATAAACTGGAAGTGACGGTGGCTGAATATGATTCTAAGATACGTGTGACATTCTGTAGAAATCTTTTACAGGATTATCCAAAGGATTATAAGGGAGTTGTGCCAGATACACCCTATGCACAGTTGATCTTCTTTGATATCAAGAACTGGCGCGCAGTCTTACGATTCCTAGAAGCGATACAACATCCACTGTTCGACATCATCCGAGTATAAAATACATGGACGAGATGGAAGACGACTATGTGTTGGATTATGAACCCATGACATATGGATTCTCATACATGAGAAACTTATGTGATGACATTGTGTTACGACATTTTGGACAGTATCTCGTCCTATCGCTTGATGACCAATCCGTGTTGAAGGATCATCTAGACAAGTTGAGAATACCCGGCTTTCTCCTAGTAGTCTCAAATGAATTAGAAGTGCGTGTGACTGAGAACGGTCTAGACGTGTTTGTACAATTTCGCCAACATGACGAGCTTACAGAAAACTAGACATCATCACCCTCGGCACAGTGGAATGGAACGCGCTGTTGCAAGCATTGGATTGGGAAGACCCTTGTGCTTGAATTCAAAGAGGAAGGAATACAACTTATGCGGGGTACCAAATTCATTGAGCTGACACAACCTATGCGTGTGATGGACATTGACTTAGAAGAAGGATATGAACTGAAACTGTCTGAACATGTTACTGTGAAAGTGATAAAGTTTTGTGATGTGTGTTATGTGAGCTTTCATAGCATTTACAAATACGGGTATAATGTCTATGATACCTATATCAATTTAGATTCTAATGAATGGCATGCATTGATGAATGTATTGAAAAATGGATGTGATTGTTAATAGAAGTTTGTAAATAGTGTAAATAGACTTTGTAGTTAAGAATTTGTAAATTGTGTAAATAGACTTTGTAAATAAAAGTTTGTAAATAGTGTAAATAAAAGTTTGTAAATAGTGTAAATAGAATTTGTAGTTAAGAATTTGTAAATAGTGTAAATAGCGTTTGTAGTTAAGAGTTTGTAAATAGTGTTTGTAAACTTTGTAAATAGAACACAATAAACAAGACAGTTTGAAAACTTGGTTTGTTTTATTTAACAACAACAACTTAACTAATATAACAACAACTTAACTAATATAACAACAACAACTTAACTACTACAATAACAACATTAATAAAACAACAACATTAATAAAAACAACAACATTAATAAAACAACAACATTAATAAAACAATGGTTTATAATGTCTATATACAAAATCCTTTACAATAAAATCACCATCCTTTCTTTTTAATATATTCACAATATCAAACATACTCTGACCTCGAGCTCTATGTAATATATAATATACACAATAAAAACCACATGACGATGATATTGGCGTTTGTAATGAGATAGAATTATACATATAGTCATTTCTTAAAAACATGTCTAAACGATCATCGAGAGGGAACAGTCCATAAGAGTCAAAATATTCTGCAGGGTCTTTATCATAATACACTGCCACCCAATGTTCTCCTGGTTCATCTTGATCGTCTGTGTTGATCACATAGGCGCCGCGTTGTAAAGATGGTAACTGGTCCATGGCAAACACGCCTTGAAACAAGTCTTTGGTCATGACATCACGACTCAGTATGGCATCAATCTGCTTCGTGTTCATGACTGGTAGTCGAATTGGATGCTGCGATTTGCACTGATCTCAATAATGTTGTCAAATTCAGCATAGACAATGACATTGATGGTAGGTTGCAAAGCCGTAGCAAAGTTCATTTCTAGCCGCAAATTCCCATGCTTGATCAGGGGGAAATGATCATCACCATCATAATCCGGTGTTAAGTCAAACGAAAATAAAGCATAACCTCTAGGCCAATCTTCCCGTTTTATAATGGAACTTTTCTCACCATTCAACCGATCAAACGATTTGTAAAGCGTTTCAAAAGCGTTCAGGTATTTGTTCTGTGTAATGTCAAGCTTGAGAGGTTTGGATAGAACTGGTTCACCATCCGTGTACAGTTGCATATAGTCCAGATCAAAATGTTTGAAATCATATGGATTCCTCAATACTGATCCACCAAAAGCTTCATTATGAACCAGACCAATGACAATACGATTTGGTAATTGACCCAAAAAGATGTTATCTTTCACAAAAGACTGAAATCCTGCTGGAATAGCCAAGACTTTACATTCTTTTCTAGTGATGATGATCTTGGCAGGACTTTTCATCAATGCATCTGTATGTCCTAACTGAATACCTGGACTCACCCTCACTTTGCGAATGGTTAAAAATGCCTCTTTCACTTCTACCTTATAGGTATTATTTGCAGCCATCAATACATAGTCATCTTTTTGTCTATGGAAACGCAATTTCAAACTGATGCCATTCGGAAGATAACGATCCTGCTCAAACAAATCTATCCTTAAACCACCTGCGAGCATAACATCACGGCTAAGACGAGTATGTAAATAACGATGATGTAAGCCATTGTTTCCTTGCTCAGCCAAGTCACCACCGTCAGCATTGACATGAAACCCGGATACATATTGTTCATGATTAGGTCTTTTCACCTCATGACTATTCATTGACCCAGCAGTATCCTTGTACATGAGACGCATAGAGCGCTCAGAATGCAGACTTTCTTCCGAGTCATGGATGAGATGAGAGATAATGCTGGTATAACCATGAGTATTGTTGCTATGCGAAACCAAACGATCATTCAGAAACAATTCAATATTAGACCATAACCCATTAAACACATCATTGATGCAAGAGACATTATCATCTGCGCCACACGCTGTTCCATCAGCCTTTACAATGCGACATACAATATGAAGTTTGCTGTTCTTTAAATCTAGATACCATTCCAATGGAGAAAGACTACATTCACACGAATGATTATGAATGAGAGACATGATTTCAAAAGATATCTTTGCGATATTTTGATGTTATCCGTCTGGCTGTTTTTCGTCTTCTGGCACGTTTCGTCGGTTGCACGCGCTTTTGTTCACCAAACACACGTTCACCAAACACACGTTCTGCTACTCGGCCCGTCACATCTTTCGCGACATTCTTTGCAGCCTTCTTAAGATGTGGCGCAACGATCTTAGCCCCAGCCTTAAGTAGTGGAATAGCTTTGCGAGCCAATGATCCCAGTATTGAACCAATACCATCGCCATATTGGATTCGCGCTCCTTTGAATCCTGGTAATTCCCCGCCCACTTGACGAAGAAAATGGTTGCGATATGCCGACGGATCGTGTGTATAAGCTTTCATATTGCTTTTGGTCGAAAATGAAGTTTACAGATCACCTTTCCAGTTTGAAATGGAACATTATGGCCTGTGTCGTCCTTAATATTCATTTCTATCATGTCAAATTTGGATGTGTTTACAGGAACATAATGCGGTTCGCCATACGTTTTCATGATAATATCTCCATCATGGCCTTGTATGCCAACAGAACGTAGCAAAGGCACATAATAATCACCAACAACTTGTGGTTCACAAATGCTACAATACACATACAGTGTATAAAACCCCTGTTTCACATCTGCTTTATGGTCAGCTGTACATGTTTCAGTATACCATTGATCTGGGATAAATCCTAAAATCTCAGCTAATCCAGCGGAAAAGGACACTTCATAACCATAATCGAGAAATAGAAACACACGTCGTCTAATCTTATCATACTTTAGCCGAATAGCTTCTGTAAGTTTCAGAGCATTAGTCGCTTCTTCATTGACTGCCTCACATAGTTCTTGTATGGTTCTATAGTACCCATAAGGAATATCGAGAGTGCTAAGAATAGGATCATCGAATACTTCTTGTCGATACTGAATAGAATAGTCCATGCCCTGTCTCATCGTTGTCCATGTATGTGGATATTGAATTTCAGCTAAAGCCACTTCATATTTTCCATTCAGATAAATGGTTCGAGGCATACGAATTTGATAATTCGAAGCCTTGTTGTTGGGATAATAGGTCATACTCGCATTGCTAGGCAAAGTGATGTAAAAGCTTGTCGACTCCATGATGGGAACTAAATGGTATAGGTGCGTTGACGTTGTCTATATACCTCACGATAGCGCGCGTCATTCAACCAAGTATGCCAAATCTCATCCTCATTCACATGGTCTTTTATTTCTCCTTCACAACACGCGCTTGTACATCTTATTTTTACAGGAATAGTTGGTTTATCTTCCTGACAACAACAACATAGCTCTTTCAGCCATGTTAAAAATTTTCCCATCCTTCAGGAAACCGTCTTTGTTGACGTTGTTTCATTTCTGTTGTAATGTCGTCACGAGTGGTCTTTTTACTAAACATTGTTTTTGGAATATTCGCATCTACAATTTCCTGGATAAATGGATGCCAGCCATATGGTGGTATGGCTCGTTCTTTTCTTCTTGTCGCCACCAATGCTTCTTTCATCAAATCAACCATGTTGGAATTTGCTATAATATCGCCCGTTTTCAACACAAGTTCATTCTTCTCTGACCATGTTGTACCATATTTCTTCAGTTCGGCTAAAAGTTGTGTTATTTTTCCATGATAGATAGGTTGAAAATGACTTAAAACTTTTCTGGCTTTTCAGGTGGTGATGATGATGATGAGGGCTTTTGCTGTCTAGACTGACTTGTTCGTAAATGACGACCAAGAAGTTGAGACATTTCTATAGCCTTTTCACGTGTTCGTTTCCCACGTAAAAGTTTATTCACTTTCGTTTTGATTTCACCATCTTTTCCCTTCTTTTCTAGCAACATTTTATATTCATATTCAGGAATGAGGACCATTTTCATCGTATGTTTCATTTTAACAGCAGTTTGGCTAACAAAGGTAATGCCAATCTAGCAATAACTCCAATGAATCCTCCTTTCTGATTAATCAACTTCTTTTTTCGTCGAAGGGATATCTTCTTATCTGCTAGAGTACGAAGCGTATGACGTTCACGTTTAAATTCCTTAAACCGTTTTGAGCTTAAGGGTAAATGTCCTTGCAATATATTCAAACAAATTTCAAACAAGCTTGTTAATTCCTCTTTTGTAGCTTGCTGTAGCAAGGATTTACGTCGTTTAGGCCCACTGCGTGCAAGCAAATGAAGAAACGGCTGGTTCGCTCGAATACGTTTAGACATCTTGACTGCGAATGGTCAAATGAGTTGGTTCTTGTTCATACACTGCTTTATCAATATATACATAATGTGTATCTTTTGGTAAAATGCCTGTACGAATACGTAGTTGATCATTTGTCTTTGGTTTTAAATCAATGAATAAATAACCATGAGGTTTGCTAGTAGCATCTTGATAGGCTTCTATGAGAAATTGAGATCTTCCAGGATACATTTGCCGCGCCAATGTACTAATTTGTTGACTGTCTCTCGGATTTTTAAACAGAATGATATAATGTGTATTCAAACTAATATTTCGCATCTCTTTCCCATGATGAAATAAATTATGCACAATAAAGATAATGCTTAGATTTTGATGACTGCTGCTAACACTAAAGAGACGTGTCATACGCTCATCACTATGACATTTCGTCATTAAGTCATCAATGATAAGTAAGTTTGGTTTCTTCGGGTTAAAACGCTCTTCAATGTCATCTGGAATGCCTTGGTAAAATTCCACGCCTTTCATTCCCTTGTACAAAGGCTGATCTGCTGCATAAAGCCATAAAATGCTTTTTGGAGAGGGTTGAATCAACTTTTGTTCTAGAATTTCCTTCACCAGAGACGTTTTGCCACTGCCTGTAGGTCCAGAGACCAAACATGTAAATGGATGCTTCATTGTTGAATGTCTGTTTCTTTCACCCAACTGTTAAACTTGTTTGGCCAACCTAACCACTTGACAAATAATTCTTTCACACCTCCTCCTCGTCTTTTACGTGTTTTTAAGACCTTTTCAATTCTATAAATAGATTCAATATCTTTGGTCACTTTCTGCAGTTCTTCTTCATAGAAATGGCCATCAATATCTTCGTCTAAAAAGTCTTTCACACGATACAAATGTATTCCTTGCTTCTTACAACGATGTGTGACAATGAAGACTTCTTGCGTCCATTTGATGTGATAATCGCGTTGAAACACATATTTAATGTGAGAAATGCGAACATGATCGCCAATGTTAAATTTGTACTTCTTCTTCTTCTTAGGTTTCAATTTCAGTTTGTCAACATACATATACTTCCACAATTTTGATTCGTTGTCTTTACGAATCTCGACTGGAGCATATTTATTAGGAAGAGAACCATGAGGTCTATGGTTGTAATTGTACACCAAGTCTGGAAGAATGTCTAAGTAACGGTAAGTTTGATTATGTAGAAAATACCGATACATCATTCCCTTCAGAGTACGAATGACTCTTTCAGCAAAGTTGGCTTTGGTTTCATTCTTTGTGGTATAAGCATGAATGCCTTCTTTCTTCAAAAATGCTTTTACCCATCTGTTTTTAAATTCTGTTCCTTTATCAGACCTTAGAGTTCGCGGTCTTCGTCGTGTGTCATGAAAAATCTTTTGGAAAGCTTGTATGACGCTGGTATGTGATTTATTAGGTATTGGCTGTACCCAGACATATTTGGAAAACACATCAATGACAATGAGTAAAAAGCGTATGTTATCATTATAGGGAGCTATGTTTCCCATATCAGCCAAATCAATATCCCACATGTCATCAATACCACGTGTAATGACACGTTGTCTTTTGAACCTGTATTTGACAGGTTGGAGTAAACTGAAAGCATCTTGATCCTGTAGCCATTTCTTCACTTGTGAATGTGTGACTGGTTGATTATGTTTTCGTAAGATGTGATACAGTTTGTAAGGACCAGCAAATGCTCCAGGCTGTCCAGGTTTGAAGTAAATATTGGTCAAGTAGTCTTTCCACGTCGACATGGTCACACCGAATGAAAACCACCTTCTCAACAGAACAGCTTTTATTTTATAACTCAACCAACATCACTTAACTAACATAGTAACTTAACTAACATGTATTTATAACTAACATGTATTTATAACTAACATATATTTACAGATCAAGTATGGATACAATGGTATGAATCACTGGAGACCATTGGTCTTCAATGAACATTAACCAATGACTGAGTTCATCCAATGTAAAAGCATCTACACCATATTTCTCACAACGTTGATTTGCATTATCTAACACTTTATCTAAATGAATGTAATATTTAGCTTCATTCCAATATGTATAGACACATGCAGCATGACAAGTATGTTCTGAACACTCTTCATGTTGACAAGCAGGACAGACTAAATAGGCAAACTTTTTTACAGCGGATAACATTTCTTCACAATAAGCTTTTTGCACAATATATTGTCTCAGTGTCATATCCGCCATTATGCAGTCTGTCAGGTTTAGCAAGTTATGCTGCTCCGGCAATGTAGCACAAGTCTGTCAAGTTCAGCAAGTTTTTTCCAGTTGCTGTTCACTTAACACACTTCTCCATGTTCACACGTCTGCACATCAAGTCTCACACAACAAGATTCTCCATGTTGACTTTGTTTCTGTTGTTTTATTCTGACATATCGGTTTCTTCCTGTAATAAAATATATTTTAATATAGTTGCTGCCTCTTCTATCATGTTCTTTCTTTGTTTACGTTGAAACCACTCACATAAAACTAAATTTGCTAGTAAGAAAAACATTGTTATCAATTCACTATGTTGTCATAAACATGTTTTAAAAGGTTTTTATATCTTTAAAGTTACCTGATAAAGCTGCTCGATTTCCTCTTCTTCTTTACAACAATCTCTCAAATGATCCACTACGGTGAAATATACTTCAACATCAGTACGAGCAGAATAAAGTGCAGAATCAAAGTCAAAGTCAGGATCTTCTTCTATTCCAATTTTATGACATTCTCCAAGAAATCTTGAATGCAGTTCAATCACATCAAGACTATGATGTACAACATCCCAAAAAGCATCCAAATGATAAAGTTGATAGTCTGGAGTGCCATAGCAAGCAAGTTTAGCAATCATCAAGTCAATATAAGCATTTTTAAAACATGCGTCCATCTTGTTTCAATGTCTTGTGAGCTTTTTACTTTGCTTCACTGACTTTAAGTACTCCACACTTGCCGCAGAAGTTGTTTGGTTCACACAACTTGCAATTATACTTGTGGCAGTGGCAATGATAATCTTCCACATATCCACAAGCACCGCAATAGTCGCAGGTAAGTCCAAGTTGATTTTGCACGTTCATGTTCTCCAACTGAACTTCAGTCAGCCTTTTCTTGGATAGCTTTGACACCTTCATCCGACCATCCTTTTGCAGCTTGATGATTGTTTTCTTGTCATGACATTCCTCACATGGTGATAGGGCTGAGTTGATGTTGTCCATCTCCTGAAGCAGTGTCTCCCATTCACCATCATTCATGTTGATGTGATGTGTGTATTCTTTCCCTTCAAACCGTGACGTGCGCACAAAACTCACATAGCGCATATCCAAGTATGAAATGACTTCAAGCCACTTCGTTTGCGTTAAGTATAGTTTGAAGCCAATGTCGCGTAAATTTTTCAAGCTCTGGCAAACAATCTTCCACAAAGATGGTGAATAAGCACACCATCTCTCTCCACGTGTGATGCGTAGAAATGGCCCATATTCTCCATACTCCACAGTAATGGTTAAGTTAGCACTAATTTTGAAGCTGCTGCTGCGCTGCGCTACTGCGCTACGCTGCGCTGCGTTGCTTGTCTTGTTCTCCATGGCTGCAACAATGTATTGATGATCCACTCCCTCCAACTGTCTGCTGAGAAATGACTTCACTCTGCTGAGTCCACTCCCTTTTATACCCAACTGTCTGCTGAATCAGCTCCCTTTTCAAAGAACTTGCAAACGTTTGAATTCACTTCAACTCGTCCATGGTTGAACCGAACAAGGTCTGATACATTATTTGGAACATCATCATCATAATGTAGAATAATTCTAGTAGCTACAACTAACATGAGGTCAGTTGCCCAAATTGTATTCGCGTTGATAAATGCTAAATCAATGTTGTAAGTTGATAGTAAATGCAGTTCTTCACATTCATGTAGAAACGAGCGGATGAAACGATCTCTTGGAATGGTCTTTCCAACAGCTTCCCAATGCAGATGCAAATTCTTCACTTGCAGCATCCAATCCGATTCAAAAGCAGGAAGCTTTGAAAACACATAGTCAATGTAGTTCACTTTGAAGACGTCGTCCATAGTCATACATCTGTCAAGAAGTAATGCTGACATTGTGAAGTCTTTTCTCGTCACTCTTCCTTTTATAAAACTTTGATGGTATATGGTGTGTAACTTGTTCAAACTTATTCAATACTCGTGCTTTTATGCTACTTCCATGTAATCAGAGAAATGACTCCACTCTGCTGAGTTCACTCCCTTTTATACCCAACTATCTGCTGAATCAAGCTTTTCAAACTTCTTGCAAACGTTTGAATTCACTTCAACTCGTCCATGGTTGAACCGAACAAGGTCTGATACATTCGTCGTCAATGGAACATCATCATCATAAAGTAAAATGATTCTTACAGCTACAACTAACATGAGCTCAACTGCCCAAATTGTATTCGCGTTGATAAATGCTGAATCAATGTCATAAGTTGATATGATAAATGTTAAATCAATGTTATAAGTTGATAGTATATGTAGATCTTCACAGTCACGTAGAAACGAGTCGATGAATTCACTTGGAATAGTCTTTCCGACAGCTTCCCAATGCAGATGTAAATTCTTCACTTGCTGCATCCAATCCCATTCAAAAGTAGGAAGCTTTGAAAACACATAGTTAGTATAATTCACTTTGAAGACGTCGTCCATAGTCATACATCTGTCAAGAAGTAATGCTGACATTGTGAAGTCTTTTCTCGTCACACAATGTATTACTAGTTGACTAGTTGACATGTTTCACTCATGCTTTTATACTACTTCCATGTAATCAAAATATGGTGTGTAACTTTGTTCAAAAATTGCTGACTCAGCAGAATTTTACTTATGTATATGAATGTCTCACTTGCAGTTGTACTGCTGAGTTCAGAATCGTCTGAAACGGATAAATATGCAAAAATGACAATTTCGAGGGGGGGGGGGGGGTGGTCGACCCAAAAAATGAAAAATGTTCAGAATCGTCTGAAACGGATAAATATACAAAAATCACAATTTCGAGGGGGGTGGGGGGGGGTGGTCGACCCAAAAAATGAAAAATGTTCAGAATCGTCTGAAACGGATAAATATGCAAAAATCACAATTTCGAGGGAGGGGGGGGGGGGTCGACCCAAAAAATGAAAAATGTTCAGAATCGTCTGAAACGGATAAATATGCAAAAATCACAATTTCGGGGGGGGGGGCTATGGGGGGGGGGGTGGTCGACCCAAAAAATGAAAAATGTTCAGAATCGTCTGAAACGGATAAATATGCAAAAATCACAATTTCGAGGGGGGGGGGGGGGGGGTGGTCGACCCAAAAAATGAAAAATGTTCAGAATCGTCTGAAACGGATAAATATGCAAAAATCATAATTTCGAGGGGGGGGGGCATCGCTTTTTACGGTCTGTTGCCATGGTTACACTGATTGACAGGTGGAGTTCGTTGGCTTCATGATGATTGACTCGGCCAACACTATCAAGCTACTTTCGCTCCAGACTTTCGCTCCAGACAGTATGACGTCATCATGACGTCATTATCACGTCATGGATGGCCGCGCCTATCCTTACACTTATCGTGACGCCACTTCCGCTCCAGACATGATGACGTCACTTCCACTCCAGACAGCACTTCCGGTCTAGACAGCACTTCCGGTCCAGACGCTATGACGTCACTTCCAGACATGATGACGTCACTTCCAGACAGTATGACGTCACAAAGTGCGCTGGAACTCTTGTTTTCACCCTACTCTTATACATCGAACCATCAGTCTTTGTGAGATGGGTTGTCTCAGGTTACACAAGTTTGTTTCAAACTCGCATGCAGTATTACAAAGCATCCCTCAACAAGCTAGAGCGTCTGATGTACAGGATGTGGATTTACGGTTTGAGGATTTACCTATTGAAAGGGCTCTTGGGGTTGAGTGGTCAGTTGAATCCGATGCCTTCAAATTTAGAATGGTTCTTAAAGAACGTCCATTTACTCGTAGAGGCTTATTATCAACGGTAGCTTCTATTTATGATCCACTTGGTTTCATTGCTCCAGTAACGTTGCTGGGTAAGCGAATTTTACAACAGCTTTGTATCGATGGTTTGGATTGGGATGATCCCATCCCCACAGAGACAGCTTCGAAATGGCAGCAGTGGTTATCTAGTTTGCTGGACTTACGGTTGGTAGATATTCCTAAGTGTGTTAGGCCAAAGAATTTTAACATAGTCAAAGTAGAACTTCATCATTTCTGTGATGCTAGTTTACTTGGATACGGTGTCTGTTCTTACTTACGCTTGGTAGATGACACTGGATCAGTGCATGTCTCTTTGGTTTATGGAAAGTCGCGTGTAACTCCTATCAAATCAATCACAGTCCCAAGGTTAGAACTAAACGCAGCAGTTGTAGCTGTTAAAGCTTCTCTAATGTTGGATAAGGAGTTTACTTATAGGGACATAGAGCATGTGTTCTGGTCGGATAGTAAAGTGGTCCTTGGATATTTGGCAAATGAAGCTCGCCGTTTCCATTTGTTCGTTGCTAACCGCGTTAGTTTCATTCATGCAAACACCAACATAGCCCAATGGAGACATGTGCCAGGGTCTCAAAATATAGCTGATATTGCTTCAAGAGGTTGTACTGCGGCTGTGTTGCAGAGTTCTCGTTGGTTTATGGGTCCAGAATTTTTATTGCGATCATCTTTACCGGACTCTGTGGAAGTTGGTAGTGTGTTAGATGGGGATCCTGAAGTGCGAAAGTCTCATGTTATGGCCAGTAAGTCCGTCACCGAGTTTGAGCTTGAACGCTTTCATCATATATCTAGCTTGTACCGGTTAAAAAAGGCTGTGGCTTTGTGCATCAAGTTCTCAAGGTATCTGCAAGCTAAGGTATCAGGTTCTTATTCAAACAAGTCAGTAAGCTTGTACGACTCTGTGGTGGTTTGCGATTTGGTTGAAGCAGAGTGTCGTATTATACGGTTGGCACAACAAAATGCCTATGGTTGCGAATTAGGTATTCTTAGGTCCGGTAGTTCTGTTTCAAGGAAAAACGTCTTGTTTAAGTTAGATCCCTTTATTGACAATCAAGGTGTTCTGCGGGTTGGTGGCAGAGTGAGAAGGGCCTCTCTTGAAGAAAACTTAAAGCATCCGGCTTTACTTCCGAAGCATGGTCATATTACTCAATTAGTTATAAGCCATTGTCACAACTATGTCAAACATCAGGGTCGCGGCATGACTTTGAACGAAATTCGATCTTGCGGTTACTGGATTATAGGTTGTAGCTCCTTAGTAGCGAAATTCATTCACAACTGTGTTATATGTCGAAAAATTCGTGCTAAGACTCAGATACAAAAGATGGCTGATTTGCCTACAGATAGGTTACATGCTTCCGCACCCTTCACGTTTTGTGGCGTAGATTACTTTGGACCATTTTTGGTCAAGGAGTCTCGAAAGGAACTTAAGAGATATGGTGTTTTGTTTACTTGCCTGTGTAGTCGTGCAGTACATCTTGAGGTCGCAAGTGCTTTAAGTAAGGATTCATTTATCAATGCATTAAGAAGATTCATTGCGGTCCGGGGTCCAGTGCGGGTCTTACGTTGTGACCAGGGTACAAATTTTGTCGGAGCCAAAAATGAACTGCAGCACTCGATGAATATTGCCAAAGTAAAAGAATTTGCGATCCTGAACGATTGTGATTTTGAATTCGTCATGAACCCACCTCATTCCAGTCACATGGGTGGGGTGTGGGAAAGACTAATTCGCAGTGTGCGAAGTATTTTGAATGTCATTTTGTACCAACACGGCAGGCAGTTAGACGATGAGTCGTTGCGAACTTACATGTGTGAAGTAGCTGCAATTTTGAATAGTCGCCCTCTGACGTTAGAGTTCGTTAATGATGCTGATTTTTTAGAGGTATTAACTCCGAACCATTTGCTTACTCTCAAGTCCAAAGTGTTAGTTCCGCCTCCAGGCGAGTTTAGCCGAGAAGATGTTTATTCGGTGAAAAGGTGGCGTCGTGTCCAGTTTCTAGTGGATCAGTTTTGGAGTCGTTTTCGGAAAGAATATTTACATGTTTTGCATAGTAGACAAAAATGGCAAACTCCAAAGAGGAACATGAAAGAAGGCGATATTGTGATTATCAAAGAAGAAACATTGCCTCGGAACTACTGGTCGTTGGGTCGTGTTGTGGAAGCTTATGTGTCTGAGGATGGATTGGTGCGTAGTGTTAGGTTGGCGGTTGCTGATAAAAAACTGGATAAAAATGGTCGACGTTTAAAGGAAGTCAGTTATCTTGAACGTCCAATTCATAAGTTAGTTTTACTAGTAGAAGCCTAATTATGTTCGATGGGCACGATTTGTCTGTCATTATTATGTTTATTTCCGGGGTGTTTCCCCCTCGAGGAGCCTCAGTTGCTTTGCAGAATATTGCATTATGTGATTTAGATTTGTCTGACCATAAACTTCACTCTGTTGCTGAGGTTATGATACTCCGTGTAGTTTTGAATGCGAATAATGTGTAGTTGCCGAGGTTGTAATGGTCGTGGCTGGACTGTGAAACTATATTGTTGATGTATTCTTGCACGATGTTTGCACATGGCGTGTTTATTCTGATGTTATGTTGTAATAATATTCGGTTTACTATTAGGAAATTAAATGGTTTAATTTGGGGAGCCATGTAAAGTTTTGATATCATGGCCAAACGTTAAGTGAATGATGGTTATTTGACATTATGGCCAAATATAACCCACGTGTTAATGGCTATGTTATTGAACATTCTGAGGCTATAAATACGGATTTTTCCATTTTCTCATTCTTTAACACGTGAAACTTGAAGGAAGAACATCTAATATTTTTGGCTGGGCTGTTCTGCGAGGTTCGTAAATTTATTTAGATGTTTGGTATTTAACTTGGGTAAATGGCTACAAGTGTGGACGATAATAGGTGAAATTCATTTATCAAGGTTAATTATTTCACGGTTAACTAGTTTAATGAATATTTTGTCATTATATTCGCTACCGTTTCATATTATAAATTGTTCTTGGCCACTTAAATACTTTGTCAAT
Organism: Protula sp. h YS-2021; assembly: GCA_949752745.1. NCBI lineage: Eukaryota > Metazoa > Annelida > Polychaeta > Sabellida > Serpulidae > Protula > Protula sp. h YS-2021. The sequence continues at coordinate 99,251,528 of OX457025.1, read as the reverse complement.
TACTGAATTAGTGTAATTTTACTTTTTGACAGTTGCGTCGGTATACTATTGCCGATTTTGACTTTCATTTAATTTAATATAGTGAAACGGTTTGAAACATGGGATGTTTAACTTGTTTTATGGGGGTCATTTGCAATGAGTTTTGTGTTATTTACCTGGTCAGGGTCAGATGTCAGCCCAAAGCCAGTTGTTGGTGCTTCCTATAATGCTGTACATAATCTTATGAGGGTCGACTTCAACATGATGGACTTTCGTATTGTAAAGGGGCTTTAAGGCCGTATTTGCGGTAGGTTTGAATCGTATTTGGAAGGGTTTTAACCATGCTGTCGATTCAGTTGAGTATATTGGTGTGAAAGTGCAATCACGACTAGTTGATTTAAGTCACGTAGTCATGGCCTAGTCACGTGACTAGGGTCACGTGACTAGGGTCACGTGACGTGAAAAGTCATGTAGTACCTCTACATGATGCGGCTGATGAGTACTTTCAGAAAATAATGATCATTCGCGTCAATTGACTGTGGTATCCGTGTTAATATCTTGAATTTTTTTATACAATACTTTGTGCTTATTTTCACGCACTTATGCGGTGAATGTTTATTTATTTATTTATTGGTTGTATGCAGTGTCTAGGAACATTTAATGGAGTTAGGAGGCAAAAGTTAATATTTTGCCACGTTGATTTCCGCACTAATCCCTATAATAATTTATTATTATTTAAATTATTTATTCATTAATTTTGTTATTGCAGTTTTACCTGCCTTCTCTGGGTCAATGCAATAAAGCTGAGTAAAACCGACGGCATTTTTTATTCGAAATCGCTATCGCTCGCTACAAAGGGTAATGCAAATTTAGCTCCAATATATCCTCCTTTCTGATTAACCAACTTCTTTTTTCTTTGAAGTGATATCTTCTTATCTGCCAGTGTGCGTAGGGTATGACGTTCACGCTTGAATTCCTTATACCTTTTTGAGCTTAAGGGTAAATGCTCTCGCAATGTATTCAAACAAATTTCAAACAAGCTAGTTAATTCCTCCTTAGTAGCTTGTTGTAGCAAGGATTTACGTCGTTTAGGCCCGCTGCGTGCGAGCAAGTGAAGAAAAGGTTGATTCGCTTGAATACGTTTAGACATCTTGGCTGCGAATGGTCAAGTGACTTGGTTCTTGTTCATACGCTACTTTATCAACATATACATAATGTGTATCTTTTGGTAAAATGCCTGTACGAATACGTAGTTGATCATTTGTCTTTGGTTTTAAATCAATGAATAAATAACCATGGGGTTTGCTGGTAGCATCTTGATAGGCTTCTATGAGAAATTGAGATTTTCCAGGATACATTTGTCGCGCTAATATACTTATTTGTTGACTGTCTCTAGGATTTTTAAACAGAATGATGTAATGTGTATTCAAACTAATATTTCGCATCTCTTTCCCATGATGAAATAAATTATGCACAATAAAAATAATGCTTAGATTTTGATGACTGCTGCTAACACTAAAGAGACGTGTCATACGCTCATCACTATGACATTTGATCATTAAGTCATCAATGATGAGTAAGTTTTTTTTCGGATTAAAGCGCTCTTCAATGTCATCTGGAATGCCTTGGTAAAATTCCACACCTTTCATTCCCTTGTATAAAGGCTGGTCTGCTGCATAGAGCCATAAAATGGTTTTTAAAGAGGGTTAATTAACTTTTGTTCTTGAATTTCTCTAACTAGAGAAGTTTTACCACTGCCTGTAGGTTCAGAGACCAAACATGTGAATGGATGCTTCATTTTCGAATATCAGTTTCTTTCACCCAACTGTTAAACTTCTTTGGCCAACCCAGCCACTTCACAAATAATTCTTTAACACCTCGTCTTCTTCGTGTTTTCAAAACCTTTTCAATTCTGTTGACGGATTGAATATCTTTTGTCACTTTCTGCAGTTCTTCTTCATAAAAATGTCCATCAATATCTTCATCCAAAAAGTCTTTCACACGATACAAGTGTATTCCTTGCTTCTTACAACGATGTGTGATAATGAAGACTTCTTGTTCCACTTTATACGATAATCCCGTTGAAATACATATTTCATGTGGGAAATGCGAACCTGATCACCAATTTTAAATTTGTAGGGTTTTTTCTTCTTCTTTGGTTTCAATTTTAATTTGTCTACATACATATGTTTCCACACTTTCGATTCGTTGTCTTCACGAATATCTGCAGGAGCATACTTATTAGGGAGGGAGCCATGAGGTCTATGGTTGTAATTGTACACTAAGTCTGGAAGGATGTCCATATAGCGATCAGTTTGATTATGTAGGAAATATCGATACATCAATCTTTAGAGTACGAATGACTCTCTCAGCAAAGTTGGCTTTGGTTTCATTCTTTGTTGTATAGGCATGTATTCCCTCCTTCTTCAAAAATGCTTTTACCCATCTGTTTTTAAAATCAGTTCCTTTATCCGACCTTAGAGTTCGTGGTCGTCGTTGTGTTTCATGAAATTTTTTTTGAAAGGCTTCTATGACGCTGGTATGTGATTTATTAGGTATTGGCTGCACCCACAAATATTTGGAAAACACATCAATTACAACCAATAAAAAGCGGGTGTCATCATTATAGAGAGCTATGTTTCCCATGTCGGCTAAATCAATATCCCACATGTCATCAATACCACGTGTAATGACACGTTGCCTTTTAAACATGTATTTTACAGGTTGTAGTAAACTGAAGGCATCTTGATCCTGTAACCATTTCTTCATTTGCGAATGAGTGACTGGTTGATCATGTTTTTTTAATATATGAGAAAGTTTGTAAGGACAAGCGAATGCCCCGGGTTGACCAGGTTTAAAGTAAATATTGGTTAAGTAGTCTTTCCACGTCTACATGTTAACGCTAAATGATCAACACTTGTTAACATATCTTGCATTTTATTTTGCTATATAACTCAATCAACATGTTTTTATAACTCAATCATCATATCTTACAAATCAAGTATTGATACAATGGTGTGAATAATTGGAGTCCATAGATCTTCAATGAATATTAACCAACTACGTAATTCATCTAATGTGATAGCATCTACACCATATTTTTCACAACGTTGATTTGCATTATCTAACTCTTTATCTAAATGAATGTAATATTTAGCTTCGTTCCAATATGTATAGACATATGCAGAATGACAAGTATGTTCTGAACACTCTTCATTTTGACAAGCAGGACATACTAAACATGCAAACTTTTTACAGCTAATAACATTTCTTCACAATATGTTTTTTGCACAATATATTGTCTCAATGTAATGTCTGCCATCATACTGCAATGTAGATTAACCACCCTCTCACTTCATCAAACAGTCTTGGATCAAATCGAGCAAAGTGATATGCTGCTTCCACATCAAACTCCTCAGCTCCGTCAATGTTTGAAAGCATACACTCTTTGATGAAATCCTCGTGTAAGTTTGGTACGTTCAACGTGGAATGAGCAAGTTCCCAATAGATGTCAAAGTGTTCCAGTTGTTGTTGAATAGATCCAAAACGCGCCAGTTCACTTATCATGCAGTCCACATACGTCTCCTTGAAATACGTTTCTACATCCATCTTTGTTTCACATATCCATATGACACGTCTGCACACTTTGACGGCTGGCAAGCAAATGACTTGCAGTCTTACTCTGCAGATACTGGTAGTGAGCCGCACTCGTTGTCTGGTTCACACAGCCTTCAATTGTACTTGTGACAGTGGCACTCATAATCCTCAGCATATCCGTAAGCACCACAATATTCGCAGGTAAGACTCTAAGTTGATTTTGCACGTTCATATTCTCCAATTGAACTTTAGCCAGTCTTTTCTTGGATAGCTTTGACACCTTCATCCGATTGTCCTTTTGCAGCTTAATAGGAGTTTTCTTCCCATGACATTCCGAACATCACAATAAGGTTGAGTTAATGTTAGCCATCTCCTGACGCAATGTCTCCCATTCACCATCATTCATGTTGATGTAACGCGTATATTCTTTCCCTTCAAACAGTGATGTTTGCACAAAACTCATATAGCGCATATCCAAGTATGAAATACTTCAAGCCACTTCGTTTGCGTTAAGTACATTTTGAAGCCAGTGTTGCGTAAATTTTTCAATCTCTCACACAAAATCTGCCACAAGGATGGTGATAAAGCAAGCCATCTCTCTCCAAGTTTGATTCGAAGAAATAGCCCAAATTGCCCATGCTCTACAGTAATGGTTAAGTTTGCACTAATTTTAAAGCTGCTTGTCTTCGCCATGGCTGTGCATTGAATGATGACTTCACTTCACCCTTCTCGTTTTATACCATCAAAAAATTGCAGAGTCAGCTTTCTTATAGTTCTTCAAACATTTTACAAAGTTTAGAATTCACTTCAACTCGTCCATTGTTGAATCGAACAAGTTCTGATGCATTCGTCGTCAATAGAACGTCATCATCATAATGTAAAATAATTCTAGCAGCTACAACTAGCATTAGCTCAGCTGTCCAAGATGTATTCGCGCGGATAAATGCTGAATCAATGTCGTAAGTTGATGGTAAAAGTAGTTCTTCACATTAGTGTAGAAATGAGCGGATGAATTCATCTCTTGGAATTATCTTTCCAACAGCTTCCCAATGCTGATGCAAATTCTTTACTTGTAAAATCCAATCCGATTCAAAAGCAGGAAGCTTTGAAAACACATAGTCAACAAAGTACACTTTGAAGACATCATCCATGGTCTCTACACATCGGTGAAGAAGTAACGTTGACATTGCTAATGATCAGGTGAAAGCGGAGAGCGATGTGTTCTGACGATACCTGAAAGCATTAAGAAAAGAAAAGCATAATATGTTTCCAAAAAATTAAATTTGTTAAAGTTGATAAAGAACCACCAATTTCGCACTACTATAACTTTAGAACATTCGAATAAGTAGCATGGTAAAATGTTAAAACTTATTTTATACATCATATGTTATCAAAAACTACATTTGTCAAAGTTGGTTTAGAAGCACCATTTTCGCACTACTATAACTTTAGAACATTCGAATAAGTAGCATAGTAAAAATTTAAAACTTATTTTATGCATCATATGTTATCAAAAACTACATTTGTTAAAGTTGGTCTAGAAGCACCATTTTTGCACTACTTTAACTTTAGAACATTCGAATAAGTAGCATCGTAAAATGTTAAAACTTATTTTATACATCATATGTTATCAAAAACTACATTTGTTGAAGTTGGTCTAGAAGCACCATTTTCGCACTACTATAACTTTAGAACATTCGAAAAGGTAGCATGGTAAAATGCTTAAACTTATTTTATATATCATATGTTATAAAAAACTAAATTTGCAAAAGTTGGTGTAGAACCACCATTTTCGCACTACTATAACATAAAGCATAATATTAGACTTAGCGTGTGGAAAATCCCTTTCCTTCTCAAATTTATTGATCGTTTCGCACGCTCTAAACTAGTGCACTCTGAAATTTATCGATCGTTTTCCCACGCTCTGAACTTGTGCACTCTGAAATTTATCGATCGTTTTCCCACGCTCTGAATTAGTGCACTCTGATATTTATTGACCGTTCCCACGCTCTGAGGTCTTTCATGTACTTATTCCTACGCTGTGTGTGTGTGTGGTTACTGTAACAGAACCACTGAAATATGACTAATGAAATATTATTAGTGAAAATTGACATAGAAATATAGTTACTATGTTAAAAAAATTATGTCACAGAGTCAGAGAGTCACATGATGTCACAGGATGTCACATAATGTCACAGAGTCACATAATGTCACATGATGTTACATGATGTTACATGATGCTACATGATGTTACATAATGTTACATAATGTTACAGAGTCACATAAAGTCACATGATGTCACATAATGTTAGATAATGTTACATAGTGTTACAAAATGTCACATGATGTTACATAGTCACAAAAGTAAGCAAAAAAAAGTTTGTCCCGAGCCGGGTTCGTATCACCAATCTTCTGCTTACGAGCCCTCGCTTCTACCAAGTGAGCTACACAGGCAGGTGTGGTGAATCATCTGATAATGACATACATACTTTAGACTAATATGCTCACATAGCAATTACATAGTCACGTAGCCAAAAGATGTGACATGGTCACATGATGTCACATAATGTCACATGATGTCACAGAGTCACAAAAGTCACCAAAAAAGGTCACTTACCACGACTCTTTTGCCAATTCGTCCGCATGTGTATTCCAGTCAATCTTTCACTTCCTTTTTTTCCCAAAGAATAACCAATCTTTAACTTCCTTTTTCCATAGAATAACCAATCTTTCACTTTGTCTCCTGTGTGTATTCCAGTCAATCCTTCACTCGATCTACCGACCTTGAGATCATGGGTCCGCTTACGAGTCCTCTGTTCTACCAAGTGAGCCATTCAGGCCGGAAGGTTAATGTTCGGAAAAACATTCCTCATATAGGGGTGGGGTCACATGACGCATGATTGACAGGTCCGGGGGTCGATACATAGTATGTCCTAGGGGGGAGGAGAGGGAGGGGGGAGGGGGGTCCGATGACGTCACGTCATGTTCCAGAACTGTCGTTTTCCAACTACTTTATGATGAACAAACATCAGTTTAAATAATGAAAAATAACTTTGTTTGTTATCACCACACCGTAACACTAAAACCACAAACAAGGGAATGTTACTGAGATTATATTTATTGGTTTATTGAAAATTCTGTGTTTGCAGGTTCTTATGAATAACATTAATCAGAAACAAAAAATGAAACAAATGAGGTGTTTTAAACTTCAATTTTTTATTTTTGTATAATATCGAATGTCCAAAATTAAACAAACAGAAGGGTTAATTTTTACTATAAAAAGACAATTAGAAAGCTTGGTTATGCTAAAATAAAAATCAGTTTTAAAGAAACAGAAGTAAAAATTTTATACAGTGACATGTTTAGTAATAAAATTATTTTGCTTTCATATATATTTGAAATAGTTGGCTGTCAACAATTTAATCCATATGTAAAAATTAAAACTCAGACAGGCAACTTTGATGGGCTGATCCGAAACGGGCCCCTACGTCTCCTAGCAACATTTACCACTATATTCGTATCTCATAGCCAATTTTAAATGTTTCTAGCAATCAAATGTTAAGTAATTCTATCAGCGACAACTTTTAATGGTTAAATGGGGGCTATAAATAGCATGGTGTATATCTTCTACTTTCACTATGATTTAAGAAATCAATGTGAATTCTTAAGAATATCATGCATAATTTGTCGTCTGGTAAACGTAAATATTCGGTGCTAATTTATATTTTATTTATATTATGAATCACGTTTAGATGGAAAAATAAAATTGACCTGGCTTTTTTTTTACTTCTACATTGACGATCTCTTCTTCAAGCATTCAAGAGCCTTAACGTAGCAGAACTTTAAGAATTTAAGCGCACAAATGCGCAGTACATGAGACATCCAAGCATAAAAATGCACCTTCTATAAACTTAACTTGTGTTCTCTATTTCAAGACCTTTGACCAAATACTTCATGGAATTGGCACAAATAGTTCACTTGCAAGTACTGACAAAACAAATTTTAAGGAAAGCCTTATGTTGATCATACTGAGTTTTTGATACTTTTTAAAAATAATCGAAAATATAAAGCTCCTACATTTTTATGCTCCTCATAGTTTAAAGATCATGTGAACGTAAAACAGGCTGAGACTATTGCGCAATATCTTCCTTATATTTGTTTAAGGTAAAATACATGCAAAAGTAGAAAAACCGAACAGTTTTTAATACTATAAAATGAAAAAACATAATTTATGTTAGTATGCATAGACTATTTTTAGGTTTGGCATTTAAGTGTATTTTAATGTTCCTTTTCCATTCCTGTCTGGTAATTTAGCCAATGCCGAACAGTAGCTTAATCGACATTACGCGTCATAATAGCAATACGTTTTCATAAAATTGAAGCAGAAGGTTTCACCTGTTAGACAATATGCTTCTGTACTATGCTGGGGAAAATCGTTAGTATCCAGTCATCAGCGCCCGTCCAGAGTCCTCATTCTTGAGCGAATATATTGAAGTAGTTAAATATTTTTATTTGAAGTATTTGAATAGAATATTTCTAGACCAAACCTCAGAGCTCTCAAAGTATTATTAAATGTAACTAATGACCAGATGAAAACAGATTTCTTTTAAGAAATTCTCATTGTAAGTGTCAGGAAATAATATTATTAAATATTAAATCAAAGTGTTAGTAAATGCAACTAATAGCCAGATGAAACCAGATTTCTCTTAAGCAATTCTCATTGTTAGTGTCAGGAAATAATATTTGAATATGTCTGACCATCTAAAGTCTTAAGCTGCAATTAAAAATCATTTTCTCAATAGTTCTTGGATCGAAAATATTGTGTCTAGACAATATTTAGGTATTCAATTTACTTCAGTATTGAAAAACAGTCTCAGAAACTTCAAATGGGTAAAGGGAATGCATAACAGGAAGACTGCAGAATGATAAATAAAAGTGAAGCTTCAAAATTTGAGCTTTTACTTAAATTTGGACCGGATGTAATACCTTTAGATGTATTGAATTGGTAAAGTGGCTATAAAGTGTTTTGAAAAAAAAAATGCAAAAGAAGAACTTCGTGTATTTTAATGTTAAAACTGCAATGAATGCAAATTTCATACCAGTTCTTGCTTATGTTTACAACTTTGGACTTCCAGTGTTCGCAAGAAACACCATTGGATTTAGTATTCACTACTAAATTGTGAGCTGTTAATAGTGAAGTGTTATATTTTTGCAACGACGGTTGTTATTAATTAAGCGATGCAGTTCTAAGCATTATTTCATTATTATTAGCAAAAACAGATAAACAAAGAACATACAATTAAACATCAACTTCATTCTAAACCACACATTTTATTTTATATTCATGTTCTTTTTTCATTTTATCAATTTATTGATAAAGGCACATACCTAAATTATCAATAGCTCTTTAATCTGGCATTTTGAAATGCAAACAAAAACGAAATTCAAACAAACAAGTGCAAAGTGTCCATTACTGTAGCTCATATTTGAGTAAACAGATGAGCGCAATACCTATGCAGCACATTGAGATTTGCTTGGTGGTGTTTGCATAATAGCGTATAACAGATTTCAGTCTACCGGGCTCTATGTTAATTATGCGCAATAGTGTGCTGTTTTGGCTTAACCATAATCGATTTATTGAAGCTGAAGTACACGGAATTTTGTATACGATGATAGACCATTCCACACAACCGTATTAAGAGAAGAAGAACAAACCACCACAGAAATAAAACCTCGTGAAAATTCAGCGAATTTTTACTCGCGTTGTTTTTGACTCGGCATTGCGTTTCTCTAATATTCTCAGAGTAAACTCGTAAAGCAATATGGATCATTACAATAGAGGTAAAGATCAGGAAAAATGTAAAAACCATTTTATTTCTGAATTGATTTAGTTTTGCTCTGGTAGCTTTAATCTTCTCTTCCTCTTCATATGGGACCTGTAGATAGCGGCCTAAGACATCTTTCCAAAACTGAGTTTCTTTCTAAATGTGTACAATAATACGAATTACTAAATTGATTAGACAAAATGTTATGGTCATACGTCTTACAGTTATTTGTGATAAAACGTAAATTGTGTATGTTCATATGTTTTAAATGTTTCAGTTCTGATCATGAATCTTGAGAATTGTGAATACTTAAATGCCGTTAATTTTGTAAATGTTCAAGTTTGGATACCTCATCTTTCCTTCAGCTTAATCTTTAAAAGAAGTTAGCTAATAGCATTCTTACTGTACTCAAAGTGCAGAGTTCAGAACAGTCCATAGTCGGTGTTTTAAAGTCATCTTTATGCTCAAGCATTTTTTCTTTGCAGCTTGTATCGTGTGTCAGAACTGATCCATTCATGAAATGATGCGAGTTCTCGTCTATATAAAGATAAAACTAATATAAATATTAATATAAATTTAATATTAACGTTGATTAGAACTTCAGTTTAGCAACACTTTACCATATATAATCTATATACTTGTCAAACTGTGTAAGACTCTTAAATTCTCTAACAGACAATGAAATACACAGAAAAAGATCTAAAAATAACAAACGAGGCGATATTTTGAATTCATTTGCAAAGTGATTTTTAGATAGAATGTTGCAATTTACTGCATGGCGTGCATGGAAATTCCTGGCATGCTGAATCCTGTTAGGGTGACCCCGTCACAAGGAAATTCCAGTGTTAATAGTACAATCAATGAAAAAACTTGTTACTGTCATATATGAAACTATACATTACTTGAATTGATTTCGCAACACATTTTCGTGTGAAAGCGGTACTGAAAGAACAGTTTCAAAATAAGCGATAGGTATTCAAGAACAAAGCGGGCTTTACAAAACATGCATGTCTTGTTTATTTCATAAATATTTTACTGACCTTTCTTTCTTTTTTCTGCATGCTTAAATTCATCTGATTTAAGATTCTAGAAGCACAAGAACTACTACATTGAATTATTAATACTAATTTTAAAAAATACTTTAAATCACTGAAATACATCTTTGCCGATTCTTTCTATTTGTTAAATTGCTTTAAAATTAAATATGTAAGAGCACTAAAATATGCACTGATTAATAAGACACTGATAGCTATCAGCGGTCGGTATCTGAAGGGACACTCATACACTTCAGATGCCATGTTCCTTTCTAAAAAATGCATGACTGCAGAGAGAACATGAATGTTACGTGGATATCCTATTGTGCTATATATATTTGTTTTCTTCAAATATTTTGAACTAGATTTGTTTTTAAACCACATTAATTATTTTGTGATATGTGATCAATTTCTGCTTTTCAGACACAGTCATTGACTGAATTGTAATTTAACATATATGGGTGTAAATGCTCTCTATGAGTTATAGAGTAAGAATTTTGCTTCACATATTGTGTGCGTTTGTTTGACACTCCTTTGTGCGTTTGTTTGTACACAGATAGAAGTCAGATCAGCAAAAACAGTTTGGGATAGAGACTGGAAGCTTACTGTGGATAAGTCTTGGTTGACAAACATTAGATCGATTTAGCCATCATGAATTTGATGACACAGGCATTAGTTTTAAATCGGACAACAGTTTTAGTACTCTTTGAGACGAGCTATGCTATAGGTATATTGTAAATGTTATAGTGGGAGTTTTATTTGAGAATGCTATGAAAAGGTATTGCGGTTAACGTTATCTGTGTACACGTAACCCGTAAGAGGCCGTACCTCAGGAGCTGTTGCGCGTGTTCCCCAGTCACCACTGTTCATATTACATAGTGAATAAATGGGTAATATCAGACCCAAGCATGGAATCATGAAACATGCACTTGGTACATAAATTATGCATTTTGCTTCCTGATATTCAAAAGAAACCATCAAAATTAATTTTAAAACATTATAGTATTTCTAGACAAAAATATCATTTTCATAATAAAAATAATTGTGTTATCAAATTTCATATAACTATTTTATCAGATTTAAGACACAGGCGTTTAGTAGAACATGATTGACATTATTTACTTCCTACAACTTAAAGTCATAGCAAATGGAAATAAAGAAAAACACTTGATTACTGCATCTTTTATATGCATATGTAGTTTTTGAAAGACCCCTAAGAAGTACGTTACTAAATTTAATAACATTTTGCTAAATAAATGAAATAAAAGCACCATTACTTTGTAGTCCGTTAAGACTATCAATGCCGTAATACCAAGACACAGAAAGAAATAAAATGATATGCTGTCATAACGATAAGTTTCTCCAAAGGCCATCCGCAAGCACTCAGCAATGAGACCAAAGCACAGTAAAATTAAGCACAAGCAGGTGTTCACAGCAACGAAGACAATCTATGAAAAAACAGTTCTATAAGTGAAATATTGTGCAAACAGTTTGTTATTCTTTATTATTTGATTGACATTCAATCATATGAGTGCTTGCAGTAAAGAGTAAAATATAATGGGGAACAAAACATGTTAGGTATTTTTCGACGCTTTAAATATTTAAATATCACGTCAGTGTGTAACTACTGTGAGTAAATGCTGGAAAATGTAAACTAGAATGGAGAATAAAATGTGAATTATAAGTATTTTCTGGTTATTGTGATATTTAAATGTCAACATGTAAAACAGGTACATAAACTTTAATAGCTTTTGCTTTCTTAATAAGAAAGACTGAAATGATACAATTGCATGCAATAAGATATGTTTACCAAATCCTTACAAAACGTTTCAGTAAAAAAACTTGTGTTGATGTTTTATAGTGAAACATTTAATCAATAAAAACGATGTCCTATTTGTACCGTGGCTTTAGACATTGCTTTGTTTTTACACTGTCTTATAGATCACAACTCAATGTGTGAAAAATGGCTATACAAAATTTTAGATAAAACGAAAGCAAATTGTTGATAAACAATAAGAACTTGCTTTGTAACCAATCTATCGCCCGAAAGGTCCTTTAAAAGGAAATAAACTGTCGATTTTCTTTCACCTGTGTGTCACTGCGACATCTGTAGCATACGACAACGAATAACCCCAGGATGGCCATTCCAAAAACAAAGGCAATTCCAAATCCAACACCAAACGCGTCATTCACACCTGTTAGCTAACAAGTAATGTAATGTTAGTATAAATACCGAATTACAAAGCCCTTCCACTTCACAAAAATTTTAAATTTCATAGTTGCATAGTTGATTTTATTCCGTAAAATGATTACGTATTTTACTTTTCAACTAGGAGAATATAAGATACCAAAACATACTGACTCCTTGTTACTTGAAAATGGCGTGGGCGAGCATTGTGTTTGATGCAAAGGCAGCGTGTCACAAATAGCGCCTAAGTTGCATTCCGATTATCGACAGACTTATTTTTGTACAGGATTTTATATACTAGTATTTCATAACTATATGAGAGCGAAATTAATATTGAAAGACACTTATAAACTATAATTAGTGTTGTAGATATGGTAAATTGTAATTCATGCACATCGTACATTCATGCGTATTGGGGTTGTAATAATAAAACAGCAGCTGTCACACATATCGTACATTCGTAAGCACTTGTGTTGAAATCGGAAAACGCAGCTATCATACATGTACTTTTTTACATGTTTTTGTAGAAATCGCAAAACTACAGGTATCATACATGACGTACATTCATACATACTTACATTCATACGTTGTAGCAATGATGTCACATTGCTAAAATGCTACCTACTGCCTGTTTTGAAGCACACTGTTTTAGACAATTAAATTGCATAGCATATAAAAGCATAGTATAAAAAATTAAAAATGCACAGTATATACCGTTAAGAAAAATACAGTCACTGGTTCCAGTGCAAACCCAGCCACAAACACGAGACTTTGGTATAACAAGAAGAATATCGAAATATCATCTCTTTTTGCAAGCTGTCTGAAACTCCTGTGCAGAAAATACCCAACAAGAATGTTTTAAAAATTCTGCTAAGAGTGTGATATTAAAACAGATTTAAATAATAGAGTTATTTTAATCTATTCATTTATTTACCAAACAGCCAATTCACTTTATCATGCAATAAAGAGTATTAAGGATGAAGTGGAAAGTATAAAGTTAAAATAGTTCCTTTGAAATAATCCTGTTACTGAAAATATATTATGTGCTATTTGAGCTTGCACTGTATTTAAAAACACTATTTAAATGCTCATGGTTGTTCATTTATTAACCGTGTGTGGTTGCCTTCATCTGCGTTATCATACTCTTATTATGTGAGCTGCCTAAAACTTTCTTAAATGAAAACTGAATATCCAAGAAGTTTTGCTCAATACTACTGCAGTGATTAAAGTCATCTAAACTACTCACATGAAAAAGTTCACAGAATGGCAGAAATAATTATTTATCCACCTGCGCCTTTGTTTGACAAATTCAGTCAGTGTTTCCGGTGAACACTGCTGTACTTGTACGGAGGATATGTACTTCACACAAAAACCGGCCTTAAGTAGGAGCGTGAAGAGCCAGCGGTCTTCTCCTGTAACACATTACCTTTTTTATTGTGGAAGATGAAAGCTTTTTGCTGTCACCTGAGGGGCAGATTTTACTTTTGCACTAGAGGCATTTTCAGAAAAGACGAGAAAATGGTATAGATAATAATAGATGACACATAGATGAGATATTCAAAGTATTCGTCAGCCTGAAGGGTAAGATATGATATCTTTTATTTGAATAATTATTTAATTTGATAAATTTATTAATTGATAAAATAATCAATGCAAAGAGTAGTAGTGGCATTTCGACCGGTTATTTGCTACCCAGGAAGTTGCACTCACTACCTTTTATCAAAAACGAGAAAAATATAGTTCTTTTTTACTGTATGCTATATAAGTTCATGTTATTTTATAATTATCAATGAACGTGGTTCTTGTAATTGTTCCAGAGTAACTGCAATTAATAATAAACAAATTGAACCAGATAATCAACATACATTAAACTATATAAAAGAGATAAGCCTTACTAAATCACATATACAATTTTACCTTGATCAAAAGCAACATAATCTTGTATCTGAAAAGGTATACTTGAATATTCCTCTAGCACAGAGCTTTGAAGAACTGCGGAAGCTCGGAACAAAACAAAACACCCAGACGCTCTGAGGATGCATCCAAGCATCTGCTCTGTTGTTTTTTCAAGAAGATCAATCACCTTGTACTCAACTATTTGTGGCCATGTGATATACCCTCAAAAGAAATAAAAACTATTACTTAAAGTGCAATCACATAAAGTCTAAATAAAGTTTCGTTTGTTACAGTTATTTGAATAGCTCATTATTTATTGGTGAATTTATAGGTGAATTGTGAACTGTTTATTGGGACATTGTTGGTTGCGACTGCGTAGTCATCACATAATTTTCGGCCAAAAGTAGTTTGAATCACATGGTGCAGTGATTACATACCCAAAACACTCAACCGAAACATGAGATATCCACATTATATAACTTATTCTTGACAAGACTGTCCACAGACATTGTGACCAGTGGCAACGTAATTGATATACGATTGACAGCTAACAATGACACAATACCTACCACATTAAAATTCTATCGGGGCAAAACCGGCTAAATATCAGTCTGGGTGACGCAAAAGCATGGTAAACCACCATTTATTCATAAAATCAGACAGCTTGACCATGATCTGAGATTCATCGCCAGCCGAATTGGTCAGTTTTACTTTATATATTGCAACACCTATGACGAAGATTTTGAACAAGCCGTCCCAATCCATATCTTGCATACAGTTTCTTACAGAATAAACAAATTTCCCGATATTGGGACAATATCAGATGTCTTAACATGAGTTGTGATGGCATGTTAAAAAGTGAGGCCGATATCGCCGTATCTTTAAACATTTTTAAAATAAATTTTTTAAAAAGTAAAATTTCAACAGAACGAGTTTTTGGAAAATCATGATCTTCCATATTCAAGCTGACATCTAAAATGTAAGTGCCTGGTAGAAGATTTCTTAGAAAGTTATGCACTTATTTCAAAGCACACAAACCCATAGTAAACTAGACGAGTTTGGCACATATATCAAAGCAGACCGACCCAGATTAAACTAGACCGAATTCCGCTAGACATTGGAATGACGTACTTGCAGACAACACTAAAGAAAATATTTCTATTAAATTATGATGGGAAAGTTAAGGTCATGCAGTACCCCTTCCTTGTCGTCGTTTTGGCCCAACGGGTTAAAAATAAACGCTCTACCTCTAATCGTTTTCAAGATAATAATCAACTTCATGTTTCTGACCATGACCCTGACCGAGGAAGTCGCCGAGGTACCTCTTAAATGGTCACCTTTTGGTTTTTCCCTTTGACCAAACCTACGAGGTCAAGGTCACCGAGGCACCTCATATGTAATGTTGTTTAGACCCAAAGGGTCAGAAAGGAGCTCAAAATAAAGTTTTCGACATAATAGTCAACTTCTGGATTTTGACCTTGACCGTGACCGAGAAGGTCAAGATCACCATGGTGCCACTTGTATAACATTGTTTAGGCCAAATAGTGCTCTGTCTCTAACCATTTTTGAGATAAGTCTCAATATTGTTAACGGTAAACGAGGTCAAGTGAACCTCAAAGCGACGATTCAGGATACATGGCCATCCCCTGCTGAATACTTTTATACATTCAAACTGGGATTACAGCGATTTTATTTTCGTGATTATTAGGCGTTTTGAAAAATATTTTGAAATCAAAAATATTTTTGAATAAAAAATATTTTCAGTTTCACCGAGAACTGTGGATTGTTTATAAGGTTGCCAAATATTAAGTTTTGCTGACTAAAACGCTAGGAGGAGTTTTTTGGAAACCGACGTAAAAAAAATGTGGATTCACCGTGATCTTGTCATTCTTTACATGTGTGCCAAATTTTCGTCTTCCTCAATTAAATAGTGTAGGGGGTTTATGGGAACCATCCAACGGGAAAAAGAGAAAAAAATGGGCAGAAACCTCCAGACTGGTACAAACTTATACCCACGTGAGTTTTGCACAGAGAAAGTCCATATCGTCCAAATAGTTAGGTAAACAGTATTGGAACCATACCTTTATGAGAATTAATACGTTTAAGGTGTGCAATGTGCTCCATCATGGAATTAAAATATCATCGGGCTGTTTTTAGAAATACTTATGAGGCGTTTGTTGTCTTGTATATTAGATGTTTAGCAATTATCATATCTATTTATTGTATTTTTAATTATGTAAAAACAGAACAAAATACATTTCTCACAGAGCAGAATTTGTGTGCTGTATACAACCTACCCAATATTCATTAATTTGTTTGGTGCCCTCAACTTTGGAACATAACATTAATAACGCTAAAGCTTGCATTTCGTAATGAAAAGCGAGTTATTTCTGGTAAAGAATGCAATTTAGAAATGCAACAGACTATAGGTTTTTAACATTTTTGAAACAGGCACACATCATATTAGTTTGCTTTATATGTGGTAGCGTAGAAACAAAATACAGAATAGAGTAGGGGTAGGAAAGTCACAATTAGTCAGGGTAGTAAAAGTTATGTGGGTCAACAACATTCCATTTTACCTTCTCCTGAGGGAATAACACTGCAACATGCTGCAGCCACCGTCTTATTTTCTTTGAATGGTTTAAGCATCTCTAAAACTGATTCTGGTTTGAAAATAACATCACCATCAGTCGTCAATATATAGATATTGTCATCATACATCGCTCTTGAATGACTGCCAATTCTGCTTTCCAGGATAATATGTCGCGCGTAGTGAAAAAACATTACCTGGTAACAGATAATTCAGTCTGGCAATTAATGGAAACAAAATACCATTTTGAAAGATTCCGGTTTAAGCATTGACGAGAAGCCGTACAGTACTGAGGAATGCGTTATATACTGAAACACATAAATGTTGATTTGTGCTTTAAACAAGTCAGCAGATTCAGGAAAAATATGGAGATTACTAAATACAGCATGAACAAAATACCATTTTGAGCGACACCAATTTAACCGTCGACGAGAAGTAGTATGATGTCCAGGAATGCGTTATAAATTGAAATGACAATACGTGCTGCTGCAGAATGGGCTATAAGTGACCAAATACGTTTAACGTTGAAGTTTTGTTTCTAACAAAGGGAACACTTTCAGGAAAAATACCGAAATTACCAAAAAAAAAACAAAAAAAAAAAAAACGATATAAACACAAATTGTGGCGGCAAGTTAGATATATAGAGTTGTATTTAAAGGCGCAACTAGCACATTCAGATCTTATTTGAATTTACCTGGCTCCATCTTTTTTTATTTCTTATGATCTTCTTATCCTTGAGATGGACAACCATTTTGTTTCCGTAAGGTAAGGTAATGACTAACTGCGCCCCATAGGGTGTGGGGATGTGAGCAGGATTTTCAGCATTCTTTGTCAAATGTCTGACAAAGCGCAAAAAATGAAGTACATATTTAAAAATATTTATAATCAATTTTGCCTCTAAATGTTACCTCTATTTATTTCTAAAATCACAAACTATTATGATAATTTGAGCCCTTTAAAATGTATTTCATTTCATGTTAGGGCTTTCCCAATTAAAGTATTTATTTTATTTGAATTTTATTTATACTTACTTTGCGTTGGAATTGTAGCAGTTGATAAACTGTTTGACGTAGTGGTTGACATTGTTATTCTTCATAAAGGCATCGTCAAATAAGACGTGAACTAGAATATTTTGCAAATATTTCTAGAATATTAATAGCTTTAGAATCTTGGTTTAGTTTTTTTGCTTATATTATAGGCTTTGTTTAGATGACGCTATCTAATGTACGTTACGTTATCTAGTCTATGTTCTATCAGTTTGATTGGTAATGGCATCATGCTCCATTTTTTTCTAATTGCAAAGCACGAAACGGCTATTACTTACTTTAATACAATTACTTACTTAAATAAAAATAAAAGAGTTTGCTTTTTAAAATACTGCATGTACATTTCAACAAATCTCAATCTTAGTATTTCTTGTGTAGGCCAACTTGATTAAATAATTAACTTTGTTACGTTCGAATTCATAGTATTCGTCATCAAATACTCCTGACAATCGTGCTTGTTTTCTTTGATCCGCGTCAAAATCAACACTGAAAAATATAGTATAGTAATATAGTGCATTGATATAAAAAATAAACGTGTATTATTTTTCCGAAATGTTATACAATAGATACACTTTATCTCAGTGTATTTCGCTCTGTTTTTTCGCAGTTTACTTATTTTTGTAAGAGTAAAACCCAGTACTAAATAGATCTTTCTCCGCTTATGGAGGAAAAATCCAGCTTACTATTATGAAATACCTGGTTAATCTTATCAAAGTACTGTTTCGGAACCTGTTTTAGAAATAACTAAAAATTACTGTTGATTCCTACAAATAGATAGTTTCCAATTTTCAAGCTTCACCTTGACGAACAAGGTTGACATTACACTTTATGTAACGTCTTTGGACATCAGCGTAGAAAACGTGTTTCAAATGCTTTTGAAATGATACTCACTTCTGGTCCCGAGCTTGGACTTGATCAAAGTGATAGAAAAACCTGTTATATAACGCTTTTTATTCCCAAACGGTTTCTCTAAGGGTTTTCAACCTTTATTTATTTTTATCAACCATTTTTTTTATGTAGGTCGAATTATGTAAAATGACTTTCACGAGATTTGACCTTGGCGTTAGAGAACAAGACCAAATCTATTGCAGTCCCATTTGGGAACAAAGTTTTTACGTGGGAATTAAATAAGTTTTTATCTCCTCAACCAAGTTTTACTCCAATGAGATGTGGAGCAGTTTTTTAAATATTACCTTATAACCGAACGAATAAATTTGTTCATTTCTTGCTCGGTTTCGTGCCACATTGTAGCGACAATCATGATGAAAGGAAATACGCCAAAGCTATCGTACATGGACGCTTCTGTCTGGAAGCATCTTTCACTGGGACATTTGGATGGATTTCTTCTTTTGTTTTCCCCTCGTCTTGTGCATGGTTTAGTCTTTCCAGCCATTTCCTCCCTGGTGCATATCAGTCAGAGCAATATAGTCCATAACTTTATAAATATATTCAATTAAAACAGTCAAGAAACAAATCTAGTCAAAGACGTTTAATCATAGATCTTAAAGGATCATGATGGCTTTCGAACATACACAACAATGCGTGCAAATATGTTCATGTACTTTCCTGTTTGAGGTGCAACTTCTCATGTTAACCTGTAGATGCATTCATGAACAACACATGCACATAACAAAACGGCCTGAGTATATACTCCTATCACATTTTTTGCGTAATATTGGTACATATCGAATATGAATACATTTTAATTTATTTTTATGATAATGCCCTTTAAACTAAACATTATGCGTGCTAATATTATTATCAACAAGTTATATATTGTATAATCAATTACGCATTATACAATATATTATTAATAAATCAACGGAGGGCGTGATGTCTGGTTCTTAAAAATTTGTCTTTTGTTTGAAAAGAGGAAACGGATATATGTATGAGATTAAAATAATTTGCCGAAAGTTATTTTATTGTATCAGTGATCCAATTGAAGGCTTTCATATTTTATTGCTGCAAATGAAAGTTTTATGTCCCAGTGCTCCAAATGAAAGCTTCAATGGGTTATGGTCCAAGGGAAGACTTTGATGTGTTAGTGCTCCAGTTGAAGGACGTATAGGTTAGTGTTTCAATTGAAAACTTTATGTGTCAGTGCTCCGAGTAAAGACTTTCATGTGTTAAGTGAAAACTAAGGTGCTAGTCTTCGAAGTGAGGGATTTTCTGTGTTAGAGTTTCGAATGAATATTTTTATGTCTTAATGTTACAAGTGAAAAATTTTAGTGCCACAAGTGAAGTCTTCAAGAATTACAAGGCTTCTATTCAAGTTTTGCTGGAAATTAAAATGTAATAGCTTACTGTTACAAGTAATGGCGTAACGATTGACATGACTAACCATAATAAGACTAGTTGGGTTGGAAAAGCTACATGTGCAGAAGTGATAAGAAATTTAATTCGAACACCTAAATGGGCTACTATTGATCGCAACTTTGTATATAATATTTCAAAACGGAAAAGTATTCGCTTATAATAATAGCAACGTGCCTTAAAATTGTACCTATTAATGTACTACAGTATCTGAAATAGAATCAGCGCCTTATATCTCCATAATGTACCCTTCTACCACCTTTACCTTTACAAAAACTTGCTTTTTACCAGTAGCTTATTTCACTTTTTATTGCCAGTAGTTTATTTCACTGTGTTTACCTTAAGTTTTGTTTCTCTTTATACCATCAAAATTAATTTTATTTGATTTTAATTTTACTTAACTTCACTAGTCACTATTTTACTTAGCTTGATACAATATTTGCTTTCATTGCTTTACACGTTTTTTCACTTGCTTTGCTTTGAGTAGAGTTTCTTAAAGGATCTGAAACTATTTTCACATTTTAAAGCCTTAATGTTAAACAATAATTTAGATACCTGCTTGTATGATTAATCAGCGGAACAGTTCCTAACATAGCATTGACGGATAACGATTGTATTGTTCCTGTGCCGCTATCACTCGACGACACTGTTATACAGTATTAGTATGACTGCAGAATAACTCCTATCCCTGCGCGTAAATTATTCCTATAGGCGTGGATTCACAGACAATCTTAAATTAATACAACCTCAGAGAATAAGTTCTTCCTCTGCTTATGCACCTAACTCCTTACTCTGCGCGCGATATGTCATGCTAATTAATATTTTATTGATTTCTTTATTTATGTCATTTTGAAAAATGGCATCAATTTAATTCAGTTTTGTTGTAAAGACAAAATAAAAGTAATCAGTAGAGATGATTAGCATATGCGGTGTCATTTTCATGCGGTGTTATTTCCATGTCATCACGACCGTCATAAATATATTTTATCACAGATTTTAACTTTAAATAACTTTAGGAATTTTTGTCATTCCTCACATCGAACTACCCGCTCAAGAAAAAATCCTGATTTTTTATTAGTATCAATAGTTTGAACGAAAAACAGTATCATTGAAGTTGTTCTTATTGTAAACGAGTAAAATGTGTTCCTTAAAGTAAAATTCAGCATACTTTTTAACATGGCCAACTCAAAATGCTGAATGAGTTTTGAATATAATTGCCCTCAACCTTCTTACCACAGTTTAATTTAGCAGCACACCTGATTATTGCACAGACCACCTTGTGAAATATGAACAAAGCAATTCAGTTTTGCCCGAAAAAAGCTGTGTTTCTTTCACATTTAAAGACAGATTTCACTACTTACTGAGTAGTATTCAGGATAAGGTAAACGTAACAATTTTTCAAATTTATGCGTTCTTTATTATGGCTGATGAAACAATTCATATGTGCCTGCTATGATTTCCTTGATTTCTTGTTATTACCTGTCATGAATAAAATTTACGATCTTAAACGAACTAAGTTAAATTTCTTCAAACATTTCTTCTTTTAAAAAGTTATTAAAATTAAAAAGTTCAATTAAGTGAAAAGGCCAAAGTCTGGTTTGACCAATAAAAAAGCTTAAAAACCATGAGTCATGTTTTGCTGATGAAACAACTTTAAGTTTGCCCAGTGTCACAGACACTTGAGTTAAGAAGAAGCTTTAAATTTTACTGATACCTAATACTGGATAGTAACACTGTATAACAGTATCGACGAGTGAAAGTAGTACAAGAATGATGCATTCGTCACGCGTCAGTGCTATGTTAAGTACTATTCAGCAGACTGGTTATGATATGTAGGTGTAACCGGGCGCACAAATTGAGTTTCAGCTGCTGATATTTCGGCTGGGGACTAATTGTCACCTTCGGGCTTTGGTGAAAATAAGGGAAAAGTGTTGCTTGGTGGTTATTAGTATATCTGTTGTGGTAAATAGGGTCCTTGAAATTACTAGATCAAGACTCCAATCAGTGGAGCTAAGCGCCACCCGCCAGCTAAATATGAGAACGTTTTTGTTTGTGAAAAGGTTATAACGTTTTTCTAACCAAAAACGAACCTTTTTTGGTTGTAAAAACGTCATATTCAGCAACGAAATGAAAACCTTATTTTACAAACCAAAATCAAGCCTAATTTAATTTCAAAAACGTTACATTTATCAACCAAATAAAAACTTTTTTTTTTCAAACCAAAACCAAACGTATGGTATTAGAACATTATTGAAATTGATTTTTAAAGCACCAAAAAACAAACCAAAAACAAACGTATGGTATTAGAACATTATTGAAATTGATTTTTAAAGAACCGAAAACAAACCAAAAACAAACGTTTTGTATAAGAACGTTATTATATCAATTTTTAAGAATGTTATATATTGGAGCGTCAAGGAAATGTTATAGGCATTTTAATACTTTGCAAAGTAATTTTAGATATGAATATTATATATACACAATAACAAGAATTACATTTAGATGCGAAACGTCAAATTCAGTTCACATATATTTAACTAATTACTGTAAGCTATAACTAAGCATTAAGTGTGCAGATAAAAAAGCCCATAAAAAGGGAAGGGGTAGACCTTGGGGAAATTTCCGTACGGGGGAATTATTCGGAGGAGGGGGATTTGAAGTGGGAATAGGGTGGTGGGAGTTGGTTCAGGGGAGTTGTCTTAGACACACATTTCAATGGATGCGCCGTGGCGTAGAGGTAAGTTAGTCGCTTTGGATGCCAGAGGTTCCCGGTTCAAACTCATCCAGGTATGAATGTTTCGTGAAATGTTAATTGCAAAAAATTTATGGTAGTACTTAAAGATGAAATATGATGTGATGATGGAGCAAGATGCAGCCTCCCAGAGTGAATATTATTTTGAAGAATGTTGAAGGATATTTTTTTAGATAATTTGTTTTACACACGTTTCACGATGAAAGGTTTTCTTATGGTTGTGTATGAAACGTTCTAAAAACGTTTTTATAAAACGTTTTTAGAACGTTGCGAAAAAACTTTTTTTTCGGCATTTCATATACAACCTTTAATAAACGTTTTTGCAACTTCAAAGGGTTCGGGAAAAAACGTTTTTAAAACGCTATTTCAACCAAATTTGTTTTACGGGCGAAGGTGTCTGTTCTTCGTAACTGTAAGGGCTAGACATGATATCAATAAGTGTTGCACTGCTAACTTTAGGATAATCTAGTTCATGATAAAAGCTAAACGTTTACATAAGGGACACTCCGAATACCGTGTGTAATTCTATACTATATTCATGCTTGCGTCAAGTTAAGTTTTGTCGACATTGATGTGACTTGAAGTACCAGCTGAAGATCATTTGATGCCAATTTAAAAATTGAGTATATTTTTCTTTATAAGACAAAAAGGAAAATAAAGTTTAGATTGAAAGTATGTAAGATATAATGGATAATTTTAATCGATTATAGACATTGCAATTCTGCAGCTTTATTGTGTTTTGCTGCCGCTTTATCGTTAACTTTTATTGCATGAAAAAGTCAGTACAACTTTTCTGTATGAAAAAATCACACATCTATTGACCTATTGATCATCATTTCATTAAAGATTGTGGCATCATTATGACTCCCATTTCTACCTTAAATTAATAAAAATCTTACCTTGGCACGTTATGTGCGTTTATTTTTGGACACTGCTATGTCAGAGGATAGAAATATCGACACTTAGAGGCAAGCCACACCTGGAGGCAGTAATCCGAGCACGTTTTAAACACGAAGTTGTTTGTACGGCAATTCAAACGATTGGTGGGATTGAAATCTTTAAATGAAAGGCATTTCTAGATTAGTGAATGATGTCTTTGAGAGCTACAAGAGCGTTGTATAAATCGATACAGACCCTGTAGTCACACCTGAGGGCACCCACATTGTTACCATAGTTACTACTTTCAAAATGATCCACTTTTAATAATAATAATAATAATAATAATAATAATAATAATAATAATAATAATAATAATAATAATAATAATAATAATAATAATAATAATAATAATAATAATAATAATAATAATAATAATAATAATAATAATAATACAATAATAACCACAACGTAACCACCTTTTTTGATTTCCCCAATATAAACGACATGTACGCGGACCGCGTCTGGACCAAAACATTACTATATTTACACTCGTATTCTACCGAGTGCCTCCCTCCACCTACTTACATTTTCAGGCTTTACAATTTACATTTGCTATTCAGGTTGAATTTAAAATACTTTCTTATTTCTTTTTGCAGTGAGTTTAGTCACAGTTACTTGAATTATCACCGACTGCCGCGATTTCCTTACGATCAATTAAATCCATCAGATTTTGTTCTAGGTCTTTTAGGAACACGCCTTATGTTTATGCAACATCGAAGGGTTTTGTTTCAATGAGGTATTCGATTAGAACGTTTTCAAAAATTTAATCAAAGTCATTCACCAGAGTGAATATTCTTATTATCTTCAATGCTTGCTCGAGCTTAAGCTTGCACAGATAATGGCGCAGCATTGAGTGCCAGGTGACGGGTGTCTTATAAACATCTAGCTGACACGTGGACATTGCTGCTTTCTACATCGCATTCTATAATTATTGACTGATAACAAGATATCCGTTTATTAACACTTGACAAGCCTTTGGCTTGCAAGAGTTATATGAATTTGTGCGAGCAAAATTCGTCCTTTTTTTTTCTTCTTGACACTTTTTCCGATTTTTTGTGTCTTCTTCTCCTCTGACACTATGGGCCCTACGACCATGAAACTTGGGACTTATGAAGAGCTTGATCTGAACATGTGCATGTCACTTTTGATTTTCGTCTTTGATTTCGTTTTCTTTGTTAAATCGCCATGTGAAAAGAGTGCATTTTTGGCAAGTAAATGCGTAGCATTTAACCCACATCACACACAATTGCACAGTGAGCTTTGTGCGAGCTCTCACTGCGTAAATAGCTAACACGGCGTATGCTAGATCAGTCAATAAAACCTTAAGTCAACAGAAACCAAACACTACTCGGCTTATAAGACATATTCAAGCTGTGTTGTTTGCAATATATTATTCAAGAAATAACCCATTGAAGGAAGTATTTTTGCGTTTTAATTTTTGTCAAGTGTTTAACATTTCGCTAGCGAAGTGAGGTTCTAGTTAAAGTCCATTTTTAAAACATAACAGTTTTGCCACGGTCGCACTTCTATATCTCCCTGATGCACCGAAATCACAGGATCGAAGACGTATGTGTCAGCATGATCTAGTCTGCTATAACAGGAAAAAGACGCAGTGAACAACTCCACTGCCAATTGGTCTCTTGCCTTCTTATCAGTCCTTATAAGTTTTTGTCAGTCGTTACCAGTCGTTATAAGTTTTTATAAGAACTTATCAAGGGAGGTTTAAGTGTGTTTTGAGTGCTGAGGAAGTTAAGCCAAGTTTTTAATGGAATTGTGTGCAGCATAATGTTTCTACAAACAGCAAATAATAAGCTGTGATTGACTTATTTGGAGTTAACATGAACTATTATTCCATACCATATTTTATGTTGTCTCGAAATAAGTCAATATATGCTTTGTTACATGACATACCGGACGTTTTGATCACGAACAATTGCAATATTCATAGACTTTTGCGTTCTGTACAACTTTGAAAAAATGTTTATGTGGGAGCCGATCAATCAGACTGCTCATTTACTCATATCATGTAACAATGCTTTATGTTGGTTTCAGAGGAAAAAAAGACAGATCACGTGGTCGTGTTGTGAAAACAAACTAATAAACCTCATGAAAATTTCATTTCTGGAATGATAAACTCTAATTAACAACAGGAATGTCAATCACTTTTAACGGGTCTTTTCTTGATTGTAATCTGTCATTTTGTCTCTGTTTCTTCTCTAAAAAACTGGCATGGGACCATCAAATGGTGTTCTTGTGTGGCATTAAATATACCGCATACATCTTGTTTTTTTTTTTTTTTTTTTTTCATTTTTCGCTCATTTTTCTATTTTATAGTTAAAAGAGAGCAAACACTGAACTAGACCGTTCCCGATACTCAGTAGTAAAAACTGCACTTCGGATCACGAAATTAGAGAACTTAAATATTTCGAATTCAGCCAAGACTTTTGCTAAAAGTAACACCTCACTACGTAACACAGATTATAGTCACACCATATACCAGTAAACATTCCTACGTCGATCAAGGGTATAGTTGAGGTTGTGACGTCGCTTCGACCACGCTCCAACATACAATATGGTTGTAATTTGTTTGTGAATGGTCACGACCATTAATGAACATCTACTCAACGTTAACGTCACACGAACTGTCGAATAGACGTCGGATAAGCAACATTGTTTAGACGTTATTTTTGATCGCAATCAGCCCCTCACTTTCTCCGACGTCTATTGAACGTCTTTGAATGTGAAATTAAACTTTACGGATGTCCTGCGATATTTCGTTGTGAACGACTGAAGAAGTGAAAAAATACTAAACGGTGAACAAAAAAGCAAGTCTCGCGGGAATTGATTAATTACGCAAGCGACTTCAGCCGCTAGCTGGCGACACGCTGTCCTCACAACAAACACAACATTCACCACCACGCCCCACCCACTAAACCGCTAGCTTGTGACACGCTGTCCTCACAACAAACACAACATTCACCACGACGCCCCACCCACTAAACCGCCAGCTTGTGACACGCTGTCCTCACAACAAACACAACATTCACCACGACGCCCACCCACTAAAACGCTAGCTTGTGACACGCTGTCCTCACAACAAACACAACATTCACCACAACGCCCCACCCACTAAACCACTAGCTTGTGACACACTGTCCTCACAACAAACACAACATTCACCACGACGCCCCACCCACTAAACCGCTAGCTTGTGACACGCTGTCCTCACAACAAACACAACATTCACCACCACGCCCCACCCACTAAACCGCTAGCTTGTGACACGCTGTCCTCACAACAAACACAACATTCACCACGACGCCCCACCCACTAAACCGCTAGCTTGTGACACGCTGTCCTCACAACAAACACAACATTCTCCACCACGCCCCACCCACTAAACCGCCAGCTTGTAACACACTGTCCTCACAACAAACACAACATTCACCACGACGCCCCACCCACTAAACCGCTAGCTTGTGACACGCTGTCCTCACAACAAACACAACATTCACCACCACGCCCCACCCACTAAACCGCTAGCTTGTGACACGCTGTCCTCACAACAAACACAACATTCACCACCACGCCCCACCCACTAAACCGCTAGCTTGTGACACGCTGTCCAAACAACAAACACAACATTCACCACCACGCCCCACCCACTAAACTGCCAGCTTGTGACACGCTGTCCTCACAACAAACACAACATTCACCACCACGCTCCACCCACTAAACCGCTAGCTTGTGACACGCTGTCCTCACAACAAACACAACATTCACCACCACGCCGCACCCACTAAACCGCCAGCTTGTGACACGCTGTCCTCACAACAAACACAACATTCACCACGACGCCCCACCCACTAAACCGCCAGCTTGTGACACGCTGTCCTCACAACAAACACAACATTCACCACCACGCCCCACCCACTAAACTGCCAGCTTGTGACACGCTGTCCTCACAACAAACACAACATTCACCACCACGCCCCACCCACTAAACCGCTAGCTTGTGACACGCTGTCCTCACAACAAACACAACATTCACCACGATGCCCCACCCACTAAACCGCCAGCTTGTGACACGCTGTCCTCACAACAAACACAACATTCACCACCACGCCCCACCCACTAAACCGCTAGCTTGTGACACGCTGTCCTCACAACAAACACAACATTCACCACCACGCCCCACCCACTAAACCGCTAGCTTGTGACACGCTGTCCTCACAACAAACACAACATTCACCACCACGCCCCACCCACTAAAACGCTAGCTTGTGACACGCTGTCCTCACAACAAACACAACATTCACCACCACGCCCCACCCACTAAACCGCCAGCTTGTGACACGCTGTCCTCACAACAAACACAACATTCACCACCACGCCCCACCCACTAAACCGCCAGCTTGTGACACGCTGTCCTCACAACAAACACAACATTCACCACCACGCCCCACCCACTAAACCGCCAGCTTGTGACACGCTGTCCTCACAACAAACACAACATTCACCACCACGCTCCACCCACTAAACCGCCAGCTTGTGACACGCTGTCCTCACAACAAACACAACATTCACCACCACGCCCCACCCACTAAACCGCTAGCTTGTGACACGCTGTCCTCACAACAAACACAACATTCACCACCACGCTCCACCCACTAAACCGCTAGCTTGTGACACGCTGTCCTCACAACAAACACAACATTCACCACCACGCTCCACCCACTAAACCGCTAGCTTGTGACACGCTGTCCTCACAACAAACACAACATTCACCACCACGCTCCACCCACTAAACCGCTAGCTTGTGACACGCTGTCCTCACAACAAGCACAACATTCACCACCACGCTCCACCCACTAAACCGCCAGCTTGTGACACGCTGTCCTCACAACAAACACAACATTCACCACCACGCCCCACCCACTAAACTGCCAGCTTGTGACACGCTGTCCTCACAACAAACACAACATTCACCACCACGCCCCACCCACTAAACCGCCAGCTTGTGACACGCTGTCCTCACAACAAACACAACATTCACCACGACGCCCCAACCACTAAACCGCCAGCTTGTGACACGCTGTCCTCACAACAAACACAACATTCACCACCACGCCCCACCCACTAAACCGCTAGCTTGTGACACGCTGTCCTCACAACAAACACAACATTCACCACCACGCCCCACCCACTAAACCGCTAGCTTGTGACACGCTGTCCTCACAACAAACACAACATTCACCACCACGCCCCACCCACTAAAACGCTAGCTTGTGACACGCTGTCCTCACAACAAACACAACATTCATCACCACGCCCCACCCACTAAAAAGCCAGCTTGTGACACGCTGTCCTCACAACAAACACAACATTCACCACCACGCCCCACCCACTAAACCGCCAGCTTGTGACACGCTGTCCTCACAACAAACACAACATTCACCACCACGCCCCACCCACTAAACCGCCAGCTTGTGACACGCTGTCCTCACAACAAACACAACATTCACCACCACGCTCCACCCACTAAACCGCCAGCTTGTGACACGCTGTCCTCACAACAAACACAACATTCACCACCACGCCCCACCCACTAAACCGCTAGCTTGTGACACGCTGTCCTCACAACAAACACAACATTCACCACCACGCTCCACCCACTAAACCGCTAGCTTGTGACACGCTGTCCTCACAACAAACACAACATTCACCACCACGCTCCACCCACTAAACCGCTAGCTTGTGACACGCTGTCCTCACAACAAACACAACATTCACCACCACGCTCCACCCACTAAACCGCCAGCTTGTGACACGCTGTCCTCACAACAAACACAACATTCACCACCACGCCCCACCCACTAAACCGCTAGCTTGTGACACGCTGTCCTCACAACAAGCACAACATTCACCACCACGCCCCACCCACTAAACCGCCAGCTTGTGACACGCTGTCCTCACAACAAACACAACATTCACCACCACGCCCCACCCACTAAACCGCTAGCTTGTGACACGCTGTCCTCACAACAAGCACAACATTCACCACCACGCCCCACCCACTAAACCGCTAGCTTGTGACACGCTGTCCTCACAACAAACACAACATTCACCACGACGCCCCACCCACTAAACCGCTAGCTTGTGACACGCAGTCCTCACAACAAACACAACATTCTCCACCACGCCCCACCCACTAAACCGCCAGCTTGTGACACGCTGTCCTCACAACAAACACAACATTCACCACGACGCCCCACCCACTAAACCGCCAGCTTGTGACACGCTGTCCTCACAACAAACACAACATTCACCACCACGCCCCACCCACTAAACCGCCAGCTTGTGGCACGCTGTCCTCACAACAAACACAACATTCACCACGACGCCCCACCCAATAAACCGCCAGCTTGTGACACGCTGTCCTCACAACAAACACAACATTCACCACCACGCCCCACCCACTAAACCGCCAGCTTGTGGCACGCTGTCCTCACAACAAACACAACATTCACCACGACGCCCCACCCACTAAACCGCCAGCTTGTGACACGCTGTCCTCACAACAAACACAACATTCACCACCACGCCCCACCCACTAAACCGCCAGCTTGTGACACGCTGTCCTCACAACAAGCACAGCACTCACTCGGATTGTTTGCACGGAAATTCGATGTTGTGGGCGTCGGAGTCACAAAGAACAAAGAACGTCGAAGTAAAATTTAACCTCTTTAGAAGATAACATGAAAAATAAACTAGACCAAATTCCCGGCTATGGGATAGGAAGATTTTATTATTTTTATTTTTATATTTAAAATTCTATATTATTTTATACCATATACGGCTTTCAAAATGCAGATGTCACGTGACATTGGTTGAAACTCAAGGTCACGACATAGATCAGTTAATTTCTCGCTATTTCACACCTTATCACAACTGGAGCTATGACATTCGATCTTGTCCTTGACAAACGTACCTCTTACGAAACGTCTTTAAATCCCGTGGGGGCGATGTCCAAATGTTCTCCTGATAATGGTCTGAACGGGGGAGGGGAGGGAGTGTTGGGGCCGGTCTATAAATCTCTAAACAAAGTCATGTTCTTTCTGAATGAAGTTTTTCACTTTTTGATTCATCGAGACTGTAAAAATATAGTACAATATAAATGTATGCTCGAAAAGCAAAATTTACATAATTAATCTTATTCTTGGCCAATAATGCATGCAATTGAAACCGGGTAATTGCATAGCACACTTTCCAGAGAATATTATTCCCTTAACCGATTTTGTCTGTATTTCACTTGTGAAATGACAGCGACAAACACAGTATGGTCACCCCTGTGAGTACTTCCATAGAGGGGGGAGGGGGGGAGGGGAGACTTCCGTGCGTTTTGGAATAACAAATAAGAAAAAAAAAGAAAGAAAGAAAGAAAGAAAGAAAGAAAGAAAGAAAGAAAAGCGACCAGACACTTTCCTAACCCTTAAACCCCTATAAAAAGTGATCTTTTATCATTACTAGTTTTCTGTGTTCCAAGAAAAAGCCTCAAACTTATTCCCTGATCCTGAAAAACGGTCTGCATTTGACTGAGTGTGTGAAACCAACAACAACAATAACCAGCCATCAACACCAACCACCCACCAAACAGCAACCACCCACCAAACAGCAACCACCCACCAAACACCAAACACCCATCAACACCAACCAGCCACAAACACCAACCAACCACCAACCACCCATCAACACCAACCAACCACCAACATAAACCAACAACCTTCAGCTGATGATCTCAACCCCTCCCCCCCCCCAACCCCCAGCATCCAAGAAGTAAGCCCGTTTGTGTAAATGCTTCATCAGTGCCCCCGATACACCTTGTTTTCATAACAAAGCTTACTTGAGATCCGTCAAAACAGTACAATTTACTTACGTAGTTATGGAGACCTCGTTTATTGATGCGCATGAATACTCCCCTGTAATGCACACTTCCGCTGTTATCCGCCGGCTGATAACTTGCAGGGATCGGCGTATTACTGCGCCACGGCGGGTTGATATTACTGACTAGGGTGCGCTATTTCACAGGGCGCACTCCTCTTCCACTCTACTGAACAGCATTCACCAGCTAAACACCCTCGCGCTCAGTAGTCTGAGAAATAACGACCCTGCCTCACATCTCACGGTCCTTCAGTTCTCAGTCTTCTTCAGGCTTTACCCTCGATGTCAGACACGATCGTTATATCATAGACTGCCTGGCGGTCGAATGTTATGATACACTTAAGCCCCCATCAGCCTGGCGAGGTGATGGGGGGGGGGGGGGGGACTAGGTAGCATATTTTGAGACCAGATGTGGTCCGCCTTGGAGTACCTATTTCGTTAAAAAAGGAATAGGTGGACAAGTCATTCAGTTCCCAACAACAGAAAAGGGTTTGGTTAAAAAGGGGGATATCATTTCAAACCTAGCAGTCCGTGTTTAGGCAGCGTTTTAAAAAGTCATGCACACGCATGGTAACCGGTGGGTACGTGAGCACCCCCCTCCCCTTCCCCGGAGTCATGTACACGCATGGTAACCAATCGATACATGAACGCCCTCCCTTACCGGGAAGAACGCCCTCCCCCATCCGCTAGGGAAAAATCGCTCGTCTACAGAACACGCATGGGAACCACTTAGTACGTGAACGCCCCCACCCCCGGGAAGAACCCTTCGTGTAGGGGACACGTATGGGAACCAGTGGGTACGTGAGTGCCCCTCCACTGCCCCCCCCCCCCCTCCTTCCATCGGGAAGCGCACCCAGAGCTCACACTGACTGCAATAATTAAGCATTAACCAGACGGAAACTTACATTTTAAGTGTCCCGGCCCTTTTTGCTGTATAACTTCACAGTAAAACCTGTTGGAGGAGAATGGGATATTTGGGAGGAGAGGGGGTGGGGGGGGGGGGTGACGCAGACCCAGCCCGTTTATGTTGTTTTCGTCCCACTTCTATTTCAAGTATTTCTTTTATATTTTCTTTTATACTTGCTTGTCGGCCGTTAGGGGTGCAAAACAATTTGGCTAAGAGATAGGGATCGTTTTAGAAAGTCATGGACACACTAGCCAATATCTAATAGAGTGCACCCCTCCTAACTCTCCGGGGACACACGAGTGTTTATGCCATTTAGCATGCAGTTTGTTGGGCATAAACTTTCTCCTGTGAGTGATCCAGTTTTACTCGCTATTTTCTGTGTGAAACGGCACAAATATGAAATGTCTAAAAAACTGAGGATTAAAAAAAAATGAAAAATTACATCTATTATACATTAACAAGCCTTAACTTGGTTTTCCAAAAAGATTTTGCTTTGCAGTTATATAGTATATACTCAACAAAAAAAGAAACGCAACTTTTTCAAATTGCTGTTATATTGTCAATACTGGACAGATAACAACAAAATTTTAGGTATAGACTCAGAATCAATAGATAATTTCATTTCTCTAAAAATTCAAAGCCACATTCTTATCGTTACGCTGTAATGCTTACGTAAACTGAAGGTATCCGAAAAGCAGTTCACAAGCCTAATATCTCGTGTGTTCTAATAGGGTTGAATAGGGTGTGACAAGCGGATCTGTCGGTCCTGGTCTGGGGTCGTTGACCGTGGCCTGCCCGTTCTAGGACGACCGGATGTGGACCCTGTTGTATCTAATCTTATTCTCAGGCGAGTAACCGTTGATTTGTGGACGCCAAACGCCCGCGCCACGTCAGTTGCCGTTTTTCCACTTTCCAGCATGCCGATCGCACGCTCTCGCTGAATTGCGGTTAACCGTGCCATCGGTTAGGATCGTTCCAGAAACTTCAAATTTTGTACAACGTGCACTCTTTTCTTAAGGGTTGACACTATGAAAAAATAATTCAATAACTCTCAGCGGTTATTTCACAATGTGCTAGACTACCAGTTTAGGTCACGTGACTGCTCGCTCCAGTTGTGAGATAGAGCGGGGAATGATTTTGACACATTGTTTTGACAATCATTTTCCAAGTAATAGAATGTACAAGAAAAATTAAATATACTAATAGAAAAAAAATTAACCCCCTCTATAGGTGTTGCGTTTCTTTTTTTGTTGAGTATATATATACACCCGTATTTCATGATAATATTATATATTTTAAGTCAAGAGTGCCGCAGCTGAAATGTGGCTCCAACTTGAAAAAAAAACATAAAAAGTATTGCCTTTCATGAAGCCGACGCCTGGGTAAAAGCGGGGTGCCAAATAAAATTACCTGTGACGAGAGAGTGAATTTTCTTCATTAAAAGTAGGGGAAAAGTGGGGCTCCGAAAACAGGAAGTGACGTCATAATGACGTCAGGAGGTGTTTTCGGAGCCTCATGGGGTTCCGAAAACAGTGACGTCATATGGTTGTCATATGGTTGTCATATGGTTGTCATATGGTTGTCATATGGTTGCAATATGGACGTCATATGGACGTCGTAATGACGCCAGGAAGTGTTTTCGGAGCCCCATGGGGTTTCGAAAACAGTGACCGCATTTTGACGTGATATGGACGTGATATAGACGTATTATGGAGGTCATATGGAGGTCATATGAACGTCATATGAACGTCATATGAACGTCATAATGACGTAATAGGGATAATGACGTAATAGGGAAAGTAGGCCATTTCATAAGTCAAGGTATTTTTAATCCAGACGGCAACTTTGTTTTGTTTTCTCAGACGGGCAGACGGACAGATGAGACACCTCCCCAAGCGTACAAGTTCTCCATTTTATAAATAGAGAACTCATAGCTACATGGTTAGAGTTCACCTATAAGACCCCCTTAAAGTCAAAAGGGTATAAAAAGGGGTATAAAAATAGTCCCCTTTTTATATTTTTTTCATTTTTTTTTTTTTTTTTTTTTTTTTTTTTTTTATTTTTTTTTATATTTTCTTTAGCATTTCCCACACTCTCATGCATACATATACATACTAACACCATGACATGATTAGCGCTTATTTCGTATTAGTGGGTGACTCTTAAAAAGCCGGGAGGTGTTGGTTTTCTCCCGCTGCTGCTGCCGGTCCCGGTTTAATAAAATTCTATGACATCTTGGATGGGTCTGCCGCAATTGGTTAGTTGTTGACTATTAAATACATAGTGATCGGTTCTCAGTCCGCAGGTAAAGCATCTTGTTGTGTACTCATCATGAAGGGCTGCCTGCTCAGTTCAGAGTGCCGCACAGTAAATACAGGATTGATGTCCGCAGTCAACAGCAACAACTCGATCGGGACTAAACATGCAACCGCATCCAATGCATATCTCTAAGTCCTGCTGGAGGGAAAATCTTGCCCACGCTGGATACTCCTCCTCTTCAAGTCTTGACGGTATCGATTTCGCCCAGCATGGTAGACCGTAAAAACGCTTCGAAGTAATGTTCCTGTTCGATGTCACGCAACCGCTTTCCCAACGTCACCATCCGGTTGTAGAAAACCGGAACGCAGAGGACCTGGGCGTTAGCCGGGTCCGGCAGCAGCTGATAGAAGAAAAACCTCACAGGCTGGTTCACTGGTGGCACCACCGGCACTTGCACCTCTCGTACTTCTCTAACCGTTAGGGAATCGTTTAACGCAAAGAAGAGCTCCATCGTGATGAAAATTTAAAGCGGTTGTGAGCCTGAACTGAAATGACCCCCCAGGTGATAGAAGCAGACTGACTGCATAGAGTGTGGGGACCCCCCTGGGTACTCATGAGGACTAAGAACCCCCCCCCCCCCACCGGCTGGCATATACTGTGAGGATGATCGCCAGTGCATAGTAGTATATAAATGGGTATTGAAAGCCACACTTCCTAAAACAAGCAGCAAGATGTCAAGGCGTACAATCACAGTGATGCGGAACGGAAGGGCAGTAACGCTTACGACAGAACGTTATAAGTGTTGGATGTGGTTGGAGTATCCAGGACAACAACACAACTGCCCAGTACACCACAACGCACCACGGCATTACTGCTGCAAAACCTGCGGTGGTTTGCTCTGGTACAAGATTACTGCAAGATTGCCAGGACCAGAGCCATGCACAGACTGCTGGTGGTGCGGTGCGACGCTGAGAAATTTTGCATATTACAACTTTCATCCGTTCAAGTGTTCAAGAAGGCCTTTCTTGATGGAGCAGTTTTACAGATGCCAGTGTGAATGCGGAAATCCGACTTGTTGGTGAAGAGCCAACTTACTAACATCTTCCGGCCCTTTTAAGGGCCATCCTCTGTTATGAAATGAAAACGCAAATTCTGTCTATGTATAAAAGGGGGATGTCTGAGATTACATTTCAGCATTTCAGTTTCAGCAGCTGACGTAACAACAACAACAACCAGCTAAGATAAAACCTGAAGAGCATGGGAAAGGAGCAAAGAGACAAAAGATGGAAGAAGATGACATTTGGTCATACGGCCCAGTTCAGTGTGCGGAATGCAATGTGGAATTTCCATCTATGGATACTTATGAGGCACATGCATGCATACCAGCTAGGATGGAAAATGTGCCTCATGAAGAACATGTTTCAAAGAAACAAAAGACAGGACAAGTAGGGAGAGGTAGAAGGGTTAGTCTTGGTGAAAACGCGCAGGAGAAACGGTTTGAGTCTGAGGATGGATCGGATTTACTGCTTGAAATGCGACAGCAAGAGAACCGTATCAAGGCACATTTGTTGGAGACCTTAAACCATGGAATGAAATGGTACATTGTAGTGCATGCACGTTTCAAGAAACTGACGGCGAATGCAGAAGGTGTTATGGTAGAACAAGTGGATAATGCCTTTATCAGCAGTCCAACATATACAGCATGCAATCCAGCGGATATTGAGCAGGACTTGCCAGAAGCCTATAATAAATTGTTTACTAAGATTGATGAACATGAGCGGCAAGGCTCTGGCTGGGTATTGGATAACATACTGTACATTGAAGTACATGCAGCTGCGTTGGTGCCTCTGGAAGCGAGTAGTTTTATTCCACTGCCGAAGAAACTGAAGAAAACAGAGGGTGTGATAAACATTCAGAATGATGACAACAAGTGTTTCTTATGGTCAGTATTGGCGTACCTTCACCCTCATGACAGAAATCCAAATCGCATGAATCATTACAAGCCATTTGAGAAGGAATTAAAGGTAGAGGGTATGACATTTCCAACACCAATTACTGACATTCCAAAGTTTGAAAAGGAGAACGATGTAGCCATCAACGTGTTTGGATATGAACAAGATGTAGTTGTTCCAATACAACTTAGTCGAAACGTCAGTGCGAGAGAAATCAACTTACTTCTGATTAGCAATGACAAGACAAGGCATTACTGCCTCATCAAGAAATTTAGCAGACTTATGTCTTATCGATCAAAGCATAAGGCGACATATTTTTATTGTTTCAACTGTCTTCACGGATTTGTACGGCAAGATCTTTTAGATAAACATCGTGAAGTGTGTGACAAGAATGGAGCACAACGTTTATCATTCCCCAAGGAACTCTTCATCAAGTTCAAGAATGTAGCTAAACAACAGCGAGCATCTTTTGTGATTTATGCCGACTTTGAATGTTTCACGCAAAAGCATGAAGAAGGAGACAAGTATCAACATGATCGTCCAAACAGCTTTGCCTATGTGGTTGTGAGTCAGTACAACACACGGGCACCAGTTGTATATCGAGGAGACAATGCTGTGAAAGTCTTTTTAGACCATATGGTGAATGAAGGTGATCTTATTGTACGTGGTTTAGAACAACCAAAGGAAATGGTGATGACTCGTGAAGACAAAGAGAATTTCAAGAACGCTGTTGATTGCTACATTTGTCATGAACCTCTAGAAGCAGATCGTGTGAGAGATCATGATCACATCAATGGCAAATATCGTGGAGCTGCACATAGTGAATGCAACTTACAATTCCGACTTAGAAAGGATAATCAAGGGGATAAAGATTCTTTTATCATTCCCGTGTTTTTTTCACAATTTGCGAGGCTATGACAGTCACCTAATCATGGAGAAAATTGGGAAATTTAACGATGAAACAATTACAGTCATTCCCAACACCATTGAGAAATATATTGCATTCACCATGAGCAATCTGAAATTTACAGACAGCTTTCAGTTCATGAGTACCTCTCTACAGAAGTTGGTATCCAACCTTGCAGCAGAAGGGAAAGATAACTTCTACAACATGACCTCTCACATTCACGATAGTGACCAACAAGATTTGTCGCTGAGAAAGGACGAGCCCTCCAAGTTTGCTGAAACACAGCTACCATCAAAGGATAAGTTTTATAGTCAGCTTAGCGAAGATGACATTAGCGATGAGGATTATGCGCATGCGCAGAAGGTGTGGGATACATTCAACTGTACCACATTTTTATTGAATACCACGACCTGTACCTGAAATCAGATGTGTTATTACTAGCTGACGTGTTTGAAAATTTTCGTCAAGTGTGCCTCAACACGTATGAATTGGATCCTGCTCACTTCTATACAGCACCAGGACTGTCGTGGGATGCAATGTTAAAAGCGACAAAGGTGAAGTTGGAATTGATGAATGACATTGACATGTACCAAATGGTTGAGCAAGGGATACGTGGAGGAATATCTGTGATCACACACAAGTAGTCGAAGGCAAATAATCCCTACGTAGCAGATTGCAATTCTGAGATACCAAACAACTATCTGATGTACCTCGACGCAAACAACTTGTATGACTCGGCCATGTCACAAAGCATGCCACAAAGAGGATTAATGTGGGTGAGCGAGCCAGAATCCCTCGACTTCATGGATGTAGCTGAAGATGATGACATTGAATTATTTTGGAAGTGGATTTAGAATATCCAAATTCAATCCATGATCGTCATAATCACTACCTAGTGGCTCCAGAACGGAAATGTGTCAAATTTGGAGAATTGTCAGAGTACAGTCAGAAGCTACTGGAAGATCTGAACATGAAAGGCAAACCCAGTGAAAAGCTCATTCCTAACTTGTCTGACAAGAAGAAATATGTACTTCATTACAGGAATTTACAACAGTACGTCTCACTCGTGTTGAAAGTCACCGAAGTACATCGCGCCATCATGTTTGAACAGCAAATGGTTGGCAAAATACATTACCTTGAACACGGAAAAGAGAAAATTGGCTAAGAACCCATTTGAGAGAGACTTCTTCAAACTGATGAACAACTCAGTGTTTGGCAAAACCATGGAAAATGTGAGAAAGCGAATCAATGTTGAACTTGTTCACAAGAAAAAGCGGTTTAAGAAACTTGTGGCTAAACCTTCTTTCCACAAATTCAAAATTTTCAATGAAGATTCGACCGCTGTACATTTGCGCAAAGTGGATTTGGTTCTGGATAAACCCATTCAAGTTGGCTTCACCATTCTCGACCTCAGCAAAGTGCTTATGTTCAACTTTCATTACAACCACATCATGGTCAAGTATCCCAATGCCAAGTTGTTGTTCAGCGACAACGACAGTCTATGTTACGACATAGAAACGGAAGATATCTACAAAGATATGCAGCAAGATGCTGACCTATTCGACACAAGTGACTATCCGCCGGATCACTTCCTACATTCCAACGTGAACAAAAAAGTGCTTGGGAAAATGAAAGATGAGACGGCAGGCATCCCTATTGAAGACTTTGTTGGACTCAGACCGAAAATGTACAGTTAATTGTGTGGCGGGAAAGAAAAACATACAGCTAAAGGCATCACTCGAGCTTGTCAAAGACGTGTTAAACATACGCAGTATAGAGACAGTTTGTTTAAGAAAACTCAAACAATGGCTACAGGACACATTATTCGAAGTCATAGTCATCAGCTTTTCTCAGAGAAATTGAAAAAGGTAGCCCTCTGCCCATATGACGACAAGCGATATGTGTTGGATGATGCCTATTCCACTTTAGCTCATGGACATTACAAGGCTGTGGTATATAAACGGGGGAGGTCCTCCAACGTAAGAGTTATTTGAGGTGTAAACATTGAGGCGTTAACATGGAACTTGGAAGTCGTAAGAGATCTACAACTGATATGGATACTCTTGCAGATACAGTCAAAGACTTAAAAGTTAAAAATCCTACCACTACCATCAAGAAATTGAAAGTGGAGACGGCACCAACACCACAGCCGTGGGATGGAATGTTTTCTCTAGTAAATGGAAAGTATATCAAGATTATGAAACAAAGCAATGAAGGGGTGGTAAACATTCGCAAGTACCTCAGAGATGAGGGGACTGGAAGAAACCGTCCTACGAAAAAGGGTATCTTGCTGACAATACCTGAATGGAAAATGCTGAAGAAGCAAGTGAAAGAAGGGGATAAAAGGCTTCGAAGACAAGAAGACGGCGCATAACAAGGTATTCACATCATGAATGCACTCATGTTTAACGGTGGTGCTTACCTTACTGTAAATGACAGGAATGAAGTGATAATAGCTTCTCGGATAAGTTCTGATTATCGGTTTAAACCTGAAGTGTGGAAAGACTTTAAAAACATACCGCTTGAACCTGGGTTTGAGCGTAGACTTGAAAATAAAGTTGAAGTGTTTGTGACTGAGCATGATTCTAACATGCGTGTGAGATTCTGGAGAAATCTTTTACAGGACTATCCAGAGGATTATAAGGGAGTTGTGCCAGATACTCCATATACAGATTTGATCCACTTTGTTATGAAGAACTTTACGTGCAGTCTTACGATTCCTAGAAGTGATACAACATCCACTCTTCGCCATCTTGCGAGCATAAAAACTTCTTTGCAGACTAGGAGACAGCTCATAGTTGATCTGACTCTTGAACGAGATGGCAGACTTTTCATCGGAATATGAACCCATTACACATGGATTCTCATATAGAAGTGTGTATGACTGAGAACTGTCTAGACGTGTTTGTACGATTTCGCCAATATGACGAGCTTACAGAATGCTACGACTACATCACCCTCAACACAATGGAATGGTACGCTCTGTTACAAGCATTGGATTGGAAAGAACCTGACGTTTGAATTCAAAGAGGAAGGAGTACAACTCATGCGGGGCACCAAGCCCATTGAGTTGACACATCCCATGTGTGTTATGGTGATGGACATTGACATGAATGATCATGGATATGAACTGAAACTGTCTGAACGCGAAGATGTTAAAATAATAAAGTTTGGTAATGGACAGTGTTATGCTAGTTTTCATAGCATTTTCAAACGTGGATGTAATTTCTATGATACATATATTAATTTAGATTGGTATGAATGGCATTTGTTTATCGATGTATTGAATGTATTTGTAAAATAAAAACTTAATGTAAAATAATTTTAAAAATTTAAATAATGTATAACACAATAAAAAGAATGTTGTATAAAACTGTCTTGTTTATTTACAATATTCATAATACAATTAACAATTAGCAACAACTTAACTAATGCAACATCAATAAAATAATGGTTTAAAATGTCTATATACAAAATCCTGTACAACAAAATCACCATCACTTCTTCTTAATACATCAATGATTTCAAAAGGACTATGTCCTCGAGCTCTTTGAATTATATAATACACACAATAAAATCCACATGTAGATGATATCGGTGTTTGCAATGGAACTGAATTATAAATGAAATTAAACTTTAAAAACTTATTCAAACGACTGTCCATAGGTAAAAGTCCATAATAGTCGAAATATTGCAATTGTCATTGACCCGGCAGTATCTTTATAGATGAGACGCATAGAGTGCTCAGAATGAAGACTTTCTTCCGAGTCATGAATGAGATGAGATATGATGCTGGTATAACCATGGGTATTGTTACTATGCGAATCAAACGATCATTTAGAAATAATTCAATATTGGACCATAAACCATTAAACAAATCATTAATACATGACACGTTATCATCTGCACCACAAGTGTTCCATCAACCTTTACAATGCGACATACAATATGGAGTTTACTGTTCTTTAAATCTAGATATTCTTCTGTACTCGCAGGAATGTAGAATTCTGTTGGAGCACCCTCTCTAATGGTAGTCATTGGTTGATAGTCTACATTATAGCTTTTTTCTACAGCGGTTTGCGTTGGTGGTACGTGAAACCATTCTAATGGAGAAAGACTACATCCACAAGAATGACTATGAATTAAAGACATGATTAAAAAATATCTTTCTTATATGTTGTTGATGTTATCCGTTTAGCTGCCTTTCGCCTTCTGGTACGTTTTGTTGATGTTACCCGTTTAGCTACCTTTCGCCTTCTGACACGTTTTGCTCGTTTCACTCTCTTTTGTCCTCGTAACCCACCACCAAACATACGTTGTGCTACTCGACCTGTAACATCTTTCGCCACCTCTTTTGCAGCCTTTTTAAGATGTGGTGCAACGATTTTAGCCCCTGTCTTAAGCAGTGGAATAGCTTTGCGAGCCAATGATCGCAGTATTGAACCAATGCCATCTCCATATTGTATTCGCGCTCCTTTTAATCCTGGTAATTCTCCACCCAAGAAAATGGTTGCGATATATAGAAAATGGTTGTGATATATAGACGGATTGTGTGTGTATGCTTTCATAATGCTTTTGGCCGAAAATGAAGTTTACAGATCACCTTCCCAGTTTGAAATGGAACATTATGACCTATGTCGTCCTTAATATTCATTTCTATCACGTCAAATTTGGATGTGTTTACAGGAACATAATGAGGTTCTCCATAAGTTTTCATGACAATGTCTCCATCATGTCCTTGTATTCCAACAGAACGTAGCAAAGGAACATAATAATCACCAACAACTTGTGGCTCACAAATACTACAGTACACATAAAGTGTATAAAATCCCTGTTTCACATCGGCTTTATGTTCAGCTGTACACGTTTCAGTATACCAAGGATTTGGGATGAATCCTAAAATCTCAGCTAATCCAGCGGAGAATGACACTTCAAAGTTAAAATTTAGAAATAGAAAAACACGTTGTCTAGTTTTATCATACTTTATCCGAATAGCTTCTTTAAGGTCATCTTTCATAGAATTAGTTGCTTCTTCATTGACTGCATGACATATCTCTTGTATGGATCTGTAGTAACCATAAGGAATATTGATTGTGTCAAGAATAGAATCTATAAATGGTTGTTGTCGATACTGAACAGAATAGTCCATTCCATGTCTAATGGTTGTCAATGTATGTAGATATTGAATTTCAGCTAAAGCCACTTCATATTTTCCGTTCGGATAGATGGTTCGAGGCATACGAATTTGATAATTTGAAGTCTTATTGTTGGGATAATAGTTCATACTAGCATTGCTAGGTAAAGTAATGTAAAAACTTGTTGACTCCATGACAGCTAAATCGTTTACGTGACGTAGATAGACTAGATGTGTATATACATTACTTCATGTTTTTACACTCTTCATCCTTACTCTCTACATTACTGTCTTCATTGTTGTCTAAATTGCTATCTACATGATCTACATTGGTATCTACTACTTCTCCCTGGCAACAAGCACTAACACACCTAATTTTTACATGAATAGTATTTTTATTTCCATTTTCTTTACAACAACAACACCATAACTCTTTAATCCATGTTAAAAAGTTTTCCATCCTTCTGGAAACAACCTTTGTTGATGTTGTTGTATTTCTTTTGTAATATCTTCACGATTTGTCTTTTTGCCAAAAACAGTTTTTGGAATATTAGCGTCTATAATTTCCTCAATAAACTGCTTCCAACCACATGGTGGTTCTCGTCGTTCTTTTCTTTTTGTGGCAACCAATGCTTC
This sequence comes from Protula sp. h YS-2021, assembly GCA_949752745.1. Taxonomy (NCBI): domain Eukaryota; kingdom Metazoa; phylum Annelida; class Polychaeta; order Sabellida; family Serpulidae; genus Protula; species Protula sp. h YS-2021. The sequence continues at coordinate 99,207,633 of OX457025.1, read as the reverse complement.
TTTCAACAAATCAATAATGTTGGAATTTGTAATGACAGTACCCGTTTTTAAAACAAGTTCATTTTTATCTGTCCATCTCGTACCATATTTCGTAAATTCTGCCAGAAGTTGTGGTAGTTTTACATGATAAATAGGTTGAAAATGGCTTAGAAACTTTTGGAACTTTTCTGATTTTTCTGCATTAGATGCTGTAACAGACTTTTGTTGTTGTGACTGAATTGTTCGTAAATGACGTCCAAGCACTTGAGAAATTTCTATTGCCTTTTCACGAGTTCGTTTCCCACGTAAAAGTTTATTCACTTTCGTTTTGATTTCACCATTTTTCCCTTCTTTTCTAACAACATTTTATATTCATATTCAGGAATGAGGACCATTTTCAAAGTATGTTTTATTTTAACAGCAACTGAGCTAACAAGGGCAATGCAAATTTAGCAATAGCTCCAATAAATCCTCCTTTCTGATTAATCAACTTCTTTTTTATTCGAAGTGATATCTTCTTATCTGCTGGTGTGCGTAGGGTATGACGTTCACGCTTGAATACCTTATACCTTTTTGAGCTTAAGGGTAAATGTCCTCGCAATATTTTCAAACAAATTTCAAACAAGCTAGTTAATTCCTCCTTAGTAGCTTGTTGTAGCAAGGATTTACGTCGTTTAGGCCCGCTGCGTGCGAGCAGTTTGCTTACTCAGATATTAAGCTTAGATCTCAAGATTAAACTTAGGTAAGTTTTCTTACTTACATCATATTCAGAGAAGTAAACTTACGTTTCTAAGTTGAATATTGCAAAATTTTATAAATATAGTACGACTAATCGTAATCGTATAAACGGATTGTCAATGTAAATATCGGAGGCCGATAAAAACTGTTAGATGTTTCGGGACGGCAAATTTTCTGCTTGTTTCCGACTCCAGATTTTCCACAAAAAATGAATACCTTCTCTGGAAAATCTATATCGAGTTAAGAGTTCATCGTCATTGTAAAAAATCAAAAGGATTATTCCTATCTCGAAACACTCTTTCCTTCTTAAAAACCCGTTCATTATCTCCATTTAATCTCAATAAAATCATTGTTGCCAAGGTAAACAAAACACTCCGGCTATTTAATTATGGCGTTGGATTGAACTTAGAAATCTTAGCTTAATCCGAGGTAAACTTAGAATTTTGAAAATATACTTGAGTGTAAGTTTAAACTTACATTTTGTGAATACCACTAGGTTTAACGAACGGAAATCTAAGTTTACTCTTACATTTTTGCGCTTAGATTGCCTCTAAGTTTAAACTTACACTTTCGTGAATACGGCCACAGGTGTGAGGGAGGGGGCGGGTCCGACGATTCTTTCCGGTATGAGTGGGGGGGGGGGTGTCCGACGACAATAACAGGTTTGAGAAACTGCACACTTACCTGAATGAAACTCCAGGATGTTTTTGTTTTGTTTTTTTCACACCGTGCACATAATGGTGATAAAACAGTACCTATCTTTTTGGTTATTCTCACGATGAAACTCTCTCTCTGTTTCTCTCTCTCTCTCTCTCTCTCTCTCTCTCTCTCTCTATATATATATATATATATATATATATATATATATATATATATATATATATATATATATATAGAGAGAGAGAGAGAGAGAGAGCACAAATGTATATATATATATATATATATATATATATATATATATATATATATATATATATATATATATATATATATATATATAATAACTAATACAATAGATAAAAACGGAAGTGCACTTTAATTACGAAAACGTTATGATGTTACGTTATGACGCTTATGGCGCTTTTTCAGAAAGCACACATACACTGTCCATACATGGACACATACATAAATACATACAAGTGCACATTCTCACTCAGGAGTGCATTCTGACCCAAAATTTTTTGGTACGTTTCCAAAACAGACGACCCCACTTCCGGAGATGATGTCGCTTCCAAAACAGACTTCTGTTTTGTATACTAATCCCGACCCCCTTCGAATCTATGAAGGGGGCACATCATGACGTCACTCCATCACGTCACTTTATGATGTCACTTCATCACGTCACTTCCAGTCCGTTTTTTTTCTATCATTTATGCCAACCCAATCCGGAACATACATGTCTGTTCTGGCAACGTTGCCAGAACAGACATGTATGTTCTGACAACGTTGCCAGGACAGACGTTCTGGATAAGATCTTCTCCCCCTACTCTTGTGTGTCAGGCACATGCGGTGCGTACTTTGTGCCAATTTTGTTAAAAACCGGGGAGGGGGATGTAATTTTCATTTCGTACCCCAGGTTTTCGAAAAAGGGGTTCATTGTTTCCAAACTAAACACCACATCCAACGAAAAGGTGGAGCAAAACATTGGGCACACACTTTCTGAAGTGTAAATATAGTTAGAGATTATGATCGTGATCTGGACTTACAAACATGAACATTTATGCAAGATATACAAAACCTCGCCGAGATAAAGAAAGTCGGAGACTCCATTCAAAATGATGTCTGGTACAGTTCTGGAGAAGCAGAGAAAGTGATGCGATCACTCGTTGCACGCAAATTCTCCCAAGTCAAGAAAGCCAGAGAATGCCTCATATATACGGGCGAAAGAACAATTGTTGAGGCGAACCCACATGACTCCTTCTGGAGCGCAGGAATAACAAAGACACATAAAGACATTGACTACCCAAACAAATGGAAGGGTGAAAATCATCTCGGCAAAATAATTCAGGAAGTGAGAGAAAAAATCCTGACGGACTCTACATCAGAGGTGTGATAAGAATATAAAAAGTCGTTAAGCATTTAGTCAATATAGAATATTGAAATGTGAATATCCACATTCCAATAATCATAACACGTGTATTTATAACATCCTTGTTTCCACCCCCTCCCCTTCCCTCCCCTTCCCTTCTCTCCCCTGTTCCCCATGTTTATAGAGCTATTGTTAACAGCATTTTTATAAGGACCCTATAGTGTAGCGGTTAACACGCACGCCTAATGGGCGAGAGGTCGTCAGTTCGAGTCCCAACATGGGCGCTACCTTTTTTCATTACCCTGCTTAAGAACATTTTAATGTCGGCACCTACGGTTTTTTTTCTTTTCTTTTTTTTCTTTTTTTTCATTGCCTCCTCCCTCTCTTCCTCTCTCCCTCTCTTCCTCTCTCCCTCCCTCCCTTCTTACCGGTGAAAAAAGGGGTAATAGAAATGTTGATAGTAAATTAAAAGGTTAAAATATGTTACTTAAACATCTTTATAGCGCGATTGTTAAGATCGTTTTTATCTAGGCCCGATAGTGTACGCAGCTAACCTCGAGTGTCCAGTTGAACAAGTAAAATTTTTTGATCTAATCGATAAGCTAATAGAGAAAAAGATTGAAAATAAAGTGGCAATAGGTGGAGACTTAAATTTTATCTTAGATGGCTCACTCGATAAAACGCCAACGTCCTCAAAGACTTACCTCGAAGTTGAGCGATTAAAAGAAATTATGGAGCTACATGCTTTCGTTGATCTTTCGAGAATAAAAAACTGATATTAAAAGGTTTTCATGGCACCGTGCGAAACCGGTATTAATAAATCTAGATTGGACTATTGGATTGCGCCGAGTAAGTTGATCTATGATATAACAAAAGTAGACATTGTTAAGGGTTTTAGGTTAGACCATAATGCAAATATGACACAAATATTAATTTATAAGTATTATTTAATTTGCTAAATGCCCGGGAGATTCGGGATGTATGGTAACCTGCCACATTACCGGCAGCCTCGCAGAGTCGCAGTGTGGTATTCATGACAACGGCAAACAAATGCAACCTTGGCGAATCAGGTTCAAGGAAGTCATCAATAAAAGGTTTTGTAATGAAAGTGAGGGTTATTCGTTGGAATCACGAGACATGTAAAGTTATGTTAAGGATGTAAATATAAACTCTTGTGAAGAAGATATCAGATATTTATCGCCTTCTGTGTTGATTAATTTAGCTAGTGTCTGGTTATAGAATGTAAGCAAAACATAGGGCAACTCGTGATTTGTCAAGGCAATTCGTGTAAAATGTTTTTTTCGCTACGCCATTTAGCTTGAAGAAATGCCAATCATGACGTGTAATTTTGTGAGTCTTGAGAAATGAATGCCTGGCATGGATTTAAAGGCACATCGTAAACACATTATCTGTCAGAATCTGTCCGAGAACATTGGTCTGGCTTTCGAAATGTTTGTGGTTTCGAATGGATTTCTGTGTATGGTCCATTCGTTGTAACTGGCTTTTTGTTAAGTGTTTTGAATGCATATATATTGAAATGCTATTTGAATGATAAAAGTGAGGTAAATTTATATTTATAGCACCTGGCCGTTTGTTCCTGGTAGCCGTGTAGGCAATGCTGTGGGAGTCTTGATGTAGTTTCTGGTCTGGGTGTCCGTCCGCCTAGGTGTTCGTGATGATACTTCAGTTGCATTGAAGCAGTAAAAACGCGTCGCATGTCGCAGTATGCTATCGGTTTCGAACAGTCGCTGTCCAAGCGGAGTGATCGTTACAAGTTAGCGTGCCGCGAGCCTGCGTGTCAAGGTAAATAAAATCTGTACTGTAAATCTATACTGTAAATAAAATCCTTGTTGTTTAAATATCCGCCTTTTCACTGTGTTTCTTTGACTACCAGCCACTCATCTAACCCAAAAACTCCGGACCTCATCCGTGACATCGTGGCGAGCCTGCCAGGATGGGCAAAATTTAAGCCGTAGTCTGGAAATATAGTGAGATATTTTTTCGGTGCAGGCATTGGTAGTATTTTGGCATATATTTTGAGATATATCTGTGATATCTCATATGTTGTGAGATATATCTGGGATATCTGTTGGAGAAAGTGATTTAATTTAAGGATCCTTGTCATCCCCTCCTTTTTCCCTCCTTTCCTCTCCTCTTTCACTTCTCCCTTCTCCCCCCCCCCCCCACCTCCGAAACACACGAAAACAGTTGAGTGTCACCAGAGTGGTTTTTTGCTGCTGTGTATGTGCATCGTTTAAAGCAGGTTACAAAGGCTGGCAGTGACCTATTTAGCAGCATGTAAACAAAGCTCTGTATGAGAGAAATCGATCAATGTGTGTGTTACTAATAGGTGCCTAACACAAGAGTTGATGCAAAGCAAAACGGATTCGAGAAGCCTGTGGCTTTCAGTGACGGCTATTAAGTGAGAGCTGCGTCTCCCTTCAGTCAGTGTTGAAGGGACGATCCACAGTAAATGTATTTTTGGTTGAGAGAAGCTGTGTATCCCTTCAGAGTTAGGTCGCCCTGTGTTATGAAAATATGATAGTTGTCTTGGTGTGTTAGCCATAGGTGAAAAGAGTTCGATCAATTCACTCACTGCAATAAACTACAAAGGCGTGTGACCATATCCCCCTTCTAAAAAACGTTCAGAAGTTACTGCATGTTGATCAACTTTAATTATATGTTGACCTGAAGGTCAGTCTTAACCCCCCGTATCCACCCTTGTTATTGTTATATTGACGGTATAAGCTAGTCATTTCAGTGAACAATTAGTGAAATATACGCTGAAGTGCGGCGTTATTTTTTTTTAGGTTTTGGTTTCTGTGAGGTGTGGTTGTGGAAGTAAAACGGAATCGGGCTGTGTCACGATAAAATGTGCACGAAAGGGTCGCGTTTTGGTTAGAATGATCTGTATTTTTTAACGTGTGACGTGTGCCTTGAGGCAGGAGTGAAACAGTGGCAGGGTAGTTTTACGGTGACGGTGCCACAGAAACAAAAGTGGATGCCTTAGTTTAGCATTGTTAGGATTCAAAGGTGAAATCAATACGAGTGTTTAAATTATTATTGCGTTAATAACCAGGTGCATTGAAGAGGTTTTGAGTAGAGAAACATACGTGTTCCGCACGTCTATAACGGCCAGGTACTGATATCTTGTGGATATATATGGTGGCGCATGTTATGTTCAACCATTGATGTGCGCGATATAGCCCCAAAAAATATTTGCGCAGTGCATATCGTTGACTAAATGTGTGTGGATTATAGTTTAATCCTGTTTTGTGCGCTATCGGAAGACTAGCTTGGTTTATACATGCAAGTGTGGCATGTGACGTGTATATGTGTGCTAGCCGGTGAATTGCATATTGCATCTCGTGATTTAGGGTATTATCAGACTATTTTTTCTAGTTTAGGAGCTTGTCTGTGACTTTCTCTAAAACATTGGTTAGTCCGGTGACCTGTTCATAACTAGTGGTGTTGGCATAGGGCTTAGTTGTGACATGTATGGTTGTATTGACTTGTCTGGTACTTTGCTATTGTCAACTGTTTATTAGTCTGGCAGATGTCTTGATTGGTTTAACAAGTCAGGTACATGGTTTTGTATGGATTGGCCAGGTGGTTTTCTGTTAGTCTGTGACTTAGGTTAGTCTTGGGACTTAGGTTAGTCTTGGGACTGCAGTGGTTATTGATTAGTTTATTAGTACGCCTAGGCTTATTGTTGCCCTAAGTTGGTTTAGCTAGTGATACTGTGCTGTTGCTTAAGCCTGTGCGAAGCTTGTGCTTAAGTGGTGTGAAACATTAGGTATGGCAACGCCAAAGAATGATGCCAAGGGCTTCGGTCAGAAAGCAGTTGAGTGGAGGGTGACTTTTGGTCAAATTATGGAACTAGGTTGGCAGGCTAATCTTGATGGCGAGTCTCTTGCTAGTTTTGTAAAGGATCAACAAGCTGTTGAAAGGGAAGATAGGGCAAGTTGTCGTGCGATTGAAAAAGAGTTGGAAATTTTGGCTTTAGAGAGAGAAAAACTAGAACATGAGAAAGCCATGCTAAACATGCAACTGAGAGACCGTGAATTGCAATTAGAATTAGCTAGGGTTTCTCACGTTGATGGTACGATGTAGCAATTCAGTTCAAATGGAGTTTTACCAAAGCTTGCAAAATTTAATTGTGATAAGGATGACATGGACTCTTATATTCTCAGGTTTGAGCGCTATGCTACAGCTCGGGGTTGGTCTCGTGATAGGTGGTGTGTCTCTTTAGGTGCGTTACTTGAAGGGAAGGCGCTAGAAGTTTATGCTAGACTGCCTGATGAGCATGTAAACAACTATGCAAAGTTGAAAGGAGCATTGCTTCAAAGATTCCAGTTAGATGAAGAAGGGTTTAAAACCAAATTTAACAGTGTCAGACAAAGAAAAGATGAGAGTTTTCTCAGTTTGCAGCTCAAAGTTAAAATTATTTTGAAGGCTGAGTGGAGCTTGCGGAAGTCGAACAAAGCTTTGAAAGCTTGGAAGACTTTATCGTTAGAGAGCATTGTTTGCAAAACTCAGATCCTGAGTTAGTTACATTCATTCGCGAACATTAGGTTGGAAGTATGGAAAGCATGGTTGATGTAGCCGATCTGTACGAACGGGCTCATAAACGGTCGTATCAAAACTCTAGTCAAAACTTTCAGAAAGACAAATACAGAGGAAATAAATTTAACAATAAACCTCAGGAAAACAGGTCTTTAGAGAGAAATAGATCGGATCAAGGTTCTAGTAATTAATCAAGTTCTAGACAGTTCTTTTCAAACAAAAGGTGTTTTGGCTGTGGTCAATTAGGACATGAGGGATACAGGTTGTACAACAGTGTTTGTTCATTCTCGGTTTGTGACAGACAATCAGTGGACAGGTGAAAGAAGAAAATACTTCATGATAAATGGCTCATCCGATTACGCAAGGGTAGCTAAGGTTCAGTTGGATTGTCCATGGTTTGTTGGTGAAATAGAAATAGATGCTTAGATACGTTAGTATGTGATGTGGTAATGGGAGCTATCCAACAAAGTGAATGCTGTTCTTTTGTTCAGACAAGGTGAACGGTCAAAGATTCATACAAGCCGGTCAAACCTTTGAAAGTACTTGAAAGTAGTTTGAATCTTAGTATTCCATCAGAAGAGTTTAAAGCAGAACAACTTAGCGACAAGTCTTTGGACAAAGCATGGAAAGATAGTAAATCAAACAAGCGAAGAAAATTAGGCAATACTGAGACATGGTTGAAATACGCAATGGTTACTTGTCTAAATGTTTCACCTCAGCGAAAGTAGATCCAGACAAAGTGTTCGTTCAGCTGTTGGTACCCAGTAAGTTCAGGAAAGGTGTTTTAGAATTGGATAATAATTCAGTTTTGGCAGGACAGTTAGGTTAAGAGAAAACTTACAACAAGGTAGCTGAAAACTTATTTGGCCTGGCATTAGAGCTGACGTAGTTCGCTATTGTAGATCGTGTTTCGAGGAAAAAGCTGCGCTTATAGATGTTCCGTTTCAAAGGGTTGCAATAGACATAATAGGACCAATTTTTCCGGTTAGTGAAAGAGGCAATAGATATATCCTGACTTGTGTAGATTATGCAACGAGGTATCCAGAAGCAGTAGCTTTACCAAGCATAGAGACAATTCGCGTAGCAGAAGCTTGAGTAGGAATTTTCTCTAGGGTAGGTGTACCAAAGCAAATAGTTTCAAACAATGGTTCGTCGTTCTCATCTGAAATGATGGCAGAAGTTTCAAGGTTATTGTCGATCCAAAACTTGTTCATAACTCCTTATCATAGTCAAGGGAATGGTCTTTGCAAAAAGTACAATGGTACTTTGAAGAAAATGCTCAAACGGATGTGTGTAGACAAACCCAAAACGTGGTGTAGGTACATAGAACCCTTGTTGTTTGCGTATTGGAAAGCGCCTCAAGCTAGCACAAAGTTTTCACCATTTGAGTTGTTGTACGGACGTACGGTTTGGGGACCAATGAATATCTTGCGTGAGTTGTGGACGAACGAAACATGTGACGGTGAAGTCATAACGACATACGAATATATCATAGATCTTAGGAATCGATTGGAGGAAACATGGAAATTAGCTCAAAAGGAGTTAGAGAGTGCACAAGAAACATACAAGAAACAGTTTGACAATTCGACTAGACCACGGAAGTTAGAAATAGGAGACCGGGTTTTGTAACTGTTACCGACTGATCACAACAAATTGCTACTACAATGGAAAGGACCATATGTAGTGAAAGGAAATAAAGGATTAAATGACTATCTGATCGAAGTTAATGGCAAAGACAAACTGTACCACATCAACATTTTGAAGAAATTCTATTTGCTAGAAGACGACGTTCAAAAATCAAGTTTAGGTTTTGTGGGTACAATACTGGAAGATGAAACCGAAACAACACTTGATGGCAATCAAATGTGGACAAACCCGACAAAGGACCATGAAACCTATCGTGACCTAAATATTAATCCAGACTTAGACCCAAAACAAAAAGAACTAAAGCAACTAATTAAGAAATATGAAGCGATCTTTTCATCAAAACGAGGGAAATGTAATATGTGGACTTGTGACATAACTTTGACAACAGACAAACCAATCAGGACTAAGCAATACCCAATACCTTTTGCAATGGTTGAGGAGTGTAAATCGGAAATAGAAGAGATGATACAATCAGGCATTATGGAACCGTCCAACTCTCCTTATCGGGCATCAATAGTTGTTGTTAGAAAAAAAGGACAATAGTTTGCGAATCTGCACAGACTTTAGAGCATTAAACTGAGTTACGAAATTCAATGCAGAACCAACTCAAATGAAATATTTGCGAGATTACATGGGTGCAATTATCTTTCGAAAATGGATTTTTCCAAAGGGTATTACCAAATCCCTCTCACCCAAGCTGCTTGGCTTATATCAATACAGATTCATGCCTTTTGGCTATGTCAACGCGGGTAGTGAATACAACCAAATGATGTGAACGCTTCTCTATGGTTTGGAACAGGTTGATAGCTTTGTGGATGATGTTCTGACTTACACAGCTTTGTGGAGAGAGCAGTTGCGGGTTCTCGAAAGTATCTTTGAAAGAGTCTTGGAGCTGGTTTGACAGTGAAACCATCCAAGTGTTTCTTCGGTTATCAGAAATTGGACTTTGTTGGTCATAAAGAATGACGAGGTGAACTCATTACTTTAGAGGACAAGTTTGAAAAGGTTAAAAATGCTCCATTGCCGGAAAATAAAACTCAGCTTCGTTCGTTCTTAGGTTTGGCTAACTACTATAGGCAATTTTGCCCGAACTTTGCCAGCACTGCGGCACCTCTCACTGATTTGTCAAAAGCCAAGTTACCATTTAAGCTTGAGTGGAATGTTCATGCCAAAGAAGCATTTGATAGACTGAAATAGATGTTGACAAAGAAATCCGTACTTAAACTGCCAGAAGAAGACAAGGATTTTGCGTTGAGGACCGATGCGTCTTCTGTAGGACTAGGTGCAGTTTTATTACAAGAGCAAGATGGTATATTAGCACCCGTAGCTTACGCTAGTAAGAGGTTATTGCCCCGACAGCAGAGAGACTCGATATATGAGCTTCAATGTGCAGCTATCGCATGGGCAGTGGATAATTTTAAGGTTTACTTGATAGGGAAGCCGTTTATTTTGCAAACGGATCATAGGGCGTTGGTGTTCTTGAATTCGGCAAAGCATACCAATGATCGTATCATGAGATGGTCGATCTTGTTGCAACCATACAGTATTGTGTTTCAGGACATCCCTGGTCGCGATAATGTAGGCGCAGATTATTTGAGTAGAATATAGTTGTATATGGTTGAATGTTGGTTGTGAATATTGCACAATAGTTTAATGTATGTATGTTGAATATTCCACAAATAAGTTAAATGGGAGCTTTTGAGATTTTATTAGATAAAAATCTTAAGAAGGGGCGTGTGTCAACTATGACAAAATATTAATTTATAAGTATTATTTAATTTGCTAAATGCCCGGAAGATTCGGGATGTATGGTAACCTGCCGCATTACCGGCAGCCTCGCAGAGTCACAGTGTTGTATGCATGACAACGGAAAACAAGTGCAACCTTCGCGAATCAGGTTCAAGGAAGTCATCAATAAAAGGTTTTGTAATGAAAGTGACGGTTATTCGTTAGAATCACGAGACATGTAAAGTTATGTGAAGGATGTAAATATAAACTCTTGTGAAGAAGAGTTGATTAATTTAGCTAGTGTCTGGTTATAGAATGTAAACAAAACATAGGACAACTCGTGATTTGTCAAGGCAATTCGTGTAAAATGTTTTTTTTCGCTACGCCATTTAGCTTGACGAAATGCCAATCATGACGTGTAATTTTGTGAGTCTTGAGACATGAATGCCTGGCATGGGTTTAAAGGCAAATCGTAAACACATTATCTGTCAGAAGCTGTCCGAGAACATTGGTTTGGCTTTCGATATGTATGGTGTTTCGAATGGATTTCTGTGTATGGTCCATTCGTTGTAACTGGCTTTTTGTTAATTGTTTTGAATGCATATATATTGAAATGCTATTTGAATGGTAAACGTGAGGTAAATGTATATTTGTAGCACCTGGCCGTGTGTTCCTGATTAGCCGTGGAGGAAATGCTGTGGGAGTCTTGATGTAGTTTTTGGACTGGACGTCCGTCCGCCTAGGTGTTCGTGATAATACTTCAATTGCATTGAAGCAGTAACAACGCATCGCATGTCGCAGTACGCTATCGGTTTTGAACAGTCGCTGTCCAAGCGGAGTGATCGTTACAAGTTAGCGTGCCGCGAGCCTGCGTGTCCAGGTACTGTGCGAGTCTGGGACGCTGTGCGCGTTCTTCTCTGGTGAATCAGCATTTCACGGTACTGTACGCGTTGGGCGCTACGTCCTTGCTACCGTGAAGTTTCGGGTCAAAGTGCTGTGCGTATCGGGCGATTTGTAGGAGTTTCGCCGTGGAACAGTGTCACGTATATTGCAGGATGTGAGACATTTTTTTGGTATTTATTTATTTGTGTATTTATTTATTTATCTAGCATGTACTGTATTCAGGCCTGTGATAATGTTGGTTTAAGTGGATGGATTATGTCATATTTATTGGTGTCTATACTGTACATAAAATCCTTGTTGTTTAAATATCTGCCTTTTCACTGTGTTTCTTTGACCGGTCACTCATTTGCTCATCTAACCCAAAAACTCCGGATCTCATCCGTGACAAAATTAATACAAATTTACTACAAGATATTGACTAAACAAGGCAAATTAAATCCTTGATTAGCGAAGTAAAAGAAAGCTCCACCAACTTGGACCCCCACACCAGGTAGGAGTACATAAAATATGAAATACATAAATTTACGCTCTCCTATTCAAAACGTTAAGTCGCTAACACAAGAAAAAATAAAAACCTGCTTAAAAAAAAAATCCACACGCTAGAAGAAGAACTGAACCGTGATAATGACGCTAATCCTGAGTACACGTTGTACCAAATTAAAGATTGTGAATTGGAATTAGAAAGAATAGAGTCAGTGGAAACAATGGGGCATTATATAAGACGTAAGGCATACTTTACTGATACCCATGAAAAAATTCAAAATTCTTTTATAATATTGAAAAAAAAAGAATTATGATAAAAAATATAACAAAAATCAAAAATTGTTAATAATAGGGGAATCCAATTCACTAAACAGAAAGACATTTTAGAAGAAGCCGCTCATTTTTATGAACAACTGTATTCTGTTAGTCCTGCCGTTTATGATCAGTTTTATCAATCCTTTTTCATAAAGTATGTAAAAATAAAATATCCATTAACGATCAACTTTATTTAACCCCTGAATTTACTAAAGAAGAGTTATATAAAACAGGTAAAAACATGGGCGTTAATAAAACCCCCGATCAGACGGCTGTCTAAAGAATTTCATGAATACTTTTGGGAAGATATATCGGACATGCTATTGCAATCTTACAAATACAGCTTCGTACATTGCCACTTGAGTGTTGAACAAAAAAGAGGAATTATACGCCTAATCCCAAAAAAGTATAAAGATTTGACAAATTAAAAAAAAAACTGGCGCCCCATAAGTCTATTAAACGTGGACATGAAGATATTAACTCAAACTTTAGCGCATAGAATTCAAAAAGTTCTCCGAAAAATTATAGGACCTGAACAAAACGGCTTTATCAAAAACAGATACATAAGACTAAATATAAGAACACTAATAGATTGCATAGACCATTTGAATAGAGAACAAAAAGGAGGGTTCCTCTTATTCATCGATTTTGAAAAGGCATTTGATAAATTTGATTGGAAATTTTTAGTCAAATGTTTAGAATATTTTAATTTCGGCCCCAATATTAGACACTGGATAAAACTATTTTACACTGACATAGAAAGTTGCATAATCAATAATGGGACCACAAGTAGGGCGTTCAAAATTTTAAATGGTGTCAGATAGGGTGATTCCCTCTCAGCGTTACTCTTTATAATAGCGGTTGAAATTCTAGCGTGTGCAGTTAACAGTAACAGACATATAAAAGGAATAAAAATAGGTTGCATTGAAACTAAAATTAACTTATTAGCCGATGATACGACGTAACTATTGACTGATGTGCTCTCAATCCAAAATGCTTTCAATTGGTTTGTGCTGTTTTATTTTACATCAGACTTGAAGGTGAGTCTGGATAAGACTGAAATCTTACAAGTTGGCAAACAAAGAATCAATTACCTGAAAAAAAACCCTTCCGTATTAAGTGGTCTGAATGGTATTAGATATTTCAATGAAATAGCTAAACAATTGAGGTTAACCTAAGAGATAAATTAAAAGAAATGAGAAACTCTTTATGTTCTTGGTCGAAATATTATCTCTCACTTAAAGGAAAAATCACAATAATAAAAAATCTTTTTCTGCCGAAGTTATTATATGTAAGGAATGTAATGGAAACCCCAGATTGGTTCATCGCGGACGTAATTAAATAATTTAATAACTTTATATGGGATAAAAAACCACATCACATACAAGCCAACGTATTAATTCAAGATTACAAAGATGGCGGCCTCCGTAGCGTGGACTTTATATCATTCTTGAACAGCCAAAAGTTAACTTGGGTCAAAAGATTAATTGAACATGAAAATTCTCTTAGTGTCAATTTTTTAAAAATATACTTGCCCAAACTTAGCTTTCAGAAGGTTCTCAGTTTATCTCTTAATGTAGATAAACTATCAAAAGGCATACCAGGATTTTATAGAGAAATATTATACAGATGGTATTTGCTGAAAATCCTCCATTGATCGTCCACAGTGTATTAAAACAGTACCTTTGGCACAATCAATATATCTTAATACAGAATAAGTCTGTTTTTACAGTGAAATTGAAGAACAAAAAATATCCTTTGTAGGTAATCTAATAACAGAACAGGTACCTTTATGAATCCGTTTGAAATTAAATACCAGTATAAACTTGAACTAAATATTATAACAATTATGGGCCTTATTAATGCTATTCCTAGCGAATGGAAATCTTTGATATCATAGCATAAAAAGGAGATACATGAGATTTGGCAAAATATCGCTCCAAGGAATGAATTAATGACTGATATTTTAAGTGTTGATATAATTAACTCGAAAGCGCTTTACTGGTATTTTATAAAATAAAAGCAAGTTGAACCTAGCTGTATACGGCGATGTCAACAGTCAGATATAAATCTCCAAGAGCTGGAATGGAAAGAAATATTTTTAAAGACCAAGTACCTAACAAGAAACACCAAAAATAGCATGTTTCTATACAAAATTATACACAAAAATTATGCTTCTGATTATATCGCTGCTAAATTTGACGCATCTGTATCACAGATATGCAGACAATGTAATGAAACACGAGATTTAATTCACACCTTTGCGACATGCTTTACTTTAAACTATTTTTGGGCAATCCCCGAAAAATGGTTGAATAAAACTTTTTTGGAGAACTCCTCTCAGATTGTCTTAAATACAAGAATAAAAATACTAGGGTTGCTAAAAAAAAGGAAACAATAGAAACTGTAAGATTCATTCTTGATTATGTTCTCCTTCAAGCCAAGTTGTATATTCATAAATGTAATAACGCCAATGAAGAGGTTTATTTTTACCGTTTCTTAAAATATTTAAAGCATGCAGTAACAATTGAAAAGATGTTGTGTCATAATTTGCAGAGAAACCAAAAAAAAATTAGAGATTTTAGACTGCGTCATTTAAAAAAAAGAAAAAAAGAAAAAAGAATATTTGAAATTATATGTTTAATGTGCCTTATATTAACTGGGTAGTACATAGTAACAGTCTATGAAACTCTTGTGAAATACTTTGCAGCAAAAAAAAACCACTTTTGCGGCTTGTTATACAATGTATACCACTGTACTAGGAGGTTATTCTTGAAATAAAAGCAAAGTGTAAAAAAACATGAACATTTTGACACTCTGTGTTTAAGAGGGCGTGCGGTTTTCAGGGAAGGAGGGGGGTAGCGTACAAAAAAGCAACCGACTGATATGGCGGATGTTTCAAAATTATAAACAAAAAAAAAACTCGAGGGAATAGAGTTCAACTCTTCATTGGCAAAAAATGTATGCATATGTCCTAAATTGTGACGCTTCGTGTCATTCACCAACCAAAAACACGTCTATTTGCGATACAACAATAATCAAAATATCAACTGACTTGAAAAAAAAACAGACACTTTCAACAGCTTTACTTGAGCTGTTCTGTGCATGTGTCTTTAGGCCAGGCGATATGCAAAGGGGAATAGCTCTGTTTTGGCTGATAGGCGCACGTACTATTTTTAGCTCCAGACAACATGTGCGTGCACGCTGCATGACCCAAATCAGACACACATCAGATTCAGACAGCTCTTCTTATGCCATTTCAACATGTTCTTAGTGGATATTTTTACATGTCCTATATTTTTTGTGTGTTTCGTGAAAAGCAAATAATCAAAATGACCGTTATTCGTTGTTCGTGGGGACACAGGAGAGGCTGCTGTCAGCAAGGAGCGTCAATACCACCTGGTAGCACTGGGGTGCTCGGTGGCGCTGAAGTCCCTTGGGGGCACTGAGATGCCTGGCTATAAATATATTATTTATTCAATTTATGCATCCAAAATAATTATTCAGTGATACTGTTGGGGCTTTCCACAACCCGCTACCCCCGTTTCTATAAATATATGTTTATAACAACATAAATGTGCATTGAAATATAAATTACCCTTGAAAACCCTTTGCACACTTGTTTTTATCTTTAATTCTTTAAAACCCAACTATAATATTGACAATAAATTAGGACACATTGGTTCAAGGGGCAGGAACCACTTTTAGACCACACAGTTCGGCGCTGAGGTCCCTAGGTGGCACTGACGCTCCTCGCTATTAAATCCTTCCAATATGCTTCATTTCGTCATCGTTACATCTCAGGCAGGAGAAAAAATTCACCTGCTTTGCAAACATGGTCCAAGACTACTTTTGAATCAAATATATCCAAGTCATAGGTAGTGGCACTGAGTACCCAGAAAATTTGAAAACGTTTTCCACACTTGGCTTTATCTTTAATTCTTTAAAAACCCACTCGAATATTGACACTAAATTACGACACCTTTGTTCAAGGGTCAGGAACCACTTTTGGACCACTCAGTTCTTCGAAATTGAAAGTGGTCGCGCTGAGGTCCCTAGGTGGCATTGACGTTCCTCGCTATTAAATCCTTCCAAAATTCTTCATTTCGTCATCGTTACGCCTTGAGCAGGAGAAAAAATGTATTAGCTTTGCAAAAATGGTCCAAAACCAGTTTTGGACCATCAAATATACCGAAGTCATAGGTGGTGGCACTGAGGACTCAGAAAATTTGCAAACGTTTTCCACACTTGGCTTTATCTTTAATTCTTTAAAAATCCACTCGAATATAGACAATAAATTAGGAGACATTTGTTCAAGAGTCAGAAACCACTATTGGACCACTCAGTTCTTCGAAATTAATTGTGGTGGGGCTGAGGTCCCTAGGTGGCACTGACGCTCTTTGCTATTAATTCCTTCCAAGATGCTTCATTTCGTCATCGTTATATCTTAAGCAGGAGAAAAAAGACCACTTTTGGGCCATCAAATATACCGAGGCACTGAGGACCCAGAAAATTTGAAAACGTTTTCCACACTTGGCTTTATCTTTAACTCTTTAAAAACCAACTCGAATATTGACAGAAAATTAGAATGCATTGGTTCAAGGGTCATCCATTCAAATATTGGTGAGGAAATAATCATTTAAGAATGGCCGACCACTGTTATTCCGAAATTTTATGTTAATCCTTAGCTTTAACTTAAAGGTCTGTTTTTTTGTCAATACCTCAGAAATGCGCATATTTCTGTCCATATTCAATCCAATATTTAGCTTATAAGCCTTTTCTGCCTTATTATGTAGTAGATCAAATATAGTTGTTTTCTATGAAACTTTTAAAAAATATTGAATATACATTTAGAATTGAAAATTAACTAGTTCTTCTTTTTCATTTTTCAACCATACATGTGACAATTACAGTGTGAACGTTAAAGAAATTTCAGAAGTTTTACCTTCAACTTAACTCCTGTCATGTTTTATTTGCATTATATCAGTCGCTCTTTAAGCAAGCAACACAAGATAAACTATCTGCTAAGCCTTATGTTTCAGCT
Source organism: Protula sp. h YS-2021 (assembly GCA_949752745.1). Lineage (NCBI taxonomy): Eukaryota > Metazoa > Annelida > Polychaeta > Sabellida > Serpulidae > Protula > Protula sp. h YS-2021. Next base: position 99,190,201 of record OX457025.1, on the reverse strand, counting down.
GTTTTGCGAAGAATAAGTGTTTCTCTGATGCCTAAAATCGTTGTTTTAAATAAGATAAGAAATAAAAATCTAATATTTGATGTATTTTCTATGATGTCACTTGGATGTTAACTGGACAGAACTTCTTTTGCAATAAACTTTTCACATGCGTAGTCATCTTTGGTATGATATTAACTTTTTCCTGTATTTTTATATTTCAAGTTTGATTCTCATTGTAAACGATTTCTTATTTAACATCTTCTAAATACATATAACCGCCTGTTTTCCCAATATTACAAACGTTTTTGTTTCAAATTCGGACATTTATATTTATTGTTATTAAATAGGCAAAGTTTCTCTTTATTAATGTAATCAAATGTTACATTAAACAACAACCATTACACAATATGTTGTTGTTACAGTATCTGATATGCACAACCTTGTGTGCTGAAAGACTTGAACAGCAATATAGCACTCGATAATTGTATAAAATTTGTAAACTATGAATTCCAGCAGCCAGTAATCTCTACTCTGTAATCCTACGCTGCATTGCTTTATACTATGAAGCTCACTACATATTTCTGACTGTTTTATCATTGCAAAAACTGTGGTGTTAACTCCAGGTTAGAGTAGATATCTTTGAAACAACTGCATAGAAAATAAATGTCCACACTGCGGCTGTGGACGTCGCCGTCATGTAGTACAGTATTCCAGCTGTCCTAGCCCCGAACGGGTTAACCCCGCTGCCAAAAGGTTGGTCAGAGTAGGGCCAGGGGCCGGCAGACCTGGAAGAAACCTATTTAATTTTTATGGAAACAAATAAAGATGAAACAAATAAACGAAGTGCAACGACGACACCCAGCATACGTTATCATAACGCCAAGAGACGGACGCCTTAAGCCCTCTCCTTTCGCAGCAGAAAAAGGGCTTAACGGTATTGTCGACACGCGGTTCACGGCAAAACGTACATTGAACACTTCAAGAGGAGTAGTCGCCCACCCGGACCTCAAATTCTGTTCCATAGACGAACTCGTCAGAGAACTGAAACCACAGGATGTTATAGAAGCCCGATTTCTCGGCCAAAGTGTACTGTCGTACTAACTTTTTGTAGTGCAACATTGGCAAGGACAGTAAAAAATACCCAACCCCATGCGGTTTCCACTGCCAGAGATTTGGCCACACCAAAACTAAATGTAGAGTCAATCAGAAAAGGCACTAAATTTGCTGAGGGACATAGGGAGGGGAGCACATAGGGACACTAAACTTATGCTGTATAGATCCCTAATCAGATCAAGGTTGGATTATGGTAGCAGAATCTACGGCTCAGCTAGACCATCATATCTGAAGATACTTGACCCGATACAAAACCAGGGCCTCAAACTATCTTAAACGCTTTTAGAAGATCTCCAGCTGACAGCTTGCACGTTGAAGCAAATGAACAACCTCTTAACATTCGTCGATTGAAACTAGCTCTGCAATACACTGTAAAAATGTACGCTTACAGCCAAAACTCCACCCATCAAGTCGTTTTGGCTCGGTCTTTTCACAATTTTCTGATAGTGGGGAGATCCCATATTTGAAGCCAGAGTATTACCACACCTGCAAGAAGCGGGCATCGGCGTTGAGCTCATTGCCAACTAAAGAGTATCGAAATACTCTAAATGGAAATTAGTTAAGCCGTCAGTATTGGAAACGCTATCCGAATTCCAAAAAGAACAAACTAACCTGTGTGTTTGAAAACCAGACCCCAGGTGGGTCTTCAATTCAAGTCAGAGCTCTCCAGCTAGGCATGCAAATTGTCAAAATTAGTCGTTACAAAAATTTTGTATTGCGTTGATTCCATGTCAGTACTAGAATCAAAAGAAAACTTGAAAATATCAAATCCTATCATCTTTTACGTAGTAGAAAAGCTGTAAGGGCGGGAAAGGTAATACGGTTTTGTTGGACTCCAAGCCACGTAGGAATCCCAGGCAACGAGGCAGCTGATAAAGCCGCTAAAGAGGCTTTAGATTTTCAAAACTCTGAATTTCTTATCCCATCGTCAGATTACAAACTGCATATTGCTAGACATGTAAAGGGCAAATGGCAAAAGTATTGGAATAAAGAGATCAATAATAGACTGCATCAAATTAACCCAGTTGTGGCACGTAAATTACCATACCTAAACATTGTTCGGGATAACATGGTAATATGGAGAGCCAGAATAGGACATACATACGCTACACACAAACACCTGCTTCGAGTCGAACTGCCGCCCGAATGTCCAGGTTGCCAAGACAGATATACAGAAAAACATATTTTGATAAACTGCATAGACTTGCAAGATATTCGTTCCCGTTATTTTACTGTCAGTTCCATGACAGGGTTATTCGATAAAATACAACCGTGTAAAATAAATAGAGGTTCCAAGAGAAACAAACCTGTAACGGTATTTTTAGTATTTATATTACTTGCTTTTATTGTATAGACATGCATTTGGATTGCACACTGCTTTAATATCCAACGCACATTTTAACGTTTTATCCGTTATGAACCTGTGAAGACACGATGTGACCCACAAAGAGTTGGCCGGGTCGTTAAAACACCATATAACTATCTAACTGCTTATCTTATTTAAAAATAACGATTTTAAGCATCAGAGAAACACTTATTCTTTGCAAAACAGCTAAAATTATAAGGCTTAGCAGAGAGTTTATCTTGCGTAGCTTGCATAAAAAGCGACTGATATTATGCAAATAAAACATGCAAAGTTGAAGGTAAAACTTCTGAAATTTAACGTTCACACTGTAATTGTCACATGTGTGGTTGAAAAAAATGAAAACGAAGAACTAGTTAATTTTCAATTGTAAATATATATTCAATATTTTTTAAAAGTTTCATGAAAAAAAAACGATATTTGATTTACCACATAGGAAGACAGAAAAGGTTTATAAGCTAAACATTGGATTAAATATGGACAGAACTTGCTTACGCAGGGCGAAATATGCACATTTCTGAGGTATTGACAAGAAAAAGTTTTCAAATTTTCTGGATTCTCAGTGCTTCCACCTATGACTTCGGTATATTTGATGGTCCAAAAGTGGTCTTCGACCATTTTTGCAAAGCTGACATTTTTGCTCCTGCTTAAGATGTAACGATGACGAAACGAAGCATTGTGGAAGGATTTAATAGCGAGTAGCGTCAGTGCCACCTAGGGACCTCAGCGCCACCACTTTCAATTTTGAAGAACTGAGTCGGCCAAAAGTGGTCCCTGACTCTTAAACAAATGTGTCCTAATTCATTGTCAATAATCGAGTGGTTTTCAAAGAATTAAAGATAAAGTCAAGTTTTCTGGGTCCTCAGTGCCACCACCTATGACTTCGGTATATCTGATGGTCCAAAAGTTGTCTTGGGCCATTTTTGCAAAGCTGATATTGATATTGTTAATATTCGAGTTGAGTTTTAAATAATGAAAGATAAAAACAAGTGTGCAAAGGATTTTCAAGGGTCATTTATGTTTCAATGCACACTTATGTTGTTATTTTTGAAAACGACAACAGAAAAACATATGTTTTTAGAAACGGTGGGAAGAGGTTGTGAAAAGCCCCAACAGCATCACTGAATAATTAATTTGGATGCATAAATTGAATAAATAATAAATTTATATCCAGGCACCTCAGTGCCACCAAGGGACCTCAGCGCCACCAAGCAGCTCAGTACCACCAAATGGTATTGGCGCTCCTCGCTGACAGCAGCCCTAACAATGTACAAGTGATATAACAACAAAGGCAACAAAATCTTTAGATGTTACTGTTTATCATTGGAAAATAATGTGATGTAATAATTTAATTTTGTTAGGGAATAGACCTCCTTCGTTTTAAATCTAATATATGTCCGTATTGCATCATTCCGTATCAAGTGTCATGTACTCTCTGTCTTCTATTGAACCATCTGGGTCAATATAAATGCCCACATTTTGCGCTAAGTTACATAGCTCTAAAAGCCCGATTCTTTTTTGTCCGGTGACAGAAACACCTCTCGCCTTTAAGTAATTTTAAAGCTCTTTTACAGAATAATTGCTAAGCGACATATTCATATTTCAACTTGAAAGCATGATAAAACGAAGCAAATTTCTTTATTTTTATAAAGATGAACATACACGTAAACGTTTATTTGAACTGTAGTTTGTGGTAGAAATGGCCATAGCTTTTTGAAGTACAGTTTGTTATCTTTTTCTGGAAAACTGTGGAAAAGAAGAGAGGAATAGATAAAAGATAGCTACGCATGATTAGTAAGACCCAAGGAATGAAACATGCATCAGAGGTGATAAACTTGACAGGATGTCATTTATCTTCATATTTGCGAGAAAAGAAAAGCGGTGTTGTTTTAACTGAATGACCCCTGAAATGAATGTTCATTTGCCAAAAAGAAAAAAAAAGATCTTGGTATTAAAACTGAAAAATAGTTGGATATAACATGCTGCATCATGTATTTCCCATTGAATTTTCATAAGACAGAATGCGCGAGTGTGTGTGTGTGTGTGTGTGTCTGTGTGTGTGTGTGTGTGTGTGTGTGTGTGTGTGTGTGTGTGTGTGTGTGTGATATTTGGCATTCAAACCCAGCTGGTGCTATTTATAGCTCTCCCGGAGCAAGAAATGACAGAATATGTAAATGTACTTACAATACTGCACCTGCCGTCAGAGATACTATTTCCTTCTTTATATACTATCCCAGTTACTGTTGACACTCAAGAAGCCTCTATATCATATGCAGCATTTATTGGTCTTGATTTAGAATTTCAGGACAGGTTCTCTAATCCCTGAAAGCGACTTTCGAATACAGGTAACATGAGTGACTAAAGGCAACGGGATCACGTGATATTGTTTACAATAACATTCGGGACAATGGCATTACAGAGTATAGCAACGCCTAATTTTTTTGACACATGATCTGAATAAATGTGGTAATCTGATTGGATAGAGACTGAAGAATATAAGAACTCCCTTCGCCCCCACCACGTCAAACCACACACTCTCACACATTAAAAATCTTCATTTTAACGAAGGTGAACGAAATACAAGAGTAAAAGTCTCATAAAGTAATTATATTCTAACATAGGTATTAAAATTTCTAAACTGTTACTATTTGTAATTGATCTCGGTACAAGTAGTGTAGAAATGTGGATTCTGCGCCACCTCGTGAGTCATAATGACCTCATCAGTCACGTGAACATCACTAAGCGGCATAACCCTAACCCTAGAACATACTATGTGTGGAACACATTATGACGTCACACTAGGCGATGTAACCATGGTAAAGAAGTGAGGACTCCTCAGGCGGCATAACCCTAACCCTAGACCATACCATGTGTGGACCCCGACAGGATATACTATGTGAGGTCCCCCCTAGCAGAGTAAAATTCAGCCAAATCAGCAAAAAAGTGGTCTGTAAGTGCCGTTTAGCGGGAGATCCACCATTTTGACGAAGTCTGAGTGGTATAAGGGTGAGCGAGACCCACATTTCGCCCATATCAGTTCCAGCGATTGATGCGACAACAACAATGGCAGCCAGTTCAGTTCTAGGTTATTTGCATCTGTGGTTGCAAGCATAATTTTTAAATCTGAAAAATTTAACTTAAAAAACCAAAATGTAGATAATTTTCGTCATGTTTAACCGATTTGAATCAGAATTTTACCGTTTGATTTAGTTTTTTATCTAGTTTGACATCAAGTTGTCACAGACTGTTTGCATTGTGGCTGTAAGCGTATTTTTTCATCTCAAAATTTTAACGTTTAGAAAACCAAAAAGGTAGATCACTTTCGTCATGTTTAACCGATTTGAATCAAAATTTTACTGTTTGATTCAGTTTTATGTCTAGTTTTGACATAAAATATCACAGGCTATAAGCATAATTTTTATTTTAGTAACTTTTAAAAAGTACATAACTTTCGTCATGTTTAACCGATTTGAATCAAAATTTTATCGTTTGATCCAGTTTTATTTCTAGTTTTTGCATAAGTTGTCGCAGGCTATTTGTATATGTGGCTATAAGCATATTTTTGGGAAGAGCACACCATTCAAAGATGTGTTCGAATGACAAGCCCATTCGAAGATGTGTTCGAATGGCAAGTCCATTCAAAAACGTGTTCGAATTATCTTCGGAACATATTACGTCATTGTGTTGTTCGACAAGTTGTTGTTCAACATGTTGCAACATTTTGTCGTATAAACCTAGTCGTATAAATGGATGAACGATAAACCACTTATCAGCTTTCGCGTGGTGGATTCTTTTAGTGTCAACAATGCCAACATCACCTCTTCACAGATATGTAGAGACAATGGATGATGTCTTCTAAGTGAACTTTACTGACTATATGTTTTCAAAGCTTCCTGCTTTTGAATCGGATTGGATTTTACAAGTGAAGAATATGCATAAACACTGGGAAGTTGTTGGAATGGCAATTCCAAGAAATCGTTTCACCCACTCTTTTCTGAGTGAATATGAAGAACTGCATTTACCAGGGAACACTTATGCAATTGATTAAGCATTTATCAACGCCAATACAATTTGGGCAGCTGACCTCATGCTAATTGTGGCTGCTAGAATTATTTTGCATTATGATGATGATGTTTCAGATGATATATCAGAACTTGTCCTCTTCAACAATGGACGAGTTGAAGTGAATACAGACATTTGTAAGATGTTTGAAGAACAGTAAAGGAGCTGACTCTGCAAACATACATGATATAAAAGGAGTTGGGTGGAGAGGACCAAGTCATCATTCGATGTGCAGCCATGGAGAAAAAAGCAGCTTTAAAATCAGTGCAAACTTAAACATTACTGTGGAGCATGGAGAATTTGGACCATTTCTTCGAATCAAATGCGGGGAGAAATGTTTTGCTTTAGCACCATCCTTGTGGAAGATTGTGTGTCAGAGCTTGAAAAATTTACGAGCCATTGGCTTCAAACTATACTTAACGCAAAAGAAGTGGCTTGAGGTAATTTCATACCTTGACAGGCGTTACGTGAGTTTTGTGCGAACATCACTGTTTGAAGGGAAAGAATATACGCGTTACATCAACATGAATGATGGTGAATGGTAGACACTGCTTCAGGAAATGGATAACATCAATTCAGTCTTATTACGTCAAACCTGAGCCATGTACGAAATGTTATGACAAGAAAACTGTCATCAAACTGCAAAAAGATGATTGGATGAAGGTGTCAAAACTACCCAAGAAAAGACTGACTGAAGTTCAGTTGGAGAATATGAACGTGCAAAATCAACTTGGACTTACCTGTGAATATTGTGGTGCTTACCGATATGTTGATGATCATCATTGTCACTGCCACAAGTACAATTGCAAGATGTGTGAACCAGACAACTTCTGCAGCAAGTCTGTGAAGCAAAAAAAGAAGCCATATTTTGCTGTTCAGGATGTATCTAAAAATCTTTTAGCAACTTTGAAGACATAACAACAATGTTTTTCTTTCTATTTCAGTTGTTTCAAAGTGTGATCGTCAGTTGTTTCAAAGTGAACAAAGGAAGAAAATGGTAGAAGAGGTGGCAGAAATTTTAAAAGAAGCTATAGATAACCATTATCCAATTACCGGAAGCAACAAAGTGAAACATGTCAGCAACGGAAGAAACAAAGAAAAAGTCTGGGTGAATATTATCACACTTTGAAAAAATGCAACTAGACAACATGGAGAATGTGTTATTATTTAGCGGTTATAAGGATGTTCTTTCAAACATGTTTCCAACAAGACTTGAAAAAAAGAAAAGTACGAAGCTTATATCAATATGAGAAAGCACTTTTTCATCGCCGTCAAGATAGATATGAAGCGAAACGTGTAGCTAAAGCGATAAAGCCATGTCCTTTGGCATACGGTGAAGATAAGCAAAATGCAAGATGTTTTGTATGTAAAATGAAATCAATGTGCATTATTTTGCAAAAGGTTAAAAGAATGTAAAGATAAGACTTTAGTTGAAGCAACTTATGATAACTGGTGGGGAGCTGTTGTTAAACAATTGTTATCTCCATCATATCCTGATAAGAATATAATGGAAAAGTTGTGAGAAAAGCTAGCCATGTGTGAGGGGGTATAAATAAAAATGGTGTTATGTGACCGGTTTACCTGAAGTAGCGTTGAAAGACTAACACTTATACAAGAAGTGTGGCTAGAGACACATCATTTGTTCACCAACCGTCATAGTGTGCAGACGTGTTTTAACAAAGATATTGAGATGTGAAGCAAGTATGGATTTGTGAAAGCAAGTATGAAGGTGTTTCAAGAACAAGTACATTGACTACATGATAAGTGAACAGGCACGTTTTGGGTCTGTTCAACAACAACTGCAACACATCAACATCTATTGGGGTCTTGCACGTTCAACGCTGAGGATTTCATCAAAGAGTGTGTGCTTTCAGACATTGATGGAGCTGAGGAGTTTGATGTGGAAGCAGCATATCACTTTGCTCGGTATGATCCAAGACTGTTTCATGAAGTGAGAGAGTGGTTAATCAATAATGGCAGACATTACATTGAGGCAAAATATCTGTAAAAAAAAGCATATTGCGAAGAAATGTTATCGGCTGTAAAACAATTGCATGTTTACTATGTCCTGCTTGTCAAAATGAAGAGTGTCAAGAACATACTTATCATTTCACATGTGTCTATACATATTGGAATGAAGCTAAACATTATATTCATTTAGATAAAGTGTTGGACAATGCAAATCAACGTTGTGAGAAATATGGTCTAGATTCTGTAACACTTGATGAATTAAGTAGTTGGTTAGTGTACATTGAAGATCAATGGTCTTCAAATATACACACCATTGTATCTATACTTGATTTGTAAAGAATAAAAACTGTTGATTGAACAACGAAATAAAATGTAAGATATGTTGACTGAAAAACGAAATAAAATGTAAGATATGTTGATTAGACAATGAAATAAAATGATATGTTGAGAAGTGGTGATCATTTAGTGTTAACTTGCGAAGTGGAAAGACTAATTAACCAATATTTACTTTAAACCTGGTCAACCCGTGGCATTTTCTGGTCCTTACAAACTTTAACACATATTAAGAAAACATAATCAACTAGTCACTCATTCACAAGTGAAGAAATGGCTGTAGGATCAAGATGCATTCAGTTTACTACAACCTGTGGAATACAGGTTTTAAAGACAACGGGTCACTACACGTGATATTGATGGATGTGTTATATTGATTTGGCTGATATGGGAAACATAGCCCCCCCTATAATGATGACACCCGCTTTTTACTAATTGTCATTGATGTATTTTCCAAATATTTGTGGGTGCAGTCACTATTCAAGAAATCACATACCAGGGTCATACAAGCCTTCCAGAAGATTTTTTATGAAGCACATCGAAGACCACGAACTCTAAGGTCAGATAAAAGAACTGAATTTAAAAACAGATGGGTAAAACAATTTTGAAGAAGCAAGAAATTCATACCTATACGACAAAAAATGAAACCAAAGCCAACTTTGCTGAGAGAGTCATTCGTACTCTAAACGGAATGATGTATCGGTATTTCCTACACAATAAAATTTACTGCTATATGGACATCCTTCAAGACTTGATGGGTAATTACAACCATAGACTTCATGGTTCTCTCACTAATAGGTATGATCCTGCAGATATTTGGAAAGAAAATGAATCTTAAGTATGGAAGTATACGTATGTGGACAAATTGAAATTGAAAGAATAATAGGAAGATATCATTTCTAAGAAAAAAAGAAGTTTATCAATCAGAAAGAAGGATTCATTGGAGCTATTGCTAAATTTGCATTACCATTGTTAGCTCAGTTGCTGGTAAAAAATGAAGCATACTTTGAAAATGATCCTCATTCCTGAATACGAATATAGAATGTTGTTAGAAAAGAAAGATGGTGGAATCAAAACAAAAGTGAATAAACTGTTACGTGGGAAACGAAGTCATGAAAAGGCAATGGAAATGTTTCAATTTCTTGGTCATCATTTACGAACAGGTCAATCACAATAACAAAAGTCTGTTCCATCATCAAAAAAATCAGAAAAGTTAATATTTCTAAGTCATTTTCAACCTATTTATGATGGAAAACTAACACAACTTTTGGCAGAACTTAAGAAACATGGTACAAAATGGACTGATAAAAAAGAACGGAATGTTGAAAACGGGTGATGTCATCACCAATTGCAACATTATAGATTTGTTGAAAGACGCATTGGTTGCTACAAGAAGAAAAGAACGAGGAGAACCAAAACATGCATGGAATCAGTTTATCCAAGAAACTGTAGACGCTAATATTCCAAAAACTATTTTTGGTAAAAAGACAACTCGTGAAGACATCACAAAAGAAATGAAACAACGTCAACAAAGACAGTTTCCTGAAGGATGGGAAAATTTTTAACATGGGTTAAAGAGTTATGTTGTTGTCAAGAAAATGAAACTAAAACTACAAATTATATTCCTGTAAAAATAAGATGTGCAAGTGCTTGTTGTGAATGAGAAGTAATAGACAGCAACACTGTAGACCATGCGCGCAGTAATGCACGTAGAGTGAATGGCGCGCGCTATGCACAAAGTTATTTATATACGCATCAATTCCGTCAAATCACATATACAGTTTAGTCATGATGGAATCAACATGTTTTTACATCACTGTATCCAGTAATGCTAGCACGAACTATTATCCTAACAACAAGGCTTCGAATTATCAAATTCGTATGCCTCAAACCATACATCTGAAAGGAAAATATGACGTGGCCTTAGCTGAAATTTTCATCCGCACACATGGACAACAATGGACTATCACATTCGTTATCGGATATCATTAACTGAAACGTTTCATGAAGTTGTTATTCCATATGGCTACTATAGATCCACACAAGAAATATGTACTGCAGTAAATATGAAGATTTAGAACTATTTTTAGATGCAAGCTCCATTGGGTTAAAGTATGATAAAATCAGACGAAGAGTTCTTCTTATGTTGAGAGATGATTATGAAGTTGTCTTTTCTACTGGATTAGCTGAGATTTTAGGATTTATACCAAATCAATGGTATAGACAATCTGGCGCTGCTGAACATGAAGCAGATTTGAAACAAGGATTTTATACACTTTGTGTGTACTGAAGTGTTTGTGAGCCACAAGTTGTTGGAGATTATTATGTTCCTTTGCTACGGTCTGTTCCCATTAAAGGTGATGATGGTGATGTTATTATGAAAACTTATGAAGACCTTCATTATATTCCTGTGAACAAATCCAAATTTGAAACGATAGAAATATGAACATTTAGGATGACACAGGCCATAACGTAACATTTCAAACTGGAAAGGTGATATCTAAACTTCATTTTTTACCATGCAAAAGGAAAAGGGTCACAATACCCTCGACAAGCAATCACGGGCAATAACCACGGTCTGCGGCCACAGCATCAACAGCAAACGTCTGTGCAGTGCTAAAACTGCGGCAAATACGGACATTACGCTCGTGATTGTCTGAAACAAAAGAATGAAAATAGCCCACGTTCCAACGCAACGGAGCAGTATCGGGGCAAATCGCAACAGAGTGGACGACCACGTACGAATGCAAAAACAGGAGTCGTTGCAGCAAAACAACTTCAGGAAATTGTTTATGAAAATGTCAAGGACGGATTACTGTGTTTAGCCAATGGTGAGGCAGTTCCATTTACCGGAGCCATATCGACTCGTAAGATGGCCAGTAAGCGACTCCTTTTATACAGAAGACTAGTTTCAGGAGAAAAAGTGATAGTCCTGCGCGATACAGGTTGTGACAGTGCTGTTGTCTGCAAAGACCTTGTCAGTGAGAACGAAATGACAGGGGAAATCAATGACTGTGTTTTAATGGACGGTATCATCCGGAGATTCCCCATGGCTCGCATAAGCGTCGAAACGCCTTTTTACAGCTATTTACACAGCCGTATCCCCCGTACGATCTGATCATCGGAAACATACTACCAGATAAAAGGAACGTAGACCTTCCGGTTGAAAAAGCACCTAGCGACGTTTGTGTCAAAACAGAAAGTGTCGAGATGGGAGAAACGTAACAGGTGGAAACATCTAGAGCTATGGCTACAGTGACCCGTGACCAGAGTGTTCAAGCTAAAAAGCCGGAGCAGCCACTAGTTACTCCAGATGTAAAATTGGATCAGCTCTAACCAGCTCAAAGAGATGCGAAACGCCGATGAATCGCTTACAAAGCTCTTTGAATATGCCAACAAGACAATGTTCAAAACGCGAAAGAGTGGAAGTTATCGCTATGTTGTGACGAAAGAGATAATCATGCGCAACTTCTTTTAGTTTAAGGGAGAACCAGAGGTGGAGCTGAAGCAAATCGTGTTACCAACGCAATTGAGATCGCGAATTATATCACTCGCTCACGAATCGATTGTTGGTGGACATTTGGGTATAAAGAAGACAACAGACAGGATTACTGCAAACTTTCACTGGCCACGGATACACGCCGATGTGATACGGTTTTGTCAGTCATGTGATGTGTGCCAGCGCACTTTTCTAAAGGGAGCCGTGAACAAGATTCCACTAGGTGAAATGCCTTAAATGAATACACCGTTTGACAGAGTTGCAGTGGAACTGATCGGACCGATAACACCCATTGCGGAGAGCGGCAACCAATATATCCTTACAGTTGTAGACTATGCCACGCGCTCTCTGGAAGCAATCCCACTGAAGCGAATTGAGACGGTTGTGGTCACAGAAGGACTTCTGGAAGTATTCAGCCGTGTTGGATTCCCACGTGAAGTGCTGAGTGACCAAGGCACGCAGTTTACGTCAGATCTGATGGCAGAAGTCTGTAGACTGATTTCCGTTAAAAAGCTCTTTACGACCCTCTACAAATCGAAATGCAACGGACTCTGTGAGCGTATAAACGCAGTTTTAAAGGGGATGATAACGAGAATGTGCAAGGAGAGGCCAAGAAACTGGGACCGTTATTTGCCGACTGTATTGTTAGCATACAGAGTAGTGCCACAGGCTAGCACCGGATTTTCGCCGTTTGAGCTACTGTACGGGCGAAAAGTGCGCGAACCTCTGGATATACTAAAAGACATCTGGCTTGATGAAGACACATCGGACCAAGGAATACATACGAGTATGTCCAAAATTTATGTAACCGTCTCGAAGAAACGTGTCAGTCGGAGAGTCTGATGGAAGCCTAAGGCAAATATCGTCATCACTATAACAGGAAGACGAAAGATAGGCGATTCACCGCTGGGCGAAAGGTCTCCCTGTTATTGCCAACCGCGGTCAACAAACTTCTCCTCCAGTGGAAAGGTCCATACACAGTTACCAAGGCGTTGAACCGAATGGACTATGAAGTTAATGTTAACGGCGAACGGAAAGTGTTCCGCGATGTCACGAATGTGATTCAGAATTATGGGCCAGATGAGCAAATGAGTGGCCGGTAGTCAAAGAAACACAGTGAAAAGGCAATTATTCAAACAACGAGAATTTAATTTATAATACAAACACCAATAAATATGACATAATCCATCCACTTAAACCGACGTTATCACAGGCCTGCCCACAGTACATGCTAAATAAATAACTAAATACATAAATAAACAAATATTAAATAAATAAATACCCCAAAATGTCTCACACATTGCGGTGTACTTGACACACTGTTCCACGGCGAAATTCCCACAAATCGCCCGATACGCATAGTCCTTTGAAACTTCACGGTAGCAAGGACGTAGCGCCCAACGTGTACAGTACCGTGAAATGCTGATTCACCAGAGAAGAACGCACACAGCGTCCCAGACTCGCACAGTACCTTGACACGCAGGCTCGCGGCACGCTAACTTGTAACGATCACTCCGCTTGGACAGCGACTGTTCAAAACCGATAGCGTACTGCGACATGCGACGCATTGTTACTGCTTCAATGCAACTGAAGTATCATCACGAACACCTAGGCTGGCAGACGTCCAGTCCAGAAACTACATCAAGACTCCCACAGCATTGCCTCCACGGCTACCAGGAACACACGGCCAGGTGCTACAAATATACATTTACCTCACTTTTACCATTCAAATAGCATTTCAATATATAGGCATTCAAAACAATTAACTCGAAGCCGGTTTCAACGAATGGACCATATACAGAAATCCATTCGAAACACCCACACATCGAAAGCCAAACCAATGTTCTCGGACAGTTTGACAGATAATGTGTTCACGATGTGCCTTTAAACCCATGCCTGGCATTCATGTCTCAAGGCTCACAAAATTACATGTCATAATTGGCATTTCGTCATGCTAAATGGCGTAGCGAAAAAAAAACCATTTTACACGAATTGCCTTGACATATCACGAGTTGCCCTATGTTTTGTTTACATTCTATAACCAGACACTAGCTAAATTAATCAACACAGAAGGCCATAAATATCTGATATCTTCTTCACAAGAGTTTATATTTACATCTTTCACAAAACTTTACATGTCTCGTGATTCCAACGAAGAACCGTCACTTTCATTACAAAACCTTTTATTGATGACTTCCTTGAACCTGATTCGCCAAGGTTGCATTTGTTTTCCGTTGTCGAGAATACCATACTGCGACTCTGCAAGGCTGCAGGCACAGTGGCAAGTTACCATACATCCCGAATCTCCCGGGGCATTTATCAAATTTAGACTAGTACAGCTCATCACATTAAACAATCAACAAAAGTTGTTTCTGTCATATTTGACACATGCCCCTTCTTAAGATGTTTACTTAGTAAAAATCTCCATAGCTTCCCCTTTAACGACTTTTATAGAATAGGTGATTTACGTTGCACACAACTATTGTGCAAATATTCACAACCAACATTCAACGATATATGACTATATTCTACTCAAATAATCTGCGCCTACGTTATCACACCAGGGATGTCCTGAAACACAATACTGTATGGTTACAACAAGATCGACCATCTCATGAAACGATCATTGGTATGCTTTGCCGAATTCAAGAACACCAACGCCCTATGATCCGTTTGCAAAAGAAACGGCTTCCCTATCAGTTAGACCTTAAACTTATCCACTGCCCATACGATAGCTAAACATTCACGCTCGTATGTTGAGTCTCTCTGCTGTCGGGGCAATAACCTCTTACTAGCGTAAGCTACGGGTGCTAATATACCATCTTGCTCTTGTAATAAAAATGCACCTAGACCTACAGAAGACGCATCGGTCCTCAACACAAAATCCTTGTCTACTTCAGGCAGTTTAAGTACTGTTTCTTTGTCAACATCTGTTTTAACCTATCAAATGCCTCTCTGGCATGAACATTCCATTCAAGCTTAAATGGTAACTTGGCCTTTAACAAATCAGTGAGAGGTGCCGCAATGCTGGCAAAATTCGGGCAAAACTGTCTATAGTAGTTAGCCAAACCTAAGAACGAACGAAGTTGAGTTTTATTTTCCGGCAACGGAGCATTTTTAACCTTTTCAACCTTGTCCTCTAAAGTACCGAGCTCGTCTTGTCCTACCTTGTGACCAACAAAGTCCAATTTCTGATAACCGAAGAAACACTTGGATGGTTTCACTGTCAAACCAGCTCCAAGACTCTTTCAAAGACACTTTCGAGAACCCGCAACTGTTCCAGCCACAAAATTGTGTAAGTCAGAACATCATCCACAAAGCTATCAACCTGTTCCAAACCATAAAAAGCGTTCTCATCATTGAATGGTATTCACTACCCGCGTTGACATAGCCAAAAGACATTTTGCAGCTCGGGTAAGAGGGACTTGGTAATAACCTTTGGAAAAATCCATTTTCGAAAGATAATTGTACCCATGTAATCTCGCAAATATTTCATTTGAGTTTGGCATTGGCTCCGCATTGAATTTTGTGACTCGATTTAATGCTCTAAAGTCTGTGCAGATTCGCAAACTATTGTTCTTTTTCCTAACAACAACTATTGATGCACGATAAGGAGAAATGGATGGTTCTATGATGCCTGATTGTATCATCTCTTCTATTTCCGATTTACACTCGTCAATCATTGCAAAAGGTATTGGGTATTGCTTAGTCCTTATTGGTTTGCCTGTTGTCAAAGTTATGTCACAAGTCCACTTATTGCATTTCCCTGGTTTTGATGAAAAGATCACTTCATATTTCTTAATTAGTTGTTTTAGTTCTTCTTTTTGTTTGGGGTCTAAGTCGGAATTAATATTTACGCCACGATAGGTTTCTTGGTCCTTTGTCGGGTTTGTCCACATTTGATTGTCATCAAGAGTTGTTTCGGTTTCACCTTCCAGTATTGTACCCACAAAACCTAAACTTGATTTTTGAACGTCGTCTTCTAGTAAATAGAATTTCTTCAAAATGTTGATGTGGTACAGTTTGTCTTTGCCATTAACTTCGATCAGATAGTCATTTAATCCTTTCTTTCCTTTCACTGCATATGGTCCTTTCCATTGCGGTAGCAATTTGTTGTGATCAGTCGCTAACAGTAGCCAAACTCGGTCTCCTATTTCTAACTTCCGTGGTTTAGTCAATTTGTCAAAATGTTCCTTGTATGTTTCTTGTGCACTCTCTAACTCCTTTTGAGCTAATTTGCATGTTTCCTCCAATCGATTCCTAAGATCTATGACATATTCGTATGTCGTTTTCACTTCACCGTCACATGTTTCGTTCGTCCACAACTCACGCAAGATATTCATTGGTCCCCTAACCGTACGTCCGTACAACAACTCAAATGGTGAAAACTTTGTGCTAGCTTGAGGCGCTTCCCAATACGCAAACAACAAGGGTTCTATGTACCTACACCACGTTTTGGGTTTGTCTACACACATCCGTTTGAGAATTTTCTTCAAAGTACCATTGTACTTTTTGCTAAGACCATTCCCTTGACTATGATAAGGAGTTATGAACAAGCTTTGGATCGACAATAACCTTGAAACTTCTGCCATCATTTCAGATGAGAACGACGAACCATTGTCTGATGCTATTTGCTTTGGTACACCTACCCTAGAGAAAATTCCTACTAAAGCTTCTGATACGCGAATTGTCTCTATGCTTGGTAAAGCTACTGCTTCTGGATACCTCGTTGCATCATCTACACAAGTCAGGATGTATCTATTGCCTCTTTCACTAACCGGAAAAATTGGTCCTATTATGTCTATTGCAACCCTTTAAAACGGAACATCTATAAGCGCAGGTTTTTCCATGAAACACTCCTAACCAATCCTTTCGAAACAGTTTTCTGACAAACTTCACACGATCTACAATAGCAAACTACGTCTGCTCTAATGCCAGGCCAAAATAAATTTTCAGCTACCTTGTTGTAAGTTTTCTCTGCACCTAAATGTCTTGCCAAAACAGAATTATGAACCAATTCTAAAACACCTTTCCTGAACTTACTGGGTACCAACAGCTGAACGAACACTTTGTCTGGATCTACTTCCGCCGAAGTAAAACATCTATACAAGTAACCATTGCGTATTTCAAACCATGTCTCAGTATTGCCTAATTTTCTCCGCTTGTTTGATTTACTATCTTTCCATGCTTTGTCCAACGACTTGTCGCTAAGCTGTTCTTTAAACTCTTCCGGTGGAATACTAAGATTCAAACTACTTTCAAGTACTTTCAAAGGTTTGACCGGCTTAAATGACTCTTTGATCATTGACCTTGTCTGAACAAAAGAACAGCATTCACTTTGTTGGATAACTCCCATCACCACATTACATACTAACGTGTCCAAGCATAACGCTTCTATCTCACCAACAAACCATGGGCATTCCAACTGAACCTTAGCTACCCTTGTATAATCGGATGAACCATTAAGCATGAAGTACTTTCTTCTTTCACCTGTCCATTGATTGTTTGTCACAAATCGAGAATGAACAAACACTGCTGTACAACCTGTATCCCTCATAACTTGTACTGGGACAGAGTTAAGTTTTCCAGGTTGAATATCTAACCTTTGCATCAACTTTGGATCTATGTTATGACATGCAACAGACCCTAGTCATTCAACACGCTCAACATTTCTATCATCAGATCTACCACCATTCTCAGAAACAGCTATGTTGCCCAAACCTTGCTTCTTATTCGGACATCTGTCCTTGATGTGTCCTAATTGACCACAGCCAAAACACCTTTTGTTTGAAGAGAACTGTCTAGAATTTGATGAATTACTAGAACCTTGATCTGATCTATTTCTCCCAAAAGACCTGTTTTCTTGAGGTTTATTGTTAAATTTATTTCCTATGTATTTGCCTTTTTGAAAGTTTTGACTAGAGTTTTGATACGACCGTTTATGAGCCCGTTCGTACAGATCGGCTACATCAACTATGCTTTCCATACTTTCAACCTTATGTTCGCAAATGAATGTAACTAACTCAGGATGTGAGTTTTGCAAACAATGTTCTCTAACGATAAAGTCTTCCAAGCTTTCAAAGCTTTGTTCGACTTCCTCAAGCTCCACCCAACGTTCAAAATAATTTAAACTTCGAGCTACAAACTGAGAAAAACTCTCATCTTTTCTTTGTCTGACACTGTTAAATTTGGTTTTGAACCCTTCTTCATCTAACTGGAATCTTTGAAGCAATGCCCCTTTCAACTTTGCACAGTTGTTGACATGCTCATCAGGGAGTCTAGCATAAACTTCTAGAGCCCTTCTCTTCAAGTAACGCACCTAAACAGACACACCACCTATCACGAGAAAAACCTGTAGCATAGCGCTCAAACCTGATAATATAAGAGTCCATGTCATCCTTATCGCAATTAGATTTTGGAAGTTTTGGTAAAACTCCATTTGAACTGAATTGCTGAACTGTACGATCAACTTGAGAAACCCTAGCTAATTCTAATTCACGGTCTCTTTGTTGCATGTTTGGCATGGCTTTCTCATGTTCAAGTTTTTTCTCTCTCTAAAGCCAAAGCCTCAAACTCTTTTTCAATCGCACGACGACTTGCCCTATCTTCTCTTTCAACACCTTGTTGATCCTTTACAAAACGCGCAAGAGACTCGCCATCAAGATTAGCCTGCCCACCTAGTTCCGTAGTCTAAAGTCATCCTCAACTCAACTGCTTTCTGACCGAAGCCCTCGGCGTTGCCATACCTAATGTCTCACACCACTTAAGCACAAGCTTCGCACAGGCTTAAGCAACAGAACACTATCACCAGCTAAACCAACTTAGGACAATAATTAGCCTACTCCTACTAATAGACTGATCATAAACACTGCAGTCCCTAGATTAACCTAAGTCACACAATAACAGAAAACCACCTGGCCAAACCAGGCAAAACCGTGTACCTGACTAGCTAAACCAATCAAGACATCTGCCAGACTAATAACCAGTTGACAATAGCAAAGTCCCAGACAAGTCAATACAACCATACATGTCACAACTAAGCCCTATGCCAACACCACTAGTTATGAACAGGTCACCGGACTAACCAATGTTTTAGAGGAAGTCACAGACAAGCTTCTAAACTAGAAAAATAGTCTGATAATACCCTAAATCACGAGATACGATATGCAATTCACCGGCTAGCACACATATACACCTCACATGCCACACTTGCATGTATAAACCAAGCTAGTCTCCCGATAGCGCACAAAACAGGATTAAACTATAATCCACACACATTTAGTCAACGATATGCACTGCGCCAATATTTTGGGGATATAATCGCGCACATCATTAATTGAACACAACAGCGGCCACAATATATATACACAAGATATCAGTACCTGGCCGTTATAGACGTGCGGAGCACTATATTCCTCTACTCAAAACCTTTTCAATGCACCTGGTTATTAACGCAATAATAGTTTAAACCCTCTGAAGCGGACTTGGTTTTAGTTTTTTGAGATAGTACACTTAACCTTTATATGGCCCCTAAATTTAAAATATGTGTTAAAGTAAGGTGATCCCCTGTGATTGGTCTGTGACGCGTGTCCTGATCAACGGACCGTATCCCATCAAATTCGTTGTTATTTCTTCACGTGTTTGGTCAGTCTGTTAAAGTCAGTCATACTGGACAGGTGTAGGTTTAGCCTGAAGTTTAAAGTCCGCCACAATTGGTAAGAACTTAATTATAATTAGTTATAATAAATAAAATGTTTTTATGTCACAAACATTTCATGTGTAATTTATATTAAATACTGGCTAGATTTATCTGTTAATTATCGGTATTCTGGCATTAATTTGTGGCAATGTGTTCAAATATTTTGTTATTGTTTATTGCAGTCCACATTGCGAGGAGGCAGAATAGAAAATAAATTAAAGAACAGCAATTATCTTTCATTTCCCGTTTGTCACACTCTAGTATTGATCTCACTTTTTTATGTTGACAAGGGTAAACTAAGAAATAGCACACACTTTTATTTCTGTGGCACCGTTATCGTGACACTACCCACACACGTACACTTTACCGTGAGACAACCTGCCACTGTTTCACTTCTGCCTCAAAGCACACGTCACACGTTTAAAAATACAAATCATTCTAACCATTACGCAACCCTTTCGTGTGCATTTTTGCATGAAGCAGCCCCCTTACGTTTCACTTCCACAACCACACCTCACAGAAATCAAAATAAAGCAAAATAACGCCACACTATAGCGTATTTTTCACTATCTGTTCACTGAAACGACTAGTTCACCCAGAAAAAACGATAACAGAGGGGGGATAAGAGTGACCCCCAGGTCAACATAGTTAAATTTGTTCAGCAGGCCGTAACTTCTGAATGTTTTTAGAAGGGGGCATGGTTGCACGCTTTTCTAGTTTATTGCAATAAGTAGTTGATCGAAACTCTTTTCACCTACTGCTAACACATCAAGACAACTGCCATTTTGTCATAAACCAGGGCGACCCAACACTGAAGGGATTCACAGCTTCTCAACAAAAATTACTGTGGATCGTCCCTACACACTGACTGAAGGGAAACGCAGCTCTAACTGAAAGCCACGGGCTTCTCGCACACAACTAATGATCACTTTCCCGCATACAGAGCTTTGTTTACACCGGCTGCTAAATAGGTCACTGTCAGTCTTCTATTTGTGGCCTGCTTTATAACAGTGCACATACACAGTAGCAACCCGATCTGGTCACATCCAACTCTCTTCGTGTGCGTTTCGGAGCGGGGGGGAAGGGAGGAGGGAAAGAGGAGAGGAAAGGAGGAGAAAAGGAGGGGTGGCAGGGAGACACTAAATTAAATCACTTTCTCCAACAGATATCACAGATATGTCTCACAACATATGAGATATCACAGATATATCTCAAAATGTATGCTAAATTCTACCGCTGCCTGCACCGAAAAAAATATCTCACTATATTTCCAGACTACGGCTTAAATTTTGCCCATCCTGCCAGGCTCGCCGCGATGTCACGAATGTGATTCAGAATTATGGGCCAGATGAGCAAATGAGTGGCCGGTCGTCAAAGAAACACAGTGAAAAGGCAATTATTTAAACAACGGGAATTTTATTTATAATACAAACACCAATAAAAATGATATAATCCATCCACTTAAACCGACGTTATCACATTCCTGCCAACAGTACATGCTAAATAAATAAATAAATGCATAAATACATAAATAATAAATAAATAAATACCCCAAAAATGTCTCACACACTGCGGTGTACTTGACACACTGTTCCACGGCGAAACTCCAACAAATCGCCCAATACGCACAGTACTTTGATACGAAACTTCGCGGTAACAAAGACGTAGCGCCAAACGTGTACAGTACCGTGAAATGCTGATTCACCAGAGAAGAACGCACACAGCGCCCCGACACGCACAGTACCTTGACACGCAGACTCGTAGCTCGCTAACTTGTAACGATCACTCCGCTTGGACAGCGACTGTTCAAAACCGATAGCGCACTGCGACATGCGACGCGCTGTTACTGTTTCAATGCATCTGACGTATCATCACGAATAGGCGGACGGACGTTCCGACCAGAACTACATCAAGACTCCCACAGCATTGCTTCCACGGCTGCCAGGAATACACGACCAGGTGCTACAAATATACATTTACCTCACTTTTACCATTAAAACAGCATTTCAATATATAGGCATTCAAAACAATTAACTCAAAGCCGGTTACAACGAATGGGCCATACACAGAAATCCATTCGAAACACCCCACACATCGAATGCCAAAGCAATGTTCTCGGACAGTTTGACAGATAATGTGTTCACGATGTGCCTTTAAACCCATGTCAGGCAGTCTCAAGACTCACAAAATTACGTGTCATAATTGGCATTTTTTCAAGCTGAATCGAGTAGCGAAAAAACCATTTTACACGAATTGCCTTGACAAGTCACGAGTTGCTCTATGTTTTGTTTACATTCTATAACCAGACACTAGCTAGGTTAATCAACACAGAAGGCAATAAATACCTGATATCTTCTTCACAAGAGTTTATATTTACATCCTTCACATAACTTTGCATGTCTCGTGATTCTGTCGAATAATCCTCACTTTCATTACAAAACATTTTATTGATGACTTCGGCCACATTCTCTTGGACCGTCTCGAAAAATCAATAGGCTCTCGGAAAATCGATAGGTGTTCTTTTGGATAATTTCTCGTTATCTAGAGACAGTTTTTGTCTCGAAAAATTTCTCTGGAGAAGGTCAGATACAAGATGGAAAAAATGTAAACAAAGGCATTTCTACAACTTATTTGCCAAAATGCATATGAATTATAAACATTTAAGAGTAGAAATTTAGTTCATAGAAGATTTTAGACGTGATTGCACTAGGTATAGTGAAATACAAGAGAACCCAAAGGTTTAACCTCAATTACTATAGGTTGAGGTCGAATCTGTAACACCGTTGGTACTGCTGAAGTGGTAGGGATGTTATTAGGTAAAACAGATCACATGTAAACCAATGCCCCAACAAACGATTGTCACAGGATATGCTTCTATGCATATGAATTACATATTTATCTGAAATAAGCACAAAATAACTAGATTTGTGTTTTTTATTTCTCGATTTTTTAAGACGTGTTCTTTTGGACGGTGTCTCTGGAGCTTCTCTGGTCTGTTTTGAGAGTCGATTCTCAGTTTTCTGAGAGGTCCAAAAGAATGTGGCCTTCCTTTAACCTGATTTGCCAAGGTTGCATTTGTTTTCCGTTGTCAAGAGTACCACACTGCGACTCTTCAAGGCTGAGGCACAGTGGCAAGTTACCATACATCCCGAATCTCCCGGGGAATTTATCAAATTTAGACTGGTACAACTCTTCACATTACATTATCAACAAAAGTTTTTTCTGTCATATTTGACACACGAGAACTTTTGAAAAATTGCGTCGAAAGACAAGGAGGGCCTGTGGATGACACAAAGACGACGAGAGTGACGAAGAGACGCAAGAGGACACTATAGCGGCGTTCGCAAGAATGGCCGTCACAACCGACGACAAGATGGATGATTTTGATTCACCTCTACTTAGTGTCCCTGAAACACAGCAGACAGAGGGTATCAGCGATGTCAACATCAGCAATGAGTTGACTGATGCTCAGAAGCGAGACGTCAGGAATCTCCTCCGGGAATCTGAGTCGATCTTTGCAGATGTTCCTTGCGAGACAGATTTGGAATTGCACAAGACTTAGCTTACCACGCAAGAATCAGTACGCGTGAAGCCATACCCAGTTTCGTACTCAAAACGAAAATATATCGATGATGTAGTCAAGAAGATGTTAGACGCTGGAATCGTCGAAAAACGAATTCCGAGTGCATTTCGCCCGTTGTACTGGTGAAGAAGAAAAATGGCTCCAACAGATTCTGTGTGGATTACAGACGCTTGAATGCTATCACGAAGTTCGATACGGAACCGATGGGCAATTACTAAGACATTATGTCACAAGTCGGAAAGAATTCGTTTTTATCCAAAATAGATTTCGCGAAAGGATATTGGCAGATACCTATGAAGGAAGCGTTCAAGAAGTACACCGTGTTTTCAACACCAAACGGCAATTATCAGTTTCGACAGAATGCATTCGGATTAGTGAACTCTGGCGCTGCGTTCAACCGTGTCATGAGGAAATTGCGTGAAGAAATGCCTCATGTGGACAATTACGTCGATGATCTGTTACACCACATGGAAAGTTGGGATATGCATTTGAAAGTGCTTCGTGAACTGTTTCAAAGGATCAAGGATGCGAAACTCACCATACGACAATTGAAGTGTTTTATTGGATACAAAGATATAAGTTTTACTGGATATGTCCTTGGAAACGGCGTTGTACGTATGGAAGCTGAGAAGACTGAGAAAATAAAAACTCACCACGTCCAATAACAAAGAAACAAGTTCTGTCGTTCCTTGGACTCAAATTTATACCGAACTTCGCTAATGTCTGCAACACTCACGAATTTGACACGGAAAGGAAGACCAAACACCGTTGACCGGGGAGAAAAGCAGCAACTCGCGTTCGACACGCTTAAAGAGCTATTAAGGAGCTCTCAGGTACTGCGACTTCCGGACTGGACTAAACGGTTTGTGTTACGCACAGACGCGTCAGATGATGGATTAGGCGCAGTCCTCTTGGAAACGCATAGCGACGGTGCGTTTTCAATCGCCTATGCTAGTAGGAAGTTACTCCAACGCGAGAAGAATTACTCGGTTATCGAGAGAGAGTGCCTCGAAATCGTCTTTGGAATAATGCGTTTCGATATGTACCTGTATGGACAGAATTTTATACTCAAAACCGATCACCCGCCTCTAGCATATCTTCGAAAGGGAAAGACGGAAAGTAGCCGTTTGATGCGATGGTCTCTCTATATAATATTCTATATACTCATCGAATTTCAAGTTATAACGGTTAAAATGTAAAAGAGAAGCTTCGAAAGTCTTAAAAAATCACACGCTTGAGATTGGTTGGATGGAAGGGTGGGGGCTCTGCATCAGACATGTTAAATACACGCTTATATGCAGGTCAGTTTTTCGCACATTCATTCGTGAAGTCTCCACTGACAATATTGTTTCGCACCCTTCGCAATATTTCAGCTTCGTTAATTGGATAAACAGTACTTGGTAAGATTTTAAATTGTTGACACAAATTACAAGTTTGTGCCAAGTTCTAGCCATCCTAGGAAGTGGTTTTTCGATAATATTCTATTCTTTGGTCATAAAAGGGATGATTGTAGGGTTAGACCTGACTTATACCGTATATCAATGCTTCTGTCAATAAAGCAGAATTTGAGCTGGAATTAGATTTGTTTGCGAGTGTGTTTCAAATAGACGTTAACTATTATCAGTCGCACTTTACTATTGTGCTTTATGTAAGCGATTTCCCATTCCCTGGCTATGATTGTTCCTTATGCAAGTAACTAAACTAAGCAAACATTAGAGTTGCATTGATCATTTCTCTTCACAGGAATAACTTGCATTTCATTTGTTTCAATCTTTACACTTAAATGAACGGTGATTGTGTCGGCACGACGTCATACATACGTATTTATAATTAATCTATTCATAAACAATTCAGTTTATAATATTCTAACAGAAACGACTTTAGGATATTCCTGTATAATATTTTTACTCATTAATTACTTTGAAACAATATTCAGTTTAAGGAGGAATTCATAGGAAATAAAGTTACACTGTGTGGGATAAAACCAATATGCTCTATACTGCTGTTTGTATTTTAACAATATTAACAGACATCCTTTATATGTTGGAGGCCAATACAAAGAACCAGGATTTTTGACATTGCGCAGGGGAGTAAGACATGGTTTTCAGGATTTTACAAGTATACCCTCACGAAGCCAGCTATAGTGTGTCTGGGAATGTCTGCGACACTCAAATTGCCGTTCGACTTATATGGAGAGGTGCACTACAATTATTATTGTTATTATTGTTATTATTTACATTTGGGAAGGAGTCCCGGGGATGACGACGTTACCGGCCGTTGTTTTTACTCCCTTTTCTTGTTTCTATTTTTCGTTTTCCTCCTTTCCTTGGCGCACTTTCTCTAAATATGGCCCGCTCAGGTGCGCGTGTTTCGTTGAAGGAGGGGCATGCTTTTAGTGTATTTGGGCCATAATGCTGAAAACACGTTTCTTTCCTACAAATTCTGTAAATTGACCATGGGATATTAAATAATTTTTCAATATCTATTCTTGGAAATTTGGCCATACATCGGGCTTTGTGACATTATTCTTAGCAATTTCACTGCTCGGTTGTGAAATAGGTTTAGTTTTTTGTTATCTGCTTAAAATGTAATTAATATTAATTAATTATTATTAATATTTAAAGGGCATTTGTATGGAAATTTTATCTAGTCATCCTTGTGTATTTTTGAGGACCACATCGAAATATACAATATATTTTGTAGAATCAACAACACTTGGTTGTGTACCATCAGCACAAATTTCACAACTTATAACAACACTATTCAAGCAGAATATGGACAGAATTTTGCTCATATTGGTACAATTTTCTTTATTGGTGGTAATAATTCTGGAAAGTTTATTTACTGTCTAAAAGTGCAATAAAACATTACATTATGTAATTTTTTTAAATTTATTCTACATTAAACCAAATTGTGCCATAGTGTTTCGATTCATCAATTTCTGTGGATTAAAAGACCAAATATAAATAATTTGTTAAAATATAGTATTGACAACCACAGGAGGAACTACATTTTTGTACAATTTATTTATTGATTGCCGTTGTAGGATTGGTTGGTAGCTGTTCTTCACTACTAAAGGGAGGCCCATGTTCATCAGACCTGGGCTCGTATTCATATTCTTGTTTTGTTGTAGAACTGGTTTACGAGTGTTCTTTACAAACATACAAACATATAGGAATAGAGACCACTGTACATCAGGATTGTTCTGGTATTCATGTGTTTGTCCTGTTGTAGAACTGGTTGATGAGTGTTCCTCACAACCATGCAGGAACGGTGGCACATGTACATCAGGCCTAGGCTGGTATTCTTGTGCTTGTTCTCCTGGCTGGAACGGGTTCACATGCTCAGGTGAGCTTGTAGTAAATGCTCCTCTTTGCCACATTTCAGCTAAAATGGAAGAAATGGGTACAACTTTTACAAGAGAAGTAAGTTTTTGACAAATATTGTTACCATTTTCAGCAAATCGTCACACAACCTATGCTCTCTACTCCCATAGAAAATTTTAAGGTATTCCGACCGAAGGACTAAAAACAGGTGTAATTTGTATATTTTGTTTTTTTTTTCGACAATATTTCAATTATTATATTTGTGAACTGCTAAAAACTGTCAAACAGGCATTGTTCCCGCCTTCATCCAAAATTCCAAACTATATGTAGCCCTGTTTTGGACACGATTTAATTCAAATTTGTTTTTAGTATTTCTGCCAATTGTTAACGAAATATTAGAAAACGCAATAGCCAGTAACATACTCCCTACATCCAATTAAAATTTTAAGAGGTCTTGATTAAAATTTTAAAAGGAAATACGTTTATAGGAAAGCTGGTTATGTTTAACAATTCCATCAATATTTTGCGAATCGCCAGAATAACAATGTCCGTTACATTAATGAAAGTTTCAGTCTAACTTCAGCCACAGACACAGTTTTAAATTCGGTTTCATTCTGTCCCTACCACCGCAAGAATTATCAGGTAGCTGTCTGAATAGCTGACTCAGTGATTTGTGATAACCGACTGCAGAGTATAACAAGTTCTTGTGATATCAAAATTAAAATAAACTGATACGAGTTCATAAACAATTATTAGCTAGGGCGAAATAATGTGCATAATTGCAATACTGCGTGTTCACAACACTGTGAATACAGTGAAAAGGGTTATGCGCATGTACTCGCTTTGCATTGCAAAACACCTCTGTTGTTTCTGTATACGCTCTAACATTCAGGAAATAAAGAGAAAGGTCGAGTGATTCATAAAGAACGAAAATTAGAATAAATAAACTGTACTAAATCCAACTATTTGCAAAGTTAAATCAAATTATAACTAGACACAGTGACTCAACCAGGTTTAAAACTCTCAAGTATTTATGTCACTTGATGTATAGTGCTTACTACATAGCTCTTTTGCAGCGCCCCGAAGCCTGAGCTAATGTAAACACTTTCTGTAACATACTGCAAAAAATGAAAATTACGTGAATATCAGAAAGATAAAGAGCAATCTTAGTCTTTGTAAGAGAGATAGAGATTTTTAGAGGAATTTCAATAATCGTAAAATGCTGCATTTTTTCTTTGACACGACCCCCCTCTCTCCGAATTAGAAAAAGTCCTGACTAGCCTTTCTATAAATCGGTTTGCTGTTCACATTTTGCTTTTACTTGATGTAAAATATTAGTGTTCTGCATTATGGCGGAGTGAATGTATTTATTCTGACTTAATACACAAAATCATTTTTACAAACATCCTCCTCAAATTAAGTAACATGAGTCATCCACTAGGTGGCGCTTCTGTCATCTAAGTATGTTGTATCAAATCGTACTGGTTTTTCTTCATTGACTGGTCTATAACTACACCGAGTGCCATCACTGATAAGTCCTGAATGACTTCCTTAACCTGGTGACCTCACTATTTATATACAAAATATAACACCAAAAATTTTCACATCAAAGGCAATGTGTAACGCCTTACACAAAGACACTACAGATATTACAGATGCACGCCAACTCCACAGAGGAGTCAATTATCCCTAGACAGCTGATGTTTCTGACACTGCGGCACCTGATATCTACTATATACTTATTAGAAACAAACTCTAGTTTATTTTTTAACACCGAGCGAGTAATGTTTTGGTGCGGTACGATTTTACTGAAAACAACGACAGATGTAGATAAAGATTAGTTATAGGTATACAAAGCACCTATAAGTATTTCGAATGCTTTAGTTTTAGCCGTGAAATAACTAACAGAATAGACTTTAGGTATGTGTTCTTTGTCTTCTTGTACACTTTTTCTCCAAATATGATTCAATCTTGTATCGAGGTCATTAGTTTCTGTGCTATGTTTTAGAGTCTGTCTTGATTGGTTTAAAGAAACCAAATGAATAACATTTATATTTGTAGAATCCACTATTTGGCACATATATAGAGGGTTAGA
This sequence comes from Protula sp. h YS-2021, assembly GCA_949752745.1. NCBI lineage: Eukaryota > Metazoa > Annelida > Polychaeta > Sabellida > Serpulidae > Protula > Protula sp. h YS-2021. Next base: position 99,161,178 of record OX457025.1, on the reverse strand, counting down.
CTGCAGTGGGAATGACATTACCACATGAGGGGCCTTACGCTAGAGCAATGCGCAGAACAGTGTCTGAGCGATGCAGCATGTGTGGCATTCAACATGCTCAATGGCGGTCTTAGATTTTTCAAGCATACATGCAGCAGCATTAGGTCTAATAACAATATAGAATGGCCTTATATAAAGCGTTTAATAGTCGAAGATTTTTTAAACACACATGCAATAGTCTAGGCTCAAATTACAACATAGAACGGTTTTATGTGAAGCGCTAAATAGTCGAAGACTCTTCAATCACACGTGCAGTAACCAAGGCTCAAATGACAACATAACATGGGTTTATGTGAAGCGCCAAGCTGTTGTAAATTCTTCAAGTGCAGTAGACTTGGTTCCAATTATGATATAGCATCACTTTATGTGAAGTTCTAACTCGCCGTAGAATCTTCAAAAATACATGCAGTTTCCTAAGCTATAATAACAACATAGGATAGCTTTATGTGTAGCACTAAATAGAACATATTAACACTCATAATTCTTTGTTGTTTGTAATATCCTGCTGATAATGGTATTACAATACTACCCTTGCGATAAGAGCAACAAGGTTTTATGAATGGTTTCTATGATTCTATAGGTGTAAATTGAATATATCTTTCCAACTTTTGAAATAATATGCATAGGGTGTAAACCTGTCTAGCAAATTATCTGTATAATCGATGTTGCAAAAATTCTCAATGAACAAAGCCCTAATAATAACTGCAGGATAATTAAAGACACATACAGCAGGACACAACACGTGCAATATTGTGAACATGTTTTAATAAACCGGAACAATTTTTACAAGAATGGATGTTCTACAAACCATCGAAATGGAAAATGCCCTGACAAAAGAAGGCCACATTTCTAAATCTGTAGAAGAAGGCCACATTTCTAAACCTGTATGCCAAGATTCTTTATATTGGTAAAGCATTGCCTCCTTTATACTGTGCCTATCGAATTCTCAAAACCTGATAAATCCTTTTTGAGTCGTATCTCGGATTGCCAAGCACAGAAAAGCTCACTCGTCAGCCTCTGTATCTTTATATTTGTGCTTCTTTGTATAAAAGCTGAAATTTATGCATAAAAAGGCATGCCTCGCAGACAGCTACTTAACATCTCAATTTAAATGGTAAGTGAGAAGCCAAAACGACATTCAATTATTTTAAACAATCGTTTGTGTGCGTAATGTGGTGCATTATAACTTATAACTATATTTGTTCATGAAATAATTTGTTTTCTTAATTTTCGAGATCTAGCTGTGAGGGGTATTCAGCAGCAACCCTTAATATACAATAGATCTATTGTAACGAAGTATCCTTATTATTTAGTATACAAACCACAACCCAAATCCTGTTGCACACCCCTTAACGTTAAAAAATAAAGATCAATTTTAGGTTATTCACAGTTTTATGAAGAATTTCTGGTTGATGTTTTTGTTGATAATAATAACAAAGTATTCCTTTATAACTGATAACGTCTGACTTGTAAGCATTATGAGCAGGAATAATAATAATAATAATAATAATAATAATAATAATAATAATAGTTATAGCAATAAAAAGGTTAAAAGTATTTTAGCTATTCTTTTGGGATGACAACCAAATGACACCGAAATCTGGTAAAATATATGCTACAAATATACGGCTACTTAGAATTAAAATGGAATACGCAGGTGTTTGCAGTGCTTCTGCAGTTTGTTTAAAATACCGATGGAAAAGATTGCATAGGACCACATCACCAGGAGACATAACACATACAATGCCAAGTAACGTATTTAGCCAGAATTGCACCGATGGAGAGCTGGTACCGATAATGTACCAGTAACTGACAGCCACAAACGTCGCTCAGGGACCACCCATAAAGTGCGAACGCCATGACCTAAAATTTAGGCCACCCAAGAAGGTTAGAAATGAATTTCGCGAAAGAAAATGTTTTGTTTAAACAAGTCGAGGCAAAAAAATAAACACAGAAAACAAGCAAGCTAATAATTTAAAGGTACTGGCACGCAAACACAGAAAAGACGTACATAATCTTTATAAATACATTTAGTAACGATAGTAAGACACACTCTTTAAGTTAGTTAAGCTTTCTGTTATTTGTTTCCCTCCAAGTGGAACGCGGATGTTAAGTTATTGCTCTTAAGGTCTGATACAACTCTCAGCATAAAGGGGGAGGGAGAGCTTCAAGGTGTTGTAAATTTGAATATATATCTTTTTTTATTTAGCTAAGATAAATGTGTGCCTAAACAACTACATCGGTTGTTACATTTTTAGGATGACACATCCAAAAAGTTAAAAATATTAAATACTAAATATTAAATAGCTTCGTGTTACCTCACAGCTGAGCTTGCATCACTTACATGACAGTAGTAGGAAAACATTGGTTCTGCGCAAGGAAGTGACGTTATAATGACGTCATAAGGATTCTAAGCCAAGAAGTGAGGTCATAATGACGTCATAAGGGTGGCGTAGAATCCCCATTGGGGTACATTATACCCTTATAAGAAGACATAACGCAGTCAGTCATATCCTGCTCATTCATAATGCACATTCATCATACACATTCATAACGCACTCTATGGCCTAGGGTTATGTCGCTTAAGAGAGTCTAACGTTATGTCATCATGTTATGTTATCATGACGTCATTATGACGTCATTGGCACGGGCGCGCGCTCTATTCATCTATCCAGAACCAATGTTTTCCTACTCGTGAAACACGCGTGAAACATTCGTGAAACACTCGAGCCAGCAAGTGCTGCCAAAGATGGCACACTTCAAATTTAGCGTTACCAACGGCGCAAACGGTAACACGGTGATAGCAAGGTGCAAGAACACCTACTGCGTACTAATACATCCGGAATCACAACTAGAACGCATTCAGTGGAAATTTAATCAAACCGATTTAGCTTAGTTCCCAGGGCAATCCCATATTCGAACCGAAAAGTCAATGTGGGCAATAATAGATTTTTGGCTATAACAGTAACATCACACTTTCAAAACAGCGATTAATTTGAGTTAGAAATCTGTATTAAGTAGTCAAAGCAATTCAAGGCCAAAGATATAGGAGTAAACCAAAATTTATGAGATAAAAGCTACCAAATAATCATTGTTTATACCTTCTTTATTGGCAGGCTAATCAAAGGTTGAAGCCTTTTTATTCGGTAAAATATCTGAACACTAAAAATGAATTTTGTTTTTCATTTCGTGTCGCGGTCATATAAGAACAGAATCGCATATAAGAACAGAAGTGATCCTGCCGGGTTTGAGACAGCAACAACAAAAAAACTGGACGGGGGGTGAGGGAGGGGGATGGGGAGGTGCTGTAGAGAAATTGCAATCAATAAGTTCTTTCCTGAAAGGCTTAAAAAGAGTCACACCTTTCCTGTATGATGAAACAGGGGTTGTATCAGTTACAGAGATTGAGGCATTGCATGAAAACCGGTAATAATAGTCCAAGCATAAAGGCATTGTGCGCTGATTGACACAGGGCATAAATACACCGTTCTCTGTTGAAGCCAATATTCATACTGCAAGAAGAGAAATTTCAATTGATGTAACTTCGTTGCTCCATCCTTTGCAGTTGTTTAGGCACACATTAAAGAGTGTGTCTTACTATCGTTACTAAATGTATTTATAAAGATTATGTACGTCTTTTCTGTGTTTGCGTGCCAGTACCTTTAAATTATTAGCTTGCTTGTTTTCTGTGTTTATTTTTTTTGCCTCGACTTATTTAAACAAAACATTTTCTTTCGCGAAATTCATTTCTAACCTTCTTGGGTGGCCTAAATTTTAGGTCATGGCGTTCGCACTTTATGGGTGGTCCCTGAGCGACGTTTGTGGCTGTCAGTTACTGGTACATTATCGGTACCAGCTCTCCATCGGTGCAATTCTGGCTAAATACGTTACTTGGCATTGTATGTGTTATGTCTCCTGGTGATGTGGTCCTATGCAATCTTTTCCATCGGTATTTTAAACAAACTGCAGAAGCACTGCAAACACCTGCGTATTCCATTTTAATTCTAAGTAGCCGTATATTTGTAGCATATATTTTATCAGATTTCGGTGTCATTTGGTTGTCATCCCAAAAGAATAGCTAAAATACTTTTAACCTTTTTATTGCTATAACTATTATTATTATTATTATTATTATTATTATTATTATTATTATTATTATTATTATTATTCCTGCTCATAATGCTTACAAGTCAGACGTTATCAGTTATAAAGGAATACTTTGTTATTATTATCAACAAAAACATCAACCAGAAATTCTTCATAAAACTGTGAATAACCTAAAATTGATCTTTATTTTTTAACGTTAAGGGGTGTGCAACAGGATTTGGGTTGTGGTTTGTATACGAAATAATAAGGATACTTCGTTACAATAGATCTATTGTATATTAAGGGTTGCTGCTGGATACCCCTCACAGCTAGATCTCGAAAATTAAGGTAACAAATTATTTCATGAACAAATATAGTTATAAGTTATAATGCACCACATTACGCACACAAACGATTGTTTAAAATAATTGAATGTCGTTTTGGCTGCTCACTTACCATTTAAATTGAGATGTAAAGTAGCTGTCTGCGAGGCATGCCTTTTTATGCATAAATTTCAGCTTTTATACAAAGAAGCACAAATAATTTGCTAGATAGGTTTACACCCTATGCATATTATTTCAAAAGTTGGAAAGATATATTCAATTTACACCTATAGAATCATAGAAACCATTCATAAAACCTTGTTGCTCTTATCGCAAGGGTAGTATTGTAATACCATTATCAGTAGGATATTGCAAACAACAAAGAATTATGAGTGTTAATATGTTCTATTTAGTGCTACACATAAAGCTATCCTGTGTTGTTATTATAGCTTAGGAAACTGCATGTATTTTTGAAGATTCTACGGTGAGTTAGAACTTCACATAAAGTGATGCTATATCATAATTAGAACCAAGTCTACTGCACTTATTTACAATTTACAACAGCTTGGCGCTTCACATAAAACCATGTTATGTTGTCATTTGAGCCTTGGTTACTGCACGTGTGATTGAAGAGTCTTCGACTATTTAGCGCTTCACATAAAACCGTTCTATGTTGTAATTTGAGCCTAGACTATTGCATGTGTGTTTAAAAAATCTTCGACTATTAAACGCTTTATATAAGGCCATTCTATATTGTTATTAGACCTAATGCTGCTGCATGTATGCTTGAAAAATCTAAGACCGCCATTGAGCGTGTTGAATGCCACACATGCTGCATCGCTCAGACACTGTTCTGCGCATTGCTCTAGCGTAAGGCCCCTCATGTGGTAATGTCATTCCCACTGCAGTCTAACCCTCTATATATGTGCCAAATAGTGGATTCTACAAATATAAATGTTATTCATTTGGTTTCTTTAAACCAATCAAGACAGACTCTAAAACATAGCACAGAAACTAATGACCTCGATACAAGATTGAATCATATTTGGAGAAAAAGTGTACAAGAAGACAAAGAACACATACCTAAAGTCTATTCTGTTAGTAATTTCACGGCTAAAACTAAAGCATTCGAAATACTTATAGGTGCTTTGTATACCTATAACTAATCTTTATCTACATCTGTCGTTGTTTTCAGTAAAATCGTAACGCACCAAAACATTACTCGCTCGGTGTTAAAAAATAAACTAGAGTTAGTTTCTAATAAGTATATAGTAGATATCAGGTGCCGCAGTGTCAGAAACATTAGCTGTCTAGGGATAATTGACTCCTCTGTGGAGTTGGCGTGCATCTGTAATATCTGTAGTGTCTTTGTGTAAGGCGTTACACATTGCCTTTGATGTGAAAATTTTTGGTGTTATATTTTGTATATAAATAGTGAGGTCACCAGGTTAAGGAAGTCATTCAGGACTTATCAGTGATGGCACTCGGTGTAGTTATAGACCAGTCAATGAAGAAAAACCAGTACGATTTGATACAACATACTTAGATGACAGAAGCGCCACCTAGTGGATGACTCATGTTACTTAATTTGAGGAGGATGTTTGTAAAAATGATTTTGTGTATTAAGTCAGAATAAATACATTCACTCCGCCATAATGCAGAACACTAATATTTTACATCAAGATATTGAAAAAGTATTAAATATCCCATGGTCAATTTACAGAATTTGTAGGAAAGAAACGTGTTTCCAGCATTATGGCCCAAATACACTAATAGCATGCCCCTTCTTCAACGAAACACGCGCACCTGAGCGGGCCATATTTAGAAAAAGCGCGCCAAGGAAAGGAGGAAAACGAAAAATAGAAACAAGAAAAGGGAGTAAAAACAACGGCCGGTAACGTCGTCATCCCCGGGACTCCTTCCCAAATGTAAATAATAACAATAATAACAATAATAATTGTAGTGCACCTCTCCATATAAGTCGAACGGCAATTTGAGTGTCGCAGACATTCCCAGACACATTTTGTTTAGCCCCCTCCCTCTTCTGTATCATTTTAATACACATGAAGGCTACTGAAAACATTTAAATAATTGTCACAGAGATTGGCATAAAGCTTGATGCCTAGTTTTGTTTTGTTTTGTTTTTTTTCTTGCTTGCCAAGTTATTTTCTTCAACATACAGTACACGGGGTCACCCCCCACGCCCACTCCCCTCCCCTCCCCCTTCCCCCTCCCCTCTAAGACTTTTTTATTTATTTATTTATTTATTTTTTTATAATAAAAGCTGCTTTGTTTTGCTGTGATGCGTATTTACCCATCCACATAACTTGTGTGGTAGCGTCTTTTTCGTGGTGTAAAATCAATTTCCCTCCTGCCTACCTCTCCTCTCACTCCCTCTCTTCGCCTCCCTCCCCTTTGAAATTCCCCGAATCCTGCTAGAAGGGTAAAGAAGGTAAACATCCTCATTATGTGTTTTGAAGCAGCAACATCTCAAGGACTTTCTACTAAAAGAATATCTCAGCTTTCAAAGGATAAAATTAAGTATGTGTATTTGCATATCGGCATTATGAATTACCCCACAGTTTTTTGCTAGTCTTTAAACTTAACCCTCGTATAAGGGGAGTTGACATTATAAATACCTCTGCAGTGTATTGACTAGCTAGACTCTACCAGACAAAGAATACTAATGTCTTATTTTCATCCCCACTGAGGTAATGTTATTGACACGTGTTCCTGTAATACAGGGTTTTCAGAACCGCATCTAGAACATTCTATTAAGACAACCCATTTTTTATTTTGCAGACAACAATGTTTTCCAAGCCAATGCCCAACGCCTTTGTGTGTCACGTTTGTAATAAAACGTGTGGCAGGAAAGATACACTAAAAAGACATATGCTGAAACATGTTGATTTCAACTTTCACCATTGCAATGATTGCGGGGTGTCATTTAACCGCAAAGACAGCCTTTTACGTCATAGAAGTATGCACCATCAAACAGGGGGTAAACGACCTCTAGAAGACGAACAAATGCCTGCTCCCAAAAAGCTTAAAGAATCTCCCCAGGAATTTTATGACCTCACTAAAATACGGGAATGGAGAAGTGTAAAATTCAATACCAACAACACGGTTTACAAAGCCACTGTGAAACACCTAGAAGTGAGAGATGTTAAAGGTTTGAAAACGCTTTTTACATCAATTATAGAAAAAGTGACCAAACATGCTGCTGGCAACGACCTAATTCGAATGTCTGTTCAGAGCTCCGAATTGGATTTTCCCATACAACTCCCATTTAAGAAGAAAAAAGAATTGACAGTTGACCATTTCCTGGGGAAATACAAAGCGTTTTGCAGTCGTTTGAACAATTTGTTCTTGATGGCAGTTCTTGATATCTTGATATTTTACACGCAAAAGTACCAAGAGGTAGTGGGCCAACGCCAGAAGATATCGATTTAGAGAAATTTTTGCAAGGGAAAAGGTGTATTTTGCGAATTCAAAATGATGACGACCTTTGCTGTGCTCGTGCTATTGTCACTGCAAAATCGAGAATTGACAATCATCCACTGTATAAAAGGTATATACCAAGGCAAGTTTATACAGAAAGAACTGGGTCAAGACCTACACCAAAGAGCGGATGTGCCATTAGGAGACTGTGGTATAGATGAAATCAAAAAGTTTGAATCCGTTCTGCCCGGCTACCAAATCAATATCGTGTCACGCGGGCATTTTAATGGTATTATTTATGCTGGACCAGACTACGATAAGAAGATATATTTGTATTTCCATGGCAACCAGTACGATGTCATTACATCTATGCCAGCTGCTGCCATATATGTCAGAGAGGATATGATCACAAAGAAAAGCACGAATGCAACAAACCATGCCATCTTTGCCGTAAAATTCACAAAGTGGTCGATGAAGAAAGAATACACTGTGGTGACTGTGGCAGATATTTCAAGGGAACAGAGTGCTTTGACCTACATCAGAAGCACAGCGAGAGCGATAATTCTACGTGCAATACTTATTACAAATGCGCGGAGTGTGACCAGCTGATCAACAAAAACAAACACAAACAAAATCACAAATGCGGTGAAGTACATTGCAACACCTGTAAAGAGTACCTTTTACCAGGGCATCAATGCTACATGGCACCCATCGAAGATAATGAACGGGACAGCAAGAAGCAGACATACATCTTTTTGACTTTGAATTCACTCAAGACACAATGGTCCAGTGTAAAAAGGGTTATTTTAATAACCCTGTCACTGAAAAATGTGTCAACTGCAGCAAGGTTACACACACCAAACTGTTGTGTAGTCCACAAGGTCTGCAACCTATGTATGACTGGTGAAATTACCCCAAAAAGTGTGTGCACCAAGTGTGGTCCCAACGAGATCATATTTACTAGGCAAGATACAACAGACAATTTCTGCAAGTGGCTTTTTTCTAAACAAAATAAAAATGCACTGGTATTTTGTCACAATTTCAAGAGGTACGACTCGTATCCTTTTGTGAAATATCTGTACAATAATGCAGTGATTCCAAACATAATACCGAAAGGTAGCAAAAACATGTCTATAGATGTCCCGGCTTTTAGAACCAAATTTCTCGATTCCATCAACTTTTTGCCTACTGCACTGAAGAATTTACCGAAGATGTTTGGATTTGATGAATTAACCAAAGGCTACTTTCCGCACATGTTCAATACTGACGAAACAAGAATGCACAGCTGAGCCACTTACCTGACGCGTCCTATTATAACCCCGATAGTATGAAGGCTGGTGACAGAGAACAGTTTATGGCGTGGTATCAGCAAAACAGAAATCACAAATTTAACCTTCAAGAAGACTTAAATAAAACAGATTGCAGATGTCGATATCTTAAGACGGGCTTCACTAGAGTTCAGAAAACTGTTTAAGGAGATCACGAGCGTGGATCCTTTCAAGAACTGCATTACAATTGCTGCTGCGTGTATGAAAGTCTTCAGACAAAACTTCCTGTAGGAAAATACGATTGCTCTTATCCCAGCTCAAGGATACAACCCAGAAGACAAGCAATCCGTCAAAGCTATCCAGTGGTTGAAATACCTAGAGTACAATGAAAATATCTTGATACAACATGCAAAAAATGGTGGAGAAAAGAAAGTCGACAAATACAAGCTAGACGGATTTTATGAGACTGACAGTGGCGAAAAAGTAGCAGCGGAATTTCATGGCTGTTTCTGGCATGGATGTCCAAAATGTTTTGCGAGGAGTACTGTAAATACAGGGAATGGAAAAACCATGGCGGAACTTCCCCAAGCAACTACTGAGAAGCAGATGTTTCTAGAAAATGATAGTTATACATATAGAAGCATTTGGGAATGTGAATGGGAAAAGGAAATTGCACAAGATGAAGACATCAAACAGTTTATAAACCAGCTAGAAATCGTAGCACCTCTAAATCCTAGAGCAGCATTCTATGGAGGAAGAACGGAGACTTTTAAACTATACCAAGAAGCTACCCCAGATCAAACTATCAAGTACAACGACGTCACCTCCCTGTACCCGTGCATAAACAAATATGGGAAATATCCTGTGGGTCATCCAACCAGGATATTTAAGGATTTTAAACCAATAGAGTGCTATGAAGGGTTAGTCAAGTGTACCATACTGCCTCCTCGACATCTGCTGATACCTGTCTTACCAAGCAACATCAACAACGAGCTTATCTTTACCTTGTGCAAGACATGTGCAATAAACAAAACGAACGCTTGCAATCATGACGACAACCACCGCGCTTTAAATGGAGAATGGACAACAGATGAGTTAAAGAAGGCTATTGAAAAAGGCTATAAAATACTCGCAATTTATGAAGTGTGGCATTTTGAGGAAACAGAACGGTATGATCCAATGTCAAAGACTGGCGGTCTCGTTACAGACTACATCAACACCTTCTTAAAGCTTAAACAGGAGGCAAGTGGGTGGCCTGCTTGGTGTAACAGGGAAGAAGACCGACGAATGTATATTGCAACTTATTATGAGAAGGAGGGTATAATGCTGGATTACAACAACATAAAGAAGAACCCTGGCTTGAGATCGCTAGCTAAGCTGATGCTTAACTCGTTTTGGGGAAAGTTCGGACAGAGATCAAACATGTGTCAGCTGGAGCATGTGAAAGAGCCTGAGAAGTATTTTGATATACTGACAAGTGATAGCCAGGAGGTCACAGACGTCAATTTTGTGTCAGAAGCCATGGTGGAAATGAGGTGGAAGTTCAAGGAAGATTTTGGAAGAATTAGAACCAAGAGCTTTGTACTGCGACACAGACTCTTTGATCTACACAACAGCCGACACCCAGAGAGCATTACCCCTAGGTGACTTTTTAGGGGATTTAACCGATGAAGTACCGGATGGGTTAATTACGCACTTTGTGAGCGTTGGTCCAAAGTATTGTGCGCTGAAGATTCACAAACCTAGTGGAATTGAGACAATTACGAAAATAAAAGGCATTACTTTAAATTTCAAGACAGCTTTAAAGATTGACTTTAACACAGTGAAGCATATTATAGTCAATCCAGACAGAAGTGTTACAACAACCAATGCGGTCATCAGGAGGCAAAGACGAGATAAGCTACTCCTTACATCGGAAGAGACAAAAGAATACAAAATGGTATTTGACAAACGTATCATTACAGATGATTACAACACCCTCCCATACTGGTATTAGTACAGCAAACAAGCCTACCACAACCACCACACGACCGCCATAAACGAAAATAGAGCAACCTGGATGGATGAAACTTTTGTGTTAAAATAAGATTTTGGGAATTTCCCTCCAGGCAATATATAAGGACGGCGTCTGCAATTTAGTTTAGTATACGTGTAGATGTTGACGAGTAAACATGTCTCATACACGTGAACAGCAAATGTGGATAAATTTCTATGACAAAATGGCTGACGGCAAGATACCATATTCAGAGAAGGGTTACTATGTGATACATGACTACATGCCAGAATACAAGGAACAAGAGGGTAGTGCCACTGGACCAAATATAACACAGATGTTTCCAACACAGGATCAGGTAGAACAGGCTGAAGGTGAAGTCAAGTGAAATATCAAAGAAGCAAACAAGTCGGTTATCAAAAGATCAACTAGAAGAAAAAGAAAACTTCCGTATTAGGTCACGTGACCACAAACATGTGTTATAAGAAAGCAATACACCGACATCTGCTTATTTGATCTTGAACTGTCAACATGTCTACGTGCCCAAAATGCAGTCAAAGTTTTTCAAGAAAAGATGCAATGCTAAGACACATGAAATCCAAGCATTCAGAAAAAATAAACCAGAGGAAAACTGTGTCACGTGGGCCACCACCACCAACTCCACCACCACCACCACCACCACCACCATCACCACCACCACCAACACCACCACCACCACCAACACCACCACCACCACCACCACTACCACCACCACCACCACCGTCTAGTATAGAATTACTGCAATCACCTAGCCATATCTTCCAGCACCCCTGTACTATAACTTGTTCAGCACCGACAGGATCAGGAAAAAGCTATTTGATTATGAAGATTTTGCAACAAGACAAATTCAAACCAAGGCCTGACAGGGTCGTCGTATTGTATAAACGATGGCAGCCCTTGTACACAGAGATGCAGAGGACGATACCAAACATTGAATTTATTCAAGGAATTCCAAACCACCTAGACAGTGATGACTTCTTTGATGTGAGAAAGAATAACGTCGTTATACTGGATGATCTGATGTCAACAACCGCTAACGATTCAAAAATTGCGGATCTATTTACCGAGGCATCGTCGCACAGAAATCTTAGTGTTATCAATCTAACACAGAATCTATTTCCTACTTGAAAGAATTCAGCCACACAACGTAGAAATACTCAATATATGATCATTTTTAAGTCGCCTATGAGTCAAGATCAAATTAGGACGCTAGACACCTTCATGTTTCCTGGCCGACTTGAAGAGTTTTTACATGTGTATCATAAAGCTACTTCCAGACCTCATGGATATCTTTTGATTGATGCCAAACATAATACACCAGAATCACAGCGATTTAAAACCAATGTACTTGGTGAAGTGGAAGAAGACGGTGTCTCAAAAGCTACAAAAGGAGACGAAACAGATACCTCTGCTCATTTGACGTTTGACTGTGAAAGTGATAACATATTCGATATGGTATCGTGTGACGAGTGTGGAATAATGTTTGAAAATATACACGACTTACAACGGCATATAAAAAACTGGTGTCCAGAAGCAGTTCCAGCAAAGAAAGCCAAAATAGATGGCGAGGCAGTGGCAGACATAAAGACAGAATTTACATCAGATAGTGAGTGGCCCGTCTTTAAAGATTTAATGTCCTCTGTGAGAGAGGAAAGCGAGGATGAATTCCGCAAGAAGGTAGAAAAATACATCGGTAACGGTATGGAAGAAGAAGAAGCCGCTGAGAAGCAGGAGTAAAAATGCGAGACTCTGATATGATAACATTTTTACAGAGATATGGAACGTTACTGGGTCATTGGATTCAGCTGTGCAACAGTTTATTCACAATCAAATGTTAACCACCATTGACGATATTGTAAAGAAAGGCTACAATGACAAACAGGCCATAAGCTAGCTCTGCGCCAATTTTGAAGCCAACTAGAGGCCTTATTTGAAGATGACGATTCCAGTGATACAGATTCCATTACAAGTGAAGATAATATATAGGTGCACAACATATGTGACAGTTTTCATTCAAAGCAATGGCACCATCGGAAGAGTATCTCAAAGATATATACTTTGATCCATCAAAACCAGCTAGCTTTTCCGGACCGAAAAAACTGTATCAATTTGTGAAAAAAGATGGCAAATTCAACCTCAGCCTATATAAAATTAGGAAATGGTTACAACAACAAGAGCCCTACAGTTTGCAGAGACCAAATAGACTTCATTTTAAACGAACTCCCATTGTGGTGGCTTGGATAAACGATCAGTGGTCAGCTGATCCTATGGATATGGTTAAATTTTTCGAAGACAACAATAAATATGTACTTGTCGTGGTAGATACATTCTCCAAATATTTATGGCTACGCCCTCTGAAGGATACAACAGGTGTGTCTGTAGCCAAAGCATTCAAAGATATCTTTAATGAGGGAAGAACACCAAATAGAATACGCAGTGATAAAGGTCAGGAGTTTCGTGCCAATGCTGTAAAATCTCTTATGCAATCCCAAGACATTAAACAGCTATTTGCACAAAATGAAAACAAGGCTGCAATCAGTGAAAGAGCAATTAAAACAATCAAGTCCAAAATATATAGGTATTTTACCTATAAAAATGCCTTCAAGTATATCGACCAGCTCCAGAGTTTTGCCGACGGATACAACAGAACAATACATAGAACAATAGGTATGGCTCCGAATGACGTCACACTAGACAACGCAGAAGAAGTTCGCCTTGCCACATACTTTAGCAAAAAGCCACGACCCACTGCAAAACAACCAAGATATAGATTTAAGAAGGGTGACAAAGTTCGAATTACTCACCTGAGGAATACATTCAGTCGTGAATATGACCAAAGATGGACTGGAGAGATTTTTACTATGGCCAAGCGCTTTAGAAGAGGACAAGTGCCTATTTATAGACTCAAAGACTGTAATGATGAGCCTATAACAGGCAGTTTCTACCAAGCAGAACTTCAGAAAGTGGACTTGAAAGACAATGAACTATTTAAGATTGAAAAAGTACTTAAAGAAAGGGAGTGGGGGCAAAATAAACAGTACTTTGTCAAATGGCTGTATTGGCCAAAAATTTAATAGTTGGATAAGAGCGAGTGACGTTGAGCGTATCTAATTTGTACATATGTAAATAGTCGGTGTTGGGTTTTTGTACTTAATAAACTAGATTGTAGCAAAATAGTTCTTTTTTTAATCCGGAAAAAAGTGGGATATAAAATATTGGAATAAATAAAAACACAGGTAGTCTTCATACTTTTAATTGTGTGATTAAACAGTAAATGATAATAATAGTAACTTGATATCTAGAAATGCCACCTGTTAGCCGCTTGGTATTAGTTAGACACGAATTATAAAGTGCTACGGCTTGTAACCCCGCAATATTTGTTTCTGTTAGTGACTGTGTTTGTAATGTGTGTTGAATACGTATACCTGGGCCGTAGCGTCAGATTGTTCGTGTGTTAAAGCAGTCATGGGGCTGGGCCAGCGTAGTCAGGTCATGCGTGGGTTACACTCTGTTTCTAACATGTGACTGGGCCATAATGTCAGGTCATGTGGCTGTTTAAACACTGTTTCCAACACAAAGCATTCATGTGACTGGACAAGAGCGTCAGGTCATGTGGGTATTTACACACTGTTTCCAACACAAAGCATTCATGTGACTGGGCCAGCGTAGTCAGGTCATGTGTGCGGGTTTCACTCTGTTTCTAACACAAAACATTCTTGTGACTGGGTCATAGTGTCAGGTCGTGTGTGTGTTTTGGCTCTAATTGATTCACGTCAAATTAATACCGATTGTTTAATAGGTGTCATGTTCAATGTTAGGCTACTTTTCTGATTATTTACTGTTTAATGTTGCAATTATCAGCTTGTAGATTATTTGTGTTTTATTCAGTTCCGAACAAAAAAAAATAGTGGTCAGGGTGGTAGGTGGAGCTCTGCCAGAGTCAACGTCCCCGTCGTGAGCTCTGGGTGTTTCCTTAAGAAATGGCAGATAGACTCTCACATTTTGGCAAATGCCGGTTTCCCAAAAGCACTGTCCGCAAAAGACGAATACAGATGCAAATAAATATCAATTTTTAAGCCGCGTCAGCATAAATTCAAGTGTTTCTATAAATAGAATATGACGTCATTAGGTCAGGTACTCTCCCACCGCTGAGCTGAGATCCGTTAACTATGGGGCCTATGGGGCCATATTAACGCCCTTGCTACTCTTTGTTATAGGGATAGATCATTGGGCTGGGTGCTTTGTTATAGGGATAGATCGTGGGGCTGGATGCTTTGTTATAGGGATAGATCATGGGGCTGGGTGCTTTGTTATAGGGATAGATCATGGGGCTGGGTGCTTTGTTATAGGGATAGATCATGGGGCGTGGGTGCTTTGTTATAGGGAGAGATCAAACAGGAGTCTATACACCGTTGCGATAACTACGTTTTTCCACAATCATATCATGAGCAAGTACTTTTGTTTGAACTTGTTGCTGCATTCACTAAAACACTACTGCTATGTTTCGGGATGTTTTTTTCAAGTTTCAAATCGTCATTTATGCCTTTGGAGTCTTTGGGTGCCTTTATGATAAAGTCCCAAGTTGAGACCGACGAATTTTGAGTGCTTCGATGCAAATTGGTGGAATTTTTATGGGCAAAATCCACAATAATTTAGACTTACATAGATGATACAAATTTATTAATATTTTTAGCAAACAGGGTACAACTTATCTCTTGATCATTTAAAACGACAAATAAAAATAATTTCCCAGAGAAATGATTAGCAATATCATGATGAGATTTGCCAGGATGTTCCTCAGCATCATTTATAAGTTCTATTTTTTTATCGCAGTCAAGAATAGTCCTTTATCTTTTACCATCCATTATACTAGTAGTATGAAAACAAGAGAATCACTGCATAGCAACGCATGTTTATATAAGAGAACCACTGCATAGCAACGCATGTTTATATAAGAGAACCACTGCAGTCCACTCCTTTTTATATGCGACAGCAAAAGGAGCGAAATTTTCACGAAAAGGGAGCGAAAATGCACCAATGAGAATGGGCTGTTAAAGGTGCATTTCTATTGGTGAGAAATAGACCATGTGATGTGAAAATTTCGCTCCTTTTGCTGCGGCATATAAAAGCAGTGTGTTGAAGAAAAAAACCAGTTGGAAAGATCAAGTTGCCAACATGTCTATAGGACCCCTCCTCCCTCCCTTTTTTTTTGGTTTACCATTGAGGCTTTGGAGTTGTTAGAGTGTGGTTTGGAGTGTGAGATGAGAGAAGGAAAACGTTATTGGATGCAATTTTTTTAACCATGAAGGTTTTTGCAGTGAGTTGTTAGAGTGTGGTTGGGAGTGATGACGAGAGAGAAGGAAAACGTCATTTGATGCAGTTGCAACGATTGCGAGCCATTGCGAGCGAAAGAAAGGTGTTTCCGGTGAAGGATGGTGTGGAGTTTTTGGTGGACGTATTGGGGGGAGGGGGAGGGGTTTTTTTTAAAGAAGGCGTGTGCGCCGAGACGGGTTGGGGAGAGGGTGACAGTATCAGAGGGAGGGGGGGTGGCTTGAAGTCTTTTTTTTTTAAAGAAGGCGTGTGCGCCGAGACGGGTTGGGGGAGAGGGTGACAGTATCAGAATTTTTTTAAGCATTTCCCACACATTCTCATGCATACACACGCGAACACGATAGGTTTGTTTGCTTATTTTGTAAGAATGGGTGGCTGCCAAAAGGCAGCCGTGAATCGTGGAGGGATTTTCAGAGTCTTCCTTCCTCCTCCTACTTTCCGTTTTTCCTGCCACTGGTGCCACTGGTGCCACTGGTGCTGGCTTCGCTGCTGCTAGTCTCACTGAAGACACACTTCCTTTTTGTGTGCTGCGACCCCAGCCCTGGTCGAGTTGAAACCTTCGCCTCGAAGACTGCAAAAGTAATATTCAGGTTTCATGGCTTCTGCACATCCCTGTTCATGCAGGCGCATAGAAGTGCCTGCAGGAATGGATTGATGACAGAAGTCACAAAACTCGATGCCGCTCAAATCGTCTACGAGGGTCAGAAGGCCCTGGAGGTTTGTATTTTTCATCACGAAGTCCTCCAGTTTCGACTGATCAGGATTGAAGTTGCAGTCAGTGCCGGAAGGTGCCTGCATCGGAGTATCTGAGATGCTAGCGACAGCGGCTGCTAGCTCATCCGTAGGAGTTGATGTTGTTGCGGCGATGTTGCACTGTTGTTGTGTAGTGGGTTCCGCCGGCACCTGAACATCATCTGCCTGTGGATGAGCCACCAGCGGAGTCGTCAGCACGGTTGGTGCAGTTGGAACAGTGACAGGAGTCACTTTGGTAGAAGGAGCAGCCGTTGCTGTGTCTTCTTGGCAGGGCGGCGGGTCCCTCCTCTTCAGACGCTTGTGGCTTTCATCTGCCGCCCTGCCAAACCGGTTGAATTCTTGCCTTGGCCGAGTCTGAAAATCCCTCCACTTCTCGTAGAGGAATGCCTGATAATCCACGTACACTTCCTCGAAGAGGTCGGCATCTTTCTGACTAAAATGGTAGCTTCTCAGGCGCTCCTCTGTAAAAAATTCATTTTTGTGCTGCATGTTGCTGCCGTTTGTGAACTGTGTTCGAAAGCTCTGCAGGCGGAGATGACGAAATGTGTGTATGTGACGAAATGGTGTGTGAGCGAAACGTCAGACTACCCTCCCCCCCTCCCCTGTCAACACAGAGTATCGAGGACCCCCCCCCCCTCCTCAAGAACAGCGTATGTGTTGACGACCCCCCCCCCTACCACCAAAGAAGAGTTAAAAATCATTTCCCCAAACAAAAAGAAACTTATGTTAGGGTTTTTTTAAAGCATTTTCCACACATTTTTCTTGACGATTTGGATGGCTGTATAAACGAAACGCCATTTGTGCAGTTGTCAACGCGATTAAGGGATTTGAAATAACGGCTTCCGCTGAAGCGCTGATGAAGCGCTGATGAAGCGCTGAAGTGTAAAACGACCACCCACCCACCCACCCCCCTCCCTCTCTCCCTCCCTCCCTCCCTCCCTCCCTCCCCAAATTTCAGCACCAAAAAACTCATATATAAGAGTCTGGGCCTGTTGTCGAGGTGTGGCTAGATCATGGAAGCGTTGCTGAATACACCTCCTCGTCCTGCAGCTATCAACACGGACATCAACGACTTGTTTGGGTTGGAACCGTTTACTTTTGATAGTGTATTACCAGTGGAAGAGATTGATGCATTTCTGGCTAACATGACAGAGGCTGAAAAAGACTTGGAGGAACTGGTAGGCATTCCATCAGACGTCCCTCCTAAGGAAGCTCTAGACGCTGCTGCTCCGTCAGATATACCTACAGTGCAGCAAGGGATACAGCAAGGAATACAGCAAGAAATGCCAGATCCAGAGGGCCCCGATTACCCGTTCTGGGTTGCAAATGCACTTGTCAATGGTAGAAACACACAACTCAGCACAAAGTTAAAAGCTCATCTGAAGCAACTTAACGAAGAAATGAGCGACGAGCCCGACGAGCCCAGCGAGCCCGATGAGCTCGAGGAGCCTGAGGATTCAGAAGTAGACATGTTAAGCGATGATGAAGAAGACAAGCATTTGAAATCGAAATTTCAATCGAGTAAGACCATCCCTGTGACTGAGGAAGATGTGACGCTGTTGAAAAGAAACTTTCAAGCCATGCTTCCTCTGATCGATTGCAACATTGTATGGTGTTTATGTGAAGAAGGCTTTTTCGACAAGCACAAGTACATGTACCTAATGGAAGAAGTGAACACTGTCATTGTGCTCATGTTCATGCTAGAAGGAAACATAGAGCATGTTCCGGTGTCACAACCAAAGTTCACCGAAGCCATGACTCGACGTTTTGTTCAACTGTTTAAACTCCTTCATGAGGAACAGTTTAAGACGTTGTGTCTGCCAGAGCCGAAGCATGTGAATGAGGGTCGCGATTCCAAATGTGCAAAGGTCATGCTACATGGTTTCAAATACCTTGAAGAACGCATTAAGGTGTATAATATGATGACCTACCTCTATGAAAAAGGACATTTCACCATGTCAATGCTGTTTCAATGGATAGTACGGAGTCGGAAACCAGGAGACTTTTTAGTGATCGTCATGAGACAATCTTTAACAGGTGGTTAACCAACAGCCTTTCTGGATGGTTTCAATGAGATGACTCCGCGATCGATTTTACAAGCATCTCATGAAAACCTACATGTAACCCCCCCTTCCCTGGTATAAAAGGGACGGGGGCGCGCGCGGTGCGGACCACAAAGTCATTAGTTCATTGTGAACAGCTTTAGAAAAGCTTTTTTCATCATTAACCTCAATGTCTTCAACATTTTTTCTTCTTCACAAATGTGCAGAGACTATGGATGATGTTTTCAAAATGAACTATGCTGACTGTTTGTTTTCAATGCTTCCTACTTTTGAATCGGAATGGATGTGGCAAGTGAAGAATTTGCATCAGCATTGGGAAGCCGTTGGAAAGGCCATTCCAAGTGATCGTTTCATCCACTCGTTTCTACGTGAATGCGAAGATCTACATATACTATCAGCTTATGACATTGATTCAGCATTTATCCACGCGAATACAATTTGGGCAGTGGAGCTAATGTTAGTTGTAGCTGCAAGAATCATTTTACATTTTGATGATGATGTTCCATTGACGACGAATGTATCAGAACTTGTTCGATTCAACCATGGACGAGTTGAAGTGAATTCAAAGCTTTGCAAGAAGTTTGAAAGGGGAGCTGATTCAGCAGATGGTTTGGTATAAAAGGGGGGAGTGAAGGCATCAGTGCATTGTGGCAGTCATGGAGAACAAGACAAGGAGCAGTTTTAAAATTAGTGCAAACTTAACCATTACTGTGGAGTCTGGACAATATGGATTATTTCTTCGCATCACACGTGGAGAGAGATGGTGCGATTATTCACCATCTTTGTGGAAGATTGTGTGTCAGAACGTGAAAAAATGTCGGGACATTGGCTTCAAACTGTACTTCACGGAAACAAAGTGGCTTGAAGTCATTTCATATCAAGGCATGCGCTATGTGAGCTTCGTACGCACATCACGGTTTGAAGGGAATGAATACACACATCACATCAACATGAGTGATGGTGAATGGGAGACACTGCTTCAGGAGATGGATAACATCGACTCAGCCTTATCGGTTGAATCGTGTACGGAATGTCATGGTGTGAAAACGATCATCAAGCTGCAAAAGGATGATCGGATGAAGGTGTCAAAGTTATCCAAGAAAAGATTGGCTGAAGTTCAGTTGGAGAATATGGATGTACAAAATCATCTTGGACTTACCTGCGACTATTGCGGTGCTTGCGGATATATGGAGGATTATGATTGCCACTGCCACAAGTAGAATTGCAAGATGTGTGAACCAAACAACTTCTGCGGCAAGTGTGGAGTACTTAAGGTCTGTGAAGCACAGTAGAAGCAAAAACACACACACTGCAAACAAGATGGACGCATGTTTTAGAAAAGCTTATGTTGACTTGATGATTGCTAAACTTGCTTGCTGCGGCACTCCAGACTATCAGCTTTATCACTTGGACGCTTATTGGGATGTTGTACATCACAGTCTTGATGTGATTGAACTACATTCAAGATTTCTTGGAGAATGTGACACAATTGGATTAGAAGAAGATCCTGACTTTGACTTTGATTCTGCACTCTATTCTGCCCGCACTGATGTGGAAGTATATTTCACCGTGGTGGATTATTTGAGAGATTGCTGTGGACTACAACTAGAGGAGGAGGAGGAAGAAACCGAGCAGCTTTGTCAGCTTTGTCAGGTAAGCCCTCCCCCTTTTTAATTCTAACACCAACAGCTTACAATGTTTTTCTTTCTAGCAAATTTAATTTTATGTGAGTGTATCAATATGATATCAATATTGTATTAATTCTAACACCAACAGCTTACAATGTTTTTCTTTCTAGCAAATTTAATTTTATGTGAGTGTATCAATATGAGAAAGCCGTGTTTCATCACCGCCCAGATATTGCTTCAGCTATTGTGTCATCCAGAAATGGATATGAAGCAAAACGTATCGCCCAAGTGATAAAGCCATGTCCTTTATGGCATACAGTGAAGAGAAGCAAAATGCAAGATGTGTTACAAGTCAAATGGAATCAGTGTGTATTGTTTCGCAACAAGTTGAAAGACTGCAAAGACAAGACTTTAGTGGAAGCAACGTATGATCCTTGGTGGGGAGCTGGTGTGAACCATGTGTCATCTCCTGGATATCCTGGTCAGAATATCATGGGAAAGTTGTTAGAACAGTTGGTGTGACGGGGGGGGGTATAAAAGATCTTGCCTCCGAACCGTCATGGAGTGCAGACGTGTTTTTTAACAACTATATGGATGGATGTAAAAACATGTTTCAAGAATACGTTTGTGGACTACATGATATGTGAACTGGCGCGTTTTGGAACTGTTGAACAGCAACTGGAACAGATCCAAATCTCTTGGGAACTTGCTCATTCCATGCTGAACTTGACAAACTTGCGTATGGATTTCATCAAAGAGTGTGGTGGCATTGCCGGAGCTGAGGAGTTTGATGTGGAAGCAGTCTATTACTTTGCTCTCTATAATCCAAGACTGTTTGATGAAGTGAGAAAGGGGTTAATCTTTACTGCAGTATAATGGCAGACATGACACTGAGACAATATATTGTGCAAAAAGCTTATTGTGAAGAAATGTTATTAGCTGAGAAAAAGTTTGCATGGTTAGTATGTCCTGCTTGCCAACATGAAGAGTGTTCAGAACATACTTGTCATTTTGCATGTGTTTATACATATTGGACTGAAGATAAATATTATATTCATTTAGATAAAGTGTTAGAGAATGCAAATCAGCGTTGTGAGAAATATGGTGTAGATACGATTACACTCGATGAACTCAGTAGTTGGCTAGTATTCATTGAAGACCAATGGTCTCCAGTTATTCACACCATTGTATCTATACTTGATTTGTAACTTGTGAGTTAAGTGATGTTGGTTGAGTTATAAAATAAAAAGCTGTTCTGTTGAGAAGGTGGTCTTTTTGCCTCATGTCGCGAAACCGTGTTTAGCCCACGAGACGGCCTCGTAAAAACTTCACATATCTACTGCCTCCCCCCAGTGCAATAGATAAAAAAACCCAGTGTGTCCCGTAAGCAGCCTCTTTCACTCGAGACGCCAACCAGCAAGTGCTGCTGCTCTAGTAGAGGCGTGTTGTTGCTTTTCATTTCGGTGTGACCATGTCGACGTGGAAAGACTACTTGACCAATATGTACTTCAAACCTGGACAGCCCGGGGCATTTGCTGGTCCTTACAAACTGTATCACATCTTAAGAAAACATGATCAACCAGTGACACAGTCGCAAGTGAAGAAATGGATACAGGATCAAGATGCATTCAGTTTACTCCAACCTGTAAAATACAGGTTCAAAAGACAACGTGTGATTACACGGGGCATTGATGACATGTGGGATATTGATTTGGCTGATATGGGAAACATAGCTCCCTATAATGATGGCACACGCTTTTTACTCATTGTCATTGATGTGTTTTCCAAATATGTGTGGGTGCAGCCAATACCTAATAAATCACATACCAGCGTCATACAAGCTTTCCAAAAAGATTTTTCATGACACACGCCGAAGACCACGCACTCTAAGGTCAGATAAAGGAACGGAATTTAAAAACAGATGGGTAAAAGCATTTTTGAAGAAGGAAGGCATTCATGCTTATACCACAAAGAATGAAACCAAAGCAAACTTTGCTGAGAGAGTCATTCGTACTCTAAAGGGAATGATGTATCGGTATTTTCTACATAATCAAACTTACCGTTACTTAGACATCCTTCCAGACTTGGTGTACAATTACAACCATAGACCTCATGGCTCCCTCCCGAATAAGTATGCTCCAGCCGAGATTCGTAAAGACAACGAATCGAAAGTGTGGAAGTATATGTATGTCGACAAACTAAAATTGAAACCGAAGAAGAAGAAGAATTTTAAATTTAACATTGGCGATCATGTTCGCATTTCCCACATCAAATATGTGTTTCAACGGGATTATCACATCAAATGGACGCAAGAAGTCTTCATTGTCACACATCGTATTTGTATCTGTGAAAGACTTTTTAGACGAAGATATTCATGGGCATTTATATGAGGAAGAACTGCAGAAAGTGACCAAAGATATTGAATCTGTCTACAGAATTGAAAAAGTCTTGAAAACACGTAAAAGGCGAGGAGGAGGTGTGAAAGGATTATTTGTCAAGTGGTTAGGTTGGCCAAGCAAGTTTAACAGTTGGGTGAAAGAAACAGACATTCAAAAATGAAGCATCCATTTACATGCTTGGTCTCTGGACCTACAGGCAGTGGCAAAACGTCTCTGGTGAAGGAAATTCTAGAATAAAATTTGATTCAACCCTCTCCCAAAAGCATTTTATGGCTCTATGCAGCAGATCAGCCCTTGTACAAGGGAATGAAAGGCGTGAAATTTTACCAAGGCATTCCAGATGACATTGAAGAGCGATTTAACCCGAAAAAACCAAACTTACTCATCATTGATGACTTAATGACCAAATGCCATAGCGATGAGCTTATGACACGTCTCTTTAGTGTTGGTAGCAGTCATCAAAATCTAAGTATCATCTTTATTGTGCAAAATTTGTTCCATCATGGGAAAGAGATGCGAAATATTAGTTTGAATACACATTATATCATTCTGTTTAAAAATCCGAGAGACAGTCAACAAATCAGTACATTGGCGCGGCAAATGTATCCTGGAAGAGCTCAATTTCTCATAGAAGCCTATCAAGATGCTACCAGCAAACCCCATGGTTATTTATTCATTGACTTGAAGCCGAAGACGAATGATCAACTGCGTATTCGTACAGGCATTTACCAAATGATACACATTATATATATATTGATAAAACAGTGTATGACCAAGAACCAACCCATTTAACCATTCGCAGTCAGGATGTCTAAAGGTATTCGAGCGAACCAACCTTTTCTTCATTTGCTTGCACGCAGTGGACCTAGACGGCGTAAATCCTTGCTACAGCAAGCTACGAAGGAGGAATTAACGAGCTTGTTTGAAATTTGGTTAAATATATTGCGAGGACATTTACCCTTAAGCTCAAAACGGTATAAGGTATTCAAGCGTGAGCGTCATAGTCTACGTACTCTGGCAGACAAGAAGATATCCCTTCGACGAAAAAAGAAGTTGGTTAATCAGAAAGGAGGATTCATTGGAGTTATTGCTAGATTTGCATTGCCCTTGTTAGCCAAGCTGCTGTTAAAATGAAGCATGCTATGAAAATGGTTCTCATTCCTGAACATGAATACAAACTGTTATTAGAAAAGAAGGGGGTAAAACATGGTCGTGACATTAAAACAAAAGTCAGTACACTTTTACGTGGGAAACGAACACGTGAAAAGGCCATGGAAATGTCTCAACTTCTTGTCCGTCATCTACGAAAAAGTCAGTCACAACAACAGCGGCAAAAACCACCACCACCACCACCAGAAAAACTAGTGTTAAGTCATTTTCAACCTATCTATCATGGAAAAGTAATACAACTTTTAGCAGAACTGAAGAAACATGGTACGAAATGGACAGAGAAGAATGAACTTGTGTTGAAAACGGGCGATGTCATTACAAATTCTAACATTGTTGATTTGATGAAAGAAGCATTGGTGGCGACAAGAAGAAAAGAACGAAGAGAACCACATGGCTGACATCCGTTTATCCAGGAAATTGTCGATGCTGATATTCCAAAAACTACGTTTAGTAAAAGGACCACTCGTGAAGACATTGCAACAGAAATGAAACAGCGTCAACAAAGACAGTTTACTAAAGGATGGGAAAATTTTTAACATGGTTGAAAGAGCTATGGTGTTGTTGCCAAGAAGATAAACCGACTATTCCTGTGAAGATCAGATGCACAAGTGCGTGTTGCGAAGGAGAAGTCATAGATCATCATCATGATGTAAAAGAGGATGAGACTTTGCATACTTGGTCGAATGGCGCGCGCTATCGTGAGGTATATAGGCAACGTCAACGCACTCATACCATTTAGTTCCCATCATGGAGTCAACAAGCTTTTACATTACTTTGCCTAGCAATGCGAGTATGAACTATTATCCCAACAACAAGCTTCGAATTATCAAATTCGTATGCCTCGAACCATCTATCTGAATGGAAGATATGAAGTGGCTTTAGCTGAAATTCAATATCCACATACATGGACAACGATGAGACATGGCATGGACTATTCTATTCAGTATCGACAACAACCAGAGACACTTGGCACTATCGATATTCCTTATGGGTACTATAGAACCATACAAGAGCTATGTCAGGCAGTGAATGCAGAAGCGGCTAACTCCGAGGACCTTAAAGACGCTGTTCGGTTAAAGTATGATAAAATTAGACGACGCGTTTTTCTATTTCTAAATGATGGCTTGGAAGTGTCCTTTTCCACTGGATTAGCTGAGATTTTAGGAGTTATCCCAGATCAATGGTATACTGAAACGTGTAGAGCTGAACATAAAGCCGATGTGAAACAGGGGTTTTATACACTTTATGTGTATTGTAGTATTTGTGAACCACAAGTTGTTGGGGATTATTATGTGCCTTTGCTACGTTCTTTTGGGATACAAGGCCATGATGGCAGGTTATAATGTTCCATTTCAAACTGAAAAGGTGCTCTGTAAACTCCATTTTCGACCAAAAGCATTATGAAAGCCTACACACACGATCCGTCTGCATATCGCAACCATTTTCTTCGTCAAGTGGGTGGAGAATTACCAGGATTTAAAGGAGCGCGAATTCAATATGGGGATGGTATTGGTTCAATACTGGGATCATTGGCTCGTAGAGCTATTCCACTACTTAAGGCTGGGGCTAAGATCGTTGCACCACATCTTAAGAAGGCTGCAAAGAATGTTGCGAAAGATGTTACGGGTCGAGTAGCACAACGTGTGTTTGGCGATGTGCATAAAAAGAGAGTGCAACCGACGAAACGTGCCAGAAGACGAAAAACAGCTAGACGGATAACATCAAAAAAGCATAAAAGAGATATCTTTTAAAATCATGTCTGTCATTCATAATCATTCATGCGAATGCAGTCTTTCTCCATTGGAATGGTTTCACGTACCACCGACGCAAACTGCTGTAGAGCAAAGTTATAATGTCGACTATCAACCACTGACTACCATTAGAGAAGGTGCTCCCATAGAATTTTATGTTCCTGCGAGTACAGCAGAACAGCAAACTTCATATTGTATGTCGCATTGTAAAGGCCTATGGATCAGCGTGTGGCCCAGATGATCATGTCTCTTGCATCAATGATGTATTTAATGGGTTATGGTCTAATATTGAATTGTTTCTGAATGATCGGTTGGTATCTCATAGTAACAATACTCATGGGTATACCAGCATTATCTCTCATCACATCCATGATTCGGAAGAAAGTCTCCATTCTGAGCGCTCTATGCGTCTCATGTACAAGGATACTGCTGGGTCGATGAATAGTTATGAGGTGAAAAGACCTAATCATGAACAATATGTATCCGGGTTTCATGTCAATGCTGACGGTGGTGACTTAGCTGAGCAAGGAAACAATGGTTTACATCATCGTTATTTGCATACACGTCTCAGCCGTGATTTTATGCTGGCAGGTGGTTTAAGGATAGATTTGTTTGAGCAGGATCGTTATCTTCCTAATGGCATCAGTTTGAAATTGCGTTTCCATAGACAGAAAGATGATTATGTATTGATGGCTGCAGATAATACCCATAAGGTAGAAGTGAAAGAGGCATTTTTAACCATTCGCAAAGTAAGGGTGAGTCCAGGCATTCAGTTAGGGCATACAGATGCATTGCTGAAAAGTCCTGCCAAGATCATCATCACTAGAAAAGAATGTAAAGTCTTGGCCATTCCGGCAGGATTTCAGTCTTTTGTGAAAGACAACATCTTTTTGGGTCAATTACCAAATCGTATTGTGATTGGTCTGGTTCATAATGAAGCCTTTGGTGGAACAGCAGTGAGGAATCCATATGATTTCAAACATTTTGATCTGAACTATATGCAACTGTACACGGATGGTGAACCAGTCCTATCCAAACCTCTCAAGCTTGACATTCCACAGAACAAATACCTAGACGCTTTTGAAACGCTTTACAAATCGTTTGATGAATTGAATGGTGAGAAAAGTTCCATTATAAAACGGGAAGATTGGCCTAGAGGTTATGCTTTATTTTCGTTCGACTTAACACCGGATTATGATGGTGCTGATCATTTTCCCCTAATCAAGCATGGGAATTTGCGGCCAGAAATGAACTTTGCTAGGGCTTTGCAACCTACAATCAATGTCATCGTCTATGCTGAATTTGACAACATTATTGAAATCAGTGCAAATCGCAGCATCCAATTCGACTACCAGTCATGA
Source organism: Protula sp. h YS-2021 (assembly GCA_949752745.1). NCBI lineage: Eukaryota > Metazoa > Annelida > Polychaeta > Sabellida > Serpulidae > Protula > Protula sp. h YS-2021. The sequence continues at coordinate 99,133,533 of OX457025.1, read as the reverse complement.
ACACGAAGCAGATAGAAGCCATCCTATCCCATGATGCCGCGACCAAAGACTTGTTTCAAGGTGTGTTTGCCATGGACCAGTTACCACCCTCTTTACAACGCGGTGCCTATGTCATCAACACAGACGATCATGATGAACCAGGAGAGCATTGGGTGGCAGTGTATTATGATAAAGACCCTGTAGAATACTTTGACTCTTATGGACTGTTACCTCTCGATGATCGTTTAGAAACGTTTTTAAGAAATGACTATATGTATAATTCCATCTCATTACAAACGCCGATATCATCAGCATGTGGTTTTTATTGTGTATTTTATATATGACATAGAGCTCGAGGTCAGAGTATGTTTGAGATTGTGAATATATTAAAAAGAAAGGATGGGGATTTTATTGTAAAGGATTTTGTCTATAGACATTATAAAGCATTGTTTTATTAATGTTGGTGTAGTTAAGCTGTAGTTAAGTTGTTGAATAATTGTTACCAAGTTTTGAAAAAAAAACTCTCAAGTTTCAAACTGGTCTTGTTTTATTGTGTTTTTCCAAACCCTCCCCTCTTATCTACCAACTACTTTTTATTTACAAGTTTTTTTCTCTCTCAATACATTGATCAATGCATGCCATTCATTAGAATTTAAATTAATATAGGTATCATAGACATTACACCCACGTTTGTAAATGCTATGAAAGCTCACATAACGCACATCACCAAACTTTATCACTTTAACAGTTTCATGTTCAGACAGTTTCAGTTCATATCCTTCTTCTATGTCCATCAGCCGCATCAGCCGCATAGGCTGTGCCACCTCAATGGATTTGGTACCCCGCTTGAGTTGTATTCCATCTTCCTCCTCTTAGAATTCAAGTAGAAGATTCTTCCCAATCCAATGCGTGTAACAGCGCGTTCCATTCCACTGTGCTGAGGGTGATGTAGTCGTAGTGTTCTGTAAGCTCGTTATATTGGCGAAATTGTACAAACACGTCTAGACCGTTCTCAGTCACACGCACTTCTAATTCATTTGAGACTGCTAGGAGAAAGCCGGGTATTCTCAACTTGTCTAGGTGATCCTTCAACACGGATTGGTCATCAAGCGATAGGACGAGATACTGTCCAAAATGCCGTAGCACAATGTCATCACATAAGTTTCTCAGATAGGAGAATCCATATGTCATGGGTTGATAATCCATCAAATAGTCGTGGATGTTGTATAGCTTCCAGGAATCGTAAGACTGCGCGTCAGTTCTTGATATCAAAGAAGATCAACTGTGCATATGGAGTATCTGGCACAACTCCCTTATAATCCTTTGGATAATCCTGTAAAAGATTTCTACAGAATGTCACACGTATGTTAGAATCATATTCAGCCACCGTCACTTCCAGTTTATTTTCAAGTCTGCGTTCAAACCAAGGTTCAAGCGGTATGTTTTTAAAGTCTTTCCACACTTCAGGTTTAAACCGATAAGCAGAACTTCTCCGAGAACCCATCATCACTTCATTCCTCTCATTTACAGTAAGGTAAACACCATCGTTCAACATGAGTGCATTCATGATTACCTTGTTATGCGCTGCCGCCGTCGTCTTGTCTGCGAAGCCTTTTATCCACTTCTTTCACCTGCTTCTTCAGCATTTTCCATTCAGGTATTGTCAGCAAGATACCGTTTTTCGTAGGACGGTTCCTTCCAGTCCCCTCATCTCTGAGGTATTTGCGAATGTTCACCACACCTTCATTGCTTTGTTTCATAATCTTGATATACTTTCCATTGCCTAGAGAAAGCATTCCATCCCACGAGTGTGGTGGTGGTGGTACCGTCGCCGTCGCCGTCTCCACTTTTAATTTCTTGATGGTGGTGGTGATGGTGGGATTTTTCACATTCAAGTCTTTCACTGTATCTGCTAGAGTATCCATATCCGTTGTTGCAGATCTTTTTCGATTCATGTTCACACACCCTCAACAACTCTGAAGTTTTGGCGAAAGTCTCCCCCCCCTTTTATACTGTTGCTGCCTTGTAATGCCCATGCGCCAAAGTGGAATAGCCATCATTCAACACATATCTCTTATCATCAAAGGGGGAGAGAGCTACTTTCCTCAACTTCTCCGAGAAAATCTGGTGGTCATGACTTCGAATGGTGTGTCCTGTCACCATCATTTGCGTTTGGTTGAACAAACTGTCTTTATACTGCTGATGTTTCATACGTCTTTGACACGCGTGAGTAATACCTTTAGCCGTATGTTTTTCTTTCCCACCATACATCATACTGTACATTTCGGCCGAAGTCCAACAAACTCTTCAATGGGGATACCTGCCGTCTCATCTTTCATTTTCCCAAGCACTTTCTTATTCATGTTGGAATGCAAGAAATGATCTGGGGGATAGTCACTTGTGTCGAACAAGTCAGCATCTTCCTGCATATCCTTGTAGATATCATCCGTTTCTATGTCGTAACATAGACTGTCGGTGTCGCTGAACAATAGCTTGGCGTCGGGATACTTGGTCATGATGTAGTTGTAATGAAAGTCAAACATGAGCACTTTGCTGAGGTCAAGAATGGAGAAGCCGACTTGAATGGATTTATCCAGAAGCAAATCCACTTTGTGTAAATGTACCGCGGTCAAATCTTCGTTGAAAATTCTAAATCGGTGGAATGAAGGTTTGGCTACAAGTTTCTTGAACCGCTTTTCCTGGTGAACGAGTTCCACATTGATGCGCTTTCTCACATTTTCCATGGTTTTGCCAAACACAGAGTTGTTCATCAATTTGAAAAGTCTTTCTCAAACGGATTCTTGGCCAACTTTCTCTTTTCGGTGTTCAACGAGATGTATTTCGTCAACCATTTACTCTGTGCAAACATGATGGCACGATGCACCTTCGTGACTTTCAATCCCGCTGACACATATTGCTGTAAATTTCTATAATGAAGTACATATTTCTTCTTGTCACACAAGTTGGGAATGAGCTTTTCACTGGGTTTATCTTTCATATTTAGATCTTTCCGTAGCTTCTGACTATGCTCTGATAATTCTCCCACCTTCACACATTTCCGTTCTGGAGCTACTGGGTAGTGATTATGACCATCATGAATGGCTTGTGGGTATTCAAAATCGACCTCTAAAATGTATCCAATCTCGTCATCTTCATCCACTTCCATGAAGTCAATGGATTCTGGCTCGTTCACCCACATAAATCCACTTTCCGGCATGCTTTGTGACATGGCCCAGCCGTACAATTTGTTTGCATCAGGTAATGGGTTGGTTGCATGGGATCATAATCTGCTACGTAGGGGTTATTTGCTTTCGCATACTTGTGTGTGATGACATATATTCCTCCGCGTAGACCTTGTTCAACCATTTGGTACATGTCAATGTCATTGATCAATTCCAACTTCACCTTTGTCGCTTTTAACATCGCTTGCCACGACAGTCCTGGCGCTGTATAGTAGTGGGCAGGATCCAATTCATACGTGTTGAGACATACGTGACAAAAGTTTTCAAACACGTCAGCCAGCAGTAACACATCTGATTTCAGGTATAAGTCATAGTATTCACCAAATGTAGTACAGTGGAATGTCTCCCACACCTTCTGTGCATGCACATAATCCTCATCGCTTATGCCTTCTTCACTAAGCTGACTGTAAAACTTGTCCTTGGACGGCAGTTGTGTTTCAGCAAACTTGGATGGCTCATCCACGTAATCGTAGGGGTACACTCCCTTTCTCAACAGTAACTCTTGCTGGTCGCTATCGTGAATGTGAGAGGTCATGTTATAAAAGGTATCTTTCCCTTCTGCCGCCAGGTTGGATACCAACTTCTGTAGAGAAGTACTCATGAACTGATAACTGTCCGTAAATTTTAGATTGCTCATGGTGAATGCAATATATTTCTCAACGGTGTTGAGAATGACTGTAATCGTTTCATCTTTGAACTTTCCAATTTCCTCCATGATCAAATGACTGTCATAGCCTCGTAAATTGTGGAAAAACACAGGAATGATAAAAGAATCTTGATCTCCTTGCTTATCCTTTCTAAGTCGGAATTGTAAGTTGCATTCATTGTGCGCTGCTCCACGATATTTGCCATTGATATGATCATGATCTCCCACACGATCTGCTCCTAGAGGCTCATGACAAATGTAGCAGTCGACAGCAGTCATGAAATCCTCTTTGTCTGCGCGAGTCATCACCATCTCCTTTGGCTGTTGTAAACCATGCACAATACGATCACGCTCATTCACCATATGGTCTAAAAAGACTTTCACAGCATTGTCTCCTCGATACACGACTGGGACACGTGTGTCACACTGGCTCACAACCACATAGGCAAAGCTGTTTGGACGATGATGTTGATACTTGTCTCCTTCTTCATGCTTTTTCGTGAAACATTCAAAGTCTGCATAAATCACAAAAGGTACTCGCTGTTGTTTGGCTACATTCTTAAACTTGATGAAGGGTTCCTTGGGGAATGATAAACGTTGCGCTCCATGCTTGCCACACACTTCGTGATGCTTGTCTAACAGATCTTGTCACATAAACCCGTGAAGATAGTTGAAACAATAAAACATTGCTCCATTATACTTTGATCGATACGCCATCAGTCTGCTGAAATTCTTGATGAGACAATAATGCCTTGTCTTGTCATTGCTAATCATAAGTAAGTTGATTTCTCTCACGCTGGTGTTTCGACTCAGTTGTATCGGAACAACTACATCCAACACGTTGATGGACACATCATTCTCCTTTTCAAATTTTGGAATGTCCTTAATCGGTGTCGGAAATGTCATACCTTCCACCTTCAATTCATTCTCAAATGCCTTGTATTGATGCACACGCTCTGGGTTTGCATTTGTTGAAGGGTGAAGATGAGCCAGTACATACCATAAGAAACACTTGTTGTCTTTATTCTTAATGTTTAATACACCTCTTGTATTCTTCACTTTCTTCGGCAGTTTTATATAACTGCTCGCTTCCAGAGGTGCTGATGTAGCTGTATGCACTTCAATATACAGGATGTTATCCAACACCCAGCCAGAACCTTGTCGCTCATGTTCATCAAACTTGGTAAACAATTCTTTATAGGCTTCTGGCAAGTCCTGTTCAATATCCCCTGGATTGTAGGCTATATATGTTCGACTGCTGATAAAAGCATTATCCACTTGTTCTACCATCACACCTTCAGCATTCGCCATCAGTTTCTTGAAGCGTGCATGCACGACAATGTACCATTTCATTCCATCGTTTAACGTTTCTAGTAAATGTTTCTTAATCCGATTCTCTTGTTGTCGCATTTCAAGAAATAAATCCGATCCATCTTCAGGCTAAAACCGTCTTTCCTGTGCATTTTCACCAAGACTCACTCTTCTCCTTCTCCCTACTTGTACTCTCTTTGGTTCTTCAATCGGTACGCATACATGTGTGTCAAACGCATCCATAGATGCAAATATCTTAACACATCCACAGCAGAGGAACGGATCAGGTCTGATAATGCTATCTTGCATCGTCTTTTGTCTCTTCACTTCTATCTGCTGAACAAGCTCTTCACGAGCACGTTTCAACCTTGCTGGTTTACATATATGTGCCACATACAAGTTCATAAATGAAAATGTCCGTTTGCACTCATGACAAAACACTGATGTGTCTGAATTCGTAGTCATCCTTGCTGCCGCCGCCGTCAACTACTAAAAACTGATGTGATGTTCCCTCCTCCCCCCTTTGTGATGTTCTCTGTGATGTTCCCTCCTCCCGCAGAGAGCTGTTTGAAGTAAAATCTTTTTTTTTGGTTCTCACATCTAACACAACTTTCACTTAACTATAAGATAAACCACAAATATTTCATGCTATAAAATATATTAAACAAGTTAGCGTTGAATGTAAATAATGTCATTCGCAAACAAAATAAAATATATTAAACAATTTAACGTTAAATGCAAATGTCATTCGCAAACTAAAATGTCTAAAGTTAACCAAAACGTTAAACACTATAAACACTATAAACACACAAAGTCTGATGTAACAGTCCTTTCCACCAGGATGTACCCGACCAGGATGTCCACACTTCACCAAGCGGTAGAATTCATTCATCGTAAACGACCTTCTTGAGCATCTGAATGGATGGAAGTTGTAATAACCAAAGTTTTTTAGCGTTGCCTCGCACCACCAGCAATCTGTGAGTAGCTCCGGTCCTGGCAATGTCGCCGTAAAGTTGTACGGGAGCAATCCACCACACGTTTTACAGCAGTAATGCCGTGGGGAATTATGCTTCACCGGGCAATTGTGTGGCTGCCCTTCATACTCCAGCCACACCCAGCACTTATAACACTCGGTTGTCATCGTCACTATCTCACCGTCCTTCCTGCGCACTCTGACTGCCTTCTTTTCCTCCACTGGAGCCACAGCGGATGGAAACTGTAAAGCTTCCTCCAAAGCATAGTTCATCTCAGCCTTTGCCTTCTCATCCTTCATCGGCATCACAATCATAACTACCTCATCGGCTCAGGTCATCTATGGCAATAGCTGGCGAGTTCATCTTGTGTACCTCTGACAAATGGCGTTTCGTGGCTTTTTCCCGACAACAGCCTCACTTATATGTGAGTTTTTGGGGGAGGGGAGTGAGGGGGGTGGGTGGGTGGTACACTTCAGCGCTTCATCAACGCTTCAGCGGAAGCTGTTATTTCCAATCCCGTAATCACGCTGACAACTGCACAAATGACGTTTCGTTTTTCCATTTCGTCAAGATGAATGTGTGGAAAATGCTTTAAAAAACCCTAACATAAGTTTCTTTTTTGTTTGGGGAAATGATTTTAACTCTTCTTTGGTGGTATGGGGGGGGGTCGTCAACACATACTCTGTACTCTGTACTCTGTACTAGGGGGGGGGTCGTCGTCGACATTCTGTTCTTGGGGAGTAGGGGGGTGGTCTGACGTCGATCGGCTACAGAGTATATAAGCTGTTGCTCATCCATGCCTCTCCAGCTTTTACCATCATGGAACTCTTTTTCCACCTCGATGATGAAAGAAGTGTCAACTCCGTTGACCATCGTGAATACGTGCCTCAAAGACTGCGGGAGATGCCCTACAGAATGCATTTTATGCAAATTCTACCAGACCCAAGAAACATCGGTGTGGTCGCCATTCCAGTCACCTTCAATCGCATGATAACGGCAGGCAAAAGAATGGAAAGCATTGAGACAGGAGAGTATACGAATGCGTATATCAGAAGCTACATGATCGGGGAGGCAGTCCCATCAGCAATGGAGGAGCAAGAATACCCAGAATGGGCTGAATACTTCATAAAGAGGGACTTTGCTACATGTCCTGGCTGCGACGTCTTTATGATGTTTGATAAGAGCATCTGTTTACAGTGCGGGCACGCGGCTTGTCTACACTGCACTGTAGTTGCAGCGTTTTTGGAGGCTGTCAACAGCAATTATACTATGCAGTGTCTAACATGCGGAGTAAAAACTGACTGCTTCATTTTCGGTCCCCAACAAAGGTCGCAGTGCGGTAGACAAGTCCGTGACATCGTCACATTTATGTAAACTGAAATAAACACTAAAACAATGAGGAGTATATCTCCTGGCCGCTCCAAAGCGACCGCCAACTATTAAGAAATAAGCAAACAAACCTATCGTGTTCGCGTGTGTATGCATGAGAATGTGTGGGAAATGCTTACAAAAAACTCTGATACTGTCACCCTCTCCCCCAACCCGTCTCGGCGCACACGCCTACTTTCAAAAAAAAAAAAAGACTGCAAGCCCTCCCCCCTCCCTCTGATACTGTCACCCTCTCCCCAACCCGTCTCGGCGCACACGCCTTCTTTCAAAAAAAAGCCCTCCCCCTCCCCCAATACGTCCACCAAAAACTCCACACCATCCTTCACCGGAAAACACCTTTCTTTCGCTCGCAATGGCTCGCAATCGTTGCAACTGCATCAAATGACGTTTTCCTTCTCTCTCGTCATCACTCCCAACCACACTCTAACAACTCATTGCAAAAACCTTCATGGTAAAAAAAAACTGCATCAAATAACGTTTTCCTTCTCTCATCTCACACTCCAAACCACACTCTAACAACTCCAAAGCCTCAATGGTAAACCAAAAAAAAAAGGGAGGGGGGGGGGTCCCATAGACATGCTTGGCAACTTGATCTTTCCAACTGTTTTTTTTCTTCAACACACTGCTTTTATATGCCGCAGCAAAAGGAGCGAAATTTTCACATCACATGGTCTATTTCTCACCAATAGAAATCCACCTTTAACAGCCCATTCTCATTGGTGCATTTTCGCTCCCTTTTCGTGAAAATTTCGCTTCTTTTGCTGTCGCATATAAAAAGGAGTGGACTGCAGTGGTTCTCTTGTATAAACATGCGTTGCTATGCAGTGGTTCTCTTATATAAACATGCGTTGCTATGCAGTGATTCTCTTGTTTTCATACTACTTATACTTTTGCTATTTCCCCCATTTACACATCATTATCGACGATGAAATAAAACTCTAATTGCTATCTTTATAAACCGAGGACGATTTAATCCCAAGCGGCCTTATTGCCAAGTGGGTGAACAGCGTAGTTTTGGGTCCCCCTTTGTTTTATTCCAAATAACCACACAGTTAGACGGCAGGAAAAGATTCGAACCGCCCTCCGCCTTGACATGATGGCGGATGTACCGTAAACTAGTTGCTTTATGGTGCAGTTCATCGAACATTTTTTCATTCATTTTTATTTCTTTTTTTTCTTCTGCCATTTTGTCCGCTTTGCCACTTTGCCATTATGTCCGCTTGCCATTTTGTCTGTTGCCATTATGTCCGTTGCCATTATGTCCGATAGCCATTATGCCCGTTGCCATTATGGCCGCTGCCATTAGATCCGCTGCCATTTTGTCCGTACACCGCCAAGACAATGCGCTATTCGTTGGAATACACAGTGTCTTGAATAAAAAAAATTCTTAATAAACACCCCATAGCTATCTACACGTAATTGTAGATGCTTTGATCTATTGCCTAGTGAGGAAATAGTCTATTTATAATATCCTTGATTTTATCGAGCTGCCCTATTTTGACTTAAAATTCGACATAAATTAACTAAAAATGAGCATTTGTTCCAGAAATCTCATGGACGTGGACAAAGGCGAATTTGGACTTATAACGCGGCAATTAAATATGGAAAAAAGGGACTTTGCAAAGTTGGGACTTATAATGGGGGGGGGGGACTTATAACGCGGCTTGACTGTGTTTTCTTTGCTGCATATACTAATGTTAAGTACATACACCGTCATATAACCACCATAGTGTGCTCACGTGCACACACCGTCATATAACCACAGTAGTGTACTCACATGCTCACACCGTCATATAACCACAGTAGTGTACTCACATGCACACACCGTCATATAACCACAGTAGTGTACTCACATGCACACACCGTCATATAACCACCGTAGTGTACTAACGTCCACACACCGTCATGTAGCCACCAGGGGAGGTGAGGTGGGGGACACTCACGTACCATCTGGCTACCATGCGTGTGCATAATTTTTAAAACGACACCTAAACGCGGAGTGCTGAGCTTTAAATAGTAGCCCTTTTTTAACCGAACGCAGTGTACAATTTTGGAAGAACCTTTCTTTTTGAGGGTAGAGAGGAATATTGAATAAAAATCACCCCTTTTTAAACTAAATATGCACTAAGCGGACCGTGTCTGACTTCATAATTACCCCCTCTCTCTGCGGTTTTTTGGCAGGCATGGCTACACATATGATACGAATTGCCACCCCCCCATCTACCTAATATATAACCAGGGTATGGCATGATACTAATCTACCGGTTAAAGCCGGTTGTGTTACAAAATCACGGCTGTAATAAAATTATAAAAGTATACCACATAAGCCGCCGCAGAAAGACAATATTCGATATAAAATATACAATAGAGGATTGTACAATAAATAATTATTTAAGAAAACTTAAGAGTAATTCACGACTTGAAATTTAGATGACGTGGCCAAGTTAATTCCGCCATATTAGACAGGAACTGGCGCTATATCTCTGATAAAAATGACTTGCATTCCAATACACTGAGATCGTTTGTTCTGTTAAATGCCACTGGATATAATGCTGTGAAATTATTGCACACGAACCTGTCTGCAAACAGTCCCAAGAAGTGCAAGGGGTGCCAAGCTGTGCCCGAGTGCCTTCTCAGGTTGGTGTTTCTTGAAGCCAGATGCCAAGTAGATCTTATACCATCAAGAAAATCGTGAGTGGTGAGCGTGTTTGCAATGTGCACGCGGTTGTCGGCCCTAGCCTTGTAACCCATCAAAAAATGCGCGTCCTGATCAAACATTACTAGCAGGATTATACGATTTTACCACAGATTTGCGCAAGAGAACCGAGGGTGAGGGGGGTAGACCCAAGGGCCTAAGCAGTGTAGAGGCACGACTTCACGCAGACCAAAGCCGTGTGGGGCGTTAATATGCCAATCGGCACAATTTCTGACTTACTGAGTAAGTCAACTTACCATTATATGTGTATATGTGTCTACAGAGGGAAAAATTGAAAACGGACTACACTGGTTTATGTCTACACAGGAAAAAGACTTATCCGGGCTACCTTTATCCAAGATTACAACTACAGATTACTGAAATATTTTGCAACACGCCATTGCAAAAAGAGCTACAGTACACTCTGTCTACACGAAAAAAAGTAATTCGATATTTATTCCTTATTCTCCCGCTACATTTTTTCCCAAGACATATTTTTTAACTACAGCTACAGATAAGTATTTCGCAACACGCTGTTGTAAATGGACTACAATGCGTAATGTCTACACCCAGTTTTAATCCAAATGATCACACCCTTGTTTTAATTTTTCAAGTTTTTAATCCAGTTTCAGTTCGCTATTCAAAGAAACCTCACAACCACGTGAACCGTCACACGCCAATAATCTCCAATATCCTTGCGACCTTCGTTGTAATCGCGCTTTAGGCGCACGATGCACATTTCCAAACTGTGACCCTTCTAGCGTTTTATTCAAGTGTAATCTTCGCGAACCGCAGCTGCGCAAGAAAGTTCCGTAACCTTCTAATCATCTTTCAACTTTCGAATGAAGAACCATAGTGATGGATGGCAAGTTCCAAGGAAACTGTTCCATTTGTTATGGAACTACCCGACATGATTGTCCGTTCTAGTGTCAGAATCGAGGTTGAAGACGTTCCAGTGCGCGGTGTCGACGTTACCGTTGAGGTAATTCTTGATGAAGAAGCGGATGAACTCGGCAAATCGGCTAGCGCTGGGTAACGATTGATATAGCGCTGACTCAGAAGTGATATGAATCTCGCTGCAATTTTCGCAGGTTTTGGTAGGTTGTGAATAACAAAATTTCCCAGTCGTTATCCAGGAACGAGAGCCAATGACCAGTTCTGACTCAATTCTCCATCAAAAGAGACATCTTCAATTTCAAGTGGCACTGGCGGCATCTTTGATGAGCGAAATCTGTAAAGGCTAGACTCGATGCTGTTGAATTCCGGGAGATTACCCATTAGATCATCGGAACTTGCAATAATATCCGTATAAATCCGACGTACCGGTTTGCATGGATCCACGGTGTTTGCTTCAATCATTGCCCTTTTGATTTGGTCAGTCAAAACAATGTCCAGTTCCTCTACATGATTGTGCACAGTAACCGGAACAACATATTAGTGGAATTTTAAATTGTGGATAATTTTAAATTTTAAAATATTTAATAAAATTAATATAGTTTAAAAATCCACCATGACAATATTAAAGCTATATAAATATACGTGACCAAATTACATTAATTATTTTTTAATGAAGTTATTGAATAAATAACTGATTACTCCGTAATTTAGACTGATAATAACTTATTACATTAGTTTCGTGTCGCACTTCAATTTTTGGATTTTGCCCATTTAAGTCCAAGATGTTGGTTTGTAAACTGGCATTGCATGCATCTTCCAACACCGCCAGTGAATTTTAGTCTTCGCTTTTCTGTTCAAAGTGTACTTGAAATTATCGTTGATAAGCGCCTTTCCTCTTCCAGACTTTATGACATAAGCCATTGTTTTAGCATTTTAAAACTCATAAAATGATAAACTTTCGATACCCTTTTATACCCATGCTTCGTTAATCCCGAATGTTTGGATTAAGATAGTTAAATCGCTGGAGTAAAGAATTTGCGAAATTCAATATTGCACGCTCAATCACTTGAATAACAAATTATGCGCAATTAATTTTGATATGTAACTATGTTAATTACACGATCAAACCCCAGAGTACGGCATACAATTGAGAAACATGGAGAGAGCGGAAAGTCAAATGTAACCAATGATTACACGATCAAACCCCAGAGTACGGCATACAATAGAGAAACATGGACAGAGCGGACAGTCAGATGCCATCGTTGCCTAATTTTAAGTTTGTAATTGATAGATCAAACAAAAGATTAAAGATCACAGCATTTTATGTTTACTAAGAAAACGCAGTTGTGAACTATCAACAGGAAACACCATTTTGTCCGTACACCGCCAAGACAATACGCTATTCGCCGGAATACACATTGTCTTGAATAAATAAAATTCTTAATAAACATGCCATAGCTATCTTTACGTAATTGTAGATGCTTTTATCTATTGTCTAGTGATGAAATAGTCTATTTACAATATCCTTGATTTTATCGTGCTGCCCTGTTTTGACATAAAACGCGGCATAAATAACTAAAAATGACCATTTGTTCCAGAAAACTCATGGACTTGGACATAAGCGAATTTGGACTTATAATGCGACAATTAAATATGGAAAAAATTGACTTTACAAAGTTGTGAATCACAGCAAATTGGGACTTATAACGGGGCGACTTATAACACGGCTTGACTGTACTTTCTTTGCTGCATATACTAGTGTTAAGTACACACACCGTCATATAACCACCATAGTGTAGTCACGTCCACACACCGTAATGTAACGACCAGGGGAGGTGAGGAGGGGGGACACTCACGTACCAACTGGTTACCATGCGTGTGCATAATTTCTAAAACGACCCCTAAACGCAGAGTGCTGAGCTATAAATAGTACCTCTTTTTTAACCAAACGCAGTGTACAATGTTGGTAGAACCCTTCTTTTAGAGGGTAGCGATGAATATTGAATGAAAATCATCCTCTTTTTAAGCAAAATATGCACTAAGCGGGCCATGTCAGACTTCATAATTACCCCTCTCTCTCTTCTCGGCGTTTTGTGGCATTCATGGTGATACGATGTGCACCCCACCTCACCTGAGATATAACCAGGGCATGGTGTGATAATGATAATAACAGCTACCGGTTAAGGCCAGTTTTCTTACAAAATCACGGCTGTGAAAAACTGCTGAAAGTACTACATAAGCGAGGCAACGTCTGTTGCAGAATGACAATATTCGATATAAAATTATAATATAGTATTAATAAATAAATAATTATTTAAGAAAACTTTAGGGTAATTCACGGATTGGGATTTTGATGGCGTGGTCTAGTTATTTCCGCCACATTAGACAGAAGCTGGCGTTATATCTCTGATAAAATGACTTGCATTCCAATACACTGGGATCGTTTGTTCTGTTGAATGCCACTGGATATAATGCTGTGAAATTATTGCACACGAACCTATCTGCAAACAGTCCCAAGAAGTGCAAGGGGTGCCAAGCTAGATCCATGTGCCCGAGTGCCTCCTCAGGTTGGTGTTTCTTTAAGGCAGATGCCAAGTAGATCTTATACTATCAAGAAAATCGTGAGTGGTGAGCGTGTTTGCAATGTGCACGCGGTTGTCGGCCCTAACCTTGTAACCCATCAAAAAATGCGCGTCCTGATCAAACATTACTAGCAGGATTATACGATTTTACCACAGATTCGCGCAAGAGAACCGAGGGTGAGGGGGGGTAGACCCGAGGGCCTAAGCAGTGTAGAGGCACGACTCTACGCAGACCAAAGCCGTGTTGGGTGTTAATATGCCAGTCGGCACAACTTCTGACTTACTGAGTAAGTCAACTTACCATTATATGTGTATATGTGTCTACAGGGGGAAAAATTGAAAACGGACTACACTGGTTTATGTCTACACAGGAAAAAGACTTATCCGGGCTCCCTTTATCCAAGACTACAACTACAGATTACTGAAATATTTTGCAACACGACATTTCAAAAAGAGCTACAGTACACTCTGTCTACACGAAAAAAAGTAATTCGATATTTATTCTTTATTCTTCCGCTACATTTTTTCCCAAGACAAATTTTTTAACTACAACTACAGATAAGTATTTCGCAACACGCTGTTGTAAAAGGACTACAATGTCTACACTCAGTTTTAATCCAAATGATCACACACTTGTTTTCATTTTTCAAGTTTTTAATCCAGTTTCAGTTCGCTATTCAAAGAAACCTCACAACCACGTGAACCATCACACGCCAATAATCTCCAATATCCTTGCGACCTTCGTTGTAATCGCGCTTTAGGCGCACGATGCACATTTCCAAACTGTGACCCTTCTAGCGTTTTATTCGAGTGGAATCTGCGTGAACCGCAGCTGCGCAAGAAAGTTCCGTAACCTTCTAATCATCTTTCAACTTTCGAATGAAGAACCATAGTGATGGATGGCAAGTTCCAAGGAAACTGTTCCATTTGTTATGGAACTACCCGACATGATTGTCCGTTCTAGTGTCAGAATCGAGATTGAAGACGTTCCAGTGCTCGGTAATTCTTGATGAAGAAGCGGATGAACTCGGCAAATCGGCTAGCGCTGGTATAGCGCTGCCTCAGAAGTGATATGAATCTCGCTGCAATTTTAGCAGGTTTTGATCGGTTTTGAATATCAAAATTTCCCAGTCGTTATCCAGGAACGAGAGCCAATGAACAGTTCTGGCTCAATTCTCCATCAAAAGAGACATCTTCAATTTCAAGTTGCACTGGCGGCATCTTTGATGAGCGAAATCTGTAAAGGCTAGACTCGATGCTGTTGAATTCCGGGAGATTACCCATTAGATCATCGAAACTTGCAATAATATCCGTATAAATCCGACGTACCGGTTTGCATGGATCCACGGTGTTTGGTTCAATCATTCCCTTTTGATTTGGTCAGTCGAAACAATGTCCAGTTCCTCTACATGATTGTACACAGTAACCGGAAACACATATTAGTGGAATTTTAAATTGTGGATAATTTTAAATTTTAAAATATTTAATAAAATTAATATATTTTAAAAAATCCACCATGACAATATTAAAGCTATATAAATATACGTGACCAAATGACATTTATTATTTTTTAATGAAGTTATTGAATAAATAACTGATTACTCCGTAATTTAGACTGATAATAACTAATTACATTCCTTACATGTAGCACTTCAATTTTTGGATTTTGCCCATTTAAGTCCAAGATGTTGGTTTGTAAACTGGCATTGCATGTATCTTCCAACACCGAGAGTGAATTTTAGTCTTCCTTTTTCTGTTCAAAGTGTATTTGAAATTATCGTTGATAAGCGCCTTTCCTGTTCAAAACTTTATGATATAAGCCATTGTTTCAGCATTTTAAAACTCATAAAATGATAAACTTTAAATTGAAGCCCACAAGCACTCTACAGAGCACAAAACACCCGAGGCTGGCCGTTTATTAACGACGCTTTCCGGTCTACTCATTAAAGTGAGGAACTACTTTTTAAAATATCCATCCGCTCTGTCTTTATACATAACAGATAGATCTCTGAGGGGTCATTTATAACAACGATGGAAATAATGCTGCGTTTCGAATGACTGGCCTCAACCGTTCACATCCTTTGTTTACAGCTAGTTCTTTGAGTGTGTTTTCTTATCCACCGTCTATGAAAACAGAAACATGATGTCATAATGACGAAAAATATGGTGTAGATACGTTCCAAATAAGACAGGTATCTGAAATCAGATACAGTTATATCCGAAATCCTCAATTACCGCTCACTGAAAAATGGTTTGTACACGCGAAACATCGATTCACTATTATTTGCAGTATCGATGCGAGTCGCACTCAAATAGTGACTTAGTTATGCCATCCTTTTTAATGAAAAAGCAGTTAAAACACGTGATAACTACAAAGTTGCTGCCATGTTGTGACGTCACACAGAACTGTATCTGACCGTATCCCGAAAGTTTAACTAGGATAGGAAAAATGCTATATTTGTTTTTCGAGACTGTCTAGAGAGCCATATCTGAGTGAATGAGAAACATTAATTTATGAGATCACAACCTCTTACAAGTTACTCCGACTGCACATAAATTTATATTACATATTTATGTAATTAAATACCATGTATTTCAGTAATGACATTTACAAAAACCTACTTAAAAGCCGCATTTGTTTTAAGGATCACTTTTTGCTGATAATCGATTACATGTGTTTATCTTTGTAAGGTGAACAAAGTACACATCACGATATGCTGAGCGTGCACCTCCCGAACACTCGCGTAACGTCGGGCCGACGTCGGAACGGTATAAACCAGGTCTTAAAACGTCGGAATATTATATTCATATATTATACGTATTTCTCAATGCATATATTATACATATATTTTCATGCATTGGTTATACGTTGGAAATAGATAAACTTCCGACCAATGGTGAAAAAAAAATTGAAACGGATATGGCATACGTATATTCGATGTATTTAATTATACGTATATTATACATATATTTGTATATGTTGGCCCAACTTCTGACATAGACGGACTTCCGACGGAACAAAACTCGTTTTTGAAAAAAAATATTACTGATGTATAACCGACGCATTACAATAATCGTATAATATACAAATATATCACTGCATCGGCTATACGTCGGAAATATACCGAACTCCGACGGAACTTTATTTGTTTTATTTGAGATATTACAAGCATGTAATATGCGCATAAATATATACGTATATTATACATATAGTTATATTTGTCGGTGAAATGTCGGAAATATACCGATTTCCACTGGATCTCTAAATTTGTGTATTTCACGCATAACTTGAAATGAAAACTTTAATGTTCTATATATATATATATATATATATATATATATATATATATATATATATATATATATATATATATATATATATATATATATATATATATATATATATATATATTGCGTTGTGTACGAGCGCTCCACATATTCCACAGCGCATTATGAACAGAAGAACAGTTTTCAATTGTTTAGTGTATGTCGTTAATGTATAAAATATATATTACATAAGTT
This sequence comes from Protula sp. h YS-2021, assembly GCA_949752745.1. Classification (NCBI taxonomy): domain Eukaryota; kingdom Metazoa; phylum Annelida; class Polychaeta; order Sabellida; family Serpulidae; genus Protula; species Protula sp. h YS-2021. Next base: position 99,116,296 of record OX457025.1, on the reverse strand, counting down.
GTTAAAAGCCTTCTATCTAACCTCACTTTTTTTTACTTCTCGCATTCACATATGCTCATCTAAAATTGCTCTGCCCGACACACTTTCTAAAAAGAGTTTTGTTCACATTATTCTAAAACAAATTGACTTCCATAACTTAATATGCGTCACAAATGGATAAATTCCCAAAATTATTATTACATCGGAAAAAAGTACGATATTGCAATCGTACATTATACATATTATTTTTATACGGCTATGGAACGCATATTTTCCCATGTATAAACGACGTCGGAAATACATCGGAAAAAGATGCCGATATTGCCAACGTGTATTATACGTATTTTTTATACGTCTATAAAACGCATATTTTCCGATGCTTATTCGACGTCGGAAATTTATCGATTGACATTTTGTAGGGAACATTATGAAGAATCAATAGTGAAGCATTGTGAATATACTTGAAAATCATCATTTGCCTCAATAAACTATCTCTCAGCGCACATAAAGGAGGAAAAGACAATACAAATAACTAAATTTAAAAGCGCCAGCGGTAACAAAAAAACGAAAATGTAAGAAGTAAACTTTTTGGGACCAAATCGAAACATAAGACCACTTAATTACACTGCCGAGGCAGCCCCAGCCGCCGTGGAGTAGAGGTATGTTCCGCGCCTAGGATGCAAGAGGTCCCCGGTTCGGTTGCAATATATAACTAGACCGAATTTCGCTACACGTAGCGAAATAGCACCCACTTGCAAGGGCAGAGACACAACATATTTTGTCAAAGACACATTTTTCAGTGTTTCGACATAATTGTCAGCTTCCGGATTATTATCTTCAACGAGGCCATCGAAGTGAATATAATGTAACCTCATTTGGGCACAAATAAATCAAATTCAGTTTTCTAACCGTTTTTGAGATACTGGTCAACTTTATGACAGTTTATGACCTTCACCATGATGGAGGATGTCAAGATCACCGAGGTACCTCTTAAATAACGTCTTTTAGGCCCAAAGGGTCCAATATAAGCTCAAAATCGAAATATTTCTAACCGTTTTCGAGATAATAGTCAACTTCCGGTTTTTGATCTTGACCGTGACCCAGAAGGTCAAGTTCACCGAGGTACCTCTTGTGTAACGTTGTTTATGCCCAAAGGGTCGAAAATGAGCCCAAAATCCCTCTATCTCTAACTGTTTTCGAGAAAATAGTCAACCTTCGGTTTTTGACCTTGACCGTGACCCATAAGGTCAAGGTCACCGAGATAACTCTTATGCAACGTTGCCTAGGCCCAAAGGGTCGAAAATGAGCTGAAAATCGCTCTATCTCTAACCGTTTTCGAGATAATAGTCAACTTCCGGTTTTTGACCTTGACTGTGACCCAGAAGGTCAAGGTCACCGAAGTACCTCTTATGCAACGTTGTTTAGGCCCAAAGGGCCGAAAATGAGCTCAAAATCGCTCTATCTCTAACCGTTTTCGAGATAATAGTTAACTTCCGGTTTTTGAACTTGACCGTGACACATAAGGTCAAGGTCACCGAGATACCTCTTATGCAACGTTGTTTAGGCCCAAAAGGTCGAAAATGAGCTGAAAATCGCTCTATCTCTAACCGTTTCCGAGAAAATAGTCACTTTCCGGTTTTAGATCTTGACCGTGACCCAGAAGGTCAAGTTCACCGAGGTACCTCTTGTGTAACGTTGTTTAGGCCCAAAGGGTCGAAAATGAGCTCAAAATCGCTCTATCTCTAACCGTTTTCGAGATAATAGTTAACTTCCGGTTTTTGAACTTGACCGTGACACATAAGGTCAAGGTCATCCAGATACCTCTTATGCAACGTTGTTTAGGCCCAAAAGGTCGAAAATGAGCTGAAAATCGCTCTATCTCTAACCGTTTCCGAGAAAATAGTCACTTTCCGGTTTTAGATCTTGACCGTGACCCAGAAGGTCAAGTTCACCGAGGTACCTCTTGTGTAACGTTGTTTAGGCCCAAAGGGTCGAAAATGAGCTCAAAATCGCTCTATCTCTAACCGTTTTCGAGATAATAGTTAACTTCCGGTTTTTGAACTTGACCGTGACACATAAGGTCAAGGTCATCCAGATACCTCTTATGCAACGTTGTTTAGGCCCAAAAGGTCGAAAATGAGCTCAAAATCGCTCTATCTCTAACCGTTTCCGAGAAAAAAATAGTCAACTTCCGGTTTTTGAACTTGACCGTGACCCAGAAGGTCAAGTTTACCGAGGTACCTCTTGTGTAACGTTGTTTAGGCCCAAAGGGTCGAAAATGAGCCCAAAATCCCTCTATCTCTAACTGTTTTCGAGATAATAGTCAACTTCCGGTTTTTGAACTTGACCGTGACACATAAGGTCAAGGTCACCGAGGTACCTCTCATGCAACGTTGTTTAGGCCCAAAAGGTCGAAAATGAGCTCAAAATCGCCCTATCTCTAACCGTTTCCGAGAAAATAGTCAACTTCCGGTTTTTGAACTTGACCGTGACACATAAGGTCAAGGTCACCGAGATACCTCTTATGCAACGTTGTTTAGGCCCAAAAGGTCGAAAATGAGCTCAAAATCGCTCTATCTCTAACCGTTTCCGAGAAAATAGTCAACTTCCGGTTTTTGACCTTGACCGTGACCCAGAAGGTCAAGTTCACCGACGTACCTCTTGTGTAACGTTGTTTATGCCCAAAGGGTAGAAAATTAGCCCAAAATCCCTCTATCTCTAACCGTTTTCGAGATGAGTCGGCCTGTCGTGAAGTGACGTGACCTTTGAGCTTGATGCTCAAGGTCAAGGTTAGTGATGAAAGTTTACCCTTTCTGAGTACGTTTTATGCATTCACACTGGAATTTGAGCACCTTTACGGCTACTTTTCGTGATTATTAGGTGTTTCCAAAAAATATGTTGACCTCAATTTGACCTAGACCTCTGAGGTTCAAGGTAAAAAAAAATTACGGATTTGACGACAACTCATTACTCCCTATGTTTCTGCCAAATGCCGTCTTTTTACGACAAACCCTGTAGGAGGGGTTTTCTGGAAACCACTTTGAGGTCAGAAAAACTTTGACCTCAATTTGACCTTGAACTTCAAGGTCAAGGTCAAAATTTTGCGGATTTGACGACATCTCGTCACCCTCTATCACTGTGCCAAATTTCATCGTCCTATGTCAAATAGCCTAGGAGGAGTTTTCTGGAAACCTCCGTGACGGAAAAAAAGAGAAAAAAAAAGGAAAAAAAGGACAGAAATTTCGAGAAAAACTACAAACTTATACCCATTTGCAAACGAAGTTTGCAAGTGTGAAATATGCTATGTTGTATATTAATATGCTATGGTGTATGTATGAATATGTGAATTATGAATGGTTGGTAAGGGTTCAATGGGTCAGTTAAGGTTAGAAACATTTTTTTTTCAAATGGGCACACGCATTTTTATACGTCTAAAAAACGCATATTTTCCAAATGTCACTTGGTCGGAAATGCGTTGGAAAACCTCGGAAATATGCATTTTATACGTATAAAAATCATCGGAAGTTCGTCGGAAAATATGCGCATAAACGACTAATAAACGATGAGCAAAACGGAAAAAATATGCGTATATCCGACGTATGTTCGCCGATATTGCCTATCTAATATAGATGTATTTTAGACGTTACGCGAGTGTTAGGGCTAAGTCTCTTGGAGGCTAATTCTTGAACAGAAATGTAGAAATAGCTTGACGATCATGAAAAAGCAGTAAATATGATTCTTCTTCACATGGGATTTCTTTCACGTTTAATTTATTTGGTCAGCGTATTACCCCTCCCCTCTTTTTAAACCGAACTCCGAGTAAAGTTTAAAAAAAAACCTTCTGTAAACATCTCGGAATTCTGGATTAAGCGTAAGGTGATCTTGTCCTGTTTGAGTAAAAAATTATCTTACGCCTGAAATCATTAGACTCCCATTTCCCCCTGCTGTTATTTCTCTTATCATTTTTTTTCTACGATCGATAGGAAGAGGGATAAAAATGTGGGAAGCATTTTCAACTGCCATTTGAAAGAAAATTTTTTAACGAACATGATGACGGGGAGGAAGGGAACGGATCTCTCTCTCTCCCTCCCCCCCCCCCCCCCCCCCGCCTTCCCCCAATCGCATAAAGACGGTCGCGAAATGGATTGTCCAATGGAGGTTAAATGTTCATGCCTGGTTATAGTCATTGAATTATTTTTAGCAAATCACCAGCGACGATTAGTTTGCTATATATAATAATGCGTCATCAACGAGGCTAACAATTGCCGCAGGAGAGCAATATCTCTCAAAAGAAGTACTATAATACTGTTTTATAGAGAACTGAGTGGCTGACAGTTCAGTGTTGCCGAAGTTTTGTGCGCTTTCGGGAATACTTTGTGCGTACATGTAGTCGGTAGCCCCCAGGTATTGTTTTCTTATGATGGAAATACTCAGTAAAGGCTAATATTCCTTAGTCATTTGATGCCAATCGACAGGATATTGTGAAAGAACTACGTATTAACAATAAAAAGGATCGCTGCAATCCCGACTGATCCGTGAGTAAAATGTTTGAAATATGACACCCACGGGGCGAGGGGGGTAAGGGGGGGGGGGTATCTAGTTGTCATGTATTATGCCTTTCCTTGCGTTTAAGGAGACGCGGAGAAAGGGAGAAAGGGATGCCATTTGGAGTACCAATTTCGTTGAAAGGGATGGGAGTAATTTTCGCTCAGTTACCCCCTCCTCCTCCTCCTCCTTCACACACACACACACACACACACACACACACACACACACACACACACACACATATATATATATATATATATATATATATATATATATATATATATATATATATATATATATATATATATATATATACATACACACACACACACAGACACACTCACAGAGGGAGGCCACTTTCAGAAGGTTACGTGAGTGCTGCACGTCCACCCCCCCCCCTCCCCGAGGGAAGAACTCCTCATGCAGTGGATACGCGTGGTAACCAGTTGGTGCGTGAGTGCCGGTCACACTGGAACCAGTTGGTACATGAGCCCCCCCCCCCCCCTCCCCCGGGGAAGAACCCCTCGTGTAGGGGGCACGAATGGGAACTTGAGTGTGCCCGCCGGAGTTTTCCCAGTGCTGGTAATAAAGAATATATCACTGAAATGTGCATAGGGGATGGGGAAACCCCCCCCCCCCCTCCGCCTTTCCCACAATAACAGGGGAGGTGGATAAAGTACCTCCTAGTTTTACAAAATAGGGAGGAGGTGGTTAGTTTCACACAATAAGGGGGCGGGGTGAGGGGGGGGGGTGACAACGCGTTTCTCACAATAAGGGAAGATTGCTCCGCATTTACCATACGTGTCCATAAATTTTCATGATTTAAGTCACATATCAGCTGGTTCGCTGGCTCTGTCTATGACTCATAAATCCAGCACTGGGGAAGAAATTTTGCGTGTGTGTGTGTGTATGCATGTGTTTTTTAATTTGACACTTTGCAGTCAGATATGTTACACATTGATTGGGGAGGGGGTGGGTATGAGTTTTCCCGTCAGTGTCTAAAGCGGGGTACGGAAAAAATGGCAACGGAAAAATGGCAACGGAAATAATCGCAACGGAAATAATCGCACGCAGAAAAAATGGCAAAGTGTAAAAACGGAAAAATAGCAAAATAAGGAATAAGAACAGTTTTAAAAATTGTTGTTTTTTTCTCCTCTTATATACTTTTGTCATACATACATACATATTAAGTTTCTGCCTAAAAGACGTCTTGCACGTGACATTGTGTCATTTGTGGCACTGAATGGACTTTTCTCTGATCCTGAGTAGGTAAACGAGGTAGCTACTATGTTCAATTTAAACACAACTAAATTTAGGAGGACGTTGCCATATTTTCCGTTTTTACACTTGCCCACTTTTCCCGTTGCCATTATTTCGGCGTGCCATTTTTTCAGTTTGCCATTTTTCCACCAGATAAGGTTGTCGTCGCTTTTACTCTCATGCCACCCCGATAGGCGATGCCAGCGGAACCACGGGGTGGCAGGAGAGCAAATCATGTTGTTCCCTAGCATTTTAATGCAGGAGAGCATTTTATCTTTTATAGTGAGTTTCTTCTTTTCTTCTTGCCCCAGTCCCCCCCCCCTCCCCCATCTTTATAGCAAATGACTTTTTAGCGAAATTGATATTGATTAATACTATGTGTTTCCTGCGTCGGCGTTCTCTGCGTGGGTGTTCTCTGGCTGTCCTGCTAAAACCAGACAGTGCACACGTGTGTGCTGTCTGGTTTTTCAGTAACTTTCATTTTCTATATCGGTTTTGAATCAGGTAGACGTGCTTTTAGAAATATGAAAAACATTTATGTTTCGCTTCAATCTTTAGCACAAAAAAACGTCCTAGTTAAATTCACGTTGCGTCCAGGAACAGTTTCAGTATAATCATGAAAAAAAAACGCGAAGAAGGTGGGGGAGGGGGGAGGGCTGGTGTCAGGCACGCCGGAGCTTGAAGAAGGAAGAGGGAGGTGTTGGCATTGGGAAAGCATTTTTTGGCGATCTTCTTATACTGTTTTTCGCTTTGCTGAAGACAGAAGAAAGAAGAAACACAGAAAAGGACCTCATGAGGATGCGGGGGGTGGAGGGGGGGGGGGGTAGGCGCTACCATTCAGAAACAAACACACACTTATTGGATACCACAGGCATATTTTGGACTTTTTGAAGTATAATTTTACAGATACTTCACAAAAATTGCCTTACATGTTCCAGTTTTAGGTTTCAAGATCGCTGGGTGAAGTAAAAAAGGTATGCGCACTTTTTTGTGTTCTTTTTTGTTTTGGTATTTTTGCGCCTTTGGCTTTATCAGATCAAAACACCGCCGACTGTTCCCCACACTCCCTCGCCTAGGAGATTTTTACAGTTTTTCTATATTGAGGACAAAATTTACAGTTCTCGATACTTAAACCCGGTGAACATCTCATCTGCAGGGCCTTACTTCCACCTTTTTTTTTTTGAAAGCGCTCTTTGGTTCGTAGGTATATGCTGGCCGCCATCCGGGTAATATTCACGCCCCACCCAATTGTTTTGGCTGCTAATGTCTAAGGCAGTTTTTTCCCAATGGGCGTTGTCATGCGGGGTATCAAAATTGGGGGCATTTATGTGGCTTGCCGGGGGACCTTAGGAACGGGTAGTAAAAATAAGACACCTATCCCTGCAACCACCCTAGGGGGTCCTATCCAAATCGCCACCACCAAACTCCAGGGGTGGCTGGGCACATCAGTCCGGGGTGTGTCCATAAGGGGATGCAATGTTTGGAATAACTATCCTCAGTGCTGGGGTAGCCAAGCTTGTTTTCCAAAGTAGTGGGGGTTTATGAAAAACAGGCCTAATTCAAGGCAATGAAAAAAAATGAAATCAGCCCATGGTTATAGATATTTTATTTATGCAAGCAGTTAGTGTGTGTATGTACGTCTGTTAAACATTTTACAAAATGCTTCTCCTCCTGCAGTTTTGATCGAATCCTTTCAATATTATGCACGAATATTCCCTTGGTGGTACTCTTATAAAAATTACTTTTTTGTGGAAATTCCGGAAAATGTCGGAATCCCGGCACATGTTTTTTTTTTCCAAAAGTGCTTCTTCTACTACAGATTTGATCGAAATCTTTTCAATGTTGTGCATAAATGTTCCCTGTTTGATTAATTTTTTTTTCAATATTATACCTGAATATTCCCTAAATGGTACTTTTCCAAAAATTACATTTTTGCATAAATTCCGGAAAATATTGGTGTTCCGGGACTTATTTTTTCAAAAAGTGCTTCTACTACAGTTTTGATCGAATCTTTTCATTATTATGCAGAAATTTTCCCTAAAATAATGGTAATTTGCTAAAACAGAGGTAGGAGAAGGTGATTTGCTCTCCTGCCACCCCGTTGCTCTGGTGACATCTCGGTTCCTCATTTCGTCATTTTACCGTCAATAACGTCCGTTACTGTTTTGATTGGGGCCGCATGGGCCATTCTACTCTGACGAAGCCAAAAATAATGGTATTTTGCTAAAACAGAGGTAGGAGAAGGTGATTTGCTCTCCTGCCACCCCGTTGCTCTGGTGACACCCCAAACTGGCGTCGCCTATTGGGGTGGCATGAGAGCAAAAGCGACGACAACCTCGACTCGACTTTTCCGTTGCCATTTTTTCTGCACCCATCTAAAGCAATGGCGCATCATAAGCTGTACTGACATTCGTCATTTAGTTATTTTCTCACTAACTACGCAAATAAATGCTTAAACTTTTATTGCAGGTCTCAAGTGAGGCTTGTAAACTTTGAAGGTAGAGAAAAGAATGTGTATATTTTATGTACTGATCCGGCATTTGCTCGGACGGGTTTACTTGCCACAGGGGGGGGGGGGGGGGCGCGGGCGGGCGGGGGCATGTACCAAACAGAACTTAAACTTAATAGATTTTACTTTTGTATTGAAACAAATTGTTTGCGTAATTAAGCTGAATCAAATGATTTCCCTTGATCGATGCGTAGTCAAGGGCAACCACTTAGATACCGAATTTGAAAAGTTGAACTCACCAGCAGCAATATCGATCGGGTCACACGACAAGACTCTCGGCGGGTCGTATCATATCACGTAGGCCTTTTGGGAGATTAAGTTAAAAAAAATACACTGTACAAGAACAAAAAATATTTATCGTGGTTATAGGTAAGAGCTACAACGTAAAAATCAATGTATTGCTTTGTCAGAAAAACAAGATTTCAGAACAGGAATTTTGTAAGAATACGAAAATATAAAGACATACCCAGTCAAATAGGGACAGTGTTTGAAAATGGCCGAATAAAATCGATCGGGTCAATATAAAATTGAGAATAAAAAATGACCTCTTTGACTGAAAAAGTTGTCAGATTTAATGGATTAAAGAGATTGCGTGTAGTATGAAGGGAATAAATCCTGGAGAAAAAATACGAGGTTCATTGTTCTCATCAAATATTTGTTTCTGAAGGGAAGGAGGGAAATATCCAGGGCAAGGTCTTTTCCAAAAAAAACACCAAAAAAAACAATAAGCTGTACTTAGACTCACAGGGGGCGCTATGTTTGCTTGGTAATTCCAAAGGACAGTTTCAAATAATGGCAATTAGGAGATATTGTTCAGTTTCACAAAAGCCTGTCAACGAATTTGGATGAAACTCGATTTGATGATTCATATGTATGGCTGACTGGTGTTGCACTCTCCACATTCGTGCATTCCGCGCACTTTGTTATAACCAGGTAGCAGACATCACGTCATGCTGCTGTATTTAACGCATACCGTGCCAGTTTTTAGTCAGTTCACAGAACTCGTTATCTAAAAAAAAAACTTCTTAAAAACGATAAATGACTTCAGATTTTGCATTGGTCATTCTCATTGGCCTGCTACCAGGCCGGTCGGTCGATTTCTGTGTTTTCACTCGAACTTTTTTTTAGACCCATTCGGGTGATTTTTTTATTTGCGATTTACTGGCCAAAGGATGAGAAACAATGTTAATGTCATTGCCCGACTAGTTTTCTTTCGGTGACTGAAGCCCCGTACGAGTGAAGGTATGTAACTAGATGCAAGGTGACAAGAGAGGGGGGGGGGGTGTCACTTACTCCTCGTTTCCCATCAAAATGGGGGTGTTGATTTAGAACTGCACCACCTCTTACTAGAACTCGAACATTGTGCACAAGCTTTTAAAATTTAAAAAATTCTGTCTGGATTATTCATTATTTCAGTCACGTTTGAGCTTTGGTTTCCCTTCTTCCAATAAGCATAGAGCTCAATTTATGCTTGATTTCCACCAGTGCAAACAGGACGCCAGACAATGGCGCACAATTGGACCATTTCATATTGATCATTCAGGGGAAAAATCAATTTCCCACATCAGGATCTGCACTTTTCAGTGAGCGATAATCGGAAAGGTTTGTTTTCTATGACGCCAGTAGGGGAGAAGTGGGGTTCCGAAAACAGGAAGTGACGTTATAATGACGTCAGGAGGTGTTTTCGGAGCCCCATGGGGTTCCGAAAACAGTGACGTCATATTGACGTCATATGGTTGTCATATGGTTGTCATATGGTTGTCATATGGTTGTCATATGGTTATCATATGGTTGTCATATGAACGTCATAATGACGTCATGGGGTGTTTTCGGAGCCCCATGGGGTTCCGAAAACAGTGACGTCATATTGACGTCATATTGACGTCATATGGACGTGTTATTGACGTGATATGGAGATCATATGGAGATCATATGGAGATCATATGGAGGTCATATGGAGGTCATATGAACGTCATAATGACGTAATATGGAGAGTGGGCGGCCATTCAAACGGGCGGCCATTCAAACGGCATTCAAACGACCATTCAAACAACTATCCAACGGCAGACGGACAGATGAGACACCTCCCCAAACGTACAAGTTCTCCATTTTATAAATAGAGAACTCATAGCTACATGGTTAGAGCTCACCTATAAAGCCCCCTTAAAGTCAAAAAGGGGGTATAAAAAAGGGTAAAAAAAATCACCCCCTTTTTTTTAAGCATTTCCCACACTCTCATGCATACACATACATACTAACACCATGACACGATTAGCGCTTATTTCGTATTAGTGGATGGCCCTTAGAAGGGCCGGAAGGTTTTTGCTGCCAGACTTAGAAGAATTCGACAATGTCTTGGATTGGCCTTGCGCAGGGTGTTAATTGCTGGCTGTTGAAAACGTAATGATCCGTTTTCAGTCCGCAGGTGAAGCATGCAGTCGTGTATTCATCAGCAAGTGCCGTCATGTGAGTCCAAATTGCAGCGCAGTAAATACATGATTGATGGCCGCAATCCACAGCAATAACGCGATCAGGACTGAGCATGCAGCCGCATGAGATACATATGTCGAGGTCTTGCTGGAGGAAGAATCTTCCCCATGCTGGATACTCTTCCTCCTCAAGTCTTGATGGTACCAATTCCCCCAGCATGGTGCATCGGAAGTAAGCCTCGACGTAATGTCCCTGCTCAATATTTTCCAACCGCTTTCCCAGCGTCACCCTCCGGTTAAAAAAGACCGGAACACAGAGAACCTTGGCGTTGGCAGGGTTCGGCAGCATCTGGTAGAAAAAAAATCTCTCAGGCTGGAACGCTGGCGGCACCACCGGCACTTGCACCTCCCTGACTTCCCTCACCGTGAGAACATGGTTTAACGCATAGAAGAGCTCCATAGCCGTGAGTGATGAAAGCGGTTGTGAGCCTGAACTGAAATGGCTACCACTTATATACCACTTGAAGTAAGGACCCCCCCCCCTGGCAGCAGATATGAAGCAAGGACCCCCCCCCCGGGCAGCGAATACGAAGCAAGGACCCCCCCCTGGGCAGCGGATATGAAGCAAGGACCCCCCCCCCCTGGGCAGCGAATACGAAGCAAGGACCCCCCCCCCCTGGGCAGCGGATATGAAGCAAGGACCCCCCCCCCCTGGGCAGCGAATACGAAGCAAGGACCCCCCCCCCCCATTCAGCATATAATGCGAGGATGGTCGCTAGTAGTATATAAAGGTGGGTTACAGCTACATTATCCAACACAAGCAGCAAGATGTCGACAAGTCGTAAAATCACAGTGATGCGAAACGGCAAGGCAGTGACGCTAACGACTGAGTGTTATAAGTGTTGGGTATGGTTGGAGTACCCAGGTCAACCACACAACTGCCCGGTGCACCACAATGCACCACGACATTACTGCTGCAAAACTTGCGGTGGACTGCTCTGGTACAAGTTTACTGTGAGATTGCCAGGACCGCAGCCATGCACGGACTGCTGGTGGTGCGGTGCGACGCTGAAAAACTTTGGCTACTATAACTTCCATCCGTTCAAGTGTGCACGAAGACCGTTCTCCATGGAACAATTTTACAGATATCAGTGTGATTGTGGAAATCCGACTTGTTGGTGAAGAGCCAACTCACTAACATCTTTCGGCCCTTCTAAGGGCCATCCTCTGCTGTGAAATGAAAACGCGAATTCTGTCTATGTATGAGTGTGTATAAAAGGGGTATGTCTGAGATTACGTTTCAGCATTTCAGTTTCAGCAGTTGACGGAACAACAACCAGCTATGATGAAAAGTGAAGAGCATGGGAAAGGAGTAAAGAGACAAAGGATGGAAGAAGATGACATTTGGCCATACGGTCAAGTTCAGTGTATGGAATGCAATGTGAAATTTCCATCTATGGATACTTATGAGACACATACATGCAGTAAAGCTGAGATGAAAGGAGCAAAGAGACAAAAGATGGAAGAAGATGACATTTGGCCATACGGTCAAGTTCAGTGTATGGAATGCAATGTAAAATTTCCATCTATGGATACTTATGAGGCACATGCATGCATACCAGCTGAGATGGACAATGTACCTCATGAAGAACATGTTTCAAAGAAAAAAAAGACAGGACAAGTAGGGAGAGGTAGAAGGCTTAGTCTTGGTGAAAACGCGCAGGAAAAACGGTTTGAATCTGAGGATGGATCAGATTTACTGCTTGAAATGCGACAGCAAGAGAACCGTATCAAGACACATTTGTTGGAGACCTTAAACCATGGAATGAAATGGTACATTGTCGTACATGCACGTTTCAAGAAACTGACAGCAAATGATGAAGGTGTTATGGTAGAACAAGTGGATAATGCATTTATCAGCAGTCCAACATATGCAGCATACAATCCAGCAGATATTGAGCAGGACCTGCCAGAAGCCTACAAAGAATTATTTACCAAGTTTGACGAACATGAGCGACAAGGCTCTGGCTGGGTATTGGATAACATACTGTACATTGAAGTACATACAACTACGTTGGTTCCTCTAGAAGCGAGTAGTTATGTTCCACTACCGAAGAAAGTGAAGAAAACAGAAGGTGTGAAAAAAATTAAGAATGATGATAACAAGTGTTTCTTATGGTCAGTATTGGCTTACCTTCACCCTCATGACAACAACCCAAATCGCGTGAATCATTACAAGCCATTTGAGAAGGAATTAAAGGTAGAGGGTATGACATTTCAGACACCAATTACTGACATTTCAAAGTTTGAAAAGGAGAACGATGTAGCCATCAACGTGTTTGGATATGAACAAGATGTAGTTGTTCCAATACAACTTAGTCGAAACGTCAGTGTGAGAGAAATCAACTTACTTCTGATTAGCAATGACAAGACGAGGCATTACTGCCTCATCAAGAATTTTAGCAGACTTATGTCTTATCGATCAAAGCATAAGGCTGCATATTTTTATTGTTTCAACTGTCTTCACGGGTTTGTACGACAAGATCTTTTAGATAAACATCGTGAAGTGTGTGACAAGAATGGAGCACAACGTTTATCATTTACCAAGGAACCCTTCATCAAGTTCAAGAATGTGGCTAAACAACAGCGAGCACCTTTTGTGATTTATGCCGACTTTGAATGTTTCACGCAAAAGCATGAAGAAGGAGACAAGTATCAACATCATCGTCCAAACAGCTTTGCCTATGTGGTTGTAAGCCAGTACCACACACGTGCACCAATTGTGTATCGAGGAGACAATGCTGTGAAAGTCTTTAGAGACCATATGGTGAATGAACGTGATCGTATTGTACGTGGTTTAGAGCGGCCAAAGGAAATGGTGATGACTGGTGAAGACAAAAGGAATTTCAAGAACGCTGTTGATTGCTACATTTGTCATGAACCTCTAGGAGCAGATCGTGTGAGAGATCATGACCATATCAATGGCAAATATCGTGAAGCAGCGCACAATGAATGCAACTTGCAATTCCGACTTAGAAAGGATCAACAAGGGGATAAAGATTCTTTTATCATTCCCGTGTTTTTCCACAATTTGCGAGGCTATGACAGTCACCTGATCATGGAGGAAATTGGGAAATTCAAAGGTGAAACGATTACAGTCATTCCCAACACCATTGAAAAATATATTGCATTCACCATGAGCAATCTGAAATTTACAGACAGCTTTCAGTTCATGAGTACCTCTCTACAGAAGTTGGTATCCAACCTTGCAACAGAAGGGAAAGATAACTTCTACAACATGACCTCTCACATTCACGATAGTGACCAACAAGATTTGTTGTTGAGAAAGGGAGTGTACCCCTATGATTATGTGGACGAACCATCCAAGTTTGCTGAAACACAGCTGCCATCAAAGGACAAGTTTTATAGTCAGCTTAGCGAAGAGGACATTAGCGATGAGGATTATGCGCATGCACAGAAGGTGTGGGATACATTCAACTGTACCACATTTGGTGAATACCACGACCTGTACCTGAAATCAGATGTGTTATTACTAGCTGACGTGTTTGAAAATTTTCGTCAAGTATGCCTCAACACGTATGAATTGGATCCTGCTCACTACTATACAGCACCAGGACTGTCGTGGGATGCAATGTTGAAAGCGACAAAGGTGAAGTTGGAATTGATCAATGACATTGACATGTATCAAATGGTTGAGCAAGGCATACGCGGAGGAATATCTGTGATCACACACAAGTATGCGAAAGCGAATAATCCCTACGTAGCAGATTACAATTCTGAGATACCAAGCAACTATCTGATGTACCTCGACGCAAACAACTTGTATGGCTGGGCCATGTCACAAAGCATGCCGCAAAGAGGATTTATGTGGGTGAGCGAGCCAGAATCCCTCGATTTCATGGATGTAGCTGAAGATGATGACATTGGATTCATTTTGGAAGTGGATTTAGAATATCCAAATTCAATCCATGATCGTCATAATCACTACCCACTGGCTCCAGAACGGAAATGTGTCAAAGTTGGAGAATTGTCAGAGTACAGTCAGAAGCTGCGGGAAGATCTAAACATGAAAGAGAAACCCAGTGAAAAGCTCATTCCTAACTTGTCTGACAAGAAGAAATATGTACTTCATTACAGGAGTTTACAACACTACGTCTCACTGGGGTTAAAAGTCACTAAAGTTCATCGCGCCATCATGTTTGAACAGAGCAAATGGTTGGCGAAATACATTACCTTGAACACGGAAAAGAGAAAATTGGCCAAGAACCCATTTGAGAAAGACTTCTTCAAACTGATGAACAACTCGGTGTTTGGCAAAACCATGGAAAATGTGAGAAAGCGAATCAATGTTGAACTTGTTCACAAGGAAAAGCGGTTCAAGAAACTTGTAGCCAAACCTTCTTTCCACAAATTCAAAATTTTCAACGAAGATTTGACCGCGGTACATTTACGCAAAGTGGACTTGCTTTTGGATAAACCCATTCAAGTTGGCTTCGCCATTCTCGACCTCAGCAAAGTGCTCATGTTCAACTTTCATTACAACTACATCATGGTCAAGTATCCCAATGCCAAGTTGTTGTTCAGCGACACCGACAGTCTATGTTGCGACATAGAAACGGAAGATATCTACAAGGATATGCAGCAAGATGCTGACCTGTTCGACACAAGTGACTATCCGCCAGATCACTTCCTACATTCCAACGTGAACAAAAAAGTGCTTGGGAAAATGAAGGATGAGACGGCAGGCATCCCCATTGAAGAGTTTGTTGGACTCAGACCGAAAATGTACAGTTTATTGTGCGGTGGGAAAGAAAAACATACAGCTAAAGGCATCACTCAAGCTTGTCAAAGACGCATTAAACATGCGCAGTATACAGACAGTTTGTTCAAGAAAACTCAAACGATGGCTACAGAACACATTATTCGAAGTCATAGTCATCAGCTTTTCTCGGAGAAGTTGAGGAAAATAGCCCTCTCCCCATTTGACGACAAGCGATATGTATTGGATGATGGCTATTCCACTTTAGCGCATGGACATTACAAAGCAATAGCATAAAAGAGGGAGGTCCTCCAACGGAAGAGTTATTTGAGGTGTGAACATTGAAGCGTTAACATGGAACGTGAAAGTCGTAAGAGATCTGCAATTGATATGGATACTCTTGCAGATACAGTTAAAGACTTAAAAGTGAAAAATCCTACCACTACCATCAAGAAATTGAAAGTGGAGACGGTGCCAACACCACAGTCGTGGGATGGAATGCTTTCTCTAGGAAATGGAAAGTATATCAAGATTATGAAACAAAGCAATGAAGGAGTGGTAAACATTCGCAAGTACCTTAGAGATGAGGGGACTGGAAAAAACCGTCTAACGAAAAAGGGAATTTTGCTGACAATACCTGAATGGAAAATGCTGAAGAAGCAAGTGAAAGAAGTGGATAAAAGGCTTCGTAGACAAGAAGGTGGCTCATAACAAGGTAAAAACATGAATGCACTCATGCTGAACGGTGATGTCTACCTTACTGTAAATGAGAGGAATGAAGTGATACTAGATTCTAAGACAAGTTATCATCGGTTTAAACCTGAAGTGTGGAAAGACTTTAAAAACATACCACTTGAACCTGGGTTTAAACGTAGACTTGAAAATAAAGTGGAAGTGACGGTAGCTGAATATGATTCTAACATACGTGTAGAAATCTGTAGAAATCTTTTACAGGATTATCCAGAGGATTATAAGGGAGTTGTGCCAGATACACAATATACAGATTTGATCCTCTTTGATATCAAGAAGTGGCGCGCAGTCTTACGATTCCTAGAAGCTATACAACATCCACTCTTCACCATCTTGCGAGCATAAAAACGTCTTTGCAGACAAGGAGACAGCTCATAGTTCATCAGACTGTTGAACGAGATGGAAGACTTTTTATCGGAATATAAACCAATTACGCATGGATTCTCATATCTGAGAAACGTATATGATGACATTGTGCTAAGACATTTTGGAAAGTATATCATTCTATCAACTGACGAACAATCTGTGTTGAAAGACCATCTAGAGAAGTTCAGGATACCTGGCTTTCTCCTGACAGTCTCAAATGAATTAGAAGTGCGTGTGACTGAGAACTGCTTAGACGTGTTTGTACAATTTCGTCAATATGACGAGCTTACAGAATGCTACGACTACATCACCCTCAACACAGTGGAATGGTACGCTCTGTTACAAGCATTGGATTGGAAAGAACCTAACGCTTGAATTCAAAGAGGAAGGAGTGCAACTCATGCGAGGCACCAAGTCCATTGAACTGACGCATCCCATCTGTGTTATGGTGATGAACATTGACATGAATGATCATGGATATGAACTGAAACTGTCTGAACATGAAGATGTTAAAATAATAAAGTTTCGTAGTGGACAGTGTTATGCTAGTTTTCATAGCATTTACAAACGTGGATGTAATGTCTATGATACATATATTAATTTAGATTGGTATGAATGGCATGTGTTTATTGATGTATTGAATGTATTTGTAAAATAAAAATTCAATGTAAAGTAATTGTGAAATGTAAATAATGTATAACACAATAAAAAAGAATGTTGTATAAAACTGTCTTGTTTATTTACAATATTCATAATACAATTCACAATTACCAACAACTTAACTAATGCAACTTAACTAATACAACATCAATAAAATAATGGTTTATAATGTCTATATACAAAATCCTTTACAACAAAATCACCATCACTTCTTCTTAATACATCAATGATTTCAAAAGGACTATGTCCTCGAGCTCTTTGAATTATATAATACACACAATAAAATCCACATGTAGAGGATATCGGTGTTTGTAATGGAACTGAATTATAAATGAAATTAAACTTTAAAAACTTGTTCAAACGACTGTCTATAGGTAAAAGTCCATAAGAGTCAAAATATTCTGCAGGGTCTTCATCATAATATACTGCCACCCAATGCTCTCCTGGCTCATCATGCTCGTCTGTGTTGATGACATAGGCACCACGTTGTAAAGATGGTAACTGGTCCATGGCAAACACACCTTGAAACAAGTCTTTTGTCGTGGCATCATGGGATAGGATGGCTTCTATCTGCTTCGTGTTCATGACTGGTAGTCGAATTGAATGCTGCGATTTGCACTTATTTCAACAATGTTATCAAGTTCAGCATACACTATAACATTAACTGTATTTTGCAAGGCACCAGCAAAATTCATTTCTAGTCTCAAATTCCCATGTTTAATAAGGGCATAATGATAAGCACCATCATACTCAGGTGTTAAGTCAAAATAAAACAAAGAATAACTCTAGGCCAATCTTCCCGTTTTATAATGGAACTTTTCTCACCATCCAATCTATCAAAAGATTTGTAAAGAGTTTCAAAAGCATCAAGATATTTGCCTTGATTTATATCAAGCTTGAGAGGTTTGGATAGGACTGGTTCACCGTCAGAGTAAAGCTGCATAAAGTTAAGATTAAAATGTTCAAAATTGTATGGATTTCTCAATACTGTTCCAGCAAAGGATTCATTATGAACCATTCCAATGACAATACGTTTTGGTAATTGGCCTAGAAAGATGCTATCTTTCACAAAAGATTGGAATCCAGTTGGAATAGCTAAAACTTTACATTCTTTTCTATTAACAATAAACTTAGCAGAACTTTTCATCAATGCATCTGCATGTCCCAACTGAATACCTGGACTAACCCTCACGCTTCTCTCACTTCTACTTTAAAACCATTATTTGCAGCCATTAATACATATCCATCTTTTTGTCTATGTAAACGTAATTTCATACTTACACCATTAGGAAGATAACGATCCTGCTCAAACAAATCTACCCTTAAACCGCCTGTAAGCATAAACTCACGGCTTAGACGTGTATACAAATAGCGATTATGTAAACCATTATTTCCTGTTTCAGCTATATCACCACCTTCAATATTTACATGAAAACCTGATACATATCTTTCATGATTAGGTCTTTTCACCTCATGAGTATTCATTGACCCGGCAGTATCTTTAAAGATGAGACGCATAGAGCGCTCAGAATTGACACTTTCTTCCGAGTCATGAATGAGATGAGATATGATGCTGGTATAACCATGGGTATTGTTACTATGTGATATCAAACGATCATTTAGAAATAATTCAATATTGGACCATAACCCATTAAACAAATCATTGATACATGACACGTTATTATCTATACCACACAGTGTTCCATCAGCCTTGACAATGCGACATACAATATGGAGTTTACTGTTCTTTAAATCTAGATATTCTTCTGTACTCGCAGGAATGTAGAATTCTATTGGAGCACCCTCTCTAATGGTAGTCATTGGTTGATAGTCTACATTATAACTTTTTTCTACAGCAGTTTGCGTTGGTGGTATGTGAAACCATTCTAATGGAGAAAGGCTACATTCACAAGAATGATTATGAATTAAAGACATGATTAAAAAATATCTTTCTTATGTTTTTTTGATGTTATCCGTTTAGCTGCCTTTCGCCTTCTGACACGTTTTGCTCGTTTCGGTCTCTTTTGTCCTCGTAACCCACCACCAAACATACGTTGTGCTACTCGACCTGTAACATCTTTCGCAATATCTTTTGCAGCCCTTTTAAGATGTGGTGCAACGATTTTAGCCCCTGTCTTAAGCAGTGGAATAGCTTTTCGAGCCAATGATCCCAGTATTGAACCAATACCATCTCCATATTGTATTCGCGCTCCTTTAAATCCTGGTAATTCTCCACCCACTTGACGAAGAAAATGGTTGCGATATACAGATGGATTGTGTGTGTATGCTTTCATAATGCTTTTGGTCGAAAATGAAGTTTACAGATCACCTTTCCAGTTTGAAATGGAACATTATAGCCTGTGTCGTCCTTAATATTCATTTCTATTACGTCAAATTTGGATGTGTTTACAGGAACATAATGAGGTTCTCCATAAGTTTTCATGATAATGTCTCCATCATGTCCTTGTATTCCAACAGAACGTAGCAAAGGAACATAATAATCACCAACAACTTGTGGCTCACAAATACTACAGTACACATAAAGTGTATAAAATCCCTGTTTCACATCAGCTTTATGTTCAGCTGTGCACGTTTCAGTATACCATTGATCTGGGATAAATCCTAAAATCTCAGCTAATCCAGTGGAGAATAACACTTCAAAGCCGTATTTTAGAAATAGAAAAACACGTCGTCTAATTTTATCATACTTTATCTGAATAGCTTCTTTAAGGTCATCTTTCATAGAATTAGTTGCTTCTTTATTGACTGCCTGACATATCTCTTGTATGGATCTGTAGTAACCATAAGGAATATTGATTGTGTCAAGAACAACAGTATTCAGTGGTTGTTGCCGATACTGAATAGAATAGTCCATTCCATGTCTCATGGTTGTCCATGTATGTGGATATTGAATTTCAGCTAAAGCCACTTCATATTTTCCGTTCAGATAGATGGTTCGAGGCATACGAATTTGATAATTCGAAGTCTTGTTGTTGGGATAATAGTTCATACTAGCATTGCTGGGTAAAGTAATGTAAAAACTTGTTGACTCCATGGCAGCTAAATCGTTTATGTGATGTAGACTAGATGTGTATATACATTACTTCATGTTTGACACTCTTCATCTACATTGCTGTCTACATTATTGTCTAAATTGCTATCTACATGATCTAAATTGGTATCTACTACTTCTCCCTGACAACAAGCACTAACACACCTAATTTTTACAGGAATAGTATTTTTATTTCCATTTTCTTTACAACAACAACACCATAGCTCCTTAATCCATGTTAAAAAGTTTCCCATCCTTCTGGAAACAATCTTTGTTGACGTTGTTGTTGCTCTTTTGTAATATCTTCACGAGTTGTCTTTTTGCCAAAAACAGTTTTTGGAATATTAGCGTCTACAATTTCCTCAATAAACTGCTTCCAACCACGCGGTGGTTCTCGTCGTTCTTTTCTTTTTGTAGCAACCAATGCTTCTTTCAACAAATCAATAATGTTAGAATTTGTAATGACAGTACCTGTTTTTAAAACAAGTTCATTTTTATCTGTCCATCTCGTACCATATTTCTTAAGTTCTGCCAGAAGTTGTGTTAGTTTTACATGATAAATAGGTTGAAAATGGTTTAGAAACTGTTGGGACTTTTCTTATTTTTCTGCATTAGATGCTGCAACAGACTTTTGTCGTTGTTGTTGTGATTGAATTGTTCGTAAATGACGTCCAAGCACTTGAGACATTTCTATTGCTTTTTCACGAGTTCGTTTCCCACGTAAAAGTTTATTCACTTTCGTTTTGATTTCAACATCTTTTCCCTTCTTTTCTAACAACATTTTATATTCATATTCAGGAATGTGAACCATTTTCAAAGTATGTTTAATTTTAACAGCAACTGAGCTAACAAGGGTAATGCAAATTTAGCAATAGCTCCAATAAATCCTCCTTTCTGATTAACCAACTTCTTTTTTCTTCGAAGTGATATCTTCTTATTTGCCAGTGTACGTAGGGTATGACGTTCACGCTTGAATAACTTATACCTTTTTGAGCTTAAGGGTAAATGTCCCTGCAATATATTCAAACAAATTTCAAACAAGCTAGTTAATTCCTCCTTAGTAGCTTGTTGTAGTAAGGATTTACGTCGTTTAGGCCCGCTGCAAGTGAAGGAAAGGTTGATTCGCTTGAATACGTTTAGACATCTTGACTGCGAATGGTTAAATGACTTGCTTCTTGTTCATACGCCACCTTATCAACATATACATAATGTGTATCTTTTGGTAAAATGCCTGTACGAATACGTAGTTGATCATTTGTCTTTGGCTTCAAATCAATGAATAAATAGCCGTGAGGTTTGCTGGTAGCATCTTGATAGGCTTCTATGAGAAATTGAGATTTTCCAAGATACATTTGTCGCGCTAATGTACTTATTTGTTGACTGTCTCTAGGATTTTTAAACAGAATGATGTAATGTGTATTCAAACTAATATTACGCATTTCTCTACCATGATGAAACAAATTATGCACAATAAAAATAATGCTTAGATTTTGATGACTGCTGCCAACACTAAAGAGACGTGTCATGCGCTCATCACTATGACATTTAGTCATTAAGTCATCAATGATGAGTAAGTTTGGTTTTTTCGGGTTAAAACGCTCTTCAATGTTATCTGGAATGCCTTGGTAAAATTCCACACCTTTCATTCCCTTATACAAAGGCTGATCTGCTGCATAGAGCCATAAAATGGTTTTTGGAGAGGGTTTAATTAACTTTTGTTCTAGAATTTCTCTAACTAGAGAAGTTTTACCACTGCCTGTAGGTCCAGAGACCAAACACGTGAATGGATGCTTCATTTTCGAATATCTGTTTCTTTCACCCAACTGTTAAACTTCTTTGGCCAACCTAACCACTTCACAAATAATTCTTTAACACCTCGTCTTTTTCGTGTTTTCAAGACCTTTTCAATAGACTGATTCAATATCTTTTGTCACTTTCTGCAGTTCTTCTTCATAAAAATGACCGTCAATATCTTCATCCAAAAAGTCTTTCACACGATACAAGTGTATTCCTTGCTTCTTACAACGATGTGTGATAATGAACACTTCTTGCGTCCACTTTATATGATAATCCCGTTGAAATACATATTTCATGTGAGAAATGCGAACCTGATCACCAATTTTAAATTTGTAGGGTTTTTTCTTCTTTGGTTTTAATTTCAATTTGTCTACATACATATACTTCCACACTTTCGATTCTATGTCTTTACGAATATCTGCAGGAGCATACTTATTAGGGAGGGAGCCATGAGGTCTATGGTTATAATTATACACTAAGTCTGGAAGGATGTCCATATATCGATACGTTTGATTATGAAGGAAATATCGATACATCATTCCCTTTAGAGTACGAATGACTCTCTCAGCAAAGTTGGCTTTGGTTTCATTCTTTGTCGTATAGGCATGTATTCCCTCCTTCTTCAAAAATGCTTTTACCCATCTGTTTTTAAATTCAGTTCCTTTATCTGACCTTAGAGTTCGTGGTCTTCGTTGTGTTTCTTGAAAAATCTTTTGAAAGGCTTCTATGACGCTGGAATGTGATTTATTAGGCATTGGCTGCACCCATAAATATTTGGAAAACACATCAATGACAACCAATAAAAAGTGGGTATCATCATTATAGGAAGCTATGTTTCCCATGTCAGCTAAATCAATATCCCACATGTCATCAATTCCACGTGTAATGACACGTTGCCTTTTAAACCTATATTTTACAGGTTGTAGTAAACTGAAGGCATCTTGATCCTGTAACCATTTCTTCACTTGTGAATGAGTGACTGGCTGATCATGTTTTTTTAATATGTGATAAAGTTTGTAAGGACCAGCAAATGCCCCGGGTTGACCAGGTTTAAAGTAAATATTGGTTAAGTAGTCTTTCCACGTCGACATGTTAACACTAAATAATCAACACTTGTTAACATATCTTGCATTTTATTTTATCAACGCATCTAACATTTTATCAACATATCATGCATTTTATCAACACATCTTAAATTTTATTTTTATCAACATGTCTTACAAATCAAGTATTGATACAATGGTGTGAATAATTGAAGTCCATTGATCTTCAATGTATATTAACCAGCTACTTAATTCATCAAATGTGATAGCATCTACGCCATATTTTTCACAACGTTGATTTGCATTATCTAACACTTTATCTAAATGAATGTAATATTTAGCTTCATTCCAATATGTATAGACACATGTAGAATGACACATATGTTCTGAACACTCTTCATTTTGACAAGCAGGACATACTAAACATGCAAACTTTTTTACAGCTAATAACATTTCTTCACAGTGTGTTTTTTGCACAATATATTGTCTCAATGTAATGTCCACCATTATACTGCAATGTAGATTAACCACTCTCTCACTTCATCAAACAGTCCTGGATCAAATCGAGCGAAGTGATATGCTGCTTCCACATCAAACTCCTCAGCTCCACCAATGTTTGAAAACATACACTCTTTGATGAAATCCTCGCGTAAGTTTGGTACGTTCAACGTGGAATGAGCAAGTTCCCAATAAATATCAAAGTGCTGCAGTTGTTGTTGAATAGATCCAAAACGTGCCAGTTCACTTATCATGTAGTCCACATACTTGTCCTTAAAACACGTTTCTACATCCATCTTTCACATGTCCATATAACACGTCTGCACACTGTGGCGGCTGGTAAGCAAATGACTCTCAGTCTTACTCCACAGAAACAGTTAGTAAGCCGCACTTGTTGCAGAAGTTGTCTGGTTCACACAACTTGCAATTGTACTTGTGGCAGTGACAATCATAATCCTCAGCATATCCGTAAGCACCGCAATATTCACAGGTAAGTCCAAGTTGATTTTGCACATCCATATTCTCCAATTGAACTTCAGCCAGTCTTTTCTTAGATAACTTTGACACTTTCATCCGATTGTCCTTTTGCAGCTTGATAGGAGTTTTCTTGCCATGACATTCCGTACATGGCAATAAGGTTGAGGTAATGCTATCCATCTCCTGAAGCAATGTCTCCCATTCACCATCATTCATGTTGATGTAATACTTGTATTCTTTCCCTTCAAACAGTGATGCTTGCACAAAACTCACATAGCGCATATCCAAGTATGAAATGACTTCAAGCCACTTCGTTTGCGTTAAGTACAGTTTGAAGCCAATGTCGCGTAATCTTGCTAAGTTCAGGCACACAATCTTCCACAAGGATGGTGATAAAGCAAGCCATCTCTCTCCACGTTTGATTCGAATAAATAATCCAAATTGTCCATGCTCCACAGTAATGGTTAAGTTTGCACTAATTTTAAAGCTGCTTGTTTTCTCCATGGCTGCGCGTTGAATGATGACTGCACTTGACACCTCACTCCTTTTATATGAACATTACATGTATGTTTTCATGGGATGCTTGCAAAATCGCGGAGTAATCTCGTTGAAACCATCCAGAAAGGCTGTTGGCAAACCGTCTGTCAAAGATTGTCTCATAACAATCACTAAAAAGTCTCGTTTGCGACTCCCAATTATCCATTGAAAGAGCATTGGCATGGTGAAATGTCCTTTTTCATAGAGGTAAGCCATCATATCATACACCTTAATACGTTCTTCAAGGTACTTGAAGCCATGTAGCATGACCTTTGCACATTTGGAATCGCGATCTCATCAACACACTTTGGCGTCGGTAGAGATAAAGTCTTAAAAAGTTCCTCATGAAGACTTCGAATAAGTTGAACGAAACGTCGGGTCATGGCTTCGGAGAACTGCGGCTCTGACTCGGGAACATGCTCTATGTTTCCTTCTAGCATGTAGATAAGCTGAATGACAGTGTTCACTTCTTCCGTTAGGTATATGTATGTGTGCTGATCGAAAAAGCCTTCTTCACATAAACACCATAAAATGTTGCAATCAATCAGAGAAATCACTGCTTGAAAGTTTCGTTTCAACAGCGTGACGTCTTCCTCAGTAGCAGGAATAGTTTTGCTCAATTCGAATTTAGATTTAAGCTGCTTGTCATCGTCGTCGCTGTCGTCATCGTCGTTGTCGTCATTGTCGTCATCGTCGTTGTCGTCATTGTCGTCATTGTCGTCGTCACCGTCGTCATCGCTTGACATGACCACTTCTTCCTCCTCAAGATGCTCTAGATGAGCCTGTAACTTTGTACTAAGTGGCTTGGCGCTACCATTTACAAGCGCATTGGCAACCCAGAACGGATAGTCAGATCCCTCAGGATCGGGCATTGCTTGCTGTACTGGCTGTACTTCTTCAGGCCTAGTTTGCTGTACTGTAGACACATCTGACGGAGCCTCTAATGTTTCCTCCAAGGCTTTTTCAGCTTCTGCTAGTGTACTTAGGAAGGCAGCAGTCTCCTCTGCAGTTAAAACTGCATCTGTATAAGCCATTGTTTCATTGCTGAACAGGCTATCAATTTCCATGTTGCTAGCCGTTGCTGCTTTTCGAGACGTCTCCATGATGGTTTGGCAATGCAATGGCCATAGTGGTGCCGACCCGACGTTTTTATACTACTGAGCCGTGAGCCCAGCGGCTAAACAGTTGGTGAGCCAGGGGGGTGGGGGTCCTTGCTTCAGGTTGACTGACCAGGTCGACTAGGGGGGGGTCCTTGCTTCAGGTTGACGGACAAGGGGGGGAGGTCCTATATAATAGCAGCCTCGCACTGTATGCAGTCAGTCTGCCTTTGATCATTGAAGGAGCAACAGCTAAAAATGCAACACAAAGATGAATTTTTCTCGCCAGAGCTTAGGGCTCGCTACTTCTTGTCGCAGAAGGATGTAGATCTCTGGGAAGATATCTATGTAGAATATCAAACATTTCTATTTCGACAGTGGAGGAATTTTCTCAGGAACAGACCTGAAGAACAGTTCAACCGGTTTGGCAGGGCGGCGGAGGAACGATACAAGCGCCGGAGGGAGAGCTTGCTCGACAGGAGTCAGGACCCACCGCCCTGCCAGGAAGAAAGGCCAGCCAGGACCACAGCAGCGACAACCACGACGACGGCGACCCCTGCCAAGGCGACTCCTGCTGCAGCCACGACGTCGATGCTGACGACTCCGCCGATAGCGATTCCAACGGCAGCTGATGTCACTGTCTTGAAGGTTCCGGCGGAAGAAGTTGTAGTCAAACGGCGAAATCTTCCTAGCGCCACAGTTACCAAGCCGGAGACAGTGACACCAGCTCCTGAGGAAGAGCTAGCAACCGCTGTCGCCAGTATAACGGACCTCACGCAGGTGGACTTCAGTCATGCAGTCGCCCTCCGATAATGACTGCACCGTGGAACTGGTTGACGTGAAACAGGAGGATGGCTCTTCCAAAAAGTCAACCCTCCAGGATATCGTAGAGTTTTTGGATACGGCGGATAATGTGCAGTTTTGCAGCTTCTGCCATTTTGGATTACCGGCAGGAAGCTCTCTACGAGTCCACGAACAGACATGCCCAGATGCGTTAAAGCCGGAGTACCATTATTGAAACGTTCTGGGTAGAGGTTTCAGGACACACAGGGCCGCGGTAGCAGCGCATAGGAGGAGGGCTGGCTGTAGGGAGGATGACGGCAGCGGCAGAGGCGGAGACGGCGACGACGCCAAGGCGAAATGGTAGGGGAAGCGGCGGCAGGAGAAGCGACAGGAAGTGGACCGGCGGAGAAAGCAGAAAATACCTCCACGGCCGCTTTTTAGCGGCCACCCATTATTACGAAATGAGCGCGAATCGTGTCATGTTGTTAGTATGTATGTGTATGCATGAGAGTGTGGGAAATGCTAAAAAAGGGGTCTATAAATCATTGATTTATACCCCCATCTGTCCGTCTGACCGTCTGAAAAAGCTAAACAAATTGCTGCCTAGGTTAAAAATACCCTGGCATGAGAAATGAAACGCTAAATCTGTCCGTCTGCCCGTCTGAAATAGCAAAACAAATTGCTGTCTGGGTTAAAAATACTCAGGCTTGAGAAATGAAACGCTAAATCTGTCCCTCTGACCGTCTGATGTGTTATGTGTGTGTGGAGAGAGAGATTAAAAAAATAAAAAAAAATGATTGCCTGTCTGACCGTCTGTAAAAGCTAAACAAATTGCTGCCTGGGTTAAAAATACACAGGCTTGAGAAATAAACGCTAAATCTGTCCGTCTGACCGTCTGATGTGTTATGTGTGTGAGAAGAGTGAGATTAAAAAAAATATAAAAAAATGATTGCCTGTCTGACCGTCTGAAAAAGCTAAACAAATTGCTGCCTGGTTTAAAAATACACAGGCTTGAGAAATAAACGCTTAATCTGTCCGTCTGACCGTCTGATGTGTTATGTGTGTGAGAAGAGTGAGATTAAAAAAATAGAAAAAAAAGATTGCCTGTCTGACCGTCTGAAAAAGCTAAACAAATTGCTGCCTGGGTTAAAAATATACAGGCTTGAGAAATAAACGCTAAATCTGTCCGTCTGACCGTCTTATGTGGTGCTATGTGTGTTTGGAGAGAGAGAGATACAAAAATTTAAAAAAAAGACCGCCCTTTTATCCGGATGTCCTTTTATCCGGGTGCCCTTTTATCCGGGTGCCCTTTTATCCGGTTGCCGTAGGTGTTAGAAGAGTGAGAAAGCTTTAAAGAAAGGATTGTTGCTTGTATATGCGTGGGAGAGAGAGGGCTCTTACGGTTAAAAATGGTGTCTCTTTAGCGTGAGAAAGCCAGAAAAAGACTGTTTAGAGTGTGGGAAAGCCGAAAAAAAAGTTGCTGTTGCCTTTATATGCGTGGGAGAGAGAGAGTTCTCACGGTTGAAAAAAGTGTCTCTTATTTAGGTCACTTCTAATTGCTGCTACGGCAATCGATCAGTGAAGGTGTGGAGTGAGAAAGCCGAAAAAAGACTGTTTCTTTGCCCCTCAGACGCCGTGGTGTGATAGAGAGAGAGAGAGACAAAAATTTAAAAAACATGACTGTCTGGGTGTCCGTGTATCTGGGTGTCCGTGTCTGGGTGTCCGTGTGTCTGGGTGTCCGTTTGTTCGGTTGCCGTAGGTGTTAGAAGAGTGAGAAAGCTTTAAAGAAAGGATTGTTGCTTGTATATGGCCACAATGCATGGAGACCTCTCTGTGGTTAAAACACAGCATCCCTTAAGGAAAAGAGTGCTCATTTCTTTTAATTGCTTCTACGACAATCCATTAGTGAAGGTATGTGGGTTTAGAGAGTGAGAAAGCCGAAAAAAGACTGTTTCTTTGCCCCTCAGACGCCGTGGTGTGATGGAGAGAGAGAGAGACAAAAATTAAAAACAAACATGACTGTCTGGGTGTCCGTGTGTCTGGGTGTCCGTGTCTGGGTGTCCGTGTGTCTGGGTGTCCGTTGGTTTGGTTGTCATAGGTGTTAGAAGAGTGAGAAAGCTTTAAAGAAAGGATTGGTGCTTGTATATGGCCACAATGCATGGAGACCTCTCTGTGGTTAAAACACAGCATCCCTTAAGGAAAAGAGTGCTCATTTTTTTTAATTGCTGCTGCAATGGCTTGGTTAGAGAGTGAGAAAGCCAGAAAAAGACTGCTTGTTTGCCTCCAGCTACCGTGTGGAGAGGGAGGCAAAAAAAAAACAAAAAAAAAGACTGTCCGTTTGTCCGACTATCCGTTTGTCCGGGTAGACCGTTTGTCCGGGTGTCCGTTTGTCCGACTGACCCATTACCAGTCTGGTCTGGCGTGTGTTTCGAGAGAGAAAGCTGAAAAAAAGAGTGGCCATTGCTTGTATACATAGTGGCCTGCGGTGCGGCTGGCAACGGCAGGTCTGAAAGTTGACTGGTGGTGGTGGTGGTGGTAATGGGGGGGAAGTGCTCGAGTGCTCGGGTGCTCGGGTGCTCGAGTGCTTGGGTGCCATTTTGTTCGGGCGCCATTTTGTTCGGGCGCCAAAAAAAAGGGGACTATTTTTTACCCCTTTTTGACTTTAAGGGGGCTTTATAGGTGAGCTCTAACAATGTAGCTATGAGTTCTCTATTTATAAAATGGAGAACTTGTACGTTTGGGGTGGTGTCTCATCTGTCCGTCTGCCGTTGGATAGTTGTTTGAATGGTCGTTTGAATGGCCGCCCGTTTGAATGCCGTTTGAATGGCCGCCCGTTTGAATGGCCGCCCACTCTCCATATTACGTCATTATGACGTTCATATGACGTTCATATGACCTCCATATGACCTCCATATGATCTCCATATCATCTCCATATCATCTCCATATCACGTCAATAACACGTCCATATGACATCAATATGACGTCAATATGACGTCACTGTTTTCGGAACCCCATGGGGCTCCGAAAACACCCCATGACGTCATTATGACGTTCATATGACAACCATATGATAACCATATTACAACCATATGACAACCATATGACGTCAATATGACGTCAATATGACGTCACTGTTTTCGGAACCCCATGGGGCTCCGAAAACACCTCCTGACGTCATTATAACGTCACTTCCTGTTTTCGGAACCCCACTTCTCCCCTACTGACGCCGATGAAATACTTTGTTTCATTTGGCATGTAGAACTAAATCCAGGGCTCCGCCATCGCCGAAATTTGTCTATCGCCTACACGAACAAAAAAGGAAAAATGAAGCAAAAAAAAATAAAAGAAAGAAAGAAAAGATCTCTTAATGTGTACGAACGAAAAGTGACAGTTCAAGGTGACTTCACTTATAACCAGGGCCATTGACATTGTTTATGTAGTGTGTTGCATCATACCGGCATAGCCTGGTTATAAGACACGTGTTCAGAAAACTTAAAGGGAAATGCGTACAAAGAAATGATAGAAAAAAAATGAACCAGTACATTTGTGATGGACAGATTGAATGGCGACCCCTATATGTACATTCATAACAGTAAGCAGAACCACGCGTCTTTCTGAGAAATGGGCCAAACAACTGTACCGGCAAAGACAGCTCTTTTTCTGGCCGGCCATTTTCATCAAAGAAAGTGGCAAGATGGAAACATACATGTAGCAGAGTTCAGATTATTACGTAGCGGCGTCGTCGCTACGGGCGTCGGACGTAGCTCCCGAGAGGCGGTTCCAAGGCAATGACAAGTCACTTCAGCGTTTCACTACTGCTAACATTTATTGGTGATGATTCTGCACACAATGGTTTAACAATCGTATAGTGGTTTTATTTGTACTTCGCTTATTTCCCAGGCTGGCAGTAGGATTACTGCCCCGTTATTTAAAAAGTAAACGCTAAGTCCAAAACTTGTGAATGAGAACGGCTTTTGTTTGCGCTACGCCCTAGGTGTTTTAGTACTCGTCTTAACCACACTCCGACGGCGCACGCCGGGTGACCGCTTATATAGGGAGAGGGGAAATTGTGCCTAGATGGGAGGCATCTGGAGGTTTTGCGTCATCTTTTGTGGCTCGCGATTTATGGCTTTTACGAGAAGCCATAGCTCTTTTCTTATGGGAGTATACGAGACAGCCGGATGACGGATATCGGAATATATGTGGCAGCCAAATGCCGGATCAAGAAGTTATGATGGCTGAATCGATTGCTTTCCCACAGATAGATATACCCTTAATAGCAGTTTTCACTTATCAATAGACATTAGATCCCGCTTAATTACTTTTTACGAGGCAAGGGAGGAAGGGTCACCAGACGGCATGGAAACATACTAATTTACTACCCGCATTAGTCTTCGGTTATGGCCAACTACATCATAATGATATCATGCCCAGGGGTTTACTCACAGGGCCTGGGAAGTTCTGATGATCGACTTTCAATTAAAAGCTAAAGCGTAAATACAGGAATAATCTGAACCACCATTTTACATTCGTCCCCTTCCAATAAAGATTTATATTCCCAAAGATTAAATCTTTCAGTTAATCTTACAATGGTGTTCAGATTATGACTTACTCAGAATACGAAGAACTTTAATGAGTGTTGAATCTGGAGTGATCGGTTCCAGATGCAACACTTGATAAACATTTAAAACATATAATTCACTGTTCAGATAGCACATAGCAGTAATATATCAAACACTAGCTAATAATACATCAAATAACATTATAATTGTTGACTAATACTCCAGAGGTATCAACACTAATGTATGTTGACACACTTATTTACAAACTCGAGTTCCATTTTACATCGTAGTTCGAACGCACTAAATTCCAGAGTGTCAATTTACACTCGTTCTGCATTATTGCCCAGATTACACGTATCCCCAGTAATTGTGAGATGCCCACAACTTTCAGGGCCGATGTTAACCGGATCCTGCTCGATATCTTTTGGGACGTTATGGAATTTGACCTCGGTAAAGGAGGTTGGGTGTTCATCACATATCAATTTCAGACTCCGTTGTCGACGCCAAGGTGGACAACGGCTTCGCAATATTATGACCAAGAGGGCAGGCAGGAGCAGGGCCGCCAGGATACCACCAAAAATCAGACGTTCCTCCCAAACAGGAAAGGAATACATGGAGCGGAGTTCCCGGAACTCTTTACCGTGGTAAATGGATTGCTCAAGAATTTTGTGAAGGTGTTCCACGGGGATGGTTTCAACGGTTGAGAGCTCATTACGCAGCGCAGTCATGTCGGAGTCAATAGAATCCCAAGGTAGACGGAAAGTACTGGAGGAGTTCCAAATATTTGGGGCTAATTTCGCTATCTCAATTTGGGCTCCAAATTTCACTTGCTGCTCAGCAGTAATTGAACCAGAGACTTGTAAGAGCATATCAAACAGAGGGGACGTCAATCGGCAGTTATCCTCTAGAACAATTAGGTGGACATTCGATATGAGTACCTTATCAGTGGATTTTTCAGTGTTTTCGCACTTAATCTCGACCTCGAAAGGATCTAAGGTTGAGATTAACCAGTTTCTGCCAGAAAGGTGCTGTACGGAAGGTGCTTTAGTCATTGGAACAAAGGTTTTCTTACATATGGCTGAGATTCGCTTTTCATCGCGTAGGAACAGCGATGTAATACATACCGGATAGTTGATAACTTTGAAGAGTGGAGAATTAAACCTACAAATTGGGGTTTTAGCACAATGGGGTAATTCTTCCGCGCTTAGGTATGCAAAATGGATTTTATCGCGGGAAATGGCCAGATAGTCACTATTTAAGACATACTTAGCACCAAGTCGGTGTTCTGAATTCGGTACGGGGACCTGCACTGCTCGGTAGATTTCGTACTCATCTTGCTTATCCATAAGGGGAATTGCCATCATGACATGAAAGCTATTACGTGCTGGTAAAACAGTTGGAGAGAGGAATTTATAGTATTTTATTAGACCTCTCTTATCCAGAGGATAAGGTAGTCTTATGCTCTGCGGTAATTTTTGCCGGATTCTTCTCAAGACAGCAGCCAATTCAGACGGAGTTATCAGAGAGGGCGATAGATGTCCTTGGACGGAGGACTGTAGTTGCGTCACTAAGTTGGTAAACGTCAGGTGAATTTGCCTCATCGTCGAGGAAACCAAGTTAAATATCGCGTGGAGGCGTGATACAAGCTGAATGTAGGTCATCTGTGGTATAATCACCATAGATATTTCATCGTACATCGTGTAGAGTTCGTCGTGTAGGCGGTTAGTAGCTTTAGTGATTTTTAACAGGGCTTGTCGGTTTACTTGCAATTCGGCGTAAGTTTTATTTATCAAGGTAACACTTTCGGAGAGAACATGTACAACTTGTTCGTTCGTGTGTCCGAAGCCCACAATTGCGTCGCGTAAACGTCGTACGTTCCTTTCGGTTGCCACACCAAATAAGGAAGACAGCAAATTGCCAACAATAGGTATGACTGATCTACGCGGGCGAGATGATGGTAATACCGCAAGGGACAGAACATCGTCAAATAAGCTGCTGACGGCTAGATATTCTTCCTGGAACTGAGCTGATTCTTGAGAGATAAGGTCAATAACATTTCTTCGAATGGATCTGGTGGCATCAATGGCTGACTTGTTCATATACTCCTCGGATGGTTGGTTGTTTATTAACATTTCAACCGCACTTGCAAACTCTTTTGTTTGCAGCAAGAGGTTTTGGAGGTGGGACTGATAAGGTCGTATGTCGACCGAATAGGTGACTATCCACGAACTGTATGATGCGTAGGCAGTATTCTCGTACAGGAAGAAAGTTCCTGACTCAGCCTGTGATCGGTCGGATAGCACAAGTGCTAAGAGTAGGATCTTTCGGAGCATCGTAATTTCAGGGATTTTTCTACAAAAACATCAAATAACATTAAGTATCATGTTCCTCGTACATTGATACCCAGTGCAGTGGGATACGTGTGTAGGCAGTAGCGTTTAAATCTCAATTAGACCCAAACGGTTCAACAACTGCAGTATCAGTAGCGATAAGTCGCTCATATTTGTCTTACCCACGTCCGTGACGTTTGGATAAGGTTGGCCGGTCTGTACAAAGGCGCAGTCAAGTTTCTGACGCTTGACTCCATTGTCAACTACATCCCAAATCAAGGGGGATCCCGGTCGTCTTTTCAGACGCAGCGGATGTAGGGCTTCATCATCGCTTAAGTTACCCGGTCGTCGTTTGGCACCCGTTTCGCCCAGGTCGCTCTGAGCTGGCGCGGAACGTTTGGTCGCCGGTCGCTCCCGAGTATCTTGCGGAGGTGTGCCAGCCTTCAGTGGGGCTGTTAGCCGGGTGGCTCTCATCGGTCGTCTTCGAGAGGTGGACGGGAAATCTTCCTCCTCGTCCCGTGCAGAAGCCTTGTTGGACTCAAAAGTACCATAGTCCGACCAGCTGTTGTCCCAAACTTGTTCTGGATTGGCTGGCTTCAGGTAGTCAACGTGGACAACTTTAACCTTGCCGGTTTGCTGATGTTTGATGACATAGTTAACAGGAGATTTCTGCTCAAGGATACGATAAAACGGTTGCCATTTAAGCTTTAATTTTGTCGATTCGCCAGGGACGGAGGACTTGTCGTAGCAGAACACGGCGTCCCCGGCCTCGAATTGCTTTTCGACCGCCGTCTTATTTAAGCGTTCTTTGTTCCTTTCACGAGCCTCCTTCAGGTTGTCTTTCGCGTCCAGATGGACGTGATGTAGGCGCTGAAGGATATTGGGGACATGGTCATCCCCTAAATATCGTAATTTTGGCTGGAGCAGTGTGTCCATGGGCAGCACCGGGTCGCGTCCATGGAGCATCAGGAAAGGAGTAAATCCTGTGGACTCGTGGACCGACATTCGGTACGCCATCAGCATTGCAGGCAAGTAAGTGTCCCAACGTGTAGGATCGTTGTGCACATATTTGGCAAGCACATCGTTCATATAGCGATGGAATCGCTCGATGCTACCATTTGTTTGGGGCCTGTAGGGCGACGTCTTGACATGGCAAATCTTCATTTTCTCAGTAAGCACCGCTATGACACCATTCACGAACTCGGTACCCCGGTCGGAGAGTAGAATTCGCGGGCATGAGTGTCGAGGGATAATATAAGTGAGAAGAATAGAAGCCATTGTTTCAGCAGTTTTTTCGGGAACCGCAAAAGCCTCAGGCCAAGATGTTAGATGATCAATGATTGTGACTATGTACCTGTTTCCAGAGTCTGTTACTGGGTAGGGTCCACAAGTGTCAATGGCTATCATCTCGAAGGGGTAGTCCGGTACGGGCATGTCCTGCATGGGCGCATGATCTCGTTTCAGGCGCCTTGCTCGACATATATCACAGTCGGTGGCGTACTGGACTACATCACGGTACATATTGGGCCAGTAGTACCGCATCCGAATTTTCTCATAAGTTTTTGTAGCGCTTACATGACCTCCTCCATATTCGGAGTCATGAAATTGCTCGATGACACACCTTGTCAATCCAGAAGGGATCACCAACTGCGTACGCCGGTTACCATCCCTTCTAGTCGGCGCTGCTATGTGGTATAGCAGGCCGTCAATTTCCACGTAGTCATTTGGTGGCTGTTCGCCCTGCAAAGCTTCAAATATCAATTTTAGGTCGTTGTCGTTCCTTTGTGCCTCTCCTAGATCGTCTCTGCTATTTAAAACGGGTACTTTCTCCTCCACATCCGATGTTTCGGTCTCAGAATCATTAGATTCGGAAAAGGGAACTTTTGTTGATAAGCGATGATCATCGGAGGTGTCTAGTACCCAGATTTCGTCATCTACTGGTTGTTTAGTGATACGAGATAACATATCAGCCGGGACGTTAGTTTTTCCTGTCTTGTACTGGATGTCACAGCCATATTCGCTCAGCATAATTGCCCACCTTTGGATGCGGGCATTCCGCATCTCCGAGGTGAACAATGATCGCAATGGCTTGTGATCTGTGAAGACGGTAAATTTGGTCCCAAGTAGATAATGACGTAGTTTATTCACAGCATAAACGATCGCGTAAGCTTCGCGTTCGATGGTAGCCCATTTCTGTTGGCCCGGGGAGAGTTGTTTTGAGACGTATTGGACAACCCTTTCACCTTCAGGAAACTCCTGACTGAGTACTGCACCAACAGCGTACAGGCTGGCATCGGTATACAGCCTATAAGGTTGGTCCAATTTCGGATGGGCCAACACTGGTGCTCGACACAGAGCCTCTTTGAGGGCTTCGAACGACGCTTCGCATTCCTTGGTCCAATGGAACCGTGCATGTTTCCGCGTGAGCTGGGTTAGGGGTCGTATCAGGTCGCTGAATTTTTCAGTAAAGCGACGGTAGTACGACGACATTCCCACAAAGGAGCGAACTCCACGCACCGTCGTGGGTGGATTCAAGTTACGAATAACTTCGACCTTCTCCGGGTCCGGTTCCAAACCAGACTCCGAGATCACATGGCCCAAGAAGCTTACTTTCTTGACTACGAAGTTGCATTTTGAAGGCTTCAAACGTAAATTTGCCTTCCTTAATTTTCGAAAAATGATATCGACATGTTCCATGTGCTGCTCGAGGCTAGACGAATACACGATGATATCATCCAGATATGCGAAAGCGAACCGATTCAGAGCATCCCCAAGTACCTGATTCATCAATTCTTGGAATACCGGGGGAGCTGCGCAAAGTCCGAATGGCAAAACATTAAATTCGAACAGCCCGCGATGGCATACAAAGGCTGTTTTCTCGCGATCCTTTTCGGCCATTTTTATTTGCCAGTAGCCGCTCTTCAAATCTAAACACGTAAATATTTTAGCGCTATTGAGGGAGGAAAGGATGTCCGATATATCCGGTAAAGGGTAAGAATTTTTGTGGGTGATATTGTTGAGTTTACGATAGTCAACGCACATGCGCTTGCTTCCATCCTTTTTGGGTACTTTAACTATGGGACTTGCCCAAGGGCTAGTGCTTGGCCGGATTATGTTGGCCTCTAACATTTCATCCAATTGCTTTTCAATCTGAGGGCGCTGTGAAAAGGGGGTTCGGTAAGGTCTTTGTTTTATTGGGGCGTGTTCTTTCGTGTCAATATGCATTTGGACCAAATTGGTTTTACCCATATTTATGTCCTTTTCGGCAAAAAGATCTCTATTTTTAAGGAGGAATTCGCGAAAACGGCTACGTTCGGCAGCGGGAATGTGATCTAAATCAAAATTCAAGGAGGATTCGGTTTCAGATATTGAATCCCTATCGCGTTGTTCGACTGAATTTATTTCGTTAACGTCACACTGTACCCGTTCTGCTATTGCAATGGCCTGGCCACACCGTACCCGAAAGGTACGTGTGGTGTCGTTCTTAATCAGCATGGCAATTTTGCTACCTTTTGTTTTATCTACCAAAACATTAGGCGCTAGGACACCGGGTTGATCAACAAAGGGAGAACTATTGTCGAGTGGGGTCAATATGTACTGACCTCTGTCACTAGGAGGCATGCGGCATGGAATCATCACCGAAGACCGCGAGGGGAGGAATACATTCTCTGTGGTGTGCACTAGGGATATTGAATCGGCTCCGTCACGTTTGTCTTTCAACATGACTACTGAAGTTCCGACGCTGATGGTTCTTTCTTGGAAGTCCCATCTTACGTCGTATTGCGTGAGGAAGTCGCTTCCCAAAATCATCGGTTTCCGCATGTGGGACACCACGACAAAAGTGTGAGACACATGCTTCTTACCGACAGTGAAGTTAAGAATTGACTTCCCTAAAACTGACAATTCCTGTCCCGTGACACCAGTAAGACTGACTCCCGGATCTCGATCTACCGCAGATTTACACTGTTTTGGGAGGCTTCTAAAGAGCTTTGCTGAGATCAAAGAGACATCAGCTCCGGTGTCCAAAAGGGCAAGAATTTCAGTTTTCCCGAACTGCAGGGGGCACATCTTTGCCCACCGTGATTCATCAGCAGAACTAGCATATGCACCCAGCGCCGAGTTCTGCGTTGCGGAGCTAGGTGCCCTTAGTTTCCCGGCTTGGAAAACTTCGGGGGCTGCTCCCGTTTTCGCTTCCTGCAGTCCCTAAAAACGTGCCCAACCAACTTACAGTGGTTACAGATGGGCTTCCCATCGGGTGTCCATTTATTGAGCTGGTCTGGTTGGGGCTTGGTTCGGTCAGACTTCCGTACTGAGGCTTGGCTGGTGTTTCGCTGGTCGATTTTAGCGATCAACAAATCTAATTTATCGACCACATTGGGCGGCTCCTTGACCGGTGGGGACATCATAACTCCTTCGAGGCAGGTACAAAGCCTGTCAAGCTTTTCGTTGAACTGTTGGGTCATCTAGGCCTGGGCCCGGTTTTGACCGCTAACGGCGTCCACATCCATAGGCTCCTCAGTGCCGCGACGCAGGGAGAAGTACTTCCCCGCTTGTTGCTCGCGCGTTGCCAGTTGTACGGCCGCGTCGAACTGCTGGGGTCTATTGCGGATCAGTCTTCGGGCAATGGAGTCATCACAGACCCCATCGATAAGGGCCTCGATCAAGGAGTTCTGAACCAGGGGCTGGTTCCGGTCTACATTAGGGTAAGCCTCCTCGGAAAGGCTCATAATGCGTTCCGCGAAAGACTGAATCGCCTCGCCCTTTTTCTGCTTCATGCGCCGTAGTTTTTGAAGAGCGATATGGGCGTCACTGATATCACTGTACTCTGCCACCAGCGTTTGCCGGAGCTGTTGCCAGTTAATATGGGGGTTATTACGAAGGGTGCGAGAGAGGTGATCAGCCGCAGGGCCCTTAAGGGATTCGAAACAGAGGGCCTTAATCGTTCCGTCGTCAGCATTTACCCCCTGGGCAACGCGTTCGATGTCGTTAAGCCACTCACGAAAACGGCGTCCGCCGTCCCCGTTAAAATCACATACGCGTTTGCCTAAACGTCCCGCTCGCAGCTCCATTTGAAGCTGTCGGAAGGAGTGTTGTAGGGCTTGAATGGGTACATCCTGTTGAGGGGGCTGCTGTTGACCCGCTTCGGCCATTTTGTTTTTTTTTGCTAGAACCTAGGCACGTAACTCACCCTTTTTTTTGTACTGGATAATTGAGCTACTTACGGTAAGAAACCACTTAAATGTACGACTTAAACGCTCTCGGACCTTTTAACTGCTATTACTTTTTTTTTGGGGGGGGGGGGCCGCGGGGCCGGTATGCGTACGCGCTGTTGGTTTATGTATCCGGCACCTTTCCGACTCTGATTTCTTTTTACTTTTCCTAACCTTTTCCGCTACTATTTCCAAATACTGGGGCTGAATTTGTAGGGCATCCGACAACCACTTTTCAGTTACTGCACACCCACAGGGCAGAGCAATCTTACCAACCACGTCGGACATTAATCCTGGTCACGGCACCAAATTATGTAGCAGAGTTCAGATTATTACGTAGCGGCGTCGTCGCTACGGGCATCGGACGTAGCTCCCGAGAGGCGGTTCCAAGGCAATGACAAGTCACTTCAGCGTTTCACTACTGCTAACATTTATTGGTGATGATTCTGCACACAATGGTTTAACAATCGTATAGTGGTTTTATTTGTACTTCGCTTATTTCCCAGGCTGGCAGTAGGTTTACTGCCCCGTTATTTAAAAAGTAAACGCTAAGTCCAAAACTTGTGAATGAGAACGGCTTTTGTTTGCGCTACGCCCTAGGTGTTTTAGTACTCGTCTTAACCACACTCCGACGGCGCACGCCGGGTGACCGCTTATATAGGGAGAGGGGAAATCGTGCCTAGATGGGAGGCATCTGGAGGTTTTGCGTCATCTTTTGTGGCTCGCGATTTATGGCTTTTACGAGAAGCCATAGCTCTTTTCTTATGGGAGTGTACGAGACAGCCGGATGACGGATATCGGAATATATGTGGCAGCCAAATGCCGGATCAAGAAGTTATGATGGCTGAATCGATTGCTTTCCCATAGATAGATATACCCTTAATAGCAGTTTTCACTTATCAATAGACATTAGATTCCGCTTAATTACTTTTCACGAGGCAAGGGAGGAAGGGTCACCAGACGGCATGGAAACATACTAATTTACTACCCGCATTAGTCTTCGGTTATGGCCAACTACATCATAATGATATCATGCCCAGGGGTTTACTCACAGGGCCTGGGAAGTTCTGATGATCGACTTTCAATTAATAGCTAAAGCGTAAATACAGGAATAATCTGAACCACCATTTTACATACAACTGCCTTCAAAATTATGAGTTTATGTTAAAAACAGTAATCTGAAAGGAACACTAAGATATTTATTACATATTAAACAATGTTTTGGATGATTTAGTGTGCATGGAAAGACAGCAAAAATAGATAAATATCGTGAATTTCATAGCCATTTTTACGAAGAATCAGGTAAATATTAATGATCCAATTTACTGTGGGGTCGGTTTTTGGGGTTGGGGAAGGGAGAGGCGCGACTGGATCTGTCGGGGTGAGTTGGTTTTCAAAATATTTTTAAACGTAGTCAGTGAAACTTTGGGCATCTCGATGTGTCTTGGCGTTTGTATTTTTATTGCGATTTTTATGCCCCAACTGACAAATGTCAGCGGGGCATATAGTGTTTGACTTGTGCGTCCGTCCGTCTGTCCATCTGTCTTTCCGTCCGTCTGTATGTGTGTACGTTACGCTTTAGGTGCCAAGTTTTGTGGATAGCACTGTAGCGTAGCTATTTGGCCGGCAACTTTTTTTGTTTTTGGGATATTGTTCCTAATATATTGAAGTTGTGCAGGACGTCGTCCTTTTGTCCGACGAGCAGTTTATTCGGTCGGATTTGGTGTTTGAACTTGGGCAATTTTACTGTAGTTAGGTGTTTTATGCACTAAGTTTTGTGGATAGCACCTCACTCTACATATTTGCTTGGCGATTTATTTGATTATAGATTATTGTTTCTAATATATTGAAGTTGTGTAGGACGCCGTCCGTTTGTCCGACGAGGCGTTTATCTGGTCGATATTGGCCTGAACTTAGGCAATTTTACTGCAGTGTGATGCTCGTTACCAAATTTTGTGGATCACACTGTAGCGTAGCTATTTGCCCGGCAACTTCTTTATTTTTAGTCCAGCTTACGTTATACGAGTAGTTGGAAAACGAGTCTTCTGGCTCACTTTTTGACGTCTTATTGACGTCAGACCCCCTCGGAGGCATAATCAGTCACGTGACCTGTCAATCATCATCCGTCATGTGACCTTAACCCTATTTGATGAATGTTTTCCCAAACATTAAGCTTACGTCCCGAGGAGCTCACCTGGTAGAGCATGGAACTCGTGGGCGGAACATTGGTGGTTCGACCCCACCCATGGGCAACACTTCTACCATCTGTCTATCATACCGTCATACCATGGGGACCACCCTCCCAAAAGACATACCATGGGGACCCCCGGGGTCCTCCGTGTGAGGAAGTGCACCGTCTGCCTATCATACCTCATGTGAGGACCCCCCTAGCACGTGATTCATCAGCCTTTATAAGCACATAGTGTGTGCACAAGTGCCCCATTCTTGCCGTGACTGTTGTTGGATACACATGGAATAAAGGAAGTGAAAATATTTGCTCTTGTTGGATACACATGGAGAGGAAGTGGAAGAGTGGCTGTTCTTTGGAATACACATGAAGATGAAGTGAAAGATTGGCTTGAAAACACATGAGGGAGGAAGAGTCGTAGTAAGTGACATTTTTTAAAAGCTTCTCCCATTTACAACATGTGTTCAAATTGGAGGACCAGCTCCCCTCCATTCAAAGACGTGATCAGCCTACATGCTATGTGACATCATGTGATTCTGTGACATTATGTGACCCCGTGACATTATGTGACACCTTGTGACTATGTGACACTATGTGACATTATGTGACATCATGTGACTATGTAACGTCATATGACTATATGACTGTGTAACACCATGTGAGGACTGCGTAAGGGCTGTGTGAGCACAATTAGTCTAACTATGTATGTAATTATCAGATCGTTCACCCGATCTGCCCTGTTGGCTCACCTGGTAACGCGTGAGACTCGTGGGGGAAAGATTGGTGGTTCGGTCCCACCTATGGACACACAACTTTTTGTTTTTTTGTTTGTTTGTTTTTTGTGTGTTTTGTTTGTTTTTTGTTGTTTTTTTTTTTTTACATAGTAGCTATATTTCTATGACTATTTTCATTAGTAATATTTAATTAGTCATATTTCAGTGGTTCTATTACAGTAACCACTCACACACACAGCGTAGGAATAAGTATATGAAAGATCTCAGAGCGTGGGAACGATCAATAAATTTGAGAGCGAAAGACCTCAGTACGTGAGAACGATCAATAAATTTGAGAACATCAAAGACCACAGACCGTGGGAACGATCAATAAATTTGAGAAGGAATGGGATTTCCCCCATGCTAAGTCTAATGTTATGTTTTGTGTTATAGTAGTGGAAAAATGGGGGTTTTAAAGCACATTTAACAATTTAGTTTTTGGAAAACATATGATGTATAAAATAAGTTTTAGCATTTTAGCATGCTACTTATTTGAATGCTCTGAAGTCATAGTAGGGGAAAATGATGCTTCTAAACCAAATTTAACAAATTTAGTTTTTTGAAAACATATGATGTATAAAATACGTTTGGACATTTTACCATGCTACTTATTCGAATACTTTGAAGTCATAGTAGTGGGAAAATTAGGGTCCCAGACCAACTTTGACATAGTTAGTTTTTTAAACATATTCTGCCATGGTACGCGGGAAATTTGAGATTTTTGCATATTTACACTTTTCAGACGATTCTGGCACTTGGTTGGTTGGTTGATTGTTGGAAAATGGGAAGTGAAAATGTGGTTAGTTATGTAGGAAGACTGCGCCCATTTAAAAACGTGTTCCAATGGCAAGCCCTTTCAAAAGACGTGTTCGAATGACAAGCTCATTAAAAAGACGTGTTCGAATGGCAAGCCCATTCAAAAGATGTGTTCGAATTATTTTTGGAACATATTACATCATGGTGTTGTTCAACAATTTTTTTAACAAGTTCAACAATTATTCAACAAGTTCAACATGTTCAACATCTTGTTCAACATGTTGTTCAACATGTTCAACATGTTGTTCAACATGTTGTTCAACATGTTGTTGTATATAAAGCTATGTTCAAAGACTTTCTCATCATTTGAATATTGTAGATGGAACCGAAAGGATGCATAAATGCAACATTTGTTCGAAATCTTACAATTGGCCACAAAGTCATGTGGTAAAGTTATTTCTTAACATATTAGGACATAGTGTGTCCAACCTTGAGTGCTACAACTCCCTATAGAGCATAAAAGACACCCGCCGTCAGCCGTAACACACATTCTGTATCAAGATACTGAGAAGTGAACATGCCTGCAGTGAGTGAACAACAAATACCAACCAAGAAAATGCCTGCAAAAAAGCCTGAGACAATACCTACAGCAAACTCTAGGGCAATGCCCATGGTAAAGTCTAAGGTGAAGTCACGACAGCAGCGTCAAAGGCGACCACATCTTAGAAAGATAAAAAGAGATGAGTTACCAGCTTTGACGCCGCCGTGTAAATAGCGAAAATTAAGGCAGAGCCTAAAATGAAGCGAAAGCCGGAGCGTAAAGCTGACACTAAAAGTCCATGAAGAAGATGAGTGTAGATGATTTACCGGTTATGATACCCATTAATGGAGAAATATATATTAAATTTGCAAAATATCAACAGAAAGTGATCGTTAACATTCGTGAACATATTACGGATCATACATCTGGGAGGTTACATCCTACCAAGAAGGGAATTTTGTTGTCATTGAAAGATGGGCAAATGAAGAAGCAAATGACGTCAGTGGATCTCATGTTTCAGAAAATTGATGTGTATAAATGCAGTGACTGTCAGAAGATAGTTGAGTAGAAAGTCATTGGGTGAGATGACTATATACAGTTTTAACAGCATGACGAGCTTAGTGGATGCTATGATTTCATCACCCTCAGTGCAGAAGTTTTCGAAGCTTGACAAGAACTTGAAACTTAGCTTTGATTCATATGAACATGTACATTTGATATGTAGTCCAAATAGAATTGACTTTATGCTTCATATGTAGACTATGAAATTAACATTATCTATGTTCATGTGAAGTCAGTTTTTATAACATCTACAAGCTTATTAAGTTCTTGTGAGTCTGTACATGTATTAACATAATATGTATTTGAAATATTTTTATTTTTATCATAATTGTACATATTTGTAATATTGAATTACAACACATATGATGCTTTTCAACTTTTTATTTTTTTCTCTTGCAATACTTGGATATAATACATAATAATACAATACTTGAATATGATGCATAATAATACAATACTACATTATAATGTATGATATATGATATTTGGTTAACGGGTGAATTCACACCACGTCAGGGATTTTAGCCTCATATATTATTACACAACGCTTAAGTTAATAAAATATTACAACATTTATGAAGTTTTTATTATAAAGTTTAGTCAAATAAGTCTATTTTTCTTCATCTGTTTCACTCTGTTCACTGTCCATGCCACTTTCTTCATTACTGCTGCTTCATAACTCCTCTTCCTTATCTAGTAGCTCTTCAAAGAATGCATTGTTTTTCCTTATTGCCGTCTTTAGTGCCTTTGAATACTTATAATGTTTT
The DNA here is from genome assembly GCA_949752745.1 of Protula sp. h YS-2021. Lineage (NCBI taxonomy): Eukaryota > Metazoa > Annelida > Polychaeta > Sabellida > Serpulidae > Protula > Protula sp. h YS-2021. Next base: position 99,072,041 of record OX457025.1, on the reverse strand, counting down.
TCATCAACAAAGTAATTAAAGTCCTCTAAAATCTTTTGATAGTGTTGGCTTTGTTCTAGACGATGGGTATATTTGAATAGTCTCATAAACAGTTGTTTTAGTCCATGCTTATAAATAGGCCGAAGTTCATCACTTGCTATTTCACGCGCATCTTCAAGTCCTTGTTCTTCATATTTTGAAACCTTTTCTTGAAATTTGACTCACTTTCAGAGTCTGTTTCTGACTCACTTTCAGAACTCCTGTCATCAGCATCCTCAACACACTGCTCCATATGTTTGAGCAAAGCTTCTTTGCTGCTGTATAATGTACCACATTCTGTACAAGCACATGCTTTCTTTTCAGCCATCTTGACGCTTTGACTTTCCATAGAAGACTCATCTAAATTTTCGGTGATAGGTGGTTTTACAGGGTTTTCCATATCCGATTCTTCATCCACTTCTGAAGTTTGAGCATCCTTTAGGTGCCTTTTAAGACTTTGTGGCCAATTGTAAGACTTCGAACAAATGTTGCATTTACACATCCTTTCGGTTCAACCTACACTATTCAAATGATGGGAAAGTCTTTGAACATAGCTTTATATACAACAACTTGTTGAACAACAACATGTTCAACAACATGTTGAACAACATGTTGAACATGTTGAACTTGTTGAACATGTTGAACATGTTAAACAATCAACCAGCCAAGTGGCAGAATCGTCTGAAACGTGTAAATATGCAAAAATCTCAAAACTGCCTGCGTACCATGGCACAGTATGTTTAAAAATCTAATTTTGTTAAAGATGGTCTGAAAACTTCCCACTACTATGACTTCAGAGTATTCGAATAAGTAGCATTTTAAAATGTCCAAACCTGTTTTATACATCTTATGTTTTCAAAAAACTAAATTTGTTAAATTTGTTTAGAAGCATCATTTTCCCCCTACTATGACTTCAGAGCATTCGAATAAGTAGCATGGTAAAATGCTAAAACTTATTTTATACATCATATGTTTTGATAAACTAAATTTGTTGAAGTTGGTTTAGAACTCTGATTTGCCCATCCTATGACTTCAAAGCATTCGAATTAGTAGCATGGTATAATGTTCAAGCCTATTTTATGCGTCGTATCTAGTCAAAAACTAAATTTGTTAAAGTTGCTCTAGAAGCATCGTTTTCCCCCTACCATGACTTCAAAGCACTGGAATTAGTAGCACGGTAAAATGCTAAAACTTATTTTATACATCACTGAAATATGAATAATTAAATATTACTAGTGAAAATAGCCATAGAAATAGAAATAGAAAAAAAACAAAAAAACAAACAAACAAACAAAAAAAAACACAAAAAGTTATGTTTGGCCATAGGTGAGATTGAACCACCAATCTTCCGCCCACGAGTCTCACGCGTTACCAGTTGAGCCAACAGGGCAGTTCTGGTGAACGATCTGGTAACTACATACGTAGTTAGACTAATTGTGCACACATAGCCCTTACATAGTCCTCACATGGTGTTACATAGTCATATAGTCACATGATGTTACATAGTCACATGATGTCACATAATGTCACATAGTGTCACATAGTCACAAGGTGTCACATAATGTCGCAGAGTCAACTAATGTCACAGAGTCACATGATGTCACATAGTATGTCGGCTGATCACGTCTTTGAATGGAGGGGAGCTGGTCCTCCCATTTGAACACATGTCACTTACCACGACTCTTCTAGTCACTTCATCTCCATGTGTATCCGACAACAGCAAGAGCAAATGTTTTTACTTCCTTTTTTCCATGTGCATCCAACAACAGCCACAGCAAGAATGGGGCACTTTGCACACACTATGTGCTTATAAAGGCTGATGAACACGTGTTAGGGAGGGTCCTCACATGGAGGACCCAGTGGGGGTCCTCACATGGAGGACCCAGGGGTCCTCACATTTAGGTATGATAGACAGACGGTGCAAGTCCGCACATGGAGGCCCCCATGGTATGTCTTTCGGGGGGGGGGGTCCCCATGGTATGACGGTATGATAGACAGATGATAGAAGTGTTGCCCATTGGTGGGATCGAACCACCAATCTTCCGCCCACGAGTCCCATGCTCTACCAGGTGGGCTACTCATGACGTAAGGTTAATGTTCGGGAAAACATTCATCATATAGGGTTAGGGTCACACGACCGATGATGATTGACAGATTTATCGGATTTCATTTATTTTTGGTATGAGACCTCCTAGGTGGGTCGTGCATACGAGTTTTTCTTTTTTATTTGATCGGATTATTTTTTGTATTTTTGGGAGAGTTTTTGAAGAAAAACTTCAAAATGCCTTTCTCCTTACAGTTTTTATCCAATCTCATTTATTTTCGATGTGAGGCATCCCAAATGGGTCAAGCATACAGCTAGTGCTTTTTGACTCAATTTGGAAATTTTTAATTTTTGGTCAAATTTTTAAAGAAAATACCTCAATCTTTTCCTACAGTTTTCATCCGATATCATTTATTTGAGGTGTGAGGTATGCTTTACGCGTTCGTGAATACGGCTTGTGCTTTTTAAGTCGATCAAGGAATTTTTGAAGAAAAAGACTCAGTTTTTATCAGATGTCATTTATTTTTGGCATGAGCCATCTCTAGGGGGTCATTCATACTTGTTGAGTGTTTGAGTGAATTGGAAAATTTTTGATTTTTTTCGGAATTGTAAAAAAATAAAATGAAATGCGAACCGCGTAGCAGCGCAAGTTAAACAAACATGCGCCCTAGGCCGAAATATGAACCGAGTTTCAACGCAAATTAAATAAACGTGCGCACTGGCCCGAAAGGCGAACCACACATCAACGCAAATTAAATAAACATGCGCAGTGGTTCGAAATGCGAACCGTGCATTAAGGCAAGTTGCAAAAAAACATATGCAGTGGTCCAAAATGCGAACATCGAACATCGACACAAGTTAAATAAACATGCGCACTGGTCCAGAATAGGCACCGCGCAACAACGCAAGTTAAATAAACATGCGCACTGGTTTGAAATGAGAACCGCACATTAGTCGAAGTTAAAAAAACCAGCGCAGTAGTCCTGAAACGCGAACCGCACTTCGACACATGCTAAATAAGATGCGTTCTGGTCCAAAATAAGCACCGCACATCAATGCAAGTTAAAACAACATGCGCACTGGTTCCAGTTAAAAAATATACGCATTGATCCGAAATAAGAACTGCGCATCGACGCAAGTTAAACAAACGTGCACATTGGTTCGAAATGCGAACCGCGCATTAACACAAGTTAAATAATCATACGCACTGGCCCGAAATGGGAACCACTCATCAACGCAAATTGAATAAGCAAACGCATTTCTCTTAAACGCTAATCGCGCTTCGACGCAAGTTAAATAAACATGCGCACTGGTCCGAACTGCGAACTGCGCATCAACACAAGTTAAATAATCATTCGCACTGGTCCGAAATGCGAACCGGGCATAGACGCAAGTTAAATAAACATGTGCACTGGTCCGAAATGCAAATCGCACATCAACGCACGCTGAATAAACATGCGCACTGGTCTGAACTGCGAACCGGGCATCAACGCAAGCTGAATAAACATGCGCTCTGGTCCATAAAAGAACCGTGCATCAAGGGAAGTTACATAAACCTGCGCATTTTTCTGAAATGCGAACCGCACAATAGTTGTGTATATCCGACCTACAGCACCCGTGTGTGGATACAATTTCGATACGTTGCTCGAAGGTATCTCTAGTAAACTATCCCCTTCACCAGAGATACACAAGACTTGTTTAGCAGTTTCCTTGCAAACAAATCTTATGTATGTATTTATCAGTCTATGTTCGGGCCTGTTTCTAAATTAATTATTTAGCTACCTCTTTGCCATCTCTTCTTTTGAAGCCCAAATTTTCGGGGGAAATTCCCTTGCCCATGCACGCTAGAATAGGTCTTATCGCTTTTCGTAAGCTGGGCCTTTGTCCTTGGACAAACTTGTTTGGGATATTGTTCCTAATATATTGAAGTTGTACAGGACGTCGTCCTTTTGTCCGACGAGGCGTTTATTTGGTCGGAACTTGGTTTGAACTTAGGCAATTTTAATGTAGTTAGATGTTTTATGTATTAAGTTTTGTGGATCGTACCTCATTCTACAGATTTGTTTAGTGATTCATTTGTTTTTAGATTATTGTTTCTAATATATTGAAGTTATGCAGGATGTCGTTCGTTTGTCCGACGAGGCGTTTATTCGATCGAAATTGGCCTTTGAACTTGGGCAATTTTACTGCAGTTAGGTGCTCGTTACTAAGTCCATGCTTTTTCATTCTTTCTTCAAGAAGAGTCGCATCCCTCAAACTAAGATTATGTTACTGGCTATGCGCCAGGCTTCGCATTCGTGCTCCGATCGGACACACCTCTAGTTTGTAATGTATTTACGAAGGTTTTGACTTTCTGGATTAAGAACGAGCTTGATTGTACGCATGTTTCGTCACTTTGTGTTGCCTTGTCCCGATGGTTGTGGGCCAGCTCCAGGAAACCCGCTTCATGCAGCCTTGTTTTCGCTATTTCACTACCAGCGTCAGAAAGTGCAGATTCTGTTTGTAACAAAAATTGCCAACGTCTGAATCCCCCATTAAATTTTCGTCCCCTAAAATATTAAAAATATAACAAAAACAGTACGGACCGATCCCTTGATTGTGTGTTTTTGACCAATGAGAACAGATTCAGCGCATACAAGACGATTTATCTTGAGAAACGACAAGCGATAGAAAGATTTTGACTCATTGTCAACCCCTTTGGGTTACTATACTAAGCTTTTTAGGCAACACGCATATTGCCTGTGACCGTCAGTCATTTCAGGAAATGCCTAACATTCTCAGTTAATGTTTAATCGATATCCAGGAGAGTTTGTTTCTCGCGGAGACATCCCCCCTTATTTTGACATGCCCTGAGGCTTTCCCGCGTTTTTTCCCCGGAGAGTTGCCCCTTTCCTAGTTCTTGATGATAAAGTTTTTTAAACAGTTGATCTCAGATTTAATTACAGATTTCTTGCAGCACATGGGAGATGGTTTTAAGCTGGATAATCTGTAATTAACACTTAACAAGTCTTTGACTTGGTCAAGGCTTATATGAATTCGTGCGGACAGCCGTTGGTTATTTTTTTCTTGACAGTAAAAATCATTTTCTTGCCTCAGCTTCTGGGACCACAAAACTTTGTACTGGCGTAGAACTTGATCTGAGGCTATACATACCGCCTTTATGTCTACGATTTCGTTTTTATGCTTAAAACGCCATGCAAACACCACTGATTTTAGAATAAATAAAAACAGCGCATTTAAAAGCATAACAGCACAGCTTATGGGCGTTACGCGAGCTCTGCCTGCATAGAGAAAAAGTGTCAATAAAGACGTTGAGCCAACATAACCAAGCCATACGCTCTATACTTAGTTGTTTTACAGACTATGCCGCTTCTAAAAATGCTTCATGTTGTTTAAGATATAATAAACTGTTCATAAAAATATTTTTAGCTTTTAATGTTTGTAAAGTGTTGAAGAGTTCGCTTGTGAAATACGGTTCTAGTTCCCTGCATTCACTGAATAAGATTAACGCATATTATTTAATCAACTCAGCAGCTGATCTCAGGTGTAACTGCAACAGTATTTCTGCAGCAGACGGGGGATTTTTTTAACTGGATAATCCCTCATCTCAATTGGTAATGCAATAGAATGAAGGGAGTAATGATTCGCGAAGGGAATGTAAATATGATTATTCTGCAGTATTTACTTTGGATATGTCAAATGAGTAAAGGGGATTGGTAGTCTGTGGTATTAATCTTTGAGAAGACGTCAGCTGAGTATTGTGTAATAAAGCTCCTGTTTGAATATGTGACTTTTACTTAATAATCCTCCCCTCTCAACTCCACTTCTTTCTGAACAAAGGAAGATAATAAAGCTTAATCCTCGTCCTCGCTCAACCCCACTCCTTTCTGTACAAAGCTCGTTGCTGTTATCTTGTGAATGAGGCTGCAACACTCCTTTAGTAATCCCGTAATCCGCAAATGCAGACTGAATTGTAATCATGTAAACATTAATGTAAACGACGGCGAGGCTCTGTAAATAAGACGAGGGAACCTAACCGGGGTTTTGCAAAACAGCACGCGGGAAAGTCTGCGCTTTCGGCAACCGTCTGCCAGGAAAACTCTCCGTCCACCGAATCATCGTGGTTATGGGCGCGTGGGGGCCAGTCTCGTATCGACTGGTTATTGTGCATGTTCGTGGAATAATACCCCTATCTGGAATAATACGTCGGGTAACATGGTAACCAGCTGGTATGTTGGTGTATTTAAATGAATACGTGTGTTTGAGTAAAAATAATAAACAGATAAGACTGGGTGCTTACAGTTTCAGCAATCCCTTTACTCTGTTTACTTGTTAGGATGCGTACATGTGTTTGAAGTCCTTTATGAAAAGCGTGCAGTCTGTAAGAGTAGAGTCGGTGTTATGCGCCGCGGACATCGGACATCTGCCCCCCCCCTTGTCAACCCGGCCAGCTCCCCCCCCCGGAATGTTGTGACCTGCACCTCTAAGGAACTGTTCTACGTCTTTGTACCCTGCTGTCGGTCCAAACACAACTGAAGAAGTCGCGCCTGTAGTTGTGCATAAACACGTTTTACGCGCTTTCTTGGAGGTTTCCCACGCTCGGCCTTCGGCAGCACAGCACTGACTTGGGCGGTGTCGGCTTTAAGCCAGTGGATCAGTTTCCAGACGGACGGGTTAAGAATGGCAACTAAGTGTTCGGTTCTGTGGTTCCAGGTCTCGCACAAATTATTTCTACGCTGCTCGCCGTTTAAGGTAACTTCGTGAACGTTCCACAGTTCCGGTGAAAAAAGTATTGGTAGTGGGCGCAGCGTAATCACGTCTTGTTCATCATTTCTGCGGCGTTTAATTCATCGGTATGCCCAAACAATAAGTGTTTACGAAGTTATCCAGAAATGGACTGACGTCCTCTTGTGTGTTGGCACCGAGATAAGCGATGGCTAGCAACACAAGGGAATCCATCATGCCACAAAAAAGTTTGACTTCTTCTGATTCCTTGAATAGTTGCTGTCGGAGTTCCTGGATCTTTCTGAATGCAGCATTGAGTAAGGTAATAGAAGCATCCCTGAATCGTAATGTCCTGGTCTAAGGTCTCCGTTATCGTGCTTTTATTAGCTAACTTGTCCATCACTATGGTCATAGGATCCCGCTCTTGGTACAGTTCTGCGCACTTGACCATGATTCCTGGTAGGTCTCTTTGATTTCCCTGGAAGAGGGCATACACACATGAAACTGCAGTGTTTCCCAGTGGCGAACGCATGACGTACAACTGATAAAATCCATTGACGCCACAGCATGATTATCATCCATATACTGTGTGGCTGCAGAGGATAAATGATCTAGCGCCTGGCTGGTTGTAAATATTATCACTTTGACAGCTCCATCTGGACCTTTGTCATACATGAAAACATGTCCAGGGTCTGGGCCAGCCGTTCGGGTCCATTCACCATCCAGAACTAGGTCATGAAGACTGTCCGGTTCTCCGGGATACGCCCAAGACGCTGATTTCGCAAAGTACGTTTGGCTGATTCCTCTTTGCCAAGTTCCGTCCTGGAATCGACGTCGATCTCGCTCATGTGCTGCGTAAATATTTAAGCAGATTTGTCAAAACTCTGTTTTGCCTGTTGTTTCATCTGTGCGCGGCATTTGGCAGCAGTCACACTGTTTCGGTCATGGTTGTGTTCCTTTAACATGGTGGGATTTTCCAATCCTACTGACGTGTTCAGAACAGCTTTGCAGTCTGTAGTACGTCTCATGCATCTCCACTTTATGTAAATTGGTTTTGGTCTAGATATCTGCTTGGTGTGCATAAAGCCGTTCAGACACAGCTTCTGACAACCTTTATTGCTGGTTATCACTTCAATTTTGATGATTTTCAAATAAAAATCCGGCCATATAGAGGGCACCTGAAACATCAGGTTTCCACTAATCGCAGCCGGAGTAATTTTTTATACAAACAGGGTTTAGCTGCAAACACTGAAAATTGGTCTTAAAACAATGTACGTGGTGAGTAAGATTAAGATAAGTGTCGTACTTTCAGACAGGCAGGGACACTGAAAGGAGTTTTCTTTGGTCTTGAGTCGGACTGCAAGATACATGCCTTGTTCTTATTGAACTCCAGAATAATGTCGGAAGTTTGCAGCAGTTGCACGTTAGACAAAAAAGGCGTTGCCGTTTTTCCGTTTTTGTACTGAAGGATTTTTCCTTGTGCCATTTTTCCGTTGCCATTTTTCCTACAACTGAGTGCAGGTGTGTGTGTATCGTGTCACGACAAAAGGTCAAGCGACGAAAGGTCGAGCGTCAAAGGTTGAGCGACGAAAGGTCGAAAGTGCAAAATGCGACAAAAAGTCGAAATTTTATATATACTCTACAAATGTAAAAACAATTGAGACACAAGTCTAAAGGATTTATTATCACAAAATACATTAAATACACTAAAGTCTAAGGATTTATTATCAGAAAATACACTAAATTTCAAATCAGCAACAATAACAAACTACTCAAGTGAAGTCCTTTTGGTTTTAAGAGTTTTTCTTGATTATATACCACTACGCCTACAGTCCACAACGTCTACACGGATCTCTGTACATCCTCCACCTCAAAGATAAAGATCATGAACCAGATATGTTGATTTATGTGGTCAATCATACGTAGAATTATCATTTAAACACCGAACAATTTAAGATCACAAAACCTGATAATTGTAAATACACAATTGCAATAAATATCTTAATCAGCCGGAATCTTTGCAAGTGCAATTGTAGTAATTGCAATTGAGTAGATATGTATATTGTAGATTTTGTTCAATAAAATAGAAAATGTAATTTGTAATTCAATCTAATTCTTAACCAAACTAAACCAAAATCTGGATAACAATTGAAAATTGCAATCGCGACCAATCTAAAATTAATCACCATGCCCGGCTGTTAACCTTGGTAATCTTCCGACTATTAAGCGCGATGAAAATTGCAATCAAAATGTGTGATAAACATCAATCACAATTGATCACAACATCAGTCACAAAACATAAGTACATCAGTAAAAAATCTGCTAATGACCGTAGGCGTAGTGGAATGCTACCGTTTTTCTCTACTCGTCGCCTTCCTTTCTAATTGCCCTCGCGCAAAATGCACTCCATTTTTTGCGCTTTGGCAATATCTTTATAATTATTGAATAGCATGCAACGAAGCAATTACCCATTTATCGTGTCTTTGATGGATTTGACTCAAGCGCAATTAAACAACGGCCTGAAAGGATTATTAGTGAATCGGGATGAGGAAATAATTTTGGCCTAGCCTGGACCAGTCTTTCACAGCGTAGCAATCTCCGGTCATTGATATGAGAATAAAACAAAAAACGTTTGATGCGTTTTATTAAAATTTCTAATGTTGAAAATAAAATTAATGTTTATTGATCAATTGAAGAAAATCTCGACTTTTTGTCGCCTTTTCAATTTTTGACCTTTCGTCGCTCGATATTTTGATGGCCGACCTTTTGTCATGGACCCGCGTATGTATGTGTGTGTATGCGTTCGTGTGTGTATGTGCGAATTTGTTAAATGCTGCTCTTCCCACGTTTTTGGACCGATTGTTTGAGATTTTGAAATTTTTGAAACAGCGTGATTTTTCGAGGTTGACCAAAATTGTCCAAAATATTTGCCAGATTTAAGAAAACACTACTCTTCCTACAAATCCGGCCCGATTGCGTTTACATTTGATGGAAATAGTATCCTCAAGCGCCTACATCGGATTTTTATTTTGTTTAGTTATTTGATTGCGTGATCTGTGTTGTCTTGGAAACCATAAGAGATGTTGACGCTATTTTTGGACTCCACCGCCTCTACGGAATTACACAAGGAATAGCTACGAGACTTGAACTATGACCTACATTTTCAAGTTGCATGTCACGTAACTTGTGTTATCTCGGAAACCGTTAGAGCTAGAGCAATTTTGATCTCATTTTCGGGCTCCACCCCGCATAAGGCATTTTGAACTTTGACCTACATTTTCAAGGCCAAAGGTCACGTGATCTGTGTTATCTCGGAAACCGTTTAAGAAAGTGCGATTTTAGCCTCATTTTTTGGATTCCACCGTTTCACCAAGGTTACATAAAGTTTACTTAGTGATCTCAACTTTGATCTAGATTTTCAAGGTCACGTGACATGTGTTATCTTGGAAACAGTAAGAGACCGATTTTGACCTCATTTCGGACTCCACCCCCTCTGCGGTTTCAGTTTTCGGTTGATGTATGATACAGGAACGTAAAATTTAGTCCTTAACATGGGTCATCTTCGTTGTCTTAAAAACCATTAAAGATAGAGCGATTTGATCTTACTTTTTGGATTCGAACGCCCTCTGTGTAGTTACTAACTCCTTCCCCTCCATTTAAAAGTGGTTTCTATCGCTACGGCTAGCTTTGAGTGAATAAATCCTTCCTGGCTGCATAGATGTTTCTAATCTCGTTCTTTCCTTCCTCCTCGCTTTCTGCATCCTAGGTTAAACTTCAGTGAGTTGCGATATTTTTGTGGTCGGTTTGGCAAAAACTGGCCAAATAAACCCACAGCTTTAAGAGAATCCCCAACCATGCTCTTCGTCCCATAGATCCACTCCGATTATTTTTTATACCAATGTTGACCATGAAGCCTGCTAGCAACTCCACATTCTGTTAAAATTTGTCGGTTTCTGCTTTCACCTTTGTAATGTCTTCGCTTTGCGGCTGGGAACAATGTCCACGGACATTCTTATTTCACTTACCCTTGAAGTTACCCGTCCGGGAAATCAAGATTATTTCACCTCGCCTAACAAATATACAAGAAATATTGAAGCTCTCACATCTGAAGTGTTTTAACATTGTGGTTTGATTTTGCAGGGCTTATAGTTTTCTGCTATACATCAATTGGAGACGTCTCGACAGAAACATGGTGTAAGTTTCGAAGATGCTGGTCGTATCATCACACTACTCCATCTATTATCGTAAAAAATCACTTAAAAGTGTACTGCGGCAGATATAAGCTCTTAAATCTAAAATTCAATTTTTCATATTTGTTGCTGAATTTTAAATGCCAATAATTATTTAAAGATATTTCAAATTGAATTTTAATTTTATATATATCTTGTTATGTTTAAGAGCTCCAGCAGCGGATTATGGATTTTAAAACAAAAAAAAAATGTATATATAATTCAGTGATGGATATCTGAAATTCAGTTCCACCTAAACGCTACTTTTCGATATCGTTAAATTATTGATTATTTTTCAATTTAGTAAAAAATGTGTAGAAATGGCATTCCACAAATTGATTCATTGTTGACAAACAGTCAGCTGAAAAACCTTTATTGCACTTTTTTTTTAGAAAAAGAAAACAAGCGATTAGGTTGTTGCAACAATGGGGTAACATGACCAAGATTGTTTTCATCCTGAGTTGCTTGGCAACGAGCTTTCTGCTTCATCGTGCAGAGGCCATGGCGATAGAGATTTGCAGGAAGCGGTGCCCAAAAGGATTTTATTACGCCTTGAGCCTTGACCAATCAGAATGCGTCTGTTCGCCGTGCAACCTGCTGTGTGGCGTAGACCTGGGGGAAATATCAAATAACTGCCTGGCCGTGTGCGGGGGTAAGTTGGGCTACTGTTTCTCACGAAACAGATTCTTGTAGGGTTCTGTAAACTCCCGAACTCCCGGCGGATGGTGGGGGGGGGGGAGGGGGGGGAGGGGGCGTTCACGTACCAACTGGTTACCATTCCTGTCGATGATTTTTTTAAGCGACCCCTTAGCGTTAAGTGCTAATTTGAAATAATACCCCTTTTTAACCAAAGGCGGAGTGGAGTTCTGAAATAACCCCCCTGTCTGGGAAGCGCACATTACTTGATGAAAATTGCCCCACCCCTTTCTTACGAAATTTGAAACTAACCCCCCTCCCCACCACTGCGCTTTTTTTGGACACGCATGGTAACACATGTGATACCAGGAGGGGTGGAAATATAACTGGATTTCATACTTGGCTTCAACCTGAATTGGTCTATCCATTAAAGAATGGGGTATTGAAAAGATCGAAACTCCTCAAAATTATATTTTTTAATTTTTTGCGAAATGGCTTCTCCCAGGTAAAAAGAAGATGTTAACGCCTTACCCCACCCCACCCTCATCCCCCCCCCCCGGATTATGACAGGTCCCAGCTTCCTGCTATAGAATCTCGAAAAGCTTCATGTGTATAAATGCCTCGTGTACGAATGCCTCATGTGTACGAGTGCCTTATGTGTACAAATGCCTCGTGTGTACGAATGCCTCACGTGTACGAGTGCCTCATGTGTACAAATGCCTCAAATGTACGAATGTCTTATCGGTCCAGTTGGTTCAATGTGGTACATGATGGATTATCTTTGGTCGTCTTTTATTCTGGTATCTCGGGGAAAAAATAAAATATACAAATTAGATGCGCAAATGACCAAATATGCCTGAGAGTGTTTCTCAATACGGACACAATAAAGTGGTTCTCAAATTTCCGAGAAAATCGCAACCTCAGTATAACCACAGTATCACCACCACAAAATAAACCTGTAAATCACAGTTTTTCAAACATATTTATCTACACTGTATTTTACTCTGTGCTACCATAAGTTTGAACTTAAAAGTAAGTATCTTAGCGGAAATAAATAATTGTTTTTCATGGCAAAAACCACGAGGTTTCTTGGCCATAGCTATGTGCTTTGGTCGCCATATTTCTCCTCGTAACACTAATCCGCGACGAAAAAAGTCTAAGCAAAACGTGCTCGTTGTTGTTTTTTATAAGTACAAAAGAAATATGAAAACAATATCTTGCATAATATCTAACATTTGTTCTTGCTATAGATATATATTTGTGTAAAATCTCTGAGAATGCACAACAGATTATTTTGTAAACATTTGAGAATTCTCATCCCGGAAGAAGAGATAGAGAAGATGTAATTATTTATTTTCCGAGAAAGTCTAGAATAAAATGGTTATCAAAAAAAAGAAAAAAAAAAAGAAAAAACTAAAATAGTTCCAAGCATTCTCGGAGAATGAATACGTAGAATAAAATGCAGTATTTATTTCCTGTACAATACAAGAGGACATTTGTGGGGCCATGGGCGGTTTTTGCAGAGTGTTTTTCTCACCCATCGACCTAACAGAAACGACACGACATCACAACCCCTAATTATACCATACGACCCAAGATTACTCAAAATACTGTAACAGTGGGGGGGGGGGGGGGGGGGGGAGGCAGAGGTATTGTCTCACTCAGAAATGTGGTTGTCGTGACAACTTATACTTTATAAACAAAACATGTCTTAAAAACGTTCAAAATGGTAATATACTTATTGTCACGGATTTTCTGTAAAGTTTGTCAGATTAAACTGTTGAATGGGGAGCTGAAAGGCTCCAAATAGCTGCAAGGACCCGAATAACTGAAAGGGCCGAAATAGCTGAAAAGCCCCGAATAGTTGAAACGTCTCAAATAGCTGAGAGGTCTCGAATAGCTTAAAGGGCTCGAATGAAGTTCAATATTGACTTTATGATAACATGAACATAAGAACGTATGATTTTTTGTGTTTTAGCCTACGCGGACTATATACGTGAAAATCCTATCCGGAAAACAGCCAAACCAGCCACCACAGTGAGTCCACAACTCGAGTCACGACAACTCCGTCCACAGAACCTATAACATATAATGGCAGCGCCCAAAACATCAGTGACGTCATTACCAATGACTCTCAGCCAATAAGAATGGAGTACATGCATCCGCCATGGTTTATGCCGTTTGTGTCCTGCTTTTCTGCCTATCGATATGCTTCAATATATTCTGTTGTTATTTGAAATGGAGAAAAACGAAAAGCAAGGCCTCATCTAAAGAACGCTATAAACGAGTGAGGCAAGATGAGGAGAGAAGTGGAAAAAACAGGGCAGGAACCAGTCAAAAAGGGAAAGCACGAGGTACCTTGTCAAGAGGTCAAGGACACAGCAATGGCGGGCCTGGTGGTGCTTCAAGGCCTCCACGCGCCCAGGACGCCGGAGGTGATGCCACCAATGACGGCATGGAGCAACCACGTGATGTACCCCCAGACTCCGGTGTCAATCCAGACGCGCATAGAATCCCGCCTACTAATCCAACACCTTCTACAAGTGTCGGTGAGTTACGTACACAACAATCTTGTAGTTATTTATTTTTTTTTTTAAACAAACAGAGTTTCACAAGGATATAAAATAAAATAATACAAAGCTTAGAAAATAATCAAATAGAAAATAAAATGCTAATGTAGTTCTCGGTAAGAACAATTCCTGAAGCCAAACCACTTTTGAAGGAAGAACCTTTTATGTGAATCAGCGTCTTACAAACACCTTTCACGCAACTTTGAATAGAGTTGTGCGGCAAGGTTGTTCAGCTTTGGTCTCAACCAAAACACAATAACCTTCTCCGAGACCCAATCAATTTCCTTTTGGGCAACGTTGAACAGGCGTTGAAAATCGACGTTGGTTAGACGTTGGAAATTCGACGTTGGATAGACGTAGGAAAATCGACGTTGATAAGACGCGGGCACATCGACGTTATAATGACGTAGGACCAAAAAATCCTCATTTTGTTATTGCTTACTGCAAACTGTAGCCATGATAAGTCACATCGAAAACAGACCATCACACGAGGACTTACAAAACGAGAACTTTGAAAGCGCGCATTATTTTCGACCTACTTTTGAAAAGTATTCATAGAAATCGACGCCACACGCATTATGTGAGACCTGGAGAGCCAAGGGTGTGGATATTGTTGTAGTGGTGTGGCATGACTCGCTGCCAGGATGACGATTCCAGACTACTAACGTTCTGCCGTGTATCGTCGCTGTCACGACGTCTATATAACGTCGGGATACAGACGTGGTTTCAACTTCCAATTGCAAGCTTTGAGCAAAGAAAAATATCAAAATAAAAATTATTCAACGTTATGTGCGAATAGGGTGATGATGGAAAGATGATACCAGCCTTATGTGTGAGTTGAAATATGAAATAGCTTTTTGAAGCACAGACACTCGGTTCCCCAACTGTTTCCCCAACAGACACACATGCACCACACACATGCGTCACACACATGCACCATACACATGTATGGCACACACGCACCACACACATGAACCACAAATGTAAAAGACACATGCACCACACATACGTACCACATACATGCATCACACACACACATACACCACACACATGCGTCACACACATGCACCACACACATGCACCACACACATGAACAACGCACAGTCCTTCATTCTTTCTTAACACACAATTAGGATGCTCTGTTAGTGCGCTTGCATAGTAAAAGTGCACCAGTCTGACACCCTGACTGCACCTTACTGTACCATATAAGCACTCTGATTTTGCACCTTTACAATGCACTCTCACTTTGCACTTTTACTCTATAAGCACTTTCACTGTGCGGCTTTACTCAGAGTGCTTACATAGTTTGTGCTTAGACAAGTAGTGTGCACGGTTAGCATGCTTGCAGAAGTGGAGTGCTTGTTAGAATTGACTGATAAATTTGAAAACAGTGCTCCATGCTGCTGATAGTCGAATTTCACACGCAGTTCACGAGTTCGGGTTTTGTTTGCAGTTAAAATATTGTTATGTAAATGGACCAAATAACAAATAGCTAGAATTAAGGCACGTAAAAGTAATATTACATAGCAAAAGATATCAATGATATTACCACTTTTTGGTTATTTTTAGATGAACCGATGATTGGACGAAAGCAGTGCTATGTTCCTCCAATGAGAAAGGAAGGCGAGACCGGACAGAGTGATATTGATCAGACAGATCCAAAATCAAGGGAGCATGGACCCGGCTATTCGCAGCGCATAGAAGTCGAGGGTCGTCAAGGTGCCACCAGCATACGAGGCAAGTAGCCAGGCTTTGCACTTAATATGCCAATTAAGAAAAAAGGTTCGTTAAAGGCCTTCAAAGGGCTGACTTTCGAGCGATAATAGAATAAATGAAATAGTAAAATGATCCGAGCTCCGTTCGAATTTTCGTCTGTTTGTAGCTGAACTTGCACAGATCCTTCCAAGATGTTCAATCTGTTGCGATTTAAGAAGCCTGAATCATTTAAGTATCTTTATACACCTGCCGCTGACACCAGGGGTGGAAGGAGGGGGATGGGGTGGAGGATGAGAATTTCTCGGGCATAGTGTTCCACAATGTGTATACGCCTACTGTTGACGCCAGGGGGTTGGGGTGGGAGGGGCAGCGAAAGATGGCGATTTATCGGGCATAGTGTTCTACAGTTTTGGAAGTATATTCGGGAGATTCTCGCTAAAATGAACTGTGAATTGCAAAATGTTGAGATTTCAGGGCCCCGCTGAAAACGTCATGTTATTTTTTCATATGTCGGAACAACATCAACCAATCACACCATCACACCCACCCCCACCCGTCCTCCCCCCCCCCCCCAAAAAAAAACATAAAAAGTGTTGTCAAACCAGACACAACTGTACCTACCACATTATTTGGGTGTGGGTTACATGACCCTGCCAGAAATCGGCTAGAATGTCTCGCGATTAATATTTTGAGGCTGAACAATAGTTCAAGAACATTAATTTATATCAGTTATTTTCCTGAATACTACTAATAGTAATAATAATAAAAATAATTATAATAATAATAAAAATAAATTTAAGCCTGTTTACCGTTTTAGGTCTCTTCACAAGGCAAGAGTTTTATTAAGTCCTCCTTTGACTTGCATGGACTGTTTTTCACGTGGTTTTTAGTTTTCCTTATTTATTTATTTGTTTATATGTTTATTTGTTCATTTATTTATTTTCAAGATCGAACGGAAATGGGGAATTCTTCTTTAAAAAATAATTGTTTTATGTTTATAAATAAAAACAACTATTTCTTCAAGGAAAGGGGGTTTTCAAGTTCTTCTTATTCATTTTCGACTGTTGTGTTTTTGTCATATGATTTCCATCTTTTTTATAATATTATCTGTATACAATTTTGCCATGAATGAAAATAAAGAGCACCCAATAACCTCTTCCTTGAAATACCTACACCTTCCGAAATGTCAGCTACTTTATAAAGGTAGCCGGTATTAAGTAATTGTCCAATCATATTGCATGTTATTGTCATGTGGCTAGTTAAACCGAAGGAACGGAGAATTTCGTAAAAAGACGTGAAAAAAAGCACACTATGTTGAAGCCGGCTGGCAAACATTTAGTACGGATTCTTGAACATGTTGCTTGTTGATATTAGGTTATGCATATTAATGGATGAAAAAATCGAAAACTGGCTAACGTTATTTGCATATTCTGAATTAGCTAACAATAATTAAAAATAAGAGTCTCTGTTCCTCATGGTTGGACATTGTCCAGCAACTAGCAATACTTTTGAGTTTAGAGTTACTATTTTTTTGTAGTAAAGTCTTTTTATCAAATTGCAACCCATGAAAAATTTGTTTTAAAATTTCTGTGTTGTCAACAAGGTATTGTTACAATTTGACCCAGTTTTCTGTTTTTTTTTTTTTTTTTTTTTTTTTTTTTTTTTTTTTTTTTGCTATAAATAGTTTAGCATGCTTAAAGTAAAACTGTTTTAAGCTGTTCTTTCTGGTTCCCTTCTAATTTATATTTTATACTTAGGTCCGATAAAAATGATACGATTTCGCTATTGTTGTAAGGAAAAATTTTTCACATTTAAACCTGCGAGAAAACTGTTTAAGCTTTTCTTTTCCTGTTTAAAAAAGGAAAACATGTTTTGGTGACACCTCCCCGTAGGAAAATGTTTCATTACTAGTTTGGCATGCGAGCACATGCCGAGCATCATTAGTAACCATGACAGCTGAAAGTTCACGGATCGGAGTGTACAAAATATGTTTCACTTGTTTAAATATAACAGCAAACATAAAGCCAAAAAAAAAAAAAAAATTGCTGTCGACGTTTCAAATGCTTCTTTTAAAAGCAAGAAGGAAACTCGTAAAACTTTTAACTCGTGGTTTCAAGGCTCCTAGTACGATTTTTAAAGATGATAAAAAGTGATAAAACAGGCTGCATCGTGTCGATTTGTGAAACTGATGTTTTCCCTTGGTATTGTCAAAGAAATCTTGAAACAATATTTATAAAAATATGCAGCATGATGTATGTGGTGGAGACCTTCTCGGTGTGATTCTGTGTAATTTATAGTTAGAAATTACAAACTTAATTGCACTATTTTTAATAAATAATATATTTAAATATTTCAAAGGAAGAAATTTTTCACATGAAGTACCAATTAAGATTATAAAAAAATGTGGGGTACAAAAAATGTTTGAAATGAAACTCGAAATGAAACTTTTCGAAGGTGAAATATACAATTTGGGCAAAAAAAAGTAAACATTTCATCGCCGCTTTTGGAATCATATTTGACGTAGTGCGAGACAGTTTTATTTGGAAAGGAGTGGGGGTGTTTTTATTCAGTAATCCGCGTTTTCTACAAAAACAGGGTTGGCTTATTTCGGAATTTCACTCTGCGTTTAAAAAAGGGGGTATTATTTCAAAAGTAGCATTCCACGTTTAGGGGTTGGTTTAAACAGTAATGGACACGCATGGTAATCAGTTGGTACGTGAGTGCCCCCCCTGCTCATCTTGTATCTGCGCATGCCTCTGATAACAAAATACTTTTAATTTGATAATTTTAGATCCCCCAGAGACCCAGATGTCGGTGGATAATTTTCAAGGTGCTCGTTCAGACGCAACTTCTTACTCTATGTCACGAACGGGTAAGTGTCAACAAGGGGCAAATGCCAACAATGGTATCCTCACACTTGATCTAGCGACATTTGACCAAGTGGCAATCGACCTAGCGATAATTGATCCATCGACAATTGTAAGAATAAGGATCACTCACTCAAAAACTGTTACAGGTAAGAGAACCCATGGTCCTCAATTGTCGATTGATCAAATGTCGCTAGATCAATTGTCATCAGACTAAGTGAGGGTTTTCAACAACATGAGAACAAGTACCTGGAAATTATCAAAAATTATCAGATGTTGACTTATTTTGAGTCAACATAGAATAAAAGTGACTTGGTAAGACATGTTGACTTCATGTCAACATTTCGCAGCTGGTTAATAATAGCTTCATGTTCGCTGCAAATAAGATGGGCCAAGAAATGTGTTCTTGGACATTGGAAAGGCGTCGATTATCGACGGTGGATAAACAACACAACACAAGCCCATTTTCAGGCGCTGCAACATTTAAACTCCCCAGATAGCCCATGCCGTCTCTTAATCAGGTCACAGATTCATTTTTATTTATTGTTTTTTTTTATTTGGGAATTTTTAGGCAACCTATTAAAATTTCGTTATTAAATAGCATCAACGGGTTTTTTTTGTTTTTGCATTTAGAATGCACGCCTGGGTCGAGATGGGACACACACGTGCAGAGTGCTAATTTTGAAATATTGTCCTTTTTTATCCCATGATTCCGAAATAATTCCCCATTTTGTAGAAAACGTTGAGTACTGAATGAAAAGAAGCCCATTTCATGACGAAATTGGCACTCCGCGCAGACCGCGTCTGGGCTCAAGATTACACCTCTTTCTGCGCGTTTCTTTTCATTTTGGACACGCATATGATACCAAGAATTCTCGCGACCTCCCCCTCCTGCCCCTAAGCATGCCGTAATTTCAGATCAACGACATTTGATATTACTTAAAAAGTAGCATTCCACGTTTGGGGTTGGTTTAAACAGTCATGGACGCACATCGTAATCAGTTGGTACGTGAGTGCCCCCTGCTCATCTTGTATCCGCGCATGCCTCTGATAACAAAATACCTTTAATTTGATAATTTTAGATCCCCCAGAGACCCAGATGTCGGTGGATGATTTTCAAGGTGCTCGTTCAGACGCAACTTCTTACTCTATGTCACGAACGGGTAAGTGTCAACAACGGGCAAATGCCAACAATGATATCCTCACACTTGATCGAGCGACATGTGATCTAGCGACATTTGACCAAGTGGCAACCGACCTAGCGATAATTGATCCATCGAAAATTGTAAGAATAAGGATCACTCACTCAAAAACTGTTACAGGTAAGAGAACCCATGGTCCTCAATTGTCGATTGATCAAATGTCGCTAGATCAATTGTCATCAGACTAAGTGAGGGTTTTCAACAACATGAGAACAAGTACCTGGAAATTATCACAAATTATCAGATGTTGACTTATTTTGAGTCAACATAGAATAAAAGTGACTTGGTAAGACATGTTGACTTCATGTCAACATTTCGCAGCTGGTTAATAATAGCTTCATGTTCGCTGCAAATAAGATGGGCCAAGAAATGTGTTCTTGGACATTGGAAAGGCGTCGATTATCGACGGTGGATAAACAACACAACACAAGCCCATTTTCAGGCACTGCAACATTTAAACTCCCCAGATAGCCCATGCCGTCTCTTAATCAGGTCACAGATTCATTTTTATTTATTGTTTTTTTTTATTTGGGAATTTTTAGGCAACCTATTAAAATTTCGTTATTAAATAGCATCAACGGGTTTTTTTTTGTTTTTGCATTTAGAATGCTCGCCTGGGTCGAGATGGGACACACACGTGCAGAGTGCTAATTTTGAAATATTGTCCTTTTTTATCCCATGATTCCGAAATAATTCCCCATTTTGTAGAAAACGTTGAGTACTGAATGAAAAGAAGCCCATTTCATGACGAAATTGGCACTCCGCGCAGACCGCGTCTGGGCTCAAGATTACACCTCTTTCTGCGCGTTTCTTTTCATTTTGGACACGCATATGATACCAAGAATTCTCGCGACCTTCCCCTCCTGCCCCTAAGCATGCCGTAATTTCAGATCAACGACATTTGATATTACTTAAAAAGTAGCATTCCACGTTTGGGGTTGGTTTAAACAGTCATGGACGCACATCGTAATCAGTTGGTACGTGAGTGCCCCCTGCTCATCTTGTATCCGCGCATGCCTCTGATAACAAAATACTTTTAATTTGATAATTTAAGATCCCCAAGAGACCCAGATGTCGGTGGATGATTTTCAAGGTGCTCGTTCAGACGCAACTTCTTACTCTATGTCACGAACGGGTAAGTGTCAACAACGGACAAATGCCAGCAATGATATCCTCACACTTGATCTAGCGACATGTGATCTAGCGACATTTGACCACGTGACAACCGACCTAGCGATAATTGATCCATCGAAAATTGTAAGAATAAGGATCACTCACTCAAAAACTGTTACAGGTAAGAGAACCCATGGTCCTCAATTGTCGATTGATCAAATGTCGCTAGATCAATTGTCATCAGACTAAGTGAGGGTTTTCAACAACATGAGAACAAGTACCTGGAAATTATCAAAAATTATCAGATGTTGACTTATTTTGAGTCAACATAGAATAAAAGTGACTTGGTAAGACATGTTGACTTCATGTCAACATTTCGCAGCTGGTTAATAATAGCTTCATGTTCGCTGCAAATAAGATGGGCCAAGAAATGTGTTCTTGGACATTGGAAAGGCGTCGATTATCGACGGTGGATAAACAACACAACACAAGCCCATTTTCAGGCGCTGCAACATTTAAACTCCCCAGATAGCCCATGCCGTCTCTTAATCAGGTCACAGATTCATTTTTATTTATTGTTTTTTTTTATTTGGGAATTTTTAGGCAACCTATTTAAATTTCGTTATTAAATAGCATCAACGGGTTTTTTTTGTTTTTGCATTTAGAATGCACGCCTGGGTCGAGATGGGACACACACGTGCAGAGTGCTAATTTTGAAATATTGTCCTTTTTTATCCCATGATTCCGAAATAATTCCCCATTTTGTAGAAAACGTTGAGTACTGAATGAAAAGAAGCCCATTTCATGACGAAATTGGCACTCCGCGCAGACCGCGTCTGGGCTCAAGATTACACCTCTTTCTGCGCGTTTCTTTTCATTTTGGACACGCATATGATACCAAGAATTCTTGCGACCTTCCCCTCCTGCCCCTAAGCATGCCGTAATTTCAGATCAACGACATTTGATATTACTTAAAAAGTAGCATTCCACGTTTGGGGTTGGTTTAAACAGTAATGGACGCACATCGTAATCAGTTGGTACGTGAGTGCCCCCTGCTCATCTTGTATCCGCGCATGCCTCTGATAACAAAATACTTTTAATTTGATAATTTTAGATCCCCCAGAGACCCAGATGTCGGTGGATGATTTTCAAGGTGCTCGTTCAGACGCAACTTCTTACTCTATGTCACGAACGGGTAAGTGTCAACAACGGACAAATGCCAGCAATGATATCCTCACACTTGATCTAGCGACATGTGATCTAGCGACATTTGACCACGTGACAACCGACCTAGCGATAATTGATCCATCGAAAATTGTAAGAATAAGGATCACTCACTCAAAAACTGTTACAGGTAAGTGAACCCATGGTCCTCAATTGTCGATTGATCAAATGTCGCTAGATCAATTGTCATCAGACTAAGTGAGGGTTTTCAACAACATGAGAAC
Organism: Protula sp. h YS-2021; assembly: GCA_949752745.1. Taxonomy (NCBI): domain Eukaryota; kingdom Metazoa; phylum Annelida; class Polychaeta; order Sabellida; family Serpulidae; genus Protula; species Protula sp. h YS-2021. Next base: position 99,049,473 of record OX457025.1, on the reverse strand, counting down.
AAGTACCTGGAAATTATCAAAAATTATCAGATGTTGACTTATTTTGAGTCAACATAGAATAAAAGTGACTTGGTAAGACATGTTGACTTCATGTCAACATTTCGCAGCTGGTTAATAATAGCTTCATGTTCGCTGCAAATAAGATGGGCCAAGAAATGTGTTCTTGGACATTGGAAAGGCGTCGATTATCGACGGTGGATAAACAACACAACACAAGCCCATTTTCAGGCGCTGCAACATTTAAACTCCCCAGATAGCCCATGCCGTCTCTTAATCAGGTCACAGATTCATTTTTATTTATTGTTTTTTTTTATTTGGGAATTTTTAGGCAACCTATTAAAATTTCGTTATTAAATAGCATCAACGGGTTTTTTTGTTTTTGCATTTAGAATGCACGCCTGGGTCGAGATGGGACACACACGTGCAGAGTGCTAATTTTGAAATATTGTCCTTTTTTATCCCATGATTCCGAAATAATTCCCCATTTTGTAGAAAACGTTGAGTACTGAATGAAAAGAAGCCCATTTCATGACGAAATTGGCACTCCGCGCAGACCGCGTCTGGGCTCAAGATTACACCTCTTTCTGCGCGTTTCTTTTCATTTTGGACACGCATATGATACCAAGAATTCTCGCGACCTTCCCCTCCTGCCCCTAAGCATGCCGTAATTTCAGATCAACGACATTTGATATTACTTAAAAAGTAGCATTCCACGTTTGGGGTTGGTTTAAACAGTCATGGACGCACATCGTAATCAGTTGGTACGTGAGTGCCCCCTGCTCATCTTGTATCCGCGCATGCCTCTGATAACAAAATACTTTTAATTTGATAATTTTAGATCCCCCAGAGACCCAGATGTCGGTGGATGATTTTCAAGGTGCTCGTTCAGACGCAACTTCTTACTCTATGTCACGAACGGGTAAGTGTCAACAACGGGCAAATGCCAACAATGGTATCCTCACACTTGATCTAGCGACGAGTGATCTAGCGACATTTGACCAAGTGGTAACCGACCTAGCGATAATTGATCCATCGACAATTGTAAGAATAAGGATCACTCACTCAAAAACTGTTACAGGTAAGAGAACCCATGGTCCTCAATTGTCGATTGATCAAATGTCGCTAGATCAATTGTCATCAGACTAAGTGAGGGTTTTCAACAACATGAGAACAAGTACCTGGAAATTATCAAAAATTATTAGATGTTGACTTATTTTGAGTCAACATAGAATAAAAGTGACTTGGTAAGACATGTTGACTTCATGTCAACATTTCGCAGCTGGTTAATAATAGCTTCATGTTCGCTGCAAATAAGATGGGCCAAGAAATGTGTTCTTGGACATTGGAAAGGCGTCGATTATCGACGGTGGATAAACAACACAACACAAGCCCATTTTCAGGCGCTGCAACATTTAAACTCCCCAGATAGCCCATGCCGTCTCTTAATCAGGTCACAGATTCATTTTTATTTATTTTTTTTTTATTTGGGAATTTTTAGGCAACCTATTAAAATTTCGTTATTAAATAGCATCAACGGGTTTTTTTTTGTTTTTGCATTTAGAATGCACGCCTGGGTCGAGATGGGACACACACGTGCAGAGTGCTAATTTTGAAATATTGTCCTTTTTTATCCCATGATTCCGAAATAATTCCCCATTTTGTAGAAAACGTTGAGTACTGAATGAAAAGAAGCCCATTTCATGACGAAATTGGCACTCCGCGCAGACCGCGTCTGGGCTCAAGATTACACCTCTTTCTGCGCGTTTCTTTTCATTTTGGACACGCATATGATACCAAGAATTCTCGCGACCTTCCCCTCCTGCCCCTAAGCATGCCGTAATTTCAGATCAACGACATTTGATATTACTTAAAAAGTAGCATTCCACGTTTGGGGTTGGTTTAAACAGTCATGGACGCACATCGTAATCAGTTGGTACGTGAGTGCCCCCTGCTCATCTTGTATCCGCGCATGCCTCTGATAACAAAATACTTTTAATTTGATAATTTTAGATCCCCCAGAGACCCAGATGTCGGTGGATGATTTTCAAGGTGCTCGTTCAGACGCAACTTCTTACTCTATGTCACGAACGGGTAAGTGTCAACAACGGGCAAATGCCAACAATGGTATCCTCACACTTGATCTAGCGACGAGTGATCTAGCGACATTTGACCAAGTGGCAACCGACCTAGCGATAATTGATCCAACGACAATTGTAAGAATAAGGATCACTCACTCAAAAACTGTTACGGGTAAGAGAACCCATGGTCCTCAATTGTCGATTGATCAAATGTCGCTAGATCAATTGTCATCAGACTAAGTGAGGGTTTTCAACAACATGAGAACAAGCACCTGGAAATTATCAAAAATTATCAGATGTTGGCTTATTTTTAGTCAACATGGAATAAAAATGACTTGATAAAACATGTTGACTTTATGTCAACATTTCGCAGCTGGTTAATACTAGCTTCATGTTCACTGCAAATAAGATGAGCCAAGAAATGTGTTCTTGGACATTGGAAAGGCGTCGATTATCGACGGTGGATAAACAACTAGAGCGCAGGCGCTGCAACATTTAAACTCCCTAGATAGCCTATTCCGTGTCTTAATCAAGTCACAGATTCATTTTTATTTATTATTTTTTTATTTGGGAATTTTTAGGCAACCTATTAAAATTTCGTTATTAAATAGCATCAACGGGTGTTTTTTTTTTCGCATTTAGAATGCTCGCCTGGGTAGAGATGGGGCATGCTAATTTTGTCCTTTTTTATCCCATAATTCCGAAATAATCCCCCATTTTGTAGAAAACGGGGAGTACTGAATGAAAAGAAGCCCATTTCATGACGAAATTGGCACTCCGCGCAGACCGCGTCTGGGCTCAAGATTACACCTCTTTCTGCGCGTTTCCTTTCTTTTTGGACACGCATATGATACCAAGAATTCCCCCGGCCGCCCACTCCTGGCCCCAAGCATGCCATCATTTCAGATCAACGACATTTGATCTGCGGCGGGTCGTCTAGGGTAAGGCTGATTTAATATTTATTAACTCTATTTTTTCCTTTAAGTACTCATTTAAGCCTCAGCTAACCATAGTGTGGACTTCGTCATCCGTCCGCCCAACCGCCCGTCCGTGTGTCGAGATGTCCGTCTATCTGTGAACTTGATTAAGCGCTAATGGTCCTTCAGTTTACGTCAAATTGCTAATATAGCTACCAAGAATGCATAGTATCGATTTCAAAATGTGAAGACGTGTTTTAGGTAGAGAGCAAATATTCAAAAAAATGTAGTGTTAGAGGTTGCTATTAATATAATAATGAGGCCAGTGTGTATATGAATATACAAGTGCTTTGTGTGTGATATTAAATTTATATTTAACAATGAAATGGATGCAAAATTTATGACTTTTTGAGTGGATTTTAAGACTATACACAGAGTTGGAATAATGGCGGACATAAGCAGGGAACAGGGACCATCTCAAGATGACCAAAGCACAAATCAGAATTATTGCATACTAGATAAGGATAATCAAAGCGATATTTGTGATGTTATAGTGAAATCTACAGTCGGCTTACAATCTTCGCAAGCAAGAAAAAAGGCCAAAGGAAAAAGTACAAAGACTAAAAGGGATATGAGGCAGACAAAAAGGAAAAGAAGTGAAAATGCAACTCAGTCTATAAAAGAGGATGGATGGGAAAACTGTGATATGTTAGTTTATTTTGAGAAAAAACTCGAAAATAGTTTAGACGATATTATAATAAAAGTGACGAAAAACATCGAGAAAACATTAGAAAAAATCTGTTGAGCATTGCTAAAAAGGTAGAACTGGGGCTTACTGAAAAGCTGAATGATATTATCGACAATAAGCTATTTGTTTAAATGTGCAAAATAAACGACAGAATCGACGCTTTGGCAACAGTGTCAGATTTTAGATCCAGGAATCAGCGGTGGATAATAGTAAAAGGCTGGATTCAATGCAGAGCCTTGACAATAGCCTGGAGAAAAGGATACAGGTTCTGGAAGACCGCAGTCCTGCTGGCGAGCAAGGAAATAGTAATGCGGAATTGGCTAATCAATTAGCGGTCATTAAACAGCAGTGTGAGGATCAGCGGCGTTCCGCGGCCGATATTTATCGGATTCTAAAAGGAGACATCGAGCGCTTGGAAACCCATTACCGTAAGATAAACCTTGTTTTTGAAGGGGTTCTGGAGAGAGAAGGTGAGAACTGTAAGGATGTCCTCGACGCTATAATCCGAACAAAAATGCATATTAATATGCCAAACTCGATAGACGTCGCTCATCGCATAGTTAAAAGCGATCCATCAAAGCCCGCGGGGATAGTGGCACGATTTAAGTCAGTGGCGGAAAAAAGCCGCGTTTTACAGAATTCCCAGATTCTCAAAGGTTCAGGCATTTTTGTAAGACAGGATGTGCCCCAGGCAGTCACACAAAGGCGCGATTATCTCGTAAAGTCGCTTCCCAACGCAAAACGTCTTGATCCATATGCCAAAATGATGCGGGACAAGCTTAAATTTAAGGGACGGTTATACACGGTAGACAATATAAATCAGGCCGGGCTGGCAGATACTGGTCACACTGTGAAAACCGATACTCAGGTGCGCTTCTATGGATACCTGTCGCCGTTAAGCAATTTCTATAAGGCCGATTTTACTATCGGAGGGGCAACATTTTGTTGTGTTGAGCAAGCATACCAATATTGTAAGGCCAGAAATAGCGGGGACTTTATAACAGCACAGGCTATCATGAGAGAATCAAACCCAGTGGTAATGAAGCGACTAGGAAGAAAACTCCAGGCTAGGAGCAACGCAGAGCAAAGTAGTCTCCTTACTATCATGGAGAAGGCAATTCTCGCCAATTTTTCACAGAAGGACTATCTAAAAGAAGAACTGATTGCAACTTCTTCAAGACGCCTATTAGAATGCAATCCTTACGACAGTTTTTTCTCAACTGGCAAAGGGATGGACGACCCTCAATTAGACCATTTGCAATTCCACGGGAAAATCATCTGGGAATTATTTTAGAAAAGGTACGAAGGCAGCTGTCAAATGTAACGAGTGTTGATGCCGGACCTTGATGCCGGACCTAATTTTAATTATTTCTGCTGTTATGTATGTAATACTTTAACCTTAAGCCAAAGAGTGTGCTCCTTTAGTTTTTTTATTTAGAGTTGGTTTGGTCCCTCAGGGATTTTGGTAACACCCCTCGTTCAGTTCATAATTTGATACTACGCGTAACTTGAATGCCATCGCAGTGGGTAAACAACAAGGTGTGTGTGTGTGACATCAGGTGATTGATTGATTAAATAAGGCATGTGAGTGTTATGATGAACGAATGGTAGGATGTATGTAAAGTTTGATGTACTAAGGAAAGCAATATTTTAATTTATGTCGTAGACTAACTTGAATATATTTATTGATTCTTGACGTTGGTCAGCTTGCATGATAAAATAAGCAGGAAGGCGAAAACAAACTCTCATCTTAGAGATCAATTTGGGTTCAGAAAAGGGAGGGCTTTTCGTTCTTGTAATTCCTTCCGAGCACCTCTGCCGCATTTTGTGAGCGGGGTATTTCAGGTGGGCTATTTTCCGTCTCCTGGTATCCTAGTTTACTTTCTGCGGCATTTGTGAACGGTTACAAGGACCAAAATTCCATACTAAATCGACCTTTCTCACATGTTTTCTAAAGCCTTCTAGATGGTATTTACTAGTGAGCATGTGGGAGGATCGGGGTGCATGCATTCAATTTACTCGAACAGTCCGATAAAAACCGAAAAAGCGAGCTATACACAAATTCCACGTGAACGAAGGTACATGTCTGAAAGAGCCATAACTGTAAAGAAATCTTGTCTCGTTCCATATTTAAATCGGTATTGAGTATTTGGTGATTGTTCAATAACACAAAAAACAAAGTAACATAAAAAAATCCATAGACAGACGCAAATTGAGGGACCCAGCCTTTGTTATTCCTTCGTATGGAAAATCTTCAGCCTATTTGAATAGTTGTTGTTTGCGTTTTCGATAAACCCCTCTTTCATAGGAAAACCCAACATGCAGTTACTTCAATTGGGTCTAAAACATAGAATTCTCTTTATCCCGATTTACAATGCAATGCGTTATCGTTTACTACAAAGGTGTATGCTGTTTAAGGTTTTCCACGAATTGACCCAAAACCTAAATTAATCAGGATAACAGTAAAATACTCTAATGTTCTAATACAGAAGTCTTGCAGCCTCAACAATGGCATTTACATCAAATTATATAAATGCTCAAAACCTTTTACGCTAAACAAACCATATTATGTTTGGTCATTCATATCTCGATTCATACATTTTTGCGTGTTTTATCTACTGTACATATGTTTTGTGTCAATGTTTATTTGTAGTAATTTTTGGTCTCAAACAGCACAGTCATATTAAGTCGACAAGCGTAATTTTACAAACGAAAATATCTATAAATATGCATAGTGGGTTATGTAACCTTAGAAATATTATAAAAAATTGTTAAGTACTATAGCTCAAATGTAAGAGGGCTGCGTGATGCAAAAAAGCGTAGAGAGATTTTCTTTTTTCTTAAACGCAAGGAATTTGATGTTCTCTTCCTTCAAGAAAGTCACAGTTCTCCGGATATTGAAGGAAAGTGGAAAAAAGAATGGGAGGGCAGTGTAACTTTTAGCCACTATACCTCTAAGGCAAGAGGAACAATGACTTTGTTTAAGCAAGGTTTAAAGGTACGCAACCATTGGGCTGATAAAGAAGGGCGGCTTGATGTTAATGAAGTAGAAATTAATAATATATATTATTCTTGTGTTAATATCTATGCACCCAACTTGGATTGTGAGAGGGTTGCATTTTTTGAACAACTTTCAGCAAATCTGAAGACTCGGGTATCATTGGGGAATGTAATCATGGCAGGGGATTTCAATATAACATTGGAGTCGAAAGATAAAAAGTTTGGGGCAACGGCTAGCCAAACATCGGCTCGCACTTTAAAGGAATTGATGAAAACACACAATTTAGTCGACATTTGGAGGGACAAGCATCCGGATATGCGGATGTATACATGGTCCAGAAATACATCATGCGCAGGCTCGATCTCTTTTTAATTAGTAAAAAATTGGTGGCAAACCATAAGCAGTCAAAATTTCTCGAGAGCATAAACACGGATCATAAACTAATCTATCTAGAATTAGATGAAAAGGTTACGTACGGTAGAGGTCCAGGATTTTGGAAGCTCAATAATAGCTTTTTATTAAATCAAGACTATAGACAAGCTACTATAAGCCTCATTGAGAAAAATAGAAAAGAATTTTTAAAATCGAACGATAACCGAGCATTCTGGGACCTTATTAAATTCGAGATTTTAACGATATCAATGGAAATCTCGAAGAAAATTGCTAAGGAAAAGCGTTTGTTAGAACAAGATTTGCTATTGAAATGTAACAAGCTTTATTCGAAACTTTGCCACACAGAATTAAGTCCAGACGAAGAAGTTGAATACCTAAATTGTAAAAGCATACTTTCGGATATTAACACCTACAAAGAACCATGAGCCCGTGTCCGATCAAGAGTTGAATATATAGAAAAAAATGAAAAAAGTAACAAATACTTTTATAACAAGGAAAAAGAAGTTTATGATAAGAAAGCAGTAGATCGATTAAAAGTTAATGATGACATCATATCAGATCCCATTCTTATCCTCCGTGAGGTAGAGCGATTTTATTGTACTCTATATCAAACAACACACCCTGATATAAACAACACGGATCTCGACAAAGTTTTTAGTTCTCGAGGCATAAAAAAGCTTTCAGAAGAAGATAGAATATTTCGTGAAGGCCCCATGTCTATAGCCGAATGTAAAAAAGCTTTGGATCGCATGTCGAACGGTAAAAGCCCTGGTTGTGATGGCTTCAGTCCGGATTTTTATAAAGCCTTTTGGCGCAATTAGTGGGCTTGTTAATACAGACACTTAATTATGCTGCTGAACAAGGCGAGCTTTCGCAGTCCCAAAGGCGAGGTATTATAACACTTCTGCACAGACGTGGTAAAAACCCAGAGCTTATTAAAAACTGGAGGCCAGTATCCCTCACAAATGTTGACTACAAAATTCTCACTAAAACCTTAACAATAAGAACAGAAAATATTTTGCCAAAACTGATCCACGAGAATCAAAGTGGCTTTGTTAAGGGACGCTACATAGGAGAAAATATTAGGCTAATCCAGGATGTCATTAATAAAGTAAATAAGAAACAGCAGACAGGTCTACTTTTGCTTTTGGATTTCGAAAAAGCATTCGATAGTATCGAGTGGAAATTCATGCATAAAGTATTGGAATATTTTAATTTTGGTGTTTCGTTTCGGAGATGGGTAGCTGCATGTTATAATAATATCTCTAGCACTGTTATAAACAATGGTTATTCGTGTGGCTGGTTCGAAGTACAACGTGGTGTTAGACAAGGGTGTCCGTCGTCGACAGCGCTGTTTATTTTATGTGTTGATCCTCTGGCCCAATCAGTTAGAATGGAAGAGAACATCACAGGCCTAAAACTCGCTAATTCAGAGTATAAGATCTCTCTTTTTGCAGATGACGCAACTTGTTTATTAAAAGACGTGTGCTCTCTCGGTTATTTGTTAGAACTAACGAGCGTTTCTCGAGATATTCTGGTTTGAAAGTTAACATAGAAAAATCTCTGCTGGTGTATATAGGTCCATGGCGAACAAAACCGGAGCCTGTTTTTAATTTAAAGGTTGCTTCGGGTAGCTTCAATATGCTGGATATCGAAGTAGGTCATGCAACGGAAAAGTGTAACAAAGTAAACATTTTGGATAAGATAGCAAAACTTGCAACGCGTTTGAATTTATGGAGTCAGAGGGGTCTTACACTGCTGGGGAAAGTTAACATATCTAAAACTATGGGAATGTCAAATTTAATATACAGCTTGAGTAACGTCTCTTGTGCACATGCAGATCTGGCCCGGGCCCAGTCGTTGATAAATGCTTTCATTTGGTCCAATAAACCCAGTAAGATCAAGCATAAATCCTTGATCGGGGACTTTGATGCAGGGGGTATTTGATCACCAGATTTAATTGTTATGCAGAAATCGTTAAGGTTGGCATGGTTGTCTAGACTGTGGGTTAAAAACCTTAGCAATGCCATAATACATAGTGAATTTGATGAATACGGGGGATTGCCCCTTATTTTGCACTCGAATTTCGACGCTGGAAGTTTTCAAATATCCTCCTTTTATAAAGAGATGCTACTCTATTTTAGTGAATTGCATAACCAAGACCGATACAGGGGTGTATTATGGAACAATAAAGAAAGAACAATTGACGGCAGGTCACTCTACTGGAAGCACTGGCACGAAAAAGGCATACTGTGTATTAAGGACCTATTAAGTAAAGATAAAAAAGTGTTTTCGTTGACAGAGCTCGAAGCTAGATATGACTTGCGTGTCAATTTTTTACTGTATAATGGTCTGAAAATATCTATCGGCAAATGGTTAAAACACAGAGAACAATAGATACATTACAAATAATTATAAAGTGGTCTGCTCTGACCATATCTTTAAGATACGTGACTCGTTAATTAACATAAAGAAAGCTAAGTGTAAGGATTACTACATGGTCTTGATAAATAAAATTGTAGAACCTCCGGTAAGCATTGTGTTCTGGGCGAATGCAGGTATGTTGGAAGAATCACGGATTCTACGTAGCTTGCTACTTTGCAGAAAATGTACTAAGTTTGTATTTGTATTTGTAAATTTTCCACGTCTCAATATTAAGGCGCTCATTAAGGTTTTATTGATTTTCTTGGAGAAGGAGAAGGAGGAGAGTGGACAAAGGGGCAGAATAATAAAATCATTTGGCTTAATAACACCGACTTTCCTACAAGTTATCTTTTGTCTCTTCTGTTTTATATCGTATTATTTATTTAGTACATTATTTTTATTGAGACTAATGTAATTCAGTATGGAGTAAAGGTATATAATAACAGAAAAGTAGACATGACCATAGTTTTACAGATGCTATTTTGTACAACCACAGAGCAGATATAACGATAGAATGGGCTCTCAGGGAAGGCTATTTTTATTAGGATTCTTGCTGTTTTTTTTTTTTTTTTTTTGTTTTTGTGCATTGTGAACAGGTGCATTGTATCGTGTGGAATTTTCAGACTAACCGTCACCACACGAGCCACCAGAGCCGCAACAATCAGGTTGATAACCGCCAGCTTCTCGCCGTCCCCCTACTCGGCCACCAGAGCCACCAAGATCAAGTTGCTACCCGTCACGCCCTAGCCGCCCTCCTGCTCGGTCAGTAGAGCCGCAAAGATTTGGTTGCTAACCGCCAGCCTCTCGCCGCCCTCCTCCTCGGCCACCAGAGCCATAAAGATCAAGTTGCTACCCGTCACGCCCTAGCCGCCCTCCTGCTCGGCCAGTAGAGCCGCAAAGATTTGGTTGCTAACCGCCAGCCTCTCGCCGCCCTCCTCCTCGGCCACCAGAGCCACAAAGATCAAGTTGCTACCCGTCACGCCCTAGCCACCCTCCTGCTCGGCCAGCAGAGCCGCAAAGATTTGGTTGCTAACCGCCAGCCTCTCGCCGCCCTCCTCTTCGGCCACTAGTACCACAAAGATCAAGTTGCTACCCGTCACGCCCTAGCCGCCCTCCTGCTCGGTCAGCAGAGCCGCAAAGATTTGGTTGCTAACCGCCAGCCTCTCGCCGCCCTCCTCTTCGGCCACCAGAACCACAAAGATCAAGTTGCTACCCGTCACGCCCTAGCCGCCCTCCTGCTCGGCCAGTAGAGCCGCAAAGATTTGGTTGCTAACCGCCAGCCTCTCGCCGCCCTCCTCTTCGGCCACAAGAACCACAAAGATCAAGTTGCTACCCGTCACGCCCTAGCTGCACTCCTGCTCGGCCAGCAGAGCCGCAAAGATTTGGTTGCTAACCGCCAGCCTCTCACCGCCCTCCTCTTCGGCCACCAGAACCACAAAGATCAAGTTGCTACCCGTCACGCCCTAACCACCCTCCTGCTCGGCCAGCAGAGCCGCAAAGATTTGGTTGCTAACCGCCAGCCTCTCGCCGCCCTCCTCTTCGGCCACCAGAACCACAAAGATCAAGTTGCTACCCGTCTCGCCCTAGCCGCCCACCTGCTCGGTCAGCAGAGCCGCAAAGATTTGGTTGCTAACCGCCAGCCTCTCGCCGCCCTTCTCTTCGGCCACCGGAACCACAAAGATCAAGTTGCTACCCGTCACGCCCTAGCCGCCCTCCTGCTCGGCCAGCAGAGCCGCAAAGATTTGGTTGCTAACCACCAGCCTCTCGCCGGCCTCCTCTTCGGCCACCAGAACCACAAAGATCAAGTTGCTACCCGTCACGCCCTAGCCGCCCTCCTGCTCGGCCAGCAGAGCCGCAAAGATTTGGTTGCTAACCGCCAGCCTCTCGCCGCCCTCCTCTTCGGCCACCAGAACCACAAAGATCAAGTTGCTACCCGTCACGCCCTAGCCGCTCTCCTGCTCGGCTAGCAGAGCCTCAAAGATTTGGTTGCTAACCGCCAGCCTCTCGCCGCCCTCCTCTTCGGCCACCAGAACCACAAAGATCAAGTTGCTACCCGTCACGCCCTAGCCGCTCTCCTGCTCGGCCAGCAGAGCCTCAAAGATTTGGTTGCTAACCGCCAGCCTCTCGCCGCCCTCCTCTTCGGCCACCAGAACCACAAAGATCAAGTTGCTACCCGTCACGCCCTAGCCACCCTCCTGCTCGGCCAGCAGAGCCGCAAAGATTTGGTTGCTAACCGCCAGCCTCTCGCCGCCCTCCTCCTCGGCCACCAGAGCCATAAAGATCAAGTTGCTACCCGTCACGCCCTAGCCGCCCTCCTGCTCGGCCAGTAGAGCCGCAAAGATTTGGTTGCTAACCGCCAGCCTCTCGCCGCCCTCCTCCTCGGCCACCAGAGCCACAAAGATCAAGTTGCTACCCGTCACGCCCTATCCACCCTCCTGCTCGGCCAGCAGAGCCGCAAAGATTTGGTTGCTAACCGCCAGCCTCTCGCCGCCCTCCTCTTCGGCCACCAGAACCACAAAGATCAAGTTGCTACCCGTCACGCCCTAGCCGCCCTCCTGCTCGGCCAGTAGAGCCGCAAAGATTTGGTTGCTAACCGCCAGCCTCTCGCCGCCCTTCTCTTCGGCCACAAGAACCACAAAGATCAAGTTGCTACCCGTCACGCCCTAGCTGCACTCCTGCTCGGCCAGCAGAGCCGCAAAGATTTGGTTGCTAACCGCCAGCCTCTCACCGCCCTCCTCTTCGGCCACCAGAACCACAAAGATCAAGTTGCTACCCGTCACGCCCTAACCACCCTCCTGCTCGGCCAGCAGATCCGCAAAGATTTGGTTGCTAACCGCCAGCCTCTCGCCGCCCTCCTCTTCGGCCACCAGAACCACAAAGATCAAGTTGCTACCCGTCTCGCCCTAGCCGCCCACCTGCTCGGTCAGCAGAGCCGCAAAGATTTGGTTGCTAACCGCCAGCCTCTCGCCGCCCTCCTCTTCGGCCACCGGAACCACAAAGATCAAGTTGCTACCCGTCACGCCCTAGCCGCCCTCATGCTCGGCCAGCAGAGCCGCAAAGATTTGGTTGCTAACCACCAGCCTCTCGCCGGCCTCCTCTTCGGCCACCAGAACCACAAAGATCAAGTTGCTACCCGTCACGCCCTAGCCGCCCTCCTGCTCGGCCAGCAGAGCCGCAAAGATTTGGTTGCTAACCGCCAGCCTCTCGCCGCCCTCCTCTTCGGCCACCAGAACCACAAAGATCAAGTTGCTACCCGTCACGCCCTAGCCGCTCTCCTGCTCGGCTAGCAGAGCCTCAAAGATTTGGTTGCTAACCGCCAGCCTCTCGCCGCCCTCCTCTTCGGCCACCAGAACCACAAAGATCAAGTTGCTACCCGTCACGCCCTAGCCGCTCTCCTGCTCGGCCAGCAGAGCCTCAAAGATTTGGTTGCTAACCGCCAGCCTCTCGCCGCCCTCCTCTTCGGCCACCAGAACCACAAAGATCAAGTTGCTACCCGTCACGCCCTAGCCGCCCTCCTGCTCGGCCAGCAGAGCCGCAAAGATTTGGTTGCTAACCGCCAGCCTCTCGCCGGCCTCCTCTTCGGCCACCAGAACCACAAAGATCAAGTTGCTACCCGTCACGCCCTAGCCGCCCTCCTGCTCGGCCAGCAGAGCCGCAAAGATTTGGTTGCTAACCGCCAGCCTCTCGCCGCCCTCCTCTTCGGCCACCAGAACCACAAAGATCAAGTTGCTACCCGTCACGCCCTAGCCGCTCTCCTGCTCGGCTAGCAGAGCCTCAAAGATTTGGATGCTAACCGCCAGCCTCTCGCCGCCCTCCTCTTCGGCCACCAGAACCACAAAGATCAAGTTGCTACCCGTCACGCCCTAGCCGCCCTCCTGCTCGGCCGGTAGAGCCGCAAAGATTTGGTTGCTAAACGCCAGCCTCTCACCGCCCTCCTCTTCGGCCACCAGAACCACAAAGATCAAGTTGCTACCCGTCACGCCCTAGCCGCTCTCCTGCTCGGCTAGCAGAGCCTCAAAGATTTGGTTGCTAACCGCCAGCCTCTCGCCGCCCTCCTCTTCGGCCACCAGAACCACAAAGATCAAGTTGCTACCCGTCACGCCCTAGCCGCCCTCCTGCTCGGCCAGTAGAGCCGCAAAGATTTGGTTGCTAAACGCCAGCCTCTCGCCGCCCTCCTCTTCGGCCACCAGAACCACAAAGATCAAGTTGCTACCCGTCACGCCCTAGCTGCACTCCTGCTCGGCCAGCAGAGCCGCAAAGATTTGGTTGCTAACCGCCAGCCTCTCGCCGCCCTCCTCTTCGGCCACCAGAACCACAAAGATCAAGTTGCTACCCGTCACGCCCTAGCCGCCCTCATGCTCGGCCAGCAGAGCCGCAAAGATTTGGTTGCTACACTACGGCTCAGAGGATTCCTCACTTATCATTCTCATCTCTTTGAGATCGTTTAAAATGCATACTATCAGTGGTTTTCTAACTAAGATAAAATAAATAAGACTGTGTTGTTTTTTTTCAAGATGGCAGACCGGACCAGACTCCGTTACAACAAGCCCCTTCCACACGCTCTGCAACTGAAAATGATTTGAATCTGACGTCATCAGAGGGTCTGTTTCAAGCGTTAGACACACCAAATATTAAAATTTATTTAAAAAATTAATAAGTTTTTAATTAATTTGTTTGTTTACTATTTTCAGTTTCGTTTTGACAAGATCTAAGAAATATAGATTAGAGCAGAGGAAGTAATTGAAATATTTGTTGTACAATGCAAGAAGAAGTATGTACACTCTACCCGACAAAAAAGAGTTCGGGAAGTAGCTACAACATGAATGGGTTAAGGGGGCATCGGCTAGAAGAAATAACAGCGCGTGAGATACTCTATTATGTTACAGCTGAAAGATCTTTTCCTGCACAAAGACGGTTAAGTTATTTTCAAACCACTGTTTTCGAGATTAATATGAATATATTGTGATTCTTGCTTGTCGTATTACCGTTTCAAAAGATCAATAAAGGGTAAACGTTGTGAATTAAATCTCTACAGGAAGAAGAGATCAACAGGGGCGAGGACATCCAGCACCAGGGGCAATGTCCGGTCATGAGTCATTCGACATCTCTGGCAGTTTCCGTAAATGATTTTCATACTTGTATTTCATAATTAAATATTTCTATATTTAAATTTAATTTTTTTCTCGTCAGCGTTTGTTCAAACAGTCACGTGATATCACCCTTGCAAAGCAAAATGAGTAATTCAAACCAATCATTCAGGTTTTTCTATTTGTGTCCAGTTTAAGTGTGACATTCATAGCTGAATCTCGGGTGGAGATATCAATACCATGTCATGTCAAAAATTATATCAAAATGTTACAGAGGAAAGACCGGTTGATCCGAAGTGCCCATTGTCACAGCAAGGAATGTCTATCCCTCGCGAGGCAATCCACGGCGGAAACGAAGGTACTACACATACAGCCAACAATGCTACGAAGAGTGCACTCAGTAGTTCAAGATCTGATGATGCAGAAACTGGCAGTGTCGCACAGAGTGCTCTCAATAGTGCAAGAGCTGACGGTGTCACGCAGGGTGCTCTCAATAGCGCAAGAGCTGACGGTGTCGCACGGACTATAGGCGAGAGTTCTGGTCAGCAACAAGAACGACCGGTAGAGGATGCGACGGGCATGCAACTTAGTTTTGGAAAATATGCAGAACCGTCATTAGTGGGTGTAACAGGTAGAATCCTTTGGTTCGTGCCATTCTGCTTTGTCGTAAATAAATCTGCCAAACTAATGGAACACATCCCCTTCCGTATAACGGCACATTGATGGTTGAATTTGCTTTTGTGAGGCTAGTCATGTGTCATCGGTATGGATAAAATGAAGGTATAGCATTTCGAACCACTGTCTCTAATATATTATACTTAACACCCAGATTCCACAGAGAATATCGTTACAGAAATTTTAGAACAGATGCTAATGTTGAAAATAAATTCTCCACTACCCGCTAAAGCCATTGATTCTCTCTTGTGAAACTTCGCATGAAGTATATTGCAAAAATAAATTAATTTTAATGATGGTTCGATTGTCCCTTTATGTTTTTGTACAATTTCCTGTACTACGTACAGCAGTATTTGAAAACTATTATTATTTAACATATAAGTGAAAATAATTTCTAAGAAAGAAAGACCTTTGCAAAAGTTCGTTATGCTTAGGTGCATTATGCATAAGAGCGTTTTTAACTCCTTTTTTCTTTGTACATTTGTATAGACCGGCTACAGCTACTCTAAGCGGATTTTTCTTCCTAAAAATATGAGATTTTGGATGAGGCAAATTGATATTTTTATGCTGCTTGGATACTCATCCTGTTCGTTACCTGTTAACAGTAAGCAACAGCGGCCAAGTAAGCAATCATGCGGAAGGGTCAGAAATCTCCATGGAACAACGCAACGGACTGAACATGTCTGTGGGGGATTTGCACAGAGCGGGAGAGTCTTCTCGTATCGCGCCTAGTACATTAGGTAGGTAGATTAGGCGTTCGCTTCAAACTAGGCCCACAGAATAGCTATATGTTGATGCATTATTGTTAATTTTATTGAAGAAGAAACAATAAGCCAGTTCGAGTGCGCTTTCTCAGTAGGGGAGTTTTCAGATATCTAAATCTAGATTATATTTTACATCTAAAGCTTTTGTTGCCTTAAAATCAATTACAATAGACAAAGTCAATTTGAAAGAAATATTGCAATCTGTTTGAAATGCGTTTTAGCATTCGTGAGGTCTATTTGAATGACAATGCTCATCACAGAGCATGTAGTCTGAAACAGCCTCTTTGAATTTTGTGTTTGTTTCAGGTGGTGCTCAAGGAACAGACACGCACATGCCTATACAGGAGGAACCCCCGGTCACAACACATGACAATACCAACGTTGTTCAGAAAGAAAAAGACAACGCAAATGCTTAACAGATCAGCGAGTGCGAGTGATGGAGCATACAGTTTGGTCGCATGCAGTGAACGATGGGCTTTTAAACACTTTTAAACGTGGCCTGATTTTCTTCGTTATATTGCCATAATTTTGGGGGGGATTATTGATGATGGGATAGATTGCTACGAGCATGATAATATGGAAATCACCTTAACCAACTCTGCTAGCAAAACCTAAAAGAATAAGTCGAAAACCCAGTCATTGTGATCATTGTGAATTATTGTTGTGGTAAAGATCTCCAGACATTCCGTTGGTCTCATGTTTGCGCATTGATATCTCACTTTATACCGTTAAGCAGTGAAAAAGGTTGTGTTATTAAATATACTATGCAAAAAATGTAAAATTGGAAAGAATAGCTATATTATTCCCCGATGCTCGTAACTGTTTGAAATGAAATTTAAATGTTTAATTAAAGAGGTGAAACATGGGAATTTATGACATCGTTCAAATAAATAAACAGAAATAGAGTGGCTTCTCGCGATATTAAAATTGTCAACAAATGTGATAACGGGAAATTGTACTCTGTTGTTATTCCGCATATAAAAAGACAAAAGGATATACAAACAAATGACAATGATTTCCCCACTGCAGTTAATACTTGTGTCTGTTAGCTGTGTGTTTTGACTGTTAGGACATTCATTAGGAGATTTTAATTACTCATTCATTGCCAGATTTGTCGAGACGTATCAGTGCCAGTATTTTTGTCTGCTAATGTTGTCAACATCAAAGCCAATGACATCTAAGCCAATTTTATTTTTGAGTTATTTAATTGAGTTCATAAAACTAATACTGGTCTCTCAGTTCTTGATCCCACCACATGCTTAGGAGAATAGTAAGAGCAGTTATAATCTTTCCTTTGTTTCAGTGTGTTTTATTGATGCATGATTTAGACTTAGTGCTGTTAGATATAGTTGAGCTATATCAGTAATCAGCATGTTCACTAATTAGGCAAACAATAGGTGTTAATTATTATGCCCTTGTTAGCTTCCTTTGATATTTGATGCTACGTCTAATGAAAAATGTCTCTGCTGGCATGTCTGTATATATATATATGTGTGTGTACGCTGCTGAAATAATGTATGTAAGCTCGTCCGGAACGCATAAGTTGTGAGTCAAGTATATTGATAACGTTTAGGATATATCATTCGATGTGGTATGGTATACAGTATTGTAACTATATACAATATTTTGCCTGTAAACAGCTGCATGGCTTAAGGTTCGAAGATAAGTTGATTCCGTTCAAGCATACTTTAATACAATTTTGATTTTTTTTATAAATTATTAATGAATTACCCTGTGAGCAAAGTTTTAAGTAAAACTCAGCGAAATGTTTTAAGTCTTGCGCGTTTATTTATTATGCACTGCTTCATCTGAAAAATGATTCCATCAACTGATTTCCAGCTCTGCTTCACAATCGATACTCGATTACTAAAATAATTGCCACATCAAAATAAATCAGTTGTTTTCGTCCCGTAAAGGTATTCAGCAAAATATCGCAAAATACAGTTTTGTGAAAGGATTCTAGTTTTTCAGTTGAAATTTCGGACTAAACATACAAAATTATTGGCGTTTCGCGTTCAATAGAGTAGAAAGGGTGCAAGTTTAAGAAGCGAAAAGATGGCTAAATGCCGTAAAAGAAAAAATCGAACACTTCACCAAAGGTACAAAGATTGCTGTGTTTGAAGGCAAAGTGAAAAGATCGCACTGTTGTCACAAAAAGCGGAAAGATATCTCAGTTTATTATCCAAGACAAAAAGGCAAAAAGATCATTGGAAATTTAAAAGCGGAAATCTAGATTTTGCTCTAAAAAGGGGTTCTTCACGCCACAAATCATCATCCATCTTCTCTGGGATAGCTTCGCGTTGACTTCTCTAAGTATAGCCAATAACAGGGGGCCTTAAGCCAAAGTAGACATAGAAAAGATTTTAAGAGAACCAAATCAAAAGAAAAAGTTTTCTACCGCCGAGACATTGCAGAAAGTACCCAATGAATATGATGCTATTAGGCGAAAATACTAAGTGGAGCTAATATATGCACCTTATTTGCTAAATTGCAATGTCCGCTTCATGATAAAACATCAAAACATTTAAGATTGGTATTAATTATACATGCCAAGTACATATCTTCAAAATTCGGTTCTCTTTTCCTAGCCACTTTAGGTTAGCGCATCGGAGAAACAAAGCAAAAATAGGCGACTAAAGGAAACTGTGGGGATTGATTCTTAATTTATACTTTTACAACTAGAATTAGCATTGTGTCTCATATTTCTTTGTTCAATTTGTTTTCTCGTTATTCTTTCCAATCAGGCAAAATCAAAATGATTGGACTTTGATACTTTCGTTACCTTTCGTTGATAAATCTTTCAGACAAAATATTTTCACGCATAAGTAGGTGGTATTTTAATCGTATGCACTATAATAATATTAATAATAGTAGTAATAATAATAATAATAATAATAATGATAATAACGATGATGATGATGATGATGGTGATGATGATGATGATGATGATGATGATGATGATGATGATGATGATGATGATGATGATGATGATGATGATGATGATGATGATGATGATTGGCACCAGCAGTTTGATAAAAGTGAACGGTAAAGACAGTTATAATAATGTTTAAACTAATATCTCTTTAAGTCTTCTTCAGCTGCCATATATTTGTCTCGGGTTGACCTGTGGAGAGCATTCCAAAGTCTCGAAGCCAATGAGCCCTCTCCATTCGTATTTCGTGGATGTCCTTGACGCTCTATAACGGAATAACATTTTTATAGTCTGCAGATAAATTATGAAGTGTTATGTTTGATTCTGGATATCACTGAGGAGCTAATAGAGTTATCGGAGTATGTTTTCCCCAAATTTTTAGCACTCAGTTTTATTTTTTTATATATGGTAACAATACTAAAAATACTATGTACAATTATAAAGTTATGCTGGGCTGTACTGGGAGCTCGTTATTATTGAATCTGTTACACTTCATTTATAAAGTCAAAGTTATCTGAACTATGGAAAAAATTTTAAGGAATTATTGGGAATTCCTTTTTATATTTGATAATACATCTGTGAATGAATAATTTATATTATAATTCCCAGTCTTTTTTCACATCGTTATCAAATACGCCTAACATTTTTGCTCTAATATTTTATAATGTTATTGTTTAACCCTGTTTCTAAAAGCGACCAGAAATCCATTTTTGCGCGTGACGAAGATGTGAATAACATCTCTTGTTTTCCCACACACAGAACAACTTTCTCATAAACAGTAAGATGTTTTCATTGTGTTATGCAACTTGGTTGTCGATTCCTGTACTGTAAGACTCTATACTATATTGTTTTAGATGTTAGTTTAGTCATGTTGTTTCTTAAATTTTGGTTTTCAGCATTACTAAGTTTGATCTACATGTATTTTGTTTGAAGCGCTTAACATCAGCTTGCTTCATTCTATTTTTTCCTTCTATTCACTCGGTATAGCTTTGATTAAGTCCATGATATTTATAACGTTAACTTTAAATTTATACTTTTGTTTGAGTTTCGTTTTGTATTTATATATGTTTGGTAGACCACAAACGCTGCTGAAATACTTCATTTTATTGGGATAACTGTTATTTATAGAGCGCCATCTTGATAAAATATTCTGATCACAGTCTGAAGTTTGGAATAATGTTGATGTCACTATCAACCAATCATTTCATCCACATCATGTTTTACGCATTTCCAACGGATTCACAATTTAGATAACGCAGTCCACCATGTTTATAATTTTGTATTAAAAATTTAATTTGAATACGTGGAGGTTTATCATCAAGTAAAAAGGTACGAAATATCGAGACTACTTCACTGATGAACCATTATCGTTTATACAGGATATAAGTTACACACGGTATTTTACTAGTAACAGTTTGCTCAAATTAGACATCATGTTTTTAAGACTGACTTCTGTAACTTGACTGCTGTTATTAAAACAGCGTATTCCGAGAAATACAGTATCTCTGCTGGGCAACATTACAACATGATCAGATTCGCACCGCCTTCCAAACTTTCAGCTTTATCTGAATTAACTTTTAGGCTTAACACGTATTAAAACAGGAAAAATAGGTTTAAGCCATTTTGGAACGAAAGTACATTTTCTAGAATTGACAAAGTACATCTTCTAAAATTGACAAAGTACATCTTCTAAAATTGACAAAGTACCATCAGGTGGTGTCTTTCCCCATATTTAGCTTTAATTTGCTATTTCTGTTGTCAAATTTCCTACTGAAACCGCCTTCCAAGTGAAAGATAGTTTGACGCTGATCATTGAGTGATGATTGATTAAAATCCGATATTTTAATAACAGTCATGGAAATAATACAGAAATAAATATCTCAGATGTACAGCAGCAATGTTTATTCATACCTTTATTCAATGAAAACCCGGAATTGAAGTACGCGCCTGCTATTTACTTCAGCAAGGTAGAAGTTAGAAATGATGAAAACCATTGTAAGGCAGTGCCCGTGATACCAAGTATGATTTCAGCTCTCTCAGAAAAAAATGACACTGCATATATTATATATGATTAGTGCCAGTTCCACAATATTTGGACTATTACCAGTATTTTTATCAGTATTTTTAAATAATAATAATGGACCCTCACAATAAAAAAGTCTAACATCAAATTTTGGTGAAATTGTTGTCATTTTTAATGATATAACATACATTTGAGATAACACGCATGTAAAATTTATATCTTTAAAGTATATGTGTTGCTACAGTTATGACTAAATCATTCTTGTTGAAACCGAAAATTCCAATATTTGGATTTAAACAGTGAAAAATACTCTAATCATTTTCTCGTTCGATTTTTAAGTTTTAAACTACTCCCAGATCTAGTGACCATAATTTTGTCATTTGTTTTTAGAGATTTCGGTTTTAAAGTTGAACATATAAGCAAATTTCAAACTGCAAAACACACTTACTCCTAAAACTATAATTAATTTATTTTGAAACTTCACGTTTCCCATGTACCCTAAAATATATATCCAAATTCATCGATATCAACATTTTTTATATTCGGAATGAAAAGCGAAATTAATGCTATCAATTTCACGACGTATTTCATAATTCATTTTAACCTATTTACAAACTTTATAAGCATGTTGTGTACATTTTATCTGTAGTCTCAAAATTATATTTTGGGTCATTTTCTTACTGTTTTTTGAAAAATAGGTAAATTTGCAATTTGTATCTATTTGCAACTTATATTATCTTATTACGCCTTGTAACGAAATGCACCGATATCGACATTTTCTATAACTGGTTGAAATAGTTAAATTAATGCTATGATTTTCACTTACTGTAACTGATATCTATTTGGCAATGTGTATCTTGCGGTTACTGTTGTTATTGTATTCAAATATTCATGTTTGTAAAATATAAATCGCATGATTTTTTCTATGATTGTCCTTACAAACGTTCTTATTTCATCGACTAAAATATGCGTTTTATCACTTTATTTAAACATTAAACGCTTGAACAGTGTTTGTCTGCAACGCTAATAACATTAAATCCTGAAATACCGAACGTGCAGGACATCTCCACAGTCTTGTTCTGATACACATAAACAAACTGAACCATTTCTTTCTGCTGTCCTTTGAGTTTTATTTGAAAGTCGTATTCGTCATACTGGATGCTGATTACTCGCTGCGGCGACATTGGTACCCATTTTTGCAATTCACCAAGCAAAAGAAGTTCAGTATTTCTGAATAATAACAGAAGGAAATTTTTAATTAAGCGACGAATTACTGGAGTGTATAGCAGATACATTGGGTTATACATCACCTGTCACGGAATTCAAAGTTAATGCCCTCTGAATCTTGGCTATCACTTAAAAGTACCTTAATCACTTTCGTGTTCGAAAGTTTGTGATTTGAAATTTAAAAAAAAGTTTTTATGTCTGAAATTTTACCTGAAGTAGAACAAAGGAGTGGTGTAATACAGGCAGAAGTCAGTCATCGTACACTGTGGTGTGAGCTGAAGCGGGCTGTGCTCACTGAAGGCGGCTGGCGGCGTGAAGGCCGCATTGATGCTTCCTCCGTACACTTTGCTTGTCGTGAACTAGAAGTGACATGTCATCTGGTTGTATTACGTGTCACATTGTTCCATATATACGTTATTACATGTGACGTTATTCCAAACATAACGTTATTACTTGTCATGCTATTTCGTATATGATGTTATTACATGCCACGTTATTACATACATAACCTTATTGTTGTTAATGTTTTATAAATTAGAAATTTGACATATTATCATAAATAACATTTATCCTGTTGCATAATATACGTCATACAAAAAAGAGCATGATTATTTATGCAACTGAGTGCATGCCTGTGTAATGCGCGTTTTGACTCTTTTTATGACGTTATAGCATGCTACTTGATTACATGTGTGAGGTGTTAATGTGTTACGTTATTCCAAAAATGGCGTTATATTCTATACTACTCTATAATATATTATTATGTTTTGTATTCACTTTTATGGGTAACATTAATGGGTACGCGTCGCAATAATGCGTAACGTTGAGCATGCATGATACTGTGGTGTATTTCTATGGTTAGTACATGACGATATGGTGTATTATGTCGCCATACGTGACATAATAAATTTTTTTTCAATTATTTGATATCGGTCGTTGCAAGGGTAACCTGTATGGTTGCATAAATGACATTGGAATGTGTGCCGTTATTGCAGCTGTAATTTTGACGATTGAATATTTGACTAATTTCACTAATTTTGACGATTGACTATTGGATAATAAAACAATCAACAGCTGCATCTATCAATGCATTAAATAGTCACAAGGTAATTTATCAATCCAATAAACAGTCACCAGGTGCATGTATCAATCACTCTTTGTTCATGGTATTTAGATTGCAAGTTTATTTATAAATTATAAACATATTTTTGTGTCGGTTAGAACTGTATTCTTTCTTTTAAAGTTATGAATCAGAGCATAGACTTGCTCGATCAATGTGTTTGAAAACTTTCAACAAATTTTTACTTAATTTTCTTTGTTTCTGAAATGTTGATAGCATTTATTGAACAATAAGAAATATTTGTTATTTTTACCGCATTGTCGAGGCCGAAGCCAGCAGAAGTTGAAGAGATTCTGTATGTGTTCTTCATGTTAACAGCCAGAATGATTCCGAAACGCTTGCCAGAAATATCAGAAAATGTAGTCCACACTTCTCCATCAGGACCCACAGATCCACCAAATGATTCCTGATAAACATTTCATTAAGACAAATCCGTTACGTTTGCACGATTTTTGTGTTTAATGATTGCATTAAAAACTTTAAAACCATATAGTTTGCATGCCATTAACAAAAACTTATATGTTTTTATGAGGCAACTGGCTTAGAGTAAAGAGAATCCGGAAACTATTAACATTGGAGTACTAGTCTGTATAGAAGTATAGGTGTACTGACTTGAATTATTTGGGCGTCCACCGCCATTGCCGGTTTTGATGGTTTTAGGATCAAACCATCCGAAGCGCAACATCTATAAAAGTAATGTGCCCAAAGCAATATGTATTTAAACTTATTAGAAATAAATTATGGTGTACCTTACTTCACTATTAGATACAGTATTTTATTTATTAACCTATGTTTGCTTTATAGATCCATTGCAGCACTTAACTAGAACCTCATTTCGCTACCGAAATGTTAAACACTTGACATAAATTAAAACGCAAAAATACTTCTTTCAATGGGAATATTTTTGCGTTTTATTTTTTGTCACTTTCTGTAATAATATATTGCAAACAACAAAGCTTGAATACATCTTATAAGCCGAGTAGTGTTTTGTTTTTGTTGACTTAAGGTTTTATTGACTGATCAGGCATACGCCGTGTTATCTATTTACGCAGTGAGAGCTCGCACAGCTGAGCAACTGTGTGTTCTGTGCTGTGCATTAAATGTTCCGCATTTACTGGTAAAAATACATTCTTTTCACATGGCGTTTTAACAAAGAAGACGAAATCGAATAGAAAGTGACATGCACACATTCAGATCAAGCTCTTCATAAGTTCCAAGTTTCATGGTCTTAGGGCCCATAGGTCAGAGAAGAAGAAAATACCAAAATGGGAAAGTTATCAAGAAGAAAAAATGACGAACGGCTGCTCGTACAAATTCATATAACCCTTTCAAACTAACAGCTTGTCAAGTGTTAAATAAAATCTTTGCAATCAGTTATCATTTAAACAAAATTACGTTATGTGAAATAAGTGGATTTTTTCAGGACTCCCACGCTCTGTGAACTGCGTAGAGCAATTAAGAAAATCCAGTGAGACAATAACGAAAACTTGAACCTCCCTAAAATGACACGGGTAAGCCTCGTTTATTGAGAACACTTTCACAGGATGTGGGAGATACACATAAAATTGACCTTCTTGTTTACAGTCCATGTCATACTCATTACTACAGCTAAGATTATGTAGCATTATATTGCTGTATTTTTATCTAATGATTATTTCATTTCACAATATAGAAATGAAAGTACACAATGTCGCAGTTAGTCTTCATCATATAAACGGGTCCTGGGCAGAAGTTAACTTTCTGTCAAATACCAAATTATGAGTAAATTCTAATGTAAATATCAGCAACATGCTCTTTCTTATTATTCAATTTTTAAAAGTTTAGCAAAAAGAGCAAATTGTAACGATTTTGGCTCCAGGATTACATAAATGTAAGTATTGATAAAACAAGTTTGAGTGTTTGTTTTAAAACAGTGTCTGCCACAAATTGTTGCATCATAATTCAGTACTTAGTTCACATAAGCATTATTGATCAACAAATTTCTCTTAGTATTTAGTTAACTAGTTAGTTTTCAATGAAGATATTTCAAAAATGCGTTCCTCGCATGCCAGATATTGGATCATGATGAACTAAGCAACAGTTTGCATACGCCATAAAAACAATTTTGTTTTTATAACATATCGTATGGGCCACTTGAAGACTATTTTCAAGGGTCTTGCTAAATAAGTAAAATCTATATTAATCTAATAAACCTAAAATAAAGGTACAAGTGTTTTGCTTGACAACAATCGACCCAAAACCATACCTCATTAATAGCGATTTATTAGTGGCGCCTATCATATCACCAGGTCCAACGGGCCCAGTGCTGAGCGTAGCCACGGCTACTTGTAGTGCCGGATATGGTTCTGAATCTACAAAAGCATAACTGGCAAGTATTTAAAAGCACAAACAGCAAAAACAACGCTCTATTATAATACTATGTGATGTGATGCAGTCATTTCGAAATGAGAATTTTAATTTACTACTGTGCCTTCAGCAGCAATTTTTCGTTATTATTACGTTTTTATTTTGTGTATCAGCGAAAGGAAACATGCATAAATATCCTACCTGTGTAGATACTGTCGGGCTGGACTGAGGTTGTCCAAAGCGTATCCTTAAATGGGGCAATTCCCACGGCATGCGCTAGCATACTAGACATGCCTATCTTCCACTGCGTATAGCCAGGATGATAGTCACCACTAGCTCTAGCCTTAACATAATGCATGTGATAAAACTACTTTAAAATGCTACTACTTTTAACATCCACATTATATGTTGAGTAGCAGCTATTAGAGTTAACTACGACAAAGACTAAAATATTAAACATGTTATTATTAATTATAACATTCACTCATCGCATGTACCATATCATTAATTTCAATTATTATAGTAATTGTTTAGGACATTTATTCCTTTACCTGAGTTACGACGGGTATTTCGAGACTCTGAAGCACATGTCTGCTTTCGGACATGCAGTACTGTATCGTATTGCCATTACGCCGCGCTCCCTCCCCCATCTGCTGTAACCACGCCCTGGCGGTAGATACGTCACTGGTCGTTACTGTCATGTCGTCGAATTGCTTGTTCAGCCAATCCTGTCGTCAAAGGCATTAGGCATGAACACTGTATTTTTTAATAACTTAGGAAATTGGCAAATTCAAGTTTGGCTGATTAAGGTTTTTATAGAAAGGCACAAAAAATGTGATATTTTAAAGTTGATGTTTTAAAGAATAAAGCTTTAAAATACACTTGGAATTTGATTCTTTCAATATATTTATAAAATATCACATGATGAAATTAAAGCTATCTTGCGATTGTTCTTACTTGCATCAGGTTGGTGAAGCCCCATTGGAGTGACCAATGAAACATGTCATCCCAAAATTCCTGAAAGGTTCAAGAAAGCAAAGAAATTATGTTTGAAAGTAAC
The DNA here is from genome assembly GCA_949752745.1 of Protula sp. h YS-2021. Classification (NCBI taxonomy): domain Eukaryota; kingdom Metazoa; phylum Annelida; class Polychaeta; order Sabellida; family Serpulidae; genus Protula; species Protula sp. h YS-2021. Next base: position 99,022,678 of record OX457025.1, on the reverse strand, counting down.
ATGAAATGTTTAAAATTTGATCATTATGGCGCATCAAGTATTTGCCGAAAATGATATTTTATACAAAATACGTAGGAACATACAACGGACCTGTGTTCTGTTTCCTTTTCCCACCATGATATGAGCCTAGCCCTTGCCAAGTAATGTGACAAACAAACACCATAGAAACACCAGTTATTTTGATAAAAATTTCACCTGGTCGAGAGGTAGAGATAATTTATCTTCAACAGCAAAGTTATATTTTCCACCATTTTGTTTGGCATAGACAACATCATTGGTCCTGTCAAATACAAATAAGGGAACTATATGCAGGGAAGTGCTACACCAGTTAGTACGAGCCACGTGTTGAAACGTCATGAAGTCTTAAAAGTTATAACTTCATAAGCGTCATAAATTCCTAAGCGTCAGCACAAATCCTAGAGTTCTCTTTTCTCTACATCAGTATTAACATCAGTAATACATCAGTATTAAAACGTAATGTATTTCTATCTACTTCCAATTATTACTATATTTTTTATATTATTTTAGGAAGTAATTCTTCGCTTATATGTTGCTGATGTACTCACCACCATCTGTTGTGGGCGGTGACAGGTAATCCTATGTTTTCAAACATATATCTGTAAATAAAATACACATATTTTTACGGAATCCTCAAACCGCAAAACTTATCAACCTGAAGATAATGTTCCATAATATTTCAGTCAAATTATTTAGGTAGTCTAAATCTAAATGTTCGCCTAAGTATGCTACACTAATGTGCAACATGCATGTGTGCTATACTATACTGCCGCACACATATTTATACATGGAATAAAGTGTTTAGTGCAAGTAGTAATATAGCATGAAATATACTTGACGCCGCCAGGAAACATAAGACTGCTGGAGTTCCACTGTTTTGTGCCCCCATCTGTGCCCAGGTCATACCATACTGAGTACTGAATGGAACGATAAGGGATTTGTTCCTTGTCCGCGTATTCCTTTACTCCTAGCAACGCCTCTTCGTAGGTCATATTCTGTATCAAGCCACCTTTGACGTAATAATTGACATAGTAGGCTCCTATGAATGACAGAGGAGAAAAGGACATAAGAGAAAAAGTATTGCAGAATGTTATAAAATGAAAACAATTAGAACATGACAAAACACTGAGCTTCTAAGCCATAATAAAGCAAAATTCAATATTTTTTAAACAAAAACTGTCATGAGTTTGTTATTAATTTTATTTTCATGTGTTTAAACGTACAATTTTGTATATGCTATGTTGATCTCAGATATCAGAGTGTAATTACCGGAATCCTCTCTCTCTCTTTCTCTCTCTTTCTCTCTCTCTTTCTCTCTCTCTTCTGTTCTCTCTTTCTGGCTCTCTCTCTCTTTCTCTTTTACCCTCTCTCTGTCTGACTCTCTTTCTCTCTCTCTCTCTCTCTCTCTCTCTCTCTCTCTCTCTCTCTCTCTCTCTCTCTCTCTCTCTCTCTCAGTTTAAAGGACAGCCTTTGCGGTTATTTTTGATTCCATTACATTATTTATTGGTTACCGTTGTCAGTCCAATAGCTGAGATAATTCAAGGTAATGTCAGCATATCTGTAGCTCGTATCTTTATTGTAGTATTTTCTCATTACATCACCCCAGCCCGAAATAGCCTGAAATGTACATATTCGCCTAGTTCCAAATTATCTTATGTTAGTTTTGAAATATAATCATTATTCAGAGAAATATTTAATAAATTTTAAAATAGTTTAGTTAACTTCATTGGTTGGTGTTGCTGCTTCCTAAGCACTATTGTCTCCCACGACTGTATAAACATCTCCATGATTATCTCGTAACCATTTTAAAAAACCTGGTGTTCTTGCCTTATTGATGCCTTGAGAGCTGTAGTACAGTATAGTGCTGTATGTAAATGTTTCAGGAATATGCTGAACTCCTCCCATGACACCCCACGTATATGTGTGCTTTGTTGCGTCATGCAGTGATGAAGCGGACATGAACTGGGAGAACGGACTCATGAAAATCGCGTCTCCCTGCGTGTTGAATACAGAAATAGGCCCGCAGTTCGTGCCATCCGTGATACTGAAGCCTTTTTCTGTCCATCTGTCCAAAGGTGAAATAGCTTCAGAAATAAAAGCGATACCAAGTACATGAATTTAAAATAGAATAGTTTACAAAATGAATTGTGACGGCATTCAGGCTTTGACTTCAAAATCCATAGCATTTTTGTAATCGAAATAATTTCGTACAACAATTGTTTCCTCAAACTGTTCATACATGTTTTGGGGAAAATATCAAAAGCCAAAAGTATGTAAACACAATTTAAATACAATTTAAATACACTAAAAACAATTAAACACGAACGATATCATTTACCTGCCAATTTTTCTTCCGGTTTCAGCAACCATTATTCCACCGTAGGCCATGTAGCCAAGTTCCTCAGTGCTACCATTGATAACAAAGCTTGGAAAACCAGAAATGAGTTTATTCTTATCCCCCACACTCGTGTTGTTTGCACCAGATGGAAATGTCTGAAAATTGTGAATCAATTTCTTACAAGGAAGCCACATAAATTAATAACAATAATCATTCATTACCACTTTCAATTAGTAAAATTGTGATGACCAGTGTTGTGGTGGCCAGTACATATTTTTGTGATAGAATATGAGGAGAAAACAACATACTAAAATCAGAATGCAATTTAAACTGATTTATTTGCGGCACGTTTGTATCAAAGTATGAATTAGTACCATATCTTTCAACACAATAAAAGAGTAAGGAAAGGGTACAGATTTGATGCTGTTCATCCTAATTTAGTGAGCAATCATTACAGTACCTGACCAAACACAACGAAGCCAGAGTAGTAGTCCCGGTACTGTTTGAATGATATTTCCACAGGAACCATGCCCGCAGTATACATGTAATTAGTACTAATCCAAGATCCCAGTACATCTTCGCCTTGGTCAATATAACTGAAGAGTTAGATATTATATATACTTGGAAAAGAACATTTCATTTCAATGTTTGTTCATAATAACAAGAAATCCATTTTTCACAGAACACAGACGATGTGCAGAAAATTAAACATTTGCACAGTATGCCTTTTAAATGAAGTGTTATCAACAGATGAATAACCATTATATATACGCAAATTTCTACAAAATTTAATTCTGCAATTAAGTCATTGTCAAAGCACGATCAAACAACATAATATAATGTAATAGTGGTGCTTACACTCTATCAAAAGAAAGAGAGCCATCTCCTTTGGAATAAATTTTGCCGTCAATGTTGAAAAATGCGTCGCCACTTCGAAACCATAATGTACCCCTGATATAGATATCGAACCCGCCTTTGCCATCTATTTCAAGTACCAGGCTATCTCCAGAACGGATTGTGGTGGTAGTAGTTTTGTTGTATGCATGCCCTGTAGTAAAGCAAAAAATTAAGTGAAGCCTTAATTCTGTATCAGATGTAACGCTCACCTTTTAAAGAGTCTTTACTCTAAAAATAAGATAATGCCATATCACAGTTTTGCGTCTTATTGGTAATAAAATCTTGTCTTGACCATTTCTCATTTTCCAATTAAGTGCAATAGTATGTGTCTATTATAACGGTTTTGATAAAGGCCTCCGTCTATCCGCCCCACTGCAAACACTTTTATTGTGAGACTTGGTGTGCACAAGCAAGCATTTCAGTTAAAAAAAACTACGCACAAATGTAATGTAGAATGCTTATTCTATTGGTCTACTTTAGTTACATGTATGCTTACCTTCACAGAATGCAAAAATCACAATTAAAATCACTTTGAGTTTTGTAGAAAACATTGTATTTTTCGCCTGCATACATGCGTCCCTTTTTGTGTACTTCTGTTGAAGGACAGAAATGAACAAAGACTCCGTATCATATGATTTAAGTGACACCGGCTTTTTTATGCTATTATCTAACATATCTTAAAATGGCTGTTGTACTTGGCCGAGAGTACTTTTATCAAATCTTAAGCATTGTTATTAATTTCACATAAGATAGCTTTATTGTTTCATCTAAAGGTTTTTATTTACAAGTATTTTATGACTTTTAAATTTATATTAGTACCAATATGGGTCAAAACTCGATTTTTAGTTTAAAAAATTAATGAGTATAATATAAACCTTTTGCAACAGTTATGCTCGTATACTTGTTACCAATCATATTATCTAAGGAAAGAGCTTCATATTCTAAGAAATATTAATATTTCACATGGAGAATAACTTCTAAATAACAAATATTTTGGAAACTTTAACTTAATCAGTCCATCAGTGAATAAACTTATGGTTAGCGGTGAAAATGATGAACAATAAATTGGACATGTGTGAAATATTTGTCCTGATACCTAATTTTACCTCTATGGCCTAAATATAAAGGTAGGATCGTTATTTCGCATTGTCGAAATATTTTAGAACTGCAGTCATTTTCAATGAGGAAGCAGAGGTCTTGGGTATTTTTGGCATTTCTATCCACTACCAGTGCCAGAAGCGTTAATCCAACTCTACGTGAGTCTAATCAGCAAGAATCTTACCAACCACTATCTGTCTTATTTGGGTTTTTCATTGCTTACTTACATCGATTAGCTTCATTTCAATGCGTTAGGATTGTATCCAAGCTTGGTGAACTCATGTCGTTGTCATATTTCTATGACGTCCCATGTGCTATTTTTACAGTAAGCCCGTTTACACGTCGTTGCATTGTCCTCGAACTTCATCGCTGAGTGCTTCCGCACAACAAAATACTGATAAACTTCTTTATACTAGAGCTCTTTTCTAACATGCTATGCGGCTGATTGCTTGTCTGAAAGGCAATAAATCACCGCACACTTAAAAAGAAGTCGTGTAATTCGTCAATATTTAGCACCACAATGCTTTGTTTACTTGGTATTCCTCTCTTTGTGCTTTAGCTAATAACACTTTTATAAATGTCGTCGTGCACCATCATTGGTTGCAGCATTCTTGGTAACACTTCATCATGTGGTCACGCAGTACTTTTTTCTGGTATGCCACTGTCGTAGATCTTTGAGTGTTCTGGAACCATTTGTTTTTTTCTTCAAAGCATATTTCAGAGGTGCATTTCAGTGATGAGGGTTCCAGTGATTATCCATTTGGCCGATGAGGATCTATGATTTAATAGGGACTGAAGCGTTTGTGACTGTTTAATCGATCCATATTTTCGTTGAACTCTGAACTGATTTAGTCGTATTTACAAGACTATTGTGTGAAAGTGTGTGTCAACCGAAGCCGGTGTGTAGAGATTGTTATGTACTTCAGGCATCTATTCTAGGACTCCGTAAATAATGCGTCTATACCATATCACTTCGAATATTATCACACATGAGTACTCTTTTGTATCATTTCCTGGCAGATGTTTCCTTAGTAGAGCTCAGTCAAACCTCGTTCAGTTGAGAGTAAGCTGTTAAGAACATCGAAATTAGCATTACTTCTCTTGCAAAGCAGATGTTTAATAACAAAGTCAAATTAAATAAGAATAAAACCGCATTTATTATTATTTTTGGTACCTGGAATGGACACTAAAGTTCCACTGTCCGTTTAAATCTTGATGATAATATTGTTCGCGCTTCTGAATACGATCACAACCTCAGTGTGTTGATGGATAGTTCGTTATCCATGATTTGCATGTTAATCATATCCGACAAATTGGTTTCTATCACTTGAAAGCATATGGTTGGTTGAACGATTATAACTGGAGCATGCACTTGTAATTATCAAAATAAATTATTGTAACGGCAGCTGGGTAAGCCTTCCTGATTGTGTTATCAACTAGATACAGGACCTTATGAATGTAGCTGCGCGCATATTAGCGTGGACTACCTCAATCCAGTCTTGAAGAAGTTACATTGGACATCTGTTAGCCAGCGTGTCACTTTCAAAATTCTGACGTTGACATTCAAGCCTGTGAAACACTTCAAAACATTCGCGACATAGTTCATCGTTACCAATAGATACTTGCGATCTGCCGGCGTTATTCAGCTTTGTGTTTATCGTGCTTTCGATACGCAGCTCCAAAAGAGTAGAACATTTTTTTAAAGACACGTCAGGAAAAAACCCCGCAACTTTTAAAGTAAAATGAAAGGCAGAACTTTTCAAAAATTACTATGGATAATGATTTATAGCTCATCCAAATAAGTCCATAGATAGATTTTGATGTAAAATAGATAGATAGATTTTTTTACTTTTCTGAGGTTTCGTTGTTCGATTTTCATCTTCATCATGCTTTTTTAAATTTTCTTAAATTAGTACAGTTCAAAACTTGCGTTTTCTGATTGGAAAAGATATTTATTGATCAGGCCGAAGAATGGAGATCAGCGAGAATTGCACGCAAGTTCCTGTGCAAGTGGCTAGGAATTAAGCCGAGCTTCTCATCCATAGGTTTGTTCGGAAGATCTGCCAGCTTACAGCTGTCATTGGTGGTGGAGGAAAGCAGGAAAGAAAAAGCTAGGAAACAAAAGTTCAGGTGACATTCAACTGCATGAATCGGATAAGAAGGCCCATAGTGCTGGAATACAACTGGGAAGTAGCAAGAAGTGGTCAATTCAACAGACCATTCGAAGACGCAAGGAGCAGGCTGTGCCACAGCTAACTGGCGGGAGCTGCTGTGCAGGGCTTCCGTGGTTTAGATCGCACTGGGAGACAACGGTGATCCGAAGCAGACCCACGAGTAAGAAGAGCACACAGTCGGTGAAGAACAAAAGAGAATTGCAAACGGAGTTGTGACGGCTAACGTGGAAACGTGGATAAGATGTCTGGCGATTACATCTCGAGCTCTATCATAGCTACACATATAAACAAAGGAATCATTGACCAGGATTTCTTCTAAGAGGCTCCTCCGACGCACGTGCTGTCGACTCAATAAAATTTAAAAAACATGGAACAAGAGTGAAAACGACGAATGTGCGTTGTGTAAGAATAAAGGAACACTATTGAATATTCTATATAAATGTAACCAAGCGCTGATACAAGAACGGTTCAGATGGAGGCACGCCTGTGTGGTCGAAGCACACTTTAATGGAAACATCAATGAAAGGAAACGTTGGCGTTTTGGCACCGGCAGATGACTGGCAAAAGATGATGAACCTCAAGCGGTAACTGCAGTACCCATTTTAAATCTGCCTCACAAATCTGCGACCAGATCTTTTAGTGTGGTCAAACAGGAGTAATCATGATAGAACTAACAGGAATTTCATGATAGAACTAACTATGCCGTGAGAGAAGTGAGAGAAGCAACTCAAGGTGGCGAACTAAAAACAGTCAAATACGACGCTCTTAGGAAAGACTGTGAGGAAAACGATTGTAAAGCATGGTGTCAATCTACTGAAGTGATCTGTGGAGGATTCGTTTTCAAATCTGTTTGGGAATGTTTCGAATGTTGGAAATTATAGAAAACATGACAGAGCTCTCAAGACAGCAAGCAAGGAATCGACAAAAATCTTGACTATGGTTTCAGCGAGAAGTAAGCTAACACTAATAACATCAAAACGGTCAAAAGCCTAGAAAGGTCATCAACAACGAGTGTGTGTCATTGCAGTCCTGGAGATGAGACAGCTTAGTCATTTGTCCTAGCGTCGCTCCATCACTTGGTCTGGAGATCTAAATATGTGAAACCAGCAAGACGACAACATTCTCCACTGGGGAAGAATCGGGCCTATAAGACGTACTAAATCCTGTAATAACATTGTGAAACAAAGCAATATTGTTTATTTTCCTATTGTGCTTAAGTGATGGCTTAACTTTGTAATTGAAGTAGTCTGCACAAATAAAATTCCCAAATGTAAAGTCACTACATCAAACTTAAATTTACAATTTGATACATATATTTTCCGACAGATCCAAATACCCTTACCCATGGCTTGCACTTGATCTCTGTGAATAAAAAGTCGTGCCCATTTTATCTGCCGATACTTCGAGAATAGGAAAATTCTTGACAATAAAAGCAACCAAATCGCTTGTTCAATCATGTGTGATTACTCTCCTAGAGTATGCCAGCAGCATATGAACTGGTGTAAACACTACACGCATGCTACTTCGCTTCTAAGACAGTTACACTGGCTTCTAGTTAAAGATAAAATAGTGTTCATGCTGCTAACTATGATATTTAGCTGTACAAGGCACCAACAATCCTCAGTTTTACGTATTTGATGCCAGCGCATCTTAATTTAAGTCTATGTGTTATGCACTTAAAGTTCCAGTACATTTAACTCAATGTTAATGCACCAAATAATAATAATAATAATTAACTTAGTATCCGCAATCGCAATTATTTAACAACAACCAAACAACACCGCCTTAAACAGCTTGAAGTTTGCTTATATTTTGGTTGTATATGGGTTCGAACAGGAATGTTAAAGGTCTCACATCGCATTGTCAGTGGTTTCGTTTCTTTCTGATAGAGACATTATAAATTGCAATCTCAGCGGTTTAAGATTAAGTTTTGTTAATTGTCCATGTCTTGGTCAAGAACGACGCCAAGATATTTTTCAGAGTCTATGCGACATTTTGACGACTTGAACCTTCCTTAGTCACTGGGTAATCAAAGAAAGAGTTTATATTATGTCTTTATTGGTTAAATTAGGATCTTGAGTTGTCGTGTTAAATCTGCCATTTTGTCCTACATTTACAGACGCTGGGGATCACGCCGAAAGTTAACCGAATGCTTTATTTAGGATTTCCTCAATGCCTTAGATGGATAATAAAATAGCAGTAGGGAGGCAATACTCTGGAGCAACATCGAATTATTTAGATAAGTTATTCAATGTTACATCAACTTAGCCTTATCCAACAGTCAACAACGAGGGCCAGTCAACGGTGATTTTTTTGTGCAGCCGAGTTGTACGAGACATCACTCTGTGCAGGCCAGATTGTTTGAATGTAACCATGTGCCTAATGAATATAAATTTCAATGGCGGCTAATGTGTTAAAAAATAAAACGTTCCAAGAATTTATAGAGAAGAGTAAGCATTGATTGACTTGAAAGGGTTCTGTGCCGAGTTGCCATTTCATGAGCACATTCTTCAAATCCTATGGCAACAACGAGAGTCCACAGTGACAACAAGCATATGACCTTGGATGGAACTCCAGCAAAGAGATACTTAGGTCATTTTCAAGGTGTAACGTCACTTGCTTTGTGGTATCAAAACATGCAAAACATATTTTCACTTTGGTTTCGATATGAAAATTCCAGGTTATTGATCTGATATGGTGTACACTGGGATCAACGAAAGCCTGCCAGTCATCTTTAATGTATTTCAAAACTTGCATAAGTGATCTTACGATCTTTTTGTAGTTACCTGGAAAGTATTTAGTCGGACACTTAGAGTGTGTGTCGGGTGAGTGCTCGATTTTTTTTGGGGAGCAGAACTTTGCATAATCCATCAGCGTTCGCATTCTGGTTTCTTTTCTTCTGCTGTTGTTAAGATAAGAAAACTGCGTACCTTTTCATTCGGTAGGTTATTTCTTTTCTGATCTTTGGGTAAAATATCGATATAAGAACCTGGTGAAATCCCTGGCAAGCAAATATATTCGAGTGGATTTGATCACGGAACCTATCTTGTAGATGCCATTATTGTCAATAATGTGAGCACAAAACACTATTTACCCTTTGAAAATTGCTCATTTCTTCGGATTCACTTAAAATCAAAAATTGTTAATCCCTTGAATATCTTGTAAATGGCTGTCGTTGTCGCTTCCAATTATAATCATGTCATCTAAAATGCATTTATATTATTGATGCCATTCAACAGTCGATGTACTTGATGTAACATTTGATAGTTTATGTAAAATCCGAAATTTTGAAACGCTAAAATATCATGTAAATGGCTGTCGTTATCGCTTCCAATATTATCATGCCATCTAAAATCAATTATATTACTGATGCCATGTATATCGCGTTCCCAAATAGATGCTGCGCTGCCAGGACAATATCTTAACCCAATGTGTTGAATATAAACAGGCCTTATTGCTATGTCGCTGGAAAATATTCAACTGATGACTAACAGTTACCGTAAAGTCATCAAAGACGCATGTTGACTTTACAGTAAAACCTGTGTATTAAGGACGCCTGACTGCGCTGTCTTGTCCCTAATAGACAGGTAAAGGCTTTGTTTGAAGATTAAACACAGAAACAACCAACCATAATTAAACTTTTATTTCTTGCTTGTTTCTCATGCTTCTTCATATAATAAGGAGAAGATACATACTAAAGCTAAAACCGAAATAAGCAGTGAATTTCTACCTTTTCGTCTTTCATACATATTGTTAAGCCCGGAAATGACATTTAATCTCGAGTGCAGCACAATTTCAAAGAGCGAGAGATGCAAACTGCAATTAGACCTGTGCTTTGGGAGCGGTGAGCATGGAGTGTTGACTAACAATACAGTAGGTAGGAAATGGGGGTTTCAGCCCACTTGATGACGTCATACTGTCTGGACCGGAAGTGACGTCATAGGCGTGGTCATGGCAACGAAGTAAACATGGCAACGCAGTGATGTAGTCATGGAAACGAAGCGTAGCCAAGCCTAGCCATGGTAACATAGCCAAAGTGAGGACCCCCCCCCCCCCCAGGCGGCAGTCGGGACAGACCCTATGGTAAGAAGTGATGACCTCCCCCCTAGCAGCAGTCGGGACCCCCCCACCCCCAGGCGGCAGTCGGGACAGACCCCCCTAGCCAGCAGTCAGGACCCCCCCCCCAGGCGGCAGTCGGGACAGACCCCCCTAGCCAGCAGTCAGGACCCCCCCCCCCAGGTGGCAGTCGGGACAGACCCCCCTAGCCGGCAGTCAGGACCCCCCCCCCTAGGCGAGCAACATTTTGTGAAGTCAGCATGCCACATCAGCAAAAGTTACACACCACAATTTGCTCACATCAGAGGGGTATATAAGGGATGAGCACCCGACAACAACAGTGACAACAGTGACAACAGTGACAACAGTGGCAACAGTGGCAACAGTGATAACTATTTCGGTAAGTGTTTATTGAAACTTTGTAAACAAAAGTGAACTTTGTAAACAAACTTTGTAAACAAACTTTATAAACAAACTTTGTAAACAAACTTTGTAAACAAGATTTGCAAACAAACTTTGTAAACAAACCTTGTAAACAAGATTTGTAAACAAACTTTGTAAACAAACTTTGCAAACAAACTTTGTAAACAAACTTTCGTTATACTTAGTCGATTTGTATGAAAATTTCACTGTTTGATTCAGTTTTATATCTAGTTTTAACATGATCACAGACTATTTGCACAGCGTGTTGTATGCATATTTACCGTCAATTTAACTTAAAATTATGATAACTTTCATTATACTTGACCGATTTACATGAAAATTTCACCATTGGATTACAGTGGTTCTTCGCGGATGAATACCATTTGGCGGATGAATACCATTTGACTTCACCGCTAGATGTCTCTGCTGTGCAGCAGTGCAGCAGTGCAACTGTAAGTGAGACATTCAAGCAACTATCTGCTGAGTCAACAATTTTTAAACACGTTTGAAAAGTTACACACCATATTTTGATTACATGTAAGTAGCATAAAAGCATGAGTGAAACATGTCAACCAGTGGTAAATTCTGCTGAGTAAGCAATTTTAATAAGTTTTACACATCATATTCTGATTACATCAAAGTGGTATAAATTCTGCTGACTCAGCAATTTTTTGAACAAGTTACACACCATATTTTGATTATATGGAAGTGGTATAAATGTCAACATTACTTCTTCACAGATGTGTAGAGACTATGGATGACGCCTTTAAAGTGAATTATACTTACTACGTATTTTCAAAGCTTCCTTCTTTTGAATCGGATTGGATGTTACAAGTGAAGAATTTGCATCAGCATTAGGAAGCTGTTAGAAAGGTCATTCCAAGAGATTGGTTCATCCGCTCGTTTCTACATGAATGTGAAGAACTGCATTTGCCATTAACTTATGACATTGATTCAGCATTTATCAACGCGAATACAATTTGGGCAGTTGAGCTCATGTTAGATGTAGCTGCAAGAATCATTTTACATAATGATGATGACGTTCCATTGACGACGAATGTATCAGAACTTGTTCGATTCAACCATGGACGATTTGAAGTGAATTCAAAAGTTTGCAAGTTCTTTGAAAAGGGAGCTGACACAGCAGATAGTTGGGTATAAAAAGGAGTGAACTCAGCAGAGAGTTGGAGGGAAGTCATTTCTCAGCACATAGTTGGAGGGAGTGGACTGACTCAGCAGAGTGGAGTGAAGTCATCATTTCTCAGCAGATTGTTGAAGGGAGTGGACTGACTCAGCAGATAGCTGGGTATAAAAGGGAGTGGACTCAAAGTCATCAGTTCATTGTGCAGCCATGGAGAACAAGACAAGCAGCATCAAAATTAGTGCCAACTTAACCATTACTGTGGAGCATAGAGAATATGGGCCATTTCTACGCATCACACGTGGAGAGAGATGGTGTGCTTATTCACCATCTTTGTGGAAGATTGTGTGCCAGAGTTTGAAAAATTTACGCGACATTGGCTTCAAACTATACTTAACGCAAACGAAGTGGCTTGAAGTCATTTCATGCTTGGATATGCGTTATGTCAGTTTTGTACGCACGTCACGGTTTGAAGGGAAAGAATACACGCATTACATCAAAATGAATGATGGTGAATGGGAGACACTGCTTCAGGAGATGGACAACATCAACTCAGCCCTATCACCATGTGAGGAATGTCATGACAAGAAAACTATCATCAAGCTGCAAAAGGATGGTCGAATGAAGGTGTCAAAGCTATCCAAGAAAAGACTGGCTGAAGTTCAGTTGAAGAACATGAACGTACAAAATCAACTTGGACTTACCTGCGACTATTGCGGTGCTTGTGGATATGTAGAGGGTTATCATTGCCACTGTCACAAGTACAATTGCAAGTTGTGTGAACCAAACAACTTCTGCAGCAAGTGTGGAGTACTTAAAGTCTGTGAAGCAAAGTAAAAGTGACACTGAAACAAGATGGACGCATGTTTTAAAAAGGCTTATGTTGACTTGATGATTGCTAAACTTACTTGCTGTGGCACTCCAGACTATCAACTTTATCATTTAGACGCTTTTTGGGATGTTGTACATCATAGTTTTGATGTGATTGAACTGGATTCAAGATTTCTTGGAGAATGTCATAAAATTGAAGAAGATCCTGACTTTGACTTTGATTCTGCGTTCTATTCTGCTCGCACTGATATAGAAGTGTATTTCACCGTGGTTGACTATTTGAGAGATTGCTGCATAGAAGAGGAAAACGAACAGCTTTCTCAGGTAACTTTAACTTTAACAACAACCTTTTAAAATCTTTGTAACAACATAGTGAATTGATAACATAACAATGTTTTTCTTACTCGCAAATTTAGTTTTATGTGAGTGGTAAAACAAAAAAAGAATATGATAGAAGAGGCAGCAAATATATTAAAAGATATTTTATTCACTAAGAAACCGACATGTCAGAATAAAACAACAGAAACAAAGTCAACATGGAGAATCTTGTACTATTTAGCGATCACAAGGACGTTCTTTCAAACATGTTTCCAACACGACTTGAAAAGTATGGACATGTGTTCAACTCAAGTGAAGCTTTGTATCAATATGAGAAAGTAGTTTTTCATCACCGCCAAGATATTGCTTCAGCCATTGCTTCATGTAGAAATGGATATGAAGCAAAACGTATTGCTAAAGTGATAAAACCATGTCCTTTATGGAATACAGTAAAGGGAAGTAAACTGCAAGATGTTTTACATGTCAAATTGAATCAGTGTGTATTGTTTCGCAACAAGTTAAAAGAATGTAAAGACAAAACTTAAGTTGAAGCAACGTATGATCATTGGTGGGGAGCTGGTGTGAAACATTTGTCATCTCCTTCATATCCTGGTCAGAATATTATGGGAAAGTTGTTAGAAATGTTGTGTGACACTTGATGTGCAGACGTGTTTTTAACATGTAAAACATGGAGAAGTGTGTTAAGTGAACAACAACTGGAAAAAACTTACTGAACTTGACAGACTTGTGCTGTATTGCCGGAGCAGCATAACTTGACAGACTTGTGCTGCATTGCTGGAGCAACATCTCACAAGACTGCATAATGGCTGACATGACATTGAGACAATATATTGTGCAAAAAGCTTATTGTGAAGAAATGTTATTAGCTGTAAAAAAGTTTGCATATTTAGTCTGTCCTGCTTGTCAACATGAAGAGTGTCAAGAACATACTTGTCATGCCGCATGTGTTTATACATATTGGAATGAAGCTAAATATTACATTCATTTAGATAAAGTGTTAGAGAATGCAAATCAATGTTGTGAGAAATATGGTGTAGATGCTATTACATTGGATGAACTCAGTCATTGGTTAGTGTTCATTGAAGACCAATGGTCTCCAGTTATTCATACCATTGTATCCATACTTGATTTGTAAAAACTTGTTAGTTAAGTGATGTTAGTTAAGTTGTGTTGGTTGAGTTATAAATAAAAGTGTTCTGTTGAAAAGTGTTTTTTCATTCATCATGTCGACGTGGAAAGACTACTTGACCAATATTTACTTCAAACCTGGAGAGCCTGGACCATTTGCTGGTCCTTACAAACTGTATCACATCTTAAGAAAACATAATCAACCAGTCACACATTCACAAGTGAAGAAATGGCTGCAGGATCAAGATGCTTTCAGTTTACAACCTGTAAAATACAGGTTCAAAAGACAACGTGTCATTACACGTGGCATTGATGATATGTGGGATATTGATTTGGCTGATATGGGAAACATAGCTCCCTATAATGATGACATACGCTTTTTACTCATTGTCATTGATGTGTTTTCCAAATATGTCTGGGTACAGCCAATACCTAATAAATCACATACCAGCGTCATACAAGCTTTCCAAAAGATTTTCCATAACGCACCACGAAGACCGCAAACTCTAAGGTCAGATAAAGGAACAGAATTTAAAAATCGATGGGTAAAAGCATTTTTGAAGAAAGAGGGAATTCATGCTTATACCACAAAGAATGAAACCAAAGCCAACTTTGCTGAAAGAGTTATTCGTACTCTAAAGGGAATGATGTATCGGTATTTTCTACATAATCAAACTTACCGTTACTTAGACATTCTTCCAGACTTGGTGTACAATTACAACCATAGACCTCATGGTTCTCTTCCTAATAAATATGCTCCTGCAGAGATTCGTAAAGACAACGAATCAAAAGTGTGGAAGTATATGTATGTCGACAAACTGAAATTGAAACCGAAGAAGAAGAAGAAGAATTTTAAATTTAACATTGGTGATCATGTTCGTATTTCCCATATCAAATACGTGTTTCAACGGGATTATCACATCAAATGGACGCAAGAAGTCTTCATTGTCACACATCGTTGTAAGAAGCAAGGAATACATTTATATCGTGTGAAAGACTTTTTAGACGAAGATATTGATGGCCATTTCTATGAAGAAGAAGTGCAGAAAGTGACCAAAGATATTGAATCTTTTTATTGAATTGAAAAAGTCTTGAAAACACGTAAAAGACTAGGAGGTGTGAAAGAATTATTTGTCAAGTGGTTAGGTTGGCCAAACAAGTTTAACAGTTGGGTGAAAGAAACAAACATTCAAAAATGAAGCATCCATTTACATGCTTGGTCTCTGGACCTACAGGCAGTGGCAAAACGTCTCTGGTGAAGGAAAAATTGATTAAACCCTCTCCAAAAAGCATTTTATGGCTTTATGCAGCAGATCAGTCTTTGTACAAGGGAATGAAGGGCGTGGAATTTTACCAAGGCATTCCAGATGAAATTGAAGAGCGCTTTAACCCGAAAAAACCAAACTTACTCATCATTGATGACTTAATGACGAAATGTCATAGTGATGAGCGTATGACACGTCTCCTTAGTGTTGGTAGCAGTCATCAAAATCTAAGCATTATCTTTATTGTGCATAATTTATTCCATCATGGGAAAGAGATGCGAAATATTAGTTTGAATACACATTATATCATTCTGTTTAAAAATCCTAGAGACAGTCAACAAATTTGTACATTAGCACGACAAATGTATCCTGAAAGATCTCAATTTCTCATAGAATCCTATCAAGATGCTACCAGCAAACCCCATGGTTATTTATTCATTGATTTAAAACCAAAGACAAATGATCAACTACGTATTCGTACAGGCATTTTACCAAAAGATACACATTATGTATATATTGATAAATCGGTGTATGAACAAGAACCAACTCATTTGACCATTCGCAGTCAAGATGTCTAAACGTATTCGAGCGAACCAACCGTTTCATCACTTGCTTGCACGCAGTGGGCCTAAACGACGTAAATCCTTGCTACAGCAAGCTACAAAGGAGGAATTAACAAGCTTGTTTGAAATTTGTTTGAATATATTGTGAGGACATTTACCCTTAAGCTCAAAACGGTCTAAGGAATTCAAGCGTGAACGTCATACGCTACGTACTCTAGCAGATAAGAAGATATCGCTTCAACGAAAAAAGAAGTTGATTAATCAGAAAGGAGGATTCATCGGAGCTATTGCTAAATTTGCATTGCCCTTGTTAGCCCAACTGCTGTTAAAATGAAACATACTATGAAAATGGTCCTCATTCCTGAATATGAATACAAACTGTTATTAGAAAAGAAAAATGATATCAAAACAAAAGTCAATACACTTTTACGTGGGAAACGAACACGTGAAAAGGCTATAGAAATGTCTCAACTTCTTGGTCGTCATTTACGAACAAGTCAGTCTAGGCAAAAGTTATCATCATCCAATGCTGAAAAACCAGAAAAGTTATTTTTAAGTCATTTTCAACCTATCTATCATGGAAAAGTAATACAACTTTTAGCAGAACTTAAGAAACATGGTACGAAATGGACAGACAAGAATGAACTTGTGTTGAAAACGGGCGATATTATCACAAATTCTAACATGGTTGATTTGATGAAAGAAGCATTGGTGGCGACAAGAAGAAAAGAACGAGCCATACCATATGGTTGACATCCATTTGTCCAGGAAATTGTAGATGCTAATTATCCAAAAACAATGTTTAGTAAAAAGACCACTCGTGATGACATTACAACAGAAATGAAACAACGTCAACAAAGACAGGAGGGATGGGAAAATTTTTAACATGGCTGAAAGAGCTATGTTGTTGTCAAGAAACAACTATTCCTGTGAAGATCAGATGTACAAGTGCGTGTTGTGAAGGAGAAGTCATAGATCATGATGAGACACATCCTGTGAAACACCATTTGCATACTTATTCGAATGGCGCGCACTATCGTGAGGTATATAGACAACGTCAACGCACTTATACCATTTAGTCCATCATGTAGTCGACAAGTTTTTACATTACTTTGCCTAGCAATGCTAGTATGAACTATTATCCCAACAACAAGGCTTCGAATTATCAAATTCGTATGCCTCGAATCTGAATGGAAAATATGAAGTGGCTTTAGCTGAAATTCCATATCCATGGACAACTATGAGACATGGCATGGATTATTCTATTCAGTATCGACAACAACCAGATACACTTGACACTATCGATATTCCTTATGGCTACTACAGATCCATACAAGAGATATGCCAGGCACTGAATGAAGAAGCGGCTAAGTCCGATGATCTTAAAGAAGCTATTTGGATAAAGTAAGATAAAATTAGACGACGTGTTTTTCTATTTCTAAATGATGGCTTTGAAGTGTCATTCTCCGCTGGATTAGCTGAGATTTTAGGATTTATCCCAGATCAATGGTATACTGAAAGATGTATAGCTGAACATAAAGCTGATGTGAAACAGGGATTTTATACACTTTATGTGTATTGTAGCATTTGTGAACCACAAGTTGTTGGTGATTATTATGTTGGAATACAAGGCCATGATGGCGATATTGTCATGAAAACTTACGGCGAACCGCATTATGTTCCTGTAAACACATCCAAGTTTGACGTGATAGAAATGAATATTAAGGACGACACAGGCCATAATGTTCCATTTCGAACTGGAAAGGTGATCTGTAAACTTCATTTTCGACCAAAAGCAATATGAAAGCTTATA
This sequence comes from Protula sp. h YS-2021, assembly GCA_949752745.1. NCBI lineage: Eukaryota > Metazoa > Annelida > Polychaeta > Sabellida > Serpulidae > Protula > Protula sp. h YS-2021. Next base: position 99,004,594 of record OX457025.1, on the reverse strand, counting down.
CACATGATCCGTCTGCATATCGCAACCATTTTCTTCGTCAAGTTGGCGGGGAATTACCAGGATTTAAAGGAGCGCGAATCCAATATGGCGATGGTATCGGTTCAATACTGGGATCATTGGCTCGCAAAGCTATTCCACTACTTAAGGCTGGGGCTAAGATCGTTGCGCCACATCTTAAAAAGGCTGCAAAGAATGTCGCGAAAGATGTTACGGGCCGAGTAGCAGAACGTGTGTTTGGTGAACAAAAGCCCGTGCAACCGACGAAACGTGCCAGAAGACGAAAAACAGCCAAATGGATAACATCAAAACATATTAAAAAAGATATCTTTTAAATCATGTCTCTCATTCAAAATCATTCGTGTGAATGTAGTCTTTCTCCATTGGAATGGTTTCACGTACCACCGACGCAAACTGCTGTAGAGAAAAGTTATAATGTCGACTATCAACCACTCACTACCATTAGAGAATTCTCCAATAGAATTCTACATTCCTGCGAGTACAGAAGAATATCTAGATTTAAAGAACAGCAAACTTCATATTGTATGTCGCAAGGCCGATGGAACAGATTGTGGCGCAGATGATAATGTCTCTTGCATCAATGATGTGTTTAATGGGTTATGGTCTAATATTGAATTGTTTCTGAATGATCGATTGGTTTCTCATAGCAACAATACTCATGGTTATACCAGCATTATCTCTCATCTCATCCATGATTCGGAAGAAAGTCTGCATTCTGAGCGCTCTAGGCGTCTCATGTACAAGGATACTGCTGGGTCAATGAATAGTTATGAGGTGAAAAGACCTAATCATGAACAATATGTATCCGGGTTTCATGTCAATGCTGACGGTGGTGACTTGGCTGAGTAAGGAAACAATGGCTTACATAATCGTTATTTGCATACACGTCTTAGCCGTGATTTTATGCTCACAGGTGGTTTAAGGATAGATTTGTTTGAGCAGGATCGTTATCTTCCTAATGGCATCAGTTTGAAATTGCGTTTCCATAGACAAAAAGATGACTATGTATTGATGGCTGCAGATAATACCTATAAGGTAGAAGTGAAAGAGGCATTTTTAACCATTCGCAAAGTGAGGGTGAGTCCAGGTATTCAGTTAGAACATACAGATGCATTGATGAAAAGTCCTGCCAAGATCATCATCACTAGAAAAGAATGTAAAGTGTTGGCTATTCCAGCAGGATTTCAGTCTTTTATGAAAGAAAACATCTTTTTGGGTCAATTACTAAATCGTATTGTCATTGGTCTGGTTCATAATGAAGCTTTTGGTGGATCAGTATTGAGGAATCCATATGATTTCAAACATTTTGATCTGGACTATATGCAACTGTACATGGATGGTGAACCAGTCCTATCCAAACCTCTCAAGCTTGACATTATACAGAACAAATACCTAGACGCTTTTGAAACGCTTTACAAATCGTTTGAAAGATTGAATGGTGAGAAAAGCTACATTATAAAACGGGAAGATTGGCCTAGAGGTTATGCTTTGTTTTCGTTTGACTTAACACCTGATTATGATGATGATGATCATTTCCACCTGATCAAGCATGGGAATTTGCGGTTAGAAATGAATTTTGCTAGAGCTTTACAACATGCAATCAATGTCATTGTCTATGCTGAATTTGACAACATTATTGAAATAAGTGCAAATCGCAGCATCCAATTCGACTACCAGTCATGAACACGAAGCAGATTGATGCCATATTGAGTCATGATGTCATGACCAAAGACTTGTTTCAAGGCGTGTTTGCCATGGACCAGTTACCATCTTTACAACGCGGTGCCTATGTCATCAACACAGATGATCAAGATGAACCAGGAGAACATTGGGTGGCAGTGTATTATGACAAAGACCCTGTGGAATATTTTGACTCTTATGGACTGTTACCTCTAGTTGATCGTTTAGACATGTTTTTAAGAAATGACTATATGTATAATTCCATATCATTATAAACGCCAATATCATCCTCATGTGGTTTTAATTGTGTATATTATATATTGCATAGAGCTCGAGGTCAGAGTATGTTTGATATTGTGAATATATTAAAAAGATTTACAAAAAGATGGTGATTTTATTGTAAAGGATTTTGTATATAGACATTATAAACCATTGCTTTATTAATGTTGTAGTTAAGTTGTAGTTAAGTTGTTGTTATATTAGTTAAGTTGTTGTTGTTCAAGTTTGTTAAATAAAACAACCCAAGTTTCAAACAGTCTTGTTTATTGTGTTGTACATACGTTTACTTACAAACTCCTATTTACAAATTCTTAACTACAAACACTATTTAAAAAGTTTACAAACTCTTAACTACAAACTTCTATTTACAAACTCTTAACTACAAAGTCTATTTACACTATTTACAAACTTTTATTTACAAAGTCTATTTACACTATTTACAAAATTTTATTTACAAAGTCTATTTACACTATTTACAAACTCTTAACTACAAAATTCTATTTACACTATTTACAAATTTTTATTTACAGAGTCTATTTACACTATTTACAAACACATTCATCAATGAATGCCATTCATCAGAATCTAAATTAATATAGGTATCATAGACATTATACCCGTATTTGTAAATGCTATGAAAGCTTACATAACGCACATCACAAAACTTTATCACTTTAACAGTGACATGTTCAGACAGTTTCAGTTCATATCCTTCTTCTAAGTCCATCAGCCGCATAGGCTGTGTCAGCTCAATGAATTTGGTACCCCGCGTAAGTTGTATTCCATGCTCTTTGAATTCAAGCACAAGGCTCTTCCCAATTCTATGCTTGCAACAGCGCGTTCCATTCCACTGTGCTGAGGGTGATGATGTCGTAGTGTTCTGTAAGCTGGTCATGTTGGCGAAATTGTACAAACACGTCTAGACAGTTCTGAATCACACGCACTTCTATATCATTTGAAAGGTGAAGTAGAAAGCCGGGTATTCTCAACTTGTCTAGATGATCCTTCAACACGGATTGTTCGTCAAGCGATAGTATGATAAACTTTCCAAAATGGCGTAGCACAATATCATCACATAAGTTACTCATATATGAGAATCCATATGTAATGGGTTCATAATCCAACAAATAGTCTTCCATCTTTATGCTCGGATGAGCCGACAGCTTCTAGGAATCGTAAGACTGCGCGCCAGTTCTTGATATCAAAGTGGATCAAATCTGTATATGGAGTATCTGACACAACTCTGGACTCTGGATAATCCTGTAAAAGATTTCTCCAGAATGTCACACGTATGTTAGAATCATGTTCAGTCACAAACACTTCCACTTTATTTTCAAGTCTGCGTTCAAACCCAGGTTCAAGCAGTATGCGGAAGTCTTTCCACACTTCAGGTTTAAACCGATGATAACTTCTCCGAGAACCTAGTATCACTTCATTCCTATCATTTACAGTAAGGTAAACACCACCGTTCAACATGAGTGCATTCATGATTTTACATGGTTATGCGCTGTCTTCTTGTCTGCGAAGCCTTTTATCCACTTCTTTCACCTGCTTCTTAAGCATTTTCTATTCAGGTATTGTCAGCAAGATACCCTTTTTCCAGTCCCCTCATCTCTGAGGTATTTGCGAATGTTTACCACGCCTTCATTGCTTTGTTTCATAACCTTGATATACTTTCCATTTCCTAGAGAAAGCATTCCATCCCACGACTGTGGTGTTGGTGCCGTCGTCGCCGTCGTCTCCACTTTTAATTTCTTAATGGTATTGTCAGAATGTTTCACATTCATTTCTTTGACTGTATCAGCAAGAGTATCCATATCCGTTGCAGATCTTTTCCGATTCATGTTGACGCTTCAGTGTTCACACCTCAACTAACTCTGAAGTTGAAGTGTCTCCCCCTTATATGCTGTAATGCCCATGCGCCAAAGTGGAATAGCCATCACTCATCACATATCGCTTGTCATCAAAGGGAGAGAGAGCCACTTTCCTCAACTTCTCCGAGAAAATCTGGTGGTCATGACTTCGAATGATGTGTCCTATAACCATCGTTTGTGTTTGGTTGAACAAACTGTCTTTATACTGCTTATGTTTCATACGTCTTTGACACGCGCGAGTGATGCCTTTGGCCGTACGTTTTTCTTTCCCACCATACATCATACTGTACATTTCGGTCGAAGTCCAACAAACTCTTCTATGGGAATGCCCGCCGTCTCATCTTTCATTTTCCCAAGCACTTTCTTGTTCACGTTGGAATGCAGGAAATGATCTGGGGGATAGTCACTTGTGTCGAACAAGTCGGCATCTTCCTGCATGTCTTTGTAGATATCTTCCGTTTCTATGTCATAACATAGACTGTCGGTGTCGCTGATCAAGTGTTTGGCGTCGGGATACTTGGTCATGATGAAGTTGTAATGAAAGTGGAACATGAGCACTTTGCTGAGGTCGAGAATGGTGAAGCCGACTTGAATGGGTTTATCCAGACGCAGATCCACTTTGCGTAAATGTACCGCGGTCAAATCTTCGTTGAAAATTCTAAATTTGTGGAAGGAAGGTTTGGCTACAAGTTTCTTGAACCGCTTTTCCTGGTGAACAAGTTCCACATTCATACGCTTTCTCACATTTTCCATGGTTTTGCCAAACACAGAGTTGTTCATCAATTTGAAAAAGTCTTTCTCAAACGGGTTCTTGGCCAACTTTCTCTTTTCCGTGTTCAAGGAGATGTATTTTGCCAACCATTTGCTCTGTGCAAACATGATGGCACGGTGCACCTTAGTGAATTTCAATCCCAGTGAGACATATTGCTGTAAATTTCTATAATAAAGCACATATTTCTTCTTGTCACACAGGTTGGGAATGAGCTTTTCACTAGGTTTGCCTTTCATGTTCAGATCTTTCCGTAGCTTCTGACTATGTTTTGACAATTCTCCCACTTTACCACATTTCCGTTCTGGAGCCACTGGATAGTGATTATGACGATCATGGATTGAATATGGGTATTCCAAATCCACCTCTAAAATGTATCCAATCTCGTCATCTTCATCCACATCCATAAAGTCAATGGATTCTGGCTCGCTCACCCACATAAATCCACTTTGTGGCATGCTTTGCGACATGGCCCAGCCATACAAGTTGTTTGCATCCAGGTACAAGTAGTTGGTTGGTTTCGTGGGATTGTAATCTGCTACGTAGGGGTTATTTGCTTTCGCATACTTGTGTGTGATGACAGATATTCCTCCACGTAGACCTTGTTCAACCATTTGGTACATGTAAATGTCGTTGATCAATTCCAATTTCACCTTTGTCGCTTTCAACATGGCATCCCATGACAGTCCTGGCGCTGTATAGTAGTGAGCAGGATCTAATTCATACGTTCTGAGACATACGTGACGAAAGTTTTCAAACACGTCAGCAAGCAGCAACACATCTGATTTCATCTGGTATTCGCCAAATGTAGTACAGTGGAATGCCTCTCAGACCTTCTGCGCATGCGCATAATCCTCATCGCTACTGTCTTCTTCACTGAGCAGACTGTAAAACTTATCCTTGGACGGCAGTTGTGTTTCAGCAAACTTGGATGGTTCATCGACGTAATCATAAGGGTACACTCCCTTTCTCAACAGTAAATCTTGTTGGTCGCTATCATGAATGTGTGACGTCATGTTATAAAAGTTATCTTTCCCTTCTGCTGCCAGGTTGGATACCAACTTCTGTAGAGAAGTACTCATGAACTGTAACTGTCTGTAAATTTCAAATTGCTCATGGTTAACGCAATATATTTCTCAACGGTGTTGGGAATGACTGTAATCGTTTCATTTTTGAACTTTCCAATTTCTTCCATGATCAAATGACTGTCATAGCCTCGTAAATTGTGGAAAAAGACAGGAATGATGAAAGAATCTTCAACATCCTGCTTATCCTTTCGAAGTCGAAATTGCAAATTGCATTCACTATGTGCAGCTCCACGGTATTTGTCATTGATATGGTCATGATCTCTCACATGATCTGCTCCTAGAGGAGTAGTAGGAAAATAAGGATTCGAAAACAGGAAGTGACGTCATCAAACACCCCCCCTCCCCCCCTCCCCCCTCCCCCCCTCCCCCCCTCCCCCCCTAGGGGTCGACTGTCAGAAGTGAGGACCCCCCTCCTCCCTCCCCCCCCCCAGGGGTCGACTGTCAGAAGTGAGGACCCCCCCTAGGGGTCGACTGTCAGAAGTGAGGACCCCCCCCCCTAGGGGCCGACTGTCAGAAGTGAGGACCCCCCCCCCCAGGACTGACAAAATTTTGTGATTTTAGCATAGTTATCCGTTTCAGACAATTTTAAGCAACTTTGGTTTTGAGGACCCCCCCCCCCCCCCCCCTCAGGCTGAGAAAATTTTGTGATTTTAGCATAGTTATCCGTTTCAGACAATTTTAAGCAACTTTGGTTTTCATGACCCCCCCCCCCCCCCTTCTTACTTAAAATTGCGATAACTTTCGTTATAGTTAACCGATTTGTATGAAAATTTCACCATTTGATTCAGTGTTATGTAAAGTTTTGTCATAAAGTAATCATGGGCTACTTGCGCAGCTGGCTGTGTGCATATTTATAGCATGTAGCCATTTCAACTTAAAACTGGGATAACTTTTGTTATTCTTGACCGATTTACCTCGAAATTTCACTGTTTGATTCGGTTTTCTATCTAGTTTTGACATAGTCATGAGCTATTTGCACAGCTCGCTGTATGCATATTTATAGCATGTAGCCATTTTAACTGAAAACTGGGATAACTTTTGTTATACTTGACCGATTTACCTGGAAATTTCACTGTTTGATTCGGTTTTCTATCTAGTTTTGACATAGTCATGGGCTATTTGCACAGCTCGCTGTATGCATATTTATAGCATGTAGCCATTTTAACTGAAAACTGGGATAACTTTTGTTATACTTGACCGATTTACCTGGAAATTTCACTGTTTGATTCAGTTTTCTATCTAGTTTTGACATAGTCATGGGCTATTTGCACAGCTGGCTGTATGCATATTTATAGCATGTAGCCATTTTAACTGAAAACTGGGATAACTTTTGTTATACTTGACCGATTTACCTGGAAATTTCACTGTTTGATTCAGTTTTCTATCTAGTTTTGACATAGTCATGGGCTATTTGCACAGCTCGCTGTATGCATATTTATAGCATGTAGCCATTTTAACTGAAAACTGGGATAACTTTTGTTATACTTGACCGATTTACCTGGAAATTTCACTGTTTGATTCAGTTTTCTATCTAGTTTTGACATAGTAATGGGCTATTTGCACAGCTGGCTGTATGCATATTTATAGCATGTAGCCATTTTAACTGAAAACTGGGATAACTTTTGTTATACTTGACCGATCTACCTGGAAATTTCACTGTTTGATTCAGTTTTCTATCTAGTTTTGACATCGTCATGGGCTATTTGCACAGCTCGCTGTATGCATATTTATAGCACGTAGCCATTTTAACTTAAAACTGGGATAACTTTTGTTATACTTGACCGATTTACATGAAAATTTCACCATTTTGTTCAGTTATTTCTTGTGTTATTTCGCGGATGAATACCATTTTGGCTTGACCGCTAGATGTCTCTGCTGTGCAGCTCTACAACTGTATGTGGGACATTCTGCTGAGTCAGCAATTTTAACCAGTTTGAACAAGTTACACACCATATTTTGATTACATGTAAGTAGCATAAAAGCATGAGTGAAACATACATTTCAACCAGTGATAAATTCTGCTGAGTCAGCAATTTTAACAAATTTGAACAAGTTACACACCATACACCATCGAAGTAGTATACCTTTTTGTTCTGCTTGGACAAACTTTTTTGTTTTTATGACTCTATGACATTATGTGACAACATGCGACTGTGACATTATGTGACTTTATGTAATCTATGACATTATGTGACTCTCTATGACTTTTTTTTAACATAATAGCCATATTTCTATGTCTATTTTCACTATTATTATTATGCTAATATTTAATTAGTCATATTTCAATGGTTTTATTACAATAACCACACGCACACACAGCATAGGAATAAGTACATGAAAGGTCTCAGAGTGTGGGGAAACCAATCAATAAATTTCAGAGTGCACTCGTTCAGAGCGTGGGAACGATCAATAATTTGAGAAGGAATGGGATTTTCCCTACGTTAAGTCCAATGTTATGTTTTATGTTATAGTAGTTGGAAAATGGTGCAAACTTTAGCAAATGTAGTTTTTGACAACATATGATATATAAAATAAGTTTTAGCATTTTACCATGGTACTTATTCAACTATTCTAAAGTTATAGTTGTGCAGAAATGGTGGTTCTAGACAAACTTTAACAAATTTAGTTTTTCACGTTTCAAACAATTCTACCACTTGGTTGGTTGGTTGATTGTTGGAAAATGGGAAGTGAAAATGTGGATACTTATGTAGGAAAAACTGCACCCATTCAAACATGTGTTCGAATGGCAAGCCCATTTAAAAGATGTGTTCGAATGGCAAGCCCATTCAAAACACGTGTTTGAATAATTTTTGGAAGATATTAGGTCGTGGTATTGTTCAACAAATTGTTCAACATGTTGTTGTTCAACATGTTCAACATGTTGTTCAACATGTTCAACATGTTGTTGTTCAACATGTTGTTGTTCAACATGTTCAACATGTTGTTGTTCAACATGTTCAACATGTTGTTGTTCAACATGTTCAACATGTTGTTGTTCAACATGTTCAACATGTTGTTGTTCAACATGTTCAACATGTTGTTGTTCAACATGTTCAACATGTTGTTGTTCAACATGTTCAACATGTTGTTGTTCAACATGTTCAACGTGTTGTTCAACATGTTCAACATGTTCTTCAACATGTTGTTGTTCAACAAGTTGTTGTATATAAAGCTATGTTTAAAGACTTTCTCATCATTTGAATTGTGTAGGTTGAACCGAAAGGATGTATCAATGCAACATTTGTTCGAAATCTTACAACTGGCCACAAAGTCTTAAAAGACACTTAAAGGTTGCTCACACGTCAGAAGTGGATGAAGAATCGGATATGGAAAACCCTGTAAAACTACCTTTCACGGAAACTTTCGACGAGTCTTCTATGGAAAGTGAAAGCGTTAACATGGCTGAAAAGAATGTACATGTTTGTACAGAATGTGGTGCATTATACAACAGCGAAGAAGCTTTGCTCAAACATATGGAGCGGTGTGGTGAGGATGCCGATGACAGGAGTTCTGAAAGTGAGTCAGAAACAGACTCTGAAAGTGAGTCAGAAATAGACTCTGTTTGGTATGATATGGTTCAAGAAGTCTACGATGACTATGATGACAAATTTCAAGAAAAGGTTTCAGAATATGAAGAACAAGGACTTGAAGATCCGCGTGAAATAGCAAGCTATGACCTTCGACCCATTTATAAACATGGACTTAAACAACTGTTTATGAGACTATTCAAATATACCCAGCGTCTAGAAGAAAGCCAACATTATCAAAAGATTTTAAAGGACTTTAATTACTTTGTGGATGAAAAACATTACAAGTATTCAAAGGCACTAAAGGCGGCTATAAGGAAAAACAATGCATTCTTTGAAGAGCTACTAGATAAGGAAGAGGAGTATGACAGCAGTGATGAAGAAAGTGGCATGGAGAGTGAGCAGAGTGAAACAGATGAAGAAAAATAGACTTATTTGACTAAACTTCATGATAAAGACTTTATAAATGTTGTAATATTTTATTCGCTTAAGCGTTGTGTATTAATATATGTCTTGCTTTGCAACATATAAAGTCGCAAGGTTCCTGACGTGGTTTTAATTGACGCGTAAACCATATATCATATATTAGGTATTATAGTTAATTTTGTATTATTATGTATTATATTCAAGAATTGTATTATTATGTATTATATCCAAGTATTGTATGAGAAAAATAAAAATTTGAAAAGCACCATATGTGTTTTTATTGATTATCATAAATATGTACAATTATGATACAAACAAAACTATTTCAAATACATATTATGTTAATACATGTGCAGATTCACAAAAACTTAACATTTTATAACAACTGACTTCACATGAACATACATCATATTAATTTCATAGCCTACATATGAAGACAATTTAATTTGAACTACATATCAAATGTATATGTCCATGTGAGTCAAAGCTAAGTTTCAAGTCCTTGTCAAGCTTCAAAACCTTCGCTCTAATCTTCTACACTGAGGGTGATGAAATCATAGCATTCACTAAGCTCGTCATGCAGTTAAAATGTATACAGTCATCTCGCTGTCTACTCAACGATCTTCTGACAGTCACTGCATTTATACAAATCCATTTGCTGAAGCATGAGATCCACTGACGTCATTTGCTTCTTCAGCATGTACCAATCGTTCAATGACAACAAAATTCCCTTCTTGGTAGGATGTAACCTCCCAGATGTATGGTCCGTAATATATTCACGAATGTTAACCATCACTTTCTGTTGATATTTCGCCAATTTAATATATATTTCTCCATTCATAGGTATCATAACCGGTAAATTGTCTACACTCATCTTCTTCATGGTGGTAGTAGCTTTACACTCTGGTTCTCGCTTCATTTTAGGCTCTGTCTTAATTTTTCGCTTTTTACACGGCGGCGTCATAGCTGGTAACTCATCTCTTTTTCTCTTTCTAAGATGTGGTCGCTTTGACGCTGCTGACATGACTTCACCTTAGACTTTACCATGGGCATTGCCTTAGACTTTGCTGTAGGTATTGTCTCAGGCTTTACCATAAAATTTTCTGTAGGCATTGTCTCAGACTTTTCTACAGGCATTGTCATAGATGGTAGTTGTTGCTCGCTCACTCCAGACATGTTCACACTTCAGTATTTTGATATAGAATGTGTGTTAGGTCTGAGGGCGGCTGCCTTTTATACTTTATAGTGAGTTGACTTAATATGTTTAGAAATAACTTTACCACGTTTGCCTTTGTGGTCAGTTGTAAGATTTCGAACAAATGTTGCATTGATACATCCTTTCGGTTCAACCTACACAATTCAAATGATGAGAAAGTCTTTAAACATAGCTTTATATACAACAACTTGTTGAACAACAACATGTTGAAGAACATGTTGAACATGTTGAACAACACGTTGAACATGTTGAACAACAACATGTTGAACATGTTGAACAACAACATGTTGAACATGTTGAACAACAACATGTTGAACATGTTGAACAACAACATGTTGAACATGTTGAACAACAACATGTTGAACATGTTGAACAACAACATGTTGAACAACAACATGTTGAACATGTTGAACAACATGTTGAACATGTTGAACAACAACATGTTGAACAATTTGTTGAACAATACCACGACCTAATATCTTCCAAAAATTATTCAAACACGTGTTTTGAATGGGCTTGCCATTCGAACACATCTTTTAAATGGGCTTGCCATTCGAACACATGTTTGAATGGGTGCAGTTTTTCCTACATAAGTATCCACATTTTCACTTCCCATTTTCCAACAATCAACCAACCAACCAAGTGGTAGAATTGTTTGAAACGTGAAAAACTAAATTTGTTAAAGTTTGTCTAGAACCACCATTTCTGCACAACTATAACTTTAGAATAGTTGAATAAGTACCATGGTAAAATGCTAAAACTTATTTTATATATCATATGTTGTCAAAAACTACATTTGCTAAAGTTTGCACCATTTTCCAACTACTATAACATAAAACATAACATTGGACTTAACGTAGGGAAAATCCCATTCCTTCTCAAATTATTGATCGTTCCCACGCTCTGAACGAGTGCACTCTGAAATTTATTGATTGGTTTCCCCACACTCTGAGACCTTTCATGTACTTATTCCTATGCTGTGTGTGCGTGTGGTTATTGTAATAAAACCATTGAAATATGACTAATTAAATATTAGCATAATAATAATAGTGAAAATAGACATAGAAATATGGCTATTATGTTAAAAAAAAAAGTCATAGAGAGTCACATAATGTCATAGATTACATAAAGTCACATAATGTCACAGTCGCATGTTGTCACATAATGTCATAGAGTCATAAAAACAAAAAAGTTTGTCCAAGCAGAACAAAAAGGTATACTACTTCGATGGTGTATGGTGTGTAACTTGTTCAAATTTGTTAAAATTGCTGACTCAGCAGAATTTATCACTGGTTGAAATGTATGTTTCACTCATGCTTTTATGCTACTTACATGTAATCAAAATATGGTGTGTAACTTGTTCAAACTGGTTAAAATTGCTGACTCAGCAGAATGTCCCACATACAGTTGTAGAGCTGCACAGCAGAGACATCTAGCGGTCAAGCCAAAATGGTATTCATCCGCGAAATAACACAAGAAATAACTGAACAAAATGGTGAAATTTTCATGTAAATCGGTCAAGTATAACAAAAGTTATCCCAGTTTTAAGTTAAAATGGCTACGTGCTATAAATATGCATACAGCCAGCTGTGCAAATAGCCCATGACTATGTCAAAACTAGATAGAAAACCGAATCAAACAGTGAAATTTCGAGGTAAATCGGTCAAGAATAACAAAAGTTATCCCAGTTTTAAGTTAAAATGGCTACATGCTATAAATATGCACACAGCCAGCTGCGCAAGTAGCCCATGATTACTTTATGACAAAACTTTACATAACACTGAATCAAATGGTGAAATTTTCATACAAATCGGTTAACTATAACGAAAGTTATCGCAATTTTAAGTAAGAAGGGGGGGGGGGGGTCATGAAAACCAAAGTTGCTTAAAATTCTCTGAAACGGATAACTATGCTAAAATCACAAAATTTTCTCAGCCCGAGGGGGGGGGGTCCTCAAAACCAAAGTTGCTTAAAATTGTCTGAAACGGATAACTATGCTAAAATCACAAAATTTTGTCAGTCCTGGGGGGGGTCCTCACTTCTGACAGTCGACCCCTAGGTGGGGTCCTCACTTCTGACAGTCGACCCCTAGGGGGGGTCCTCACTTCTGACAGTCGACCCCTGGGGGGGGAGGGGGGGTCCTCACTTCTGACAGTCGACCCCTAGGGGGGAGGGGGGAGGGGGGGGAGGGGGGAGGGGGGAGGGGGGTGTTTGATGAGGTCACTTCCTGTTTTCGAATCCTTATTTTCCTACTACTTAGAGGCTCATGACAAATGTAGCAATCGACAGCGTTCTTATAATGCTCTTCATCTTCATGAGTCATCACCATTTTCTTTTTCTGTTGTAAACCATGCACAATCACGCTCATTCACCATATGGTCTAAAAAGACTTTCACGGCATTCTCTCCTCGATACACGACTGGTGCACGTGTATCATATTGACTGACAACCACATGGGCAAAGCTGTTTGGACGATGATGCTGATACTTGTCTCCTTCTTCATGCTTTTTAGTGAAACATTCAAAGTCTGCATAAATGACAAACGGCGCTCGCTGTTGTTTGGCTACATTCTTGAACTTGATGAATGTTCAAGAATGTTCCTTGAGGAATGATAAACGTTGTGCTCCATGCTTGCCACACACTTCGCGATGCTTGTCTAAAAGATCTTGTCGTATAAACCCGTGAAGACAGTTGAAACAATAAAAAGTTGCAGCCTTACGCTTTGATCGATAAGACATAAGTCTGCTGAAATTCTTAATAAGGCAGTAATGCCTTTTCTTGTCATTGCTAATCAAAAATAAGTTGATTTCTCTGGCACTGGTGTTTCGACTCAGTTGTATTGGAACAACTACATCCTGTTCATATCCAAACACATTGATAGACACATCATTCTCCTTTTCAAATTTGGAATGTCCGTAATCGGTGTGGGAAATGTCATGCCTTCCACCTTCAATTCCTTCTCAAATGTCTTGTATTGATGCATACGCTGTGGGTTTCTATTTGTTGAAGGGTGAAGGTGAGCCAATACGGACCATAAGAAACACTTGTTGTCATCATTCTGAATGTTTAACGCACCTTCTGTACTCTTCACTTTCTTCGGTAGTGGGATAAAACTACTCGCTTCCAGAGGCGCTGACGTAGCTGTATGTACCTCAATATACAGTATGTTATCCAACACCCAGCCAGAACCTTGTCGCTCATGTTCATCAAACCTGGTAAACAATTGTTTATAGGCTTCTGGCAAGTCCTGCTCAATATCCTCTGGATTGTTGGACTGCTGATGAAGGCATTATCCACTTGTTCTACCATAACGCCTTCAGCATTCGCCGTCAGTTTCTTGAAGCGTGCATGTACCACAATATACCACTTCATGCCATGGTTTAACGTTTCTAGCAAATGTCTCTTGATCCGGTTCTCTTGTTGTCGCATTTCAAGTAGTAAATCCGATCCATCTTCAGGCTCAAACCGTCTTTCCTGTGCGTTTCCACCAATACTCACTCTTCTACCTCTGCCTACTTGACCTCTCTTTTCTTTCTTTGAAACATTTTCCATCATGCATACATGCGTCTCAAACGCATCCAAAGATGAAAATATCGTTGCACATCCACAGCAGAGGACTGGATCAGGTCTTTCAACATCTTATAAGGTCTTTCGTCTCTTGACTTCAATCTGCTCAACAAGCTCTTCATGAGCACGTTTCATCCTAGCTGGTTTGCATGTATGTGCCACAAACAATTCCACAAACAATGGAAATGTCACATTACAATCATGACATTAGACTTTTGCCATCGTTGTTGTTGTTGCTGTTGCTAGAACTGAAATGGGTAAAAATACACGTTTCACTCTTCCTTTTATATCACTTCGATGGTGTGTTAACTCAGCAGAATTTATACCACTTTGATGTAATCAAAATATGGTGTGTAACTTTTCAAAAATTGTTAAAATTGCTGACTCATCAGAATTTACCACTGGTTGACATATATGTTTCACTCATGCTTTAAGCTACTTACTTGTAATCAAAATATGGTGTGTAACTTTTCAAACGTGTTTAAAAATTGTTGACTCAGCAGATAGTTGCTTGAATGTCTCACTTACAGTTGCACTGCTGCACTGCTGCACAGCAGAGACATCTAGCGGTGAAGTCAAATGGTATTCATCCGCCAAATGGTATTCATCCGCGAAGAACCACTGTAATCCAATGGTGAAATTTTCATGTAAATCGGTCAAGTATAATGAAAGTTATATAAGTTTTTACAAAGTTAAAATGGCGGTAAATATGCATACAAAACGCTGCGCAAATAGTCTGTGATCATGTTAAAACTAGATATAAAACGAAATCAAACAGTGAAATTTTCATACAAATCGACTAAATATAACGAAAGTTTGTTTACAAAGTTTCAATTAAGCAAATAACCAAAGTTTGCCTACAAAGTTTGTTTACAAAGTTTGTTTACAAATCTTGTTTACAAAGTTTATTTACAAATCTTGTTTACAAAGTTTGTTTACAAAGTTTGTTTATAAAGTTTGTTTACAAAGTTTGTTTACAAAGTTTGTTTACAAAGTTTGTTTATAAAGTTTGTTTACAAAGTTTGTTTGCAAAGTTCACTTTTGTTTACAAAGTTTCAATAAACACTTACCGAAATAGTTATCACTGTTTCCACTGTTGTCACTGTTGTCACTGTTGTTGTCGGGTGCTCATCCCTTATATACCCCTCTGATGTGAGCAAATTGTGGTGTGTAACTTTTGCTGATGTGGCATGCTGACTTCACAAAATGTTGCTCGCCTAGGGGGGGTCCTGACTGCTGGCTAGGGGGGGTCTGTCCCGACTGCCGCCTGGGGGGTCCTGACTGCTGGCTAGGGGGTGTCTGTCCCGACTGCCGCCTGGGGGGAGGGTCCTGACTGCTGGCTAGGGGGGTCTGTCCCGACTACCGCCTGGGGGGGGGTCCTGACTGCTGGCTAGGGGGGGAGGTCATCACTTCTTACCATAGGGTCTGTCCCGACTGCCGCCTGGGGTGGGTCCTCACTTTGGCTATGTTACCATGGCTAGGCTTGGCTAAGCTTCGTTTCCATGACTACACCACTGCGTTGCCATGTTTACTTCGTTGCCATGACCACGCCTATGACGTCACTTCCGGTCCAGACAGTATGACGTCATCAAGTGGGCTGAAACCCCCATTTCCTACCTACTCAATACTCTGCAGCATGAAAAGCGTCTGATGTTCATCCTTTACTTTATGAGATACAAGACTGTTCGACAGGTCGACTTTAGTGTGAGACTTGACATGGGAACAAAAATACCGTCTCTAGTCTTTAATAGCCTAGCGTCTTTATTATACACATTTTTAGTACTGAAGTCAAATAGAGATCAAAACACTCTGACGTAAAATGTTCCTAACTCACAGGTATTTTTAATACAAAGGGTGTCCTTAAGGCAAACTTTAGTGTATTTATTTAATATCGGTACTATGTGTTTGTTCAATCACCTCAGAGGATAGGTGTTAATATTTATGTTACCACAATATTGTTTTATTCCAGACTGATAATGTACTTGAAAACTTGGGGTACCTCTGGAAAACCTCAAAGCTTATCTTTTTCCAAGTGGAGATTGGCTTACACCGTAAAGCAAACACTGTATATTTCGTAACTAATAAGTTCAAAATAAACTGACAAGCTGACCGATTGGATATATTTCCAGTGCAGCTTTATTCGATTTGGCTATTCCGCACCCCCCCCCCGCACCCCCCCCCCCCCCCCCAAAAAAAAAAAAAATTGGTCTGTCTCCTTTAAACACTTATAACTATAAATTTGTTTCTGGTCTTTTTACTCAAATGGAACATCAACCAGGGTCAATATATTCTCTTGTGCACGTTTTAACTTCATTTCTTTTCCCCAGTTATCCGAAGTTTCGCTGTTTAATCCTATTTCTACAGAATTATTAAATATAAAGCTGAAATCCTTTTTTATAAAGGAATGTGCTAATGTTGAATTCAGTGGTGGTGAATAATCCTGTGCAGTCGTTTAGCTGTGGCAATTTGACCGAAAGTCAATCCCCGCTTTCCACCCCTGGCCGGATTCGAACCAGGGGCCATAGGATTACAGGACCAACGCCCTTACCGATTGAGCTAACCGTCACCCCCTAAATTCCTTGAGTCCTTGTAATTTTTATTTCTTTTTAGTTCCCATTCGTTGATAGGTTACATTAATGGCGTCATTTTTCTGTTTCATCATGTTGTTTACATCGCAACAAAACTCAGTATAAGGTTATATAAACTTGAAGTACCTTTTTTTCATGAAATATTGCAGTAAGATGCTGCTCATGTTCAACAATGTTGCAAATCTTCCGCTTTGACTTATGTCTGTATCTCGAAGTCTTGTGCCGGGTATCTTTTCATCCGTTTGTGTCCGACAGAAAACGTCTATAGTACCCATATTTTGTCAAAGTTGCGGCACGTCGGTATTCGGTATCTTGTGTTACATATCACGTTTCTCATACAAGTTTTATAGTCACCTCAAGTGTCACTGTGAATCTATAGTTTGTTCTTGCAGGTAAACTCCTTTCTAGACTGCAAAAATATCAGTCTTTGTTCCATCTTGACATCATACACCAGCTTATCATTCAGGTTTTCCCTCAACGGTCGCCCAAATAACAACCCCATTTAAGTTCTGTGACATGATCACGGGAGTGATAACAAATTGTCGTGCATGCTGCTGTCGTTTGTAAAACCTTCAGTCACATTAAGCTTTTTAACTCAGGTGATAATGTAGATCCCGTATCATCCCGAGTCAAGTATTGCAGAACACTGGAAATTTTCCGCCTGACTTCGCGGAGGAGCTCCAGCACTTAACAAAGAGGCTTCTGATAAAGCACTAAAAAGGAAATTGAACGAGTTCTCACTAAAATCAATTCCACCATGCTTAGAAGAATCGTGTCCCCAATGAACTTAGAATAGGAATTGATTGTCAAAGTCCGTTGTTTCAGCTGAATTCAGATTTCTCTCTGTTGAACACAAAACGGATGTCGACAAAAAACATTTTGCTTTTCGAATAAAAGTACTATTTTCGTAAAATTGTCAAAGGACGTTTTCACAAAACTAACTGTACAGGTAATAGATTCTTTTGCAGACGAGAGAATTTTTTAAGTTGAATAATTTATTTTATTTAAATATTTAAATAAATTCTGTTAAAAATTGTTTGCGTAGTTTGGCTAAATCAGCTCATTTTCCTTGTGGGGTGTAAAGTTAACTGCACAGTTAGCTTTTATGACTACTGGGACAGGGGGTCAGCGGAACAAATTTGACCAACTTTCTAATTCTTTGTTGTTCGACAACCAGCCGCTGCGGGGGTTAGGTCTATTGTGTATAACACCTTTTTACTCCACAGACCCACTGGAGATTCGTCGAAAATATTACTCATAAACTCAGGAAATACTTTTAAAAATATCTAGCCGTTCTGTGTTTATACATAACAGATCCCGCCAGAGGCTAGTTAGCTGTTTTATAATAACGGCGCTAGACCAAAACACCGTAGAGGTTGGCTGTTGGCCAACAACTGCAGACGGTACTCTGTTGTCACGTGATACAAACAATAACTAATCGTAAGTTTTTCACAAATAATCTAAGCTGAGCTAACAGTAAATATTTATTCCAATAGTGCCTTTATAAATTACCTAATCGTCTGTTGAATCACATAATATTGAATGAATTTGAAGTTAAAGCTGAAAGGTGAACGTTCTAGAGGTGAGCGATATATACGGAGTCTACGGTTTATGCCAGTTCATAAATTTCTGTTGATGTCGTAAAGAGCAGATGCAGGTGTTATTGTATGTGTCGAGTTAATCAAAAGCACAGAGTCTAATTAATTAAACTTGTAGTATTGATGTCACCGTGCAACTTTGATGGCTTCGGCATAGCTCCAGGGAATGGCTCGCTCCAGTCCCAGCGAAGTCCTAGATGATTCTTGCGGTCTTCCTGTGACAGCAAGAGTCATAGTTCCTGTAATAGGAAATGTCGTTGATGTCAATTTTCCAAATCTCGGCGCAAGACCGGGACAAACGGCATTATTTTAGAAAGGGTGCATCACATAAATGGACCAATTATAAACTATGGCGCACAGGTTTATGGTCAGATAAAAATTTTTACTGAGAAAAATGTGTGTTTTCTTGAGATCAGGATATCGAATCCCTCATTATCGCCTACAAAAACAGTGAATCCACAGTTGAAAAACCACGCATTAATCTAGTTTGGGAGTTTTGCTAGTCCCAGCGAACCCTTTCCTTCTTCCTAGGACAGAAAGGGTCACAGTTTCTAGGTACGTTACAATGACCCACTTTGCGCGATCGCGGATTCTCCGATCACCTTGCTGGCAGCGCGCCACTGTGCGAGTCGTAAACAAAATACGACCACCCAAAAATAGGTTCTGGGAGGCGTTGCGAAGCAATTTCGTGGAATGGACAGTGCCTGATGACGTAGTACATATAATCCCGAGCAGCCTCGTCTTCGAATTTTTACAATAGGCCGAGTGGAAGTTTCCCAACTTTTCGAGTAGAAAGGGCGATCAAAAACTGCGTTAAAATCATCGGTCGCAAGACAAGAGATGAGTAGATGGTTCTTTGAAAACATATAATATAGATACAACCATTTTTCAGCTTTTGTTTGAGTTAAATTCTTTTTAAATTCATCGACGAGAGCGATGGGTTTTACCGCGGCGAGCGTGGATGTGTGCATTTCGCTGCCTGCAGGTGCATTGGTAATGAGATCCGTGACGCTTATCACGTGACCTGAATGGCGCTTTGACAAAGTGTCATACTGGGCCAAGGATGAAGAAATGGATGACCATTCAGTTTCAATGTATTCACTGGCCGTCGTTACTAATTAATTAATTTAATTAATTAATTTTAATTCAGTTGAAAGTGAAAGATACCTTTTTTAGTTCCTCACACCGTACCATCAATCATATTCAAATTTTTATTTCACTACCTTAAAAATTTAGGGCGATAAAGTCCAGTGTTGCCACTTCCTACGGCTTTGGCCGTATCTACGGCTTTTTTGTCATTTTCCCAAAATCCTACGGCTTTTCAACGGCTTTTGATGTTACATACGGCTTCCTACGGCTTTTTACAAATTATCACTTGACATTTAACAATTTTATTTTGGAATTTGTAAAAAGAATATCCACAATTCAAATTTTTTGATGCTCTTTGCTGTCGTGCTTTTTTTTAATGGATTTTCAGAAATATAAGCCATCTATCGTCTGTCATGGGAGTCGTTTATGTGTATGGCCTTAACGCATCCTTAACCGCAGCAACACCGCTTCCTGCAGGTATGTTGACTTTTTAACAGTAACTATATTTTTCAATAACTTGATTGTAGTTGTTTCGCGTTTTGTAACGAATGGCAAAATGAATTCAAACAATGAATGCTGATTGAATATCATGTTTAATAACTTTGAGGTATTTATGTAAATGAATTAAGTTTTTAATGAGTGATGAAATAGAGAACTATTTCTAGAGTTTATGACCATGTTTAAAGATTAGTTTAAAACGAAGCAGTCTTTTGAGAATTAATTTGCGTTATGTATGATTCACGGTATTGTTGGTGTTTGTTGTTGGCATTTGAAAAAAATGGTTGTTTGAAAAATTCTAATAGGTAAACTTCATCAAAATGTATTGATTAGAGTGAGGTCTGTAAATTGTTAACAGGGCGTTTGATACCTTATTTGGCATATCTGTCACTTTTATGATGTACATCCATGAAAATAAAGCGTCTTGAATGAGTCTAGACTTTTTTTCGATGGCTATGGCTTTTTTTTGAAATGTTGACGTTGTAAACAGGAAATTAATCATTTTTTTCAGGCTGTCATGTGAAGATAAAACAAGGTCATTATTTAGATATATATTATGGATTCCCCTATACGAAAATAAAGGCTTTCTCATTTAAAAAAATAGAATTTTATATCAATTGGTTATTTTGTAGTCCTTTAAATAAGTTTATTTTTTGATCAAGTCAACATTTCGAAAACATGAAAGGGAGTGGCGACCCTTGCCTCCAGAGCTAATAGTTAAGTATTATTTAAGGTACACGGGATGAGCTTCTGTGCGCAAAGACTTGGCGAGGCAGAAACAGAAGGAGGGTTGATCATAACTAGATTTGTTAGGCTTCGTTAGAGGCTATGTCAGCCCATTGCCAAAACTAATAGATATCCCTTTTATAGAAATTTTTTTAACTGTATTTAAAGGTAAAATAGTAGAGGCCTTGATTTATATGATATGTGTTGTAATTTATTTTGTAATTTATAAGTTCCTTTTCAAATTGGCTGACTGTTATTGCTTTTGATCCTTCCGACCGTCCGTCCCTCTAGCTTCGTTAATGTCTCAACATTCTTTGTCCATGGCACTTCCTTAGGAATCCTCTTTACTACATTTCAGACAATGAAAACGTATATATTGCTGATGTGATTTGTAACTTTACGAAATGAAAGAATGTACATCAATGGATTGAAACGTTTAGCGATTGACATGTAGTATCCGTAACTTTGGGCTTAACATATGTGGTGCCTATGTTAAACCCTAGTTTTAGACCAGAGTTACCGACCTTGCCTGCACTTCTATTAGATAAGTATTCTCTATTATGCCACTTATGTGCTATACATAATTTGTTGTTCAACTTATCATGTCGAACATTCACCAGAGCTAAGTCTCATTTGCTATATTTCAAGAACCATTATTCCGAACACAAATTAGTAAATATTTGTTTAGCTTTATATCTTAGTCATATTTACTTCCCATCAATTGTAGAAGAGTTTAGTAATCATGAAGAGTATCGAATGGACCCCTCATGTTTGTAACAGTGAGATTTCCTTTGTCCAATACCAATCCAACATATGTTTTACACAGCAAAACTCACTGTGGAGGTGTGAGGGGTGTCCATTCGATACTGCTCTATAATTTTACACTTGACGGAATACAAAACGCTAATTAATTTATCATAACCTTGAAAAAAAAACCATATTTGATAAGTAACCATTACCTCTTCCTATACCTCATGAAATGTTAACCCTTTGTTATAACCTGAAGAGCAACCATGTCTGAGAGCCAAATATCTTCATATTTGCAGCACTTCTATTTACGACAAGTGTTTTAGTCCGGCGACTAAGATTGTCGGTTGGTTGTCAGTTAAAAGTGCGCTTAATATCCGGAAATGCGAAGCACACAGTTTTCCGATATCTGATAAATTAATTAGATATGCAAAGACTGCTAAACAGCGTTACACTGAAAGAATGAATCTTTCAAAGGAAAGGGAAAATGCTAATCGACAACGACAGGAGAGAGAACAAAAACAAAAGGAAGCCGCAGAGAAAATGAAAGAGAATCTCAATACTGAATTGAAAATTAATAAGATCGCCGAAAAAGAACATGCTATAAAGAAAGACAAACACGTTAGTAAATCGCTTATGAAAGAAGCAGAAATGTTGATGAAAGAATATCAAAAAAAGATCAGTGAGGCCCAGCGTTTAAATGGTGAAATAGAACGTACTGAAAGTCAGTTGTCGACAACAAAATCAAAAGTGTATGAAAAGGAACTGAAAAAGATGTGTGTGAATCAACCGAAGATCCCTTTCGAAATACATAGAAAGAAACCCGATACTGGCTCGCAGTATCAGTCAGCATCAGCAAAAACAGGTCACGTAGAAAAGACCCAAACGAAACTTCCACTCAATCTCACCCTTGCTTGAAAACGAAAAAGAGAAAGCATGATGAGAAGTCGCAACCTCGCCCTTCCTTAGACAAAAAGAGGAAAAAAGAGGACATTGATGAAGTTGCCTGCAGCATTATACCTGCAAAATATAGCGATATGGTGGCCCTGAAATGCAAAGCCGATGGGAATTGTTTATTTAACGCGATTTCCCTTCTTATGAAAGGTACGTAAAATACCAAATTTACCAAACTAATAACTATTTCATTTCACAATAGTGTAAATTGTATTGCCAATGCTTATAAATATGGTTAGTATGTAGCCCTATGTGTACAATTTTGACATTATTCCAATTTATTTTTAGTTGTATTTCTTGTATTTTATTATAGACATGAGAAATTTCATTTTTGCAAAAAATCAAATGCAAACGAGCTACTTATGCCACTTTAGTAATTTTATGAGTTTTCGAGGAAAAAAAGAAAAATATGTTAAGTTAGCGTCATAATTTAACTACAAACTTTCATCCAAATATGAACAAGGGTTGCTAGAATGCCTTTATTTTTTTACAATTGGTATACGTTTTATTGTCTTGACCAGGTTTTGCGTTAATTTTCATTTCGAGTGTTTAAAGAAGAAAGATATAAGTAAGCGTTATTTGTTTTGCATTTAACTATGTGTGTTCAGCGTTTTTAAGATTTCACTGTCGAATAATTGATGTAATATGAATTAGCTTAATTCGAAGATTAAAGGGTTGAAATTGAAACCTTAATTATTTTTTTGAAAAAATCAATGCGTTGTATAATTTGTTGTGGTTGTTGTTGCTTTTTTTCCTATATTTTCAAATGAAAACACTTTTCATTAGTTCCCTGTAGGATAAATAGATCGTGAATTTTAATAGGTACATTTTTGATTATCATTAGGGAATAGATGAAAGACTTGACCTCTTAAATAATTTGTTATTCCATGTGTTCAATGCAGCATTCATTGTGAGTTACAGGTTAAAGTATTGATGTTAATGAGTTCAGTAAAATTGTAACTTTTGTATAACCTTACAATCTTTAATCAAGATTATGTTGGAGTTTTGAATAAAATTGTAGGTGCTGCACAAACACAATGAAACGAATTTCATGACAGACGAAGATAAAAAGTGGTAAAGTAGAAATAATCCGTTTTCGCGCGACTGCTTAAGGTAATTATGGTTGAATTTCATTCTCCATGGCTTTGCAGATACTGTTTTGTATAAAATACTACCATTATAACACGTTTTGAAAAAAAAATAACTACGGCTTTCCTACGGCTTTAACATCAAAAACCTACGGCTTTCTTGGTATAACCCTACGGCTTTTAGCATAGAGGGCAGTGGCAACACTGAAAGTCAATTGCTTACCACTAACGTGTCTAATTAGCTAATTTAGATTAATTAATTAGTTTAAAATCATCACATTGGAGTGGAAATGTAATTATTGACTTCTGTAAACGATAACCTCATTATATTCTAAGTTTCACTTGATTCTCTCGTGAAATAAGGGAGATACGGCCGATTGTTTACCAATTAAGGTTGTGACTAATTAATTAAATTAATTAAGTTTTCAATCATCAGATTTAGATGAAAGATACATTATTGAATCCCTTATACCATATTCTCATTATATTCCAAGTTTCCTTAGTTTTGATTATCTTGAAAACTAAGGAAGATATAGCTATTTTTTTGTCATTTTGTAAACAGTTTTTGTTTAACTTGCACTCTCAAACAATAGAAAAAGGGGGGCGTGTTCCACAGCAGTAAAATTGCCATATCTCCCTTATTTCTTGACCAATTTTCACAATCTTTATGTCATTTTCTTTGTTTCTTTGAGCTCCATCCTGTGGCATGAGTTTTGCATCATTTTGAGACACTTTATTTTTTTTTGTAACATACCTACAGTTCCTGTAACAGTAATAGAAATGGCTATTGATCACAATCCAGGACACCTAGTTTTGAACTAGCAGGCTCTTTCTAAAAAGCACACTGAGAAGTACCCTGGCGCATTATTTTCAACCTCGGCGAAACACGCAAACCAGAGTAAAGAGCGGTTTTGCAAATGCAGATTCATTGGTATTGTGGGCGATGATGGGGGATTCGATATCATTATCTCAAGAAAACACATATTTCTCTCAGTACAAAGTTGTTATTTGACCATAAAAGTTGTGCGTCATAATTTATACTTCGGCCATTTATGTGATGCACCCTTTCTAAAATAATGCCATTGGTCCCAGTCTTGCGCCGAGAATGGCAAAATTGACATCAATGACATTTTCTATTATAGGAATTATGACTCTTGACACGATTACCACAGTCAGGAAAAAGTCAGGAAAAAACTTTTAGTCAGGAAAAGTCAGGAAAATCTATTCTGAGTCAGGAAAAAGTTCTGAAAAGTCAGGAAGAGTCACACTTTGTAGACATCTGCATTGATTCTGTAGCTTTGTACCAAGGCGGAAAACATATCGTGCGGAAACGCCTTAGATAACCGAAGCATCAGGACTGAGTTGGCGTGTTGTCCGTAGCTTGTTAGTAAGGGGCACATAGAATCTAAAGCCTCGTTGCGAAATTGCGATATTTTATCCAAGAAAAATATAACGGGCTACGAGGTAGACCGTTAGAAAGCGAAATGAGACGAATTGTTCTCAACTGATGTCCTTTTATTTCGAAACGTCCAGACAGACCGCATGACACCGTGAAAAACTGCAAATGACAGACAAACAAGTGTAACTTAATACGTACTGCTCAAATGTTGTTTAACGCACGCGAAAAATGCAGTTTTCACTACGAATATAACTAAACTATGCACGATCTTCGGAACGAGCAAGTTACACAAAGACATATAATTTAATTAGTTATGTACATCCTCTGTGTCTCTTCTTTCACATAGAGGATCCTTTCAAGTTTGAACGTGGAAAAAGTAAAGACTTGAAGTCGGGATGAGGGACGGTGTGGAAGAGTGGCCCAAAGCGCGCGTCAAGCATATATGAGCTGTGCGCTGAGAAAGGCCGTATCCCATGAAATATTTTTAAAGAATACCTGCATATGTTCAGTAACCTTCGCTGGTGTTTTACAGTATTAGTGAATGTCTCACATTGTCTCTTCGGCCCAAAAACAGCTGTGTCACAATCAGCAGACAATACACGTAACGAAAAAGTTTCTGAAGAATCTAGCCCATCCACTTCTAGACCACAGATACCTCATCGTTGTCTCAGTTTGTAAGCCGCGAGGAGGTTCTTCGTACCGAGGTTATGTGGTCTTAGAAAAAAGTAGAGGACAACTCGCCCCGTATTTCAAGGACAAGTTAGTCAAAAGCGTTTGTTTAAGTGATGCTTATGTACTACTGTATGACGAATCAAGAAACAGGGTTACAAAAGACGGACAAATGGGTGTAATGGTCAGACACGGGGTAAATTCAATATCTTGATTCAAAGTTTCTGGGTCATAAGACAGCCAAAGATCTCCTCAATAACTTCAGCGATGTGGCAAAAGCCTTGCCACCACACTTGCTCTTACAGGTCGGTTGTGATGGACCAACTAATAATAATAATGATGATAATAATAATAATAATAATAATAAAAGCAACAACAATTAGCTTTCTTTTGTTCGAACGTTAATTGATTGGAAGATAATCTTATGATCATGAGCACTCAAATAGGCAATATTAAGGTTATCTCGTATTTATTTTGAAATATATAGATTTATTATATCATGTTATCTATTTGAGTATAAACCTTGTGGAATACGGGACAAAGAAAAAAAATATATGTACAAAAAAGTCTGGAAAAAGTCATGAAAAGGTCAGGAAAAATGGTTCGTAAAATTGTGTGGCAACCCATGGGCCGAGTCTTGCTGTCATAGGAAGACATCAAGAGTCCTCTAAGACTAGACTCGCGCCTGAGGCTCGGAGTACCGGGGAGAGGAGATGCGAGTATAACTGGTTCGAGTAGATCGTAATTGGTGACAGCAAAATCTTCAATTCTGACAGAACTTAATAAGACAGATATAAACTTACCAACCCTTACGACTCAAATATTCCTTATGCTTGACAAAAAATTGTTTTTACTCATTGCGCATTCTTTGAAGGAAAAGAATACGGAAATAACCATAGACTTCCCCAATAATTGTAATGTGATTATAAGCAGGGAGCATGGTTTATTATGTGAAAAAGTGACAATTGTTGTAATTTTCCTCCAAAAGCTTTTGAATTGATATTAAACAGAGCATGGACGGAAGTAAAAAATAAATTTATGCGTAATTCTGCATCTATCAATAATTTAAGTTTATATTTCACAGATAATCTATAACTCATTTATTTAAAATTTTGAACACATGGCAATTAAAGTCCGGAAGGTAAATAAACATTTGACAGGCGAGTGTGCAGGAGTCGTTCCTCAGAATATACGAAGTTGACCCCGTTTAGCGGAACGACAGAAGGCTTCGTAGCTCTTACAGATAGACATTCGAAGTAACTAAAGGAATAAATAAATATGAATTTTGTGAAACCTTGAGCCTTTTCTGTACCGAACATGTTGCAGTCGAAACGCCAAACAGTTGCGACAGATCTTAATATGACACTGTGACGTTGGAAAAGGGTTCCTTTTTTAAATGACTAAGCCAAGTCATACTTTTGCAGTCTGCACAAACTAAAACAGTCTGCATGCATTTCTGCAATAAACGCAAACAACACGACGATCCCGTTCTATACATTTCTGGCATTCAAATACCTGTTGTTAAAGAAAACAAATTTCTGGGTTTACTTTTCGACTCCAAGCTAAGCTTTATCCCACACAACAAAGAACTCAAACGAAAATGTCAAAAAGCACTCAATCTCCTAAGAGTAATATCGGCCCATGACTGGGGCGCTGATCGGGATACAAAACTTATGCTTTACCGAGCCTTGATACGGTCTGGTTTAGACTATGGCAGCATTGTCTATGGATCAGCAAGACCTTCATACCTAAAAATGCTAGACCCGATACAAAATCAAGGTTTACGACTGTGTCTAAACGCTTTTAGAACATCACCAGCAGAAAGCCTCCATGTGGAAGCAAATGAGCAGCCGCTTAACAGTCGTCGAGTTAAACTGGCTATGCAGTACACAACAAAGCTTTATCCAAATAAGAAGAATCCCACCTACAACTTAGTCTTTGGATCAGATTTTTCTCGCTCCCATGAAAGAGGCCCTACCGCAATACCTCCATTTGGAGCGAGGATTCAGCCTCACCTTGATAAGGCTGACATCACCATAGAGTCAATTGCAAAATACAGAGTACCAAAACTACCACAGTGGAAACTCACCAAACCTGTGGTACTAAAGAACCTTTTGGTCTATGCAAAGGAAGCAACTAGCCCCTTTCTATTTCGATCAAACTTTGCAGAGCTCAAGGAAGAATTTAAAGACTACCATTTCGTCTACACGGACGGCTCAAAGCTCGACAACGAATTGGCTGCTTCCGTTGTAACTGAAAATAACACCTTGAAAACAAGACTTCGAAATGGTCTAGTGATAGTGAAGATTAGTCGATGCAAAAAGTTTATGTTATGCGTGGACTCTATGTCCGTACTGCAATCAATTGAAAACCTACAAGTATCAAACCCACTTATCCTTGACCTTCTGGAAAGGTATGACGAGGCCACCAAAGCTGGCAAAGACATAGTGTTCTGCTGGGCTCCAAGTCACGTGGGTATCCGAGGAAACGAGATAGCCGACAAAGCTGCAAAAGAGGCTCTAAATGATAATTGTATCGATATGCTCATACCAGCCTCCGATTTTAAATATCACATCACAAGATACACAAAAAGATTGTGGCAAGAAAGATGGAACAAACAAAGAAACAACAAGCTGCATCAAACAAACCCGTTAGTCGGACAAAAGCCCCCCCTCCCCCCCACTAACAGTGTGCGAGATGAAATGTTTTACCATAGAGCCAGAATAGGACTTACATATATCACCCACAAACATCTTTTAAGAGGCGAGCCGGCACCCGACTGTGTCGGGTGCCAGGAACCTTACACCGTTAAACATATCTTAATAGACTGTACCGATTTCCAAGACTCCTTGAGGCAGCTCTTTGATGAAGTAGAACCTAGCAAATTTGTACAATTTTTAAAAGAAATCAACCTGTATCAGTATTTCTTGTTTTTTTTTTTTTTTTACTTTATGATTTTAGAATATACATGGTTTTAGCTTACCTTGATTTTAACTTGGAGCATTGTCTTCTAGTCACTGATTACTGACATGTTCTGACACAATGTATCCCGCTAAGGGTCGGTCGTGTCGTTAAACAAATCATTTAACTAACTAATTAACTCCAACTTCAGGGAAGAAATGGAAGAAACCTTAAAAGGAGTAATATTTGGAATTTCTTTCAAATAATTTGCTTACGCTGCACTCGGAGTAATTCTTCAATAGGTGCGAATTCACATATCACACTTCTATGCAATAACTAGGATTAATGGAATTAGAGAAAGGGTCTTGGGTGCCATCATCTCCGCTTTTATGTACTCCAGAAACATGTGCAATTCTGCACGCCGCGATTTTGAAAGGGACGCGAATCCACATCTTTTTCTTTCAGGTAAAGAAAACAAAGGGGACAAGGAATTCACACATAAACTGTTCAATGATAATTATAGAAATTTTTTGTTTGCTAAGCAAACAGCAAATGGAACGACTTTGAATGAGTAACACAACAGCTTTTTGTCTGAGTAAATCAACTTTGCTTAACTCAAGAAATCAGAATATATAAGGGGCAAAATTTATTTAAAATCATGCTCATACATTCATACGATCAGCATATTTAAAGGCGGCAGACCAAAAGATTCTCTATGGCAACACTTTGTCCAAGTGATCAAGGACAAGAAAGTGTATGCAAAGTGTGAAAAATTCGGCTTTGGTCAAGTGTTTAAACTTTGACTTTGTATTTGAGAAATTAGTGTATCATTTTGTTTGCTCTTAATGTGCCAGTGGAAACAAAAGACAAAGGCTGTGTTTACCTTGCATGAGGGTATTAAGTATTAAGATTAAAAGGGGGTGATAAGAAAAGGGTGTTGCGGCAGCACATTTGAAAAGCACATGGTGTAAGATCATTATTTCTTCACTGTGTTTTGGCGTATTTTTTTTCGTTTGTTTCTTTTTCTTTTTTTGTTTTGATAGTACATTAGAACACACTGAGTGTTGGTTCTGTAAAATCAATAAATAGATAGTAGGTTGCATTGGTGTTTTCTTGACAAGGTAGGTTTCTTCCCATTTTCTTCCCTCTTTCTTCCTTTTCTTTTCAGTTTCTTCCCTATTTCTTCTCAGGGAAAGAAAAATTCCTTACTTTCCGGAAAAAACCAACCCTGCTACTTGGTACACCCAAACTGTGATTAGCGCTTTCGGACTTTTCCGGCGGACGTGTCGTTGTGAACGCAGGAGTCATAGTTCCTACATTAAAACTTTCCTTAACGTGTTAATTTTACTAATCTCTGCAACAATGCTTTTCTCTCTCTCTCTCACCCTCTCCCCCCTCTCTCTCTGTCTGTCTCTCTCTCTCTCTCTCTCTCTCTCTCTCTCTCTCTCTATCTCTCTCACACACACACATACACAGCCATATATTTTACGAGAAAAGGGTTTAAGAAATAAAATTTGCGGAAGTTTTTTAGAATAAAATGATACTGTAGCCCTTTTAACTAAATCTGTGATGGGGAATTAAAATCCTCTGATTTGAGCAACTGAGTAGAAAATCTGCCCCCCTCCCCCCGAGGGTTTTGCCATACCCGGAGACCCCCTCCCCCATAGACCTTAATTTCTTTTAGCAAATGTTTTGCCTACACATTAAATTCACTAAAATATTTAGATACCTTTTAATGGAATACTCCTGTAAAAATGTACTTCGGATCCCGCTGCGGTTTTGTTAACTACCAACGCTTACCATTACTAAGCCCCAAAGGACTATGCTGTTTTCTACCCATTCAACCCCAAACAAAGACACTTGTTACCTCCGTCCTCTTCTCAGTTATCCCTTTAACAAATATCTTTTTGATATATACTGAGCGTCAATGAAAAGTTCCGGGTACAAAATTTGGTATATTTTACAATTTTCTTTATGTCATGTATAGCAAACAATGCTTAAGTATTGGGTTCTAGGTTCTACACCGCTGTATAATATTGTTAATCAGTGTCACGTATGGGTGACTCTATCGGTCGGCTTTCGACCAAAAACAGCTTTTGGCCATCTGCTACTCGAAAGCTTGGGCAATACTCAGTATTTTGGTTTCAGTGGAAATTGGTTCGAAGGGAAAACACGAATCAAGATTGAGATACCTGAAAAAACGGTTACCTATGCCGCGTTTATCGCGTGAAGAACACATGATTGCGATCGGCATGGCGCAAGCGAATGCGAATTACAACGAAGTAGGGCGTCATTTTGGCTGCAGTCGAACAACTATTCGAAAACTAGTCTAGCGCTACAATCAAACGGGTTCCGTGGATGATAGGCCACGCCCAGGGAAGAAAAGAGTGACCACACCTGACCAGGATCGCCACATTAGACTTCTGCATCTCAGAAACCACCTTAGACCGGCCCCTCGGACTGCACACGAGACTCCAGGAACGAACAACGCTCGTCCGCATTCGGCAGGTATAACACAAGATTGTTTGCATGCTGAAGGAGTAGCGATGTTGCCTTGGCGGTCTTTCTCACCGGATTTGAATCCAATAGCATCTGTGAGATCACTTAGGTTAACGGATCGGACGCAGAGACATACGGCTGCGCACAAGACAGCAGCTCATTGATGCACTACAGGATGGGTGGGAAAGGATCCCGCAAGAGAACATTCGAAGATTGATTAGGAGTATGCGATCAAGATGTTTGGTTACAGTTCAAGGTAGAGGAGGACACACGCGGTATTAGTGACTGTACTCAAGGTCGCACACAGCTGGTTTTCGGTTGACTGTTAAAAGTGTATTTTTAACGTGTGTTTTATTCGAAATTTTTATCGTTCTTTTGTAGAAAAGAAATAAAGATATTGTAAAAGGTAATGGCATCTCATTTGTTTCTTTATCGTTTTTAAAATCTTTATACAAAAAATTGAAAATATTTACCCGGAACTTTTCATAGTGTATAAATAATAGCTATTAAATCGGGTGTGTGTGTGTGGGGGGGGGGGGGGGGGGGTCTCTGAGTGTGACAAAATGAGGGGGGGGGGGTTGTGGTTTCTCTGGGTGATTTTCTCCGGTATTTACTGAACACATATATATATAATACATCGCATATAAGCAACGCTGTCCATCTGAGTTTGTTAAATATTAAGGTATGATCTGAATCGTTTGTCAGTAAGCCTTTGTGACAGTCAGGAATCACTTGTAACCCGTTTTGTTCAAATAAAGCATTTCAAATCGTGCGCTTACCATGGTGAAGACGGGGGGGGGGGGAGGTTGGTAGCGGGTTGCGGAAAGGCCAGTGCCCGCTACCGATCTCTCAATAAATGAACAGTTGAATCTGAACCAGTGAACTTGTGGAGAGTTATCTGAACAACTAAATTTGCAAATAGTTATCGGGCATAATGTCTTACAAGAGAGCGTTACGACGTCTGCACTAAATTATTAACAGCTTGCTGTTATATATTTTTTCTGCTTTCATTTTTAACACTTGACAAGTCTTTGACTTGGTCAAGGCTGGTGTGAATTCGTGCGGACAGCCGTTGGAGCCTTTTTTCTTGACAGTAAAAATTAATTTTCTTGTCTCAGCTTCTTCTCTGACACTGCAAGCCCTAGGACCACAAAACTTTGTACTTATGTAGAACTTGATCTGAGGGTGTGCATCCCGCATTTTCTATTTTTTTGTTTGTCTGCGATTTCGTTTTCATGCTGAAAACGCCAAGCGAACACAGCTGATTTTAGAATAAATAACAAGTGTTAAATCCAGCGCATTTAAAAGCAAAGTAACGGTTGAGCAAAACAGCACAGCTGATGGGCGTTACGCGAGCTGTGCCTGCATAGAGAAAAGTGCTAGTCCGTTCAATAGATAAAAACGTTGAGCCAAATAAAACAATTGACATACTAATAAGTCCAAAATATTAATATTATTTGAGAAGGGGGGGGGGGGGGAGGCTTTAGAGTCACTGAGGAGCGCATGCCAAAATGAGTTTTACTTTTTAATTTTTAATGTTTGTCGAGTGTTGAAGATTTCGCTTGCGAAATTCGGTTCTAGTTTGAGTTTGAGTTAAATAAAAAAATTTGATTTTTTATCCGCCGGGAACCGGACGGATATAGTTTTCACTCTGTCCGTCTGTCTGTCCGTCTGTCCGT
This sequence comes from Protula sp. h YS-2021, assembly GCA_949752745.1. Lineage (NCBI taxonomy): Eukaryota > Metazoa > Annelida > Polychaeta > Sabellida > Serpulidae > Protula > Protula sp. h YS-2021. The sequence goes on along the minus strand of OX457025.1, from coordinate 98,971,715 downwards.
GCCCACAATGATTATGCTATGTGGTGGATTTTCGGTACATCCGTCACTTATGTGGTTTTTCTTCCTTATGTGGTGGTTCTTATGAGGTAGCCACATAAGCACCCATTGAGCACAAAGCAAACCACATAAGGGAGTCCGTCAAAGTCCGTTGATCAACTGTCCTGTAACACCATCTGTTGGAAAATAATGCAACTATAAAGCTAATTTCTAAAGCAAATAAATAGAACAGCATTTGTTTAAATCCCGCTGTGGGGTGGGGAGAATCTTAAGAATACACCCACTGCGGACAATGTTTGTATTTTTGGGGATTTTTTGAAGAGTAAACTTCAAAGTGCGTTTCCTCCTACAGTTTTTATCCGATTTCATTTATTTTTGGTATCTAGTATGAGGTAGCCCTAGATAGGTCGGGCATACGGCTTGTGCTTTTTCACTCGATCTTGGATTTTGATTTTAGGGGAAATTTTTGAAGAATATACCTCACAATGAAGCTTATCCTACAGTTTTATCCGTTTATTTAACTTGTGTTAATGTGTGGTTATTATTTAAACATGCACACTGGTCCGAAATATGAACCGCGCATCGACGCAATTTAAGTTAACATGCGCCGTGATCCGAAATGTGAACCGCGCATCAGCGCAAGTTAAACAAACATGCGCACTGGTTCCAAATGCGAACCGCGCATTAACGCAAGTGAAATAAACATGCGCACTGGTCCGAAATGTGAACCGGGCATCAACGCAAGTTAAATAAACATGTCCACTGGTCTAAAATAAGAAACGCGCATCAACGCAAGCTGAATAAACATGCGCAGTTGTCCGAAATGTGAACCACGCACCAACGGAAGTTGAATAAACATGCGCACTGGTTCGAAATGCGAACCGCGCATCGACGCAAGTTAAATAAATATGTGCACTGGTCCGAACAAAGAACCACGCATCGATGCAAATTAAATAATCATGCGCACTGGTCCGAAATGTGAACCACGCATCAACGCAAGTTAAACAAACATGCGCACTGGTTCGAAATGCGCAACCGGACATGGACGCAAGGTAAATCAACATGCGCACTGGTTCGAAATGCGAACCGCGCATCGACGCAAGTTAAATAAATATGTGCACTGGTCCGAACAAAGAACCATGCATCGATGCAAGTTAAGTAATCATGCGCACTGGTCCGAAATGTGAACCGCGCATCAACGCAAGTTAAATAAACATGCGCACTAGTCCGAAATGCAAAATGCCCATCTGTGAAGTTGAATAAACATGCGCACTGGTCCGAAATGTGAACCGGGCATGGACGCAAGTTAAATAAACATGCGCACTGCTTCGAAATGCGAACCGCGCATCGACGCAAGTTTAATAAATATGCGCACTGGTCCGAAATTTGAACCGCGCATCAGTGCACATTAACCAAACATGCACACTAGTTCAAAATGTGAACCGCGTATCGATGTAAGTTAAATAAACATGCGCATTTGTCTAAAACAAGAACCGTGCATCAACGCAAATAAAAGAAACATGCGCACTGGTCCAAAATGTGAATCTCGCATCAACGCAAGCTAAACAAACCTGCGCACTTGTCCGAAATGCGAACCGGGCATCGACGCCAGATAAATAAACATGCGCACTGGTCCGACAAAAGAACCATGCATCGACGCAAGTTGAATAGACATGCGCAGTTTCCGAAATAAGCACCACGCATTAACGCACGTTAAATATATGCACTGGTCGGAAAAGGAAACCACGCATCGACGCAAGTTATGTAATCATGCGCACTGGTCCGAATTGTGAACCGCGCATCAACGTAAGTTGCATAAACATGCGCAGTGGTCCGAAATGCGAACCGGGCATCGACGCAAGTTAAATGAACATGCGCACTATTTCGAAATGCGAACAACGCTTTGACACAAATTAAATAGATATGCGCAGTGGTCCGAAATACAAACCGCGTATCAGTGCACGTTAACCAAACATGCGCGCTGGTCCGAAATGTGAACCGCACATCGACGCAAGTTAAGTTGACATGCGCCGTGATCCGAAATGTGAACCGCGCATCAACGCAAGTTAAAAAAATATGCGCAGTTTTTCCAAAGGCGAACCACGCATTAACGCAAGTTAAATAAAGATGCGCACTGGTCTAAAAGAAGCCCCATGCATTAACGCAAGTTAAATAAACATGCGCACTGGTCTAAAATAAGCACCACGCATCAACGCAAGTTAAATAAATATGCGCAGTTGTGAAAGATAAGTTGTAAAATATCTTTATACAGTAAAGTGCCACATATATAATTCCGTTTATTTACAAATGACACACACAAAGCATAAACATTATTGACATTGACATGACGCCTGCTGGGAACCACACAAGGGGACGGGCAAATATAAACCACCACATAGGTATTTTTTATTCTCAAATAATCTTGTCCGTGACCTACCACTTAAATGCATTTCAGGCATATCAAATGCTACCACATAATGCAGCAACCACATAAGATACCTCTCGTTGGCCCGTCCGTCTGTCCGTCTGTCCGTCTGTCCGTCTGTGCAATTTCAGTCTCACGCGCCTACAGCCCGCATTAGTGGGTGGATTGATTTCAGATTTTACCCAGGCGTGCTCCTAAGCATCCCGCAGTGCAGTGACCAGGATTCGACCGGATCCAAGCAAAATTGCCAAAATGGCAAAACTTTAAAAAATTGCAGACACTGAATAAGGACTTTGCATAACACACATCAGTCTCACGCGCCTACAGCCCGCATTAGTGGGTGGATTGATTTCAGATTTTACCCAGGGCTGCTCCTAAGCATCCCGCAGTGCAGTGACCAGGATTCGACCGGATCCGAGCAAAATTGCCAAAATGGCAAAACTTTAAAAAATTGCAGACACAGAATAAGGACTTTGCATAACACACATCAGTCTCACGCGCCTACAGCCCGCATTAGTGGGTGGATTGATTTCAGATTTTACCCAAGGGTGCTCCTAAGCATCCCGCAGTGCAGTGACCAGGATTCGACCGGATCCAAGCAAAATTGCCAAAATGGCAAAACTTTAAAAAATTGCAGACACTGAATAAGGACTTTGCATAACACACATCAGTCTCACGCGCCTACAGCCCGCATTAGTGGGTGGATTGATTTCAGATTTTACCCAGGGCTGCTCTTACGCATCCCGCAGTGCAGTGACCAGGATTCGACCGGATCCGAGCAAAATTGCCAAAATGGAAAAACTTTAAAAAATTGAAGACACTGAATAAGGACTTTGCATAACACACATCAGTCTCACGCGCCTACAGCCCGCATTAGTGGGTGGATTGATTTCAGATTTTACCCAGGGCTGCTCCTAAGCATCCCGCAGTGCAGTGACCAGGATTCGACCGGATCCGAGCAAAATTGCGAAAATGGCAAAACTTTTAAAAAATTGCAGACACTGAATAAGGACTTTGCATAACACACATCAGTCTCACGCGCCTACAGCCCGCATTAGTGGGTGGATTGATTTCAGATTTTACCCAAGGATGCTCCTAAGCATCCGCAGTGTAGTGACCAGGATTCGACCGGATCCGAGCAAAATTGCCAAAATGGCAAAACTTTAAAAAATTGCAGACACTGAATAAAGACTTTGCATAACACACATCAGTCTCACGCGCCTACAGCCCGCATTAGTGGGTGGATTGATTTCAGATTTTACCCAAGGGTGCTCTTAAGCATCCCGCAGTGCAGTGACCAGGATTCGACCGGATCCGAGCAAAATTGCCAAAATGGCAAAACTTTAAAAAATTGCAGACACTGAATAAGGACTTTGCATAACACACATCAGTCTCACGCGCCTACAGCCCGCATTAGTGGGTGAATTGATTTCAGATTTTACCCAGGGCTGCTCCTAAGCATCCCACAGTGGAGTGACCAGGATTCGACCGGATCCGACTAAAATTGTCAAAATGACAAAACTTTAAAAAATGGAAGAAATGAATTAGGAATGAGCATAACACATATCGCTCTCACGCGCCTACAGGCCGCATTAGTGGGTGGATTGATTATTATCTTCACACCAAATCAACCATGTACCACTGGCTCTACAAACCTCTACTTCACTGACCACAAGGCTGTATGGTGTTCTTTGGAACAATTGTTCACAGGAACATCATAATCAGGTATACAATTTGCGCGAACCCGGCGGATTCATGCTTCTCGAGCATCTAGTTTAAATCAATTTTTTTTTCAGCCGTGACTAGGAGATTGAACATGTATGGTATCGGAACTGTGCTCGGAAAATAGCCCGAAATTATCTGGCCCGCAGTTCTGGAATTTTGTACGCTAGAAACAAAAATGTGGCACCAGCTTGTGGGATGTTGTTTTCGTTGGAGTCCTCGATGCGTAGATGTGTGTATATATATGTATGTACCATATATATGTATATATCTGCTGAATTTACCACTCAGCAATCAGTGACAGGACACGGATGTGTAGATCGATCAGGGAGTGAGGGTGTGGAGGGAGACGAATATACCTATCTTTCCATGCTCTGTTCGCCAGTTGGGACACACTGGTGCTGTCACATCTACTGATTTCTAGTAGAGAACTCTCCTGCAGTGATTACAAACGCTGATGTACTTTAGGAAGGCTGTGCTAGATTATTGACCGGGCAGGGGAAATTTTCGGCCGGGCAAATGCAAGTTGTGGTCGGGCAGGTGGAATTTGTGGTCGAACAGGTGGAATTTGTGGTCGGACAGGTGGAATTTGTGTTCGGACAGGTGGAATGTGTGGTCGTGCAGGTGGAATTTGTGGTCGGACAGGTGGATTTTGTGGTCGGACAGATGGAATGTGTGGTCGGACAGGTGGAATGTGTATTCGGGCAGGTGGAATTTGTGGTCGGACAGGTGGAATTTGTGGTTGGACAGGGGGAATTTGTGGTCGGGCAGGTGGAATTTGTGGTCGAACAGGTAGAATCTGTGGTCGGGGAGGTGGAATGTGGTCGGGCAGATAGAATTTGTGGTCGGACAGATGGAATGTGTGGTCGGGCAGGTGGAATTTGTGGTCGGGCAAATGGAATTTGTGGTCGGGCAGGTGGAATTTGTTGTCGGACAGATGGAATTAGTGGTCGGGCAGGTGGAATTTGTGGTCGGGCAGGTGGAATTTGTGGTCGGGCAGGTGGAATTTGTGGTCGGACAGGTAGAATTTGTGGTCGGGCAAGTAGATTTCTTCTCCTTTTCTGAGACCATTCTGTGTGTTTACCTGCCTGCATTTAAACTTTATTCCCACTTGCAAACATAGTTTGCAAATGGGTATGCTTTGCAAAGAATTCTGACCGTTTATTCCTTCCTTTTTTTTGTTTTTTTGTTTTTTTTTTCCGTCACGGAGGTTTCAAGAAAACTCCTCCTAGGCTATTTGACGTAGGGCGATGAAATTTGGCACAGAGATAGAGGGTGATGAGATGTCGTGAAATCCGCAAATTTTTTTGACCTTGACCTTCAAGGTCAAGGTCAAATTGAGGTCAAAATATTTTTTCAAAAGCTATTCCATCACGAAAAATTGCTGGAAATAGCGCTCAAATCCTTGTTTCAACACGTGCACGGTATCAGTAGGCAGTAACATCATGGATGGAATCTCGAATTCAGTGTCAAGGTCAAGGTCATGTGACTTCTGTATATTGAATTCCGTTAAAGAAAAATTGTGCATTATCTCGAAAACGGTTAGAGATAGAGCGGTTTTGAGCGTATTTTCGACCCTTTGGGCATAAACGACGTTACATAAGAGGTACCTCGGTGACCTTGACCTCCTCCGTCAAGGTCAGTGTCAAAAACCGGAAGTTGACCATTATCTCGAAAACGGTTAGAGATAGAGCGATTTTGAGCTTATTTTCGACCCTTTGGGCTTAAAAGACGTTATATAAGAGGTACCTCGGTGACCTTGACCTCCTCCGTCATGGTCAAGGTCAAAAACCGGAAGTTGACCGTTATCTCGAAAACGGTTAGAGATAGAGCGATTTTGAGCTTATTTTCGACCCTTTGGGCCTAAAAGACGTTATATAAGAGGTACCTCGGTGACCTTGACCTCCTCCGTCAAGGTCAAGGTCAAAAACCGGAAGTTGACCATTATCTCGAAAACGGTTAGAGATATAGCGATTTTGAGCTTATTTTCGACCCTTTGGGCCTAAAAGACGTTATAGAAGAGGTACCTGGATGACGTTGACCTCCTCCGTCATGGTCAAGGTCACAAACCGGTAGTTGTCCATTATCTCGAAAACGGTTAGAGATAGAGCGATTTTGAGCTTATTTTCGACCCTTTGGGCTTATAAGACGTTATATAAGAGGTACCTCGGTGACCTTGACCTCCTCCGTCATGGTCAAGGTCAAAAACCGGAAGTTGACCGTTATCTCGAAAACGGTTAGAGATAGAGCGATTTTGAGCTTATTTTCGACCCTTTGGGCGTAAAAGACGTTATACAAGAGGTACCTCGGTGACCTTGACCTCCTCCGTCAAGGTCAATGTCAAAAACCGGAAGTTGACCATTATCTCGAAAACGGTTAGAGATAGAGCGATTTTGAGCTTATTTTCGACCCTTTGCCCCTAAAAGGCGTTATATAAGAGGTACCTCGGTGACCTTGACCTCCTCCGTCATGGTCAAGGTCAAAAACCGGAAGTTGACCATTATCTCAAAAACGGTTAGAGATATAGCGATTTTGAGCTTATTTTCGACCCTTTGGGCCTAAAAGACGTTATAGAAGAGGTACCTCGGTGACCTTGACCTCCTCCGTCATGGTCAAGGTCAAAAACCGGAAGTTGACCATTATCTCGAAAACGGTTAGAGATATAGCGATTTTGAGCTTATTTTCGACCCTTTGGGCCTAAAAGACGTTATAGAAGAGGTACCTGGATGACCTTGACCTCCTCCGTCATGGTCAAGGTCACAAACCGGTAGTTGTCCATTATCTTAAAAACGGTTAGAAAACGGGAATTTGATTATTTGAGATTACATTATATTTACTTCGATATCCTTGTTCATGATAATAATTCGGAAGCTGACAATTATGTGGAAAGACTGAAAAATGTGTCTTTGACCAGATAGATTTTACCATTGCAAGTGGGTGTCATTTCGCTACGTGTAGCGAAATTCGGTCTAGTTAAGTATGTTGCAAACGTTGAATTAATTAACAAAATCGTCCATTTTCTGAAGTCGTGTCGAGATATTGTATCTCTGTTCTTAATATCGCTAAATATCGCGAGCCCTAAGATATTGTCCCTAATCAAACTTTTAAAATCAGTCAGTTAAAAGAGTGTAGAAATTGCGTGTATTTTTGGGTAATTGTGTGCCCTCGGCAATGGATGCACTCAGTGTTGGCCCCAAGTGTTCAGAAAGAAGTAACTGTTTTTTCTCATTATAATGTTTTTATTCGGAGCGCGGTGTTGCATCTTTGATGCATGTGCTGTGGTCGTACTGCCACTAAAAGCAGTGCTCGAAACTCCCGTCGTTATGACCCGTCGGGCAAAATTGCTGTTGAACAGTGCATTTTTTAATCCCAGCCAACTGTCTTCGCTGGGTTATACTCATCACTTGTTGGTAATTTGCTGTGTGTGGGTGTGTCTAAACAATTTTTCAAAATGCTACTGTTCTCACATTTCTTGTCCAATTGTTTTGAAATTTGACAGGAATAAGAATCCACCATACAGATTTTATTTGTTTTGGCGATTTGGCCAAAAGTGACCAAAGTATTGGCCAAATTTGGGAAAACAACAAACTGCTACTCTTCCTACAAATCCGGCCCGATTGGGTTGAAATTTGACACGAATGTTCCCCAAAAGCTGCTGTATCAGACGTGTATTTTTTATTGCGATCTGATCAGAACATCGGTCAAAAACGGCAAACTCACAATGTGCTACTTCTTGGTGGGCCTTCACCAGTTATATTGGACTGATAATCACGAGATCGCCCATATTGAAGGCGATTTTTTTCATTGTCTCCCGTTATCGGTTTTATATGTAATATTGATAGTTCTGCCTGACATGGCAGTGGTTTGCGTTGTCGCCTGCGAAGCAAGAGTTTGTGAGTTCAAGCCCAAATCAGAAATCAATTTATTTTTGTGTGTGGTTTGCTTGCCTGCCATGTTTTGCTGCTCATGGTGCGTAATAATACTTGGTACTTGTTGTATTAATACTTAATACATTGTATTAGTAAAATGAAATTGTAGTATTTTGTTATCATTTCGGCAAACACTGGCACAATGAATTGATAGCTTTAAGAGAAACACACACACACACACACACACATATTGCTCGTTCCACAAAAACTATGCGTTTTTTTTTTTTTTTTTGGATAGCAGTGTTGCCCAAGAGGCCTTCTACCAAATATAAATTTTGTCAAAATTCGTTGGTTTTTCCTTTCACTTTTGTGATGTCTTCACCTTTACCGCTGGGCAGTGACCACGGACATCTTATTTACACCCCCGAGTGATGACAGACCCCGTCACGGCTACAGTAGTAGCGTCTTTCTGTTCTTTACGGCTGGGAACAATGTCTTCGGACGTCTTGTTTATACCCTCGGCTGAGGAAAAACCCCGTCACGGCCACAATAGCAGCGGCTGCCTGTTCTTTTACGACTGGGCACAGTTTATACCCGCTCTCGGCTACTATACAAGCGGCTGCCTGTTATTGGTCCACTCGATTGTCATGTTTTAACATGTCTCTTGTGATTTGGGGAACTTGACCTGCCTTGTGTGAAAAGTTTCGCATTCCCTCTTTCTAAATGGCGCCTTGCATTTGGGAATAACCATGAAAACTCTTTTCGACGCCAAACTATTTTTCCGCAGAAGTGATTAAAAAAAGCTGCTATTTCTTGGCCGTGATTTCGAGCATTGCTGCCGGAATACACTGCAGATGTGCAGTGCAATGTAATTATATGTAAAAAAAAAAACATTTTTATTTATGTCCCATATTTTATTGGTTTGATGCAGGCAAATTACTCACGCCGCTTTTGGTCGAGAAAGAGTTAAAAGTGCAAAATAAACATTCCCCAAGTGTATATAAGCTATTGTAGATGACACATGTCTTATTTAGCAAGTGTTCTCTCTTCATTTACAATGATCAAGACACACTTAGTATCGTAGATAATGTCACAGATTGCATAATTACTTTTACCTTGTGAATGTATCAAGGGATACAAACAGCGCCAGAAGAGCTATTATTGTAATGTGATGCGTTTATCAGGGCGGATTAATTTGCTGACAATTGCAGAGGGGGAGGACAAGAAAAAAAAAAAAAAGAAAAGAAAAGCAACATAACCCAGTTCTTTTGTGCTAGAAAGTTTGCAAGCTTGGGAATATTTCTGTTACATTTGGAATATTAATTTATTACAACATGGATGTGTATACTGCAACGAGACGAAAGAGGTATTCCGTGCTGAAATTAATAAAAAAAAAAAAAAGAAATAAATAACTTAAAAAGAAAGAAAGAAAAAAAAATTGATATGGTGAAAATAATAAATCAGTTAATTCATTAATTTTTCATTAATTTATTTTTGGAGCACATATAGAAGTGAAGTTTAGGATAACAAATTGGTACTTGAGAAAGCCTACAAAAAAAGCTTGTATCAGTTGTTTTCGTGTGAAGGAGTCCAGTTCATGTCGCAATGTTCTTTGATAGATACAAAACACCCTCTATCCGTGTGTGACACCAATTATACACGAACAAAGTTTGCTCTCCCAGTTGTCTGCTGACAAGCTTGAACCACTTCTAATTATCGAGATACGCTCTGGATATGTACACGTTTTACTGGATATTAAAGTGAAATAAATCAATCACCTTGGACTATTTTAGTTGAGTTTTTTTTTGTCAGGGCAAATAAGGTTCTCATTTGGCCTCGTTTAGGCACGGACATTTAAGTACACTGTTTGGTTTTTTAACGCTGGTGAACACACAAACAAACAGGCTTTCATGGCTATTTAGTCTAAACAGATGTAAAACTTTTCTTTTGAAATAATTATTGGGATCCTTACATTTAACACGGTTCTGTGCAGATCTGCCTGGAAATTTAGGTCTTTTTTTCCCCTTAGAACCAAGCGAAGAATAAGCCCGGTCTTGTCGGTGTATAATGATGCCATGGCCTGGGCAATTTTCAGCATTTTAGTTCGTGGAGGAATTCTGAGCGACTTTAATTTTCGGCACCGTCGTTGAAAAATTGTAAGGTACCGTAAGGTATAGCACACTTTAATAAAACCACACCAGGAAATTTTTATGAAGTTGAAAATCGAAGTGACACCCAACCCAACTTTAAACCTTTACTTTTTATCTGTGTGCATTTCCGACTATGCAGCTACAAAAATGATTTAAAATGCTTCGAAATATCTTAAATATGAAAACCTATAATCTACGTAAGTCCACCTTCTCAATTCATGACCGTAGACAGGGGTCGAAGTCCTAGGGTAGTAAATAGCCGAGTACGAGATCGTGAATAGTTTAGTCCAGGATCGGAAATAGCCGAGTACGAGATCGTGAATAGCCTAGTCCGGGATCGGAAATAGCCGAGTACGAGATCGTGAATAGCCTAGTCCGGGATCGGAAATAGCCGAGTTTGAGATCGTAAATAGTCGAGTCTGGGATCGGAAATAGCCGATTGCGAGACCGGAAATACCCGAGTCCGGGATCGGAAATCGCCGGATCCGAGATCGGAAAAAACCGAGTCCGGGATCGGAAATCGCCGGGGCTAGGATGGGAACCTGGTGTAAGTAGCAATTAGGATACGACTGCTGCAGTTCATTTCTTTTTTCAGCAGCCATTGCCTATCATAAAGTTATTGGTTGAACGAATAATAATATCCAGTGCAGTTATAATAATAATAATAATAATAATAATATTAATAATAATAATAATAGTGTTGTGTTATAATAAAGTTTACATTACAGCAGACACCCATTATGTAGTCCACAGCTTTTCCTCTGTTGTCGTTTTATTCACACAGACTCGTACCAGTGATACCCCAGGTGGTACGACGCGGGTAGCATTTACTGTTACAGAAAACAAAAGTGATAATAATGAAAGTAATTGCATTATTATGTGTGCAAGTCAATAGAAAATCAGTGGTATGTTGTACTTGTGTAGTCTGTGTATTGACAATTGGGGTGCAGCATCTGGTTTTCAAATCACACGAGGCATTGCCAGTGTATAGTAACCTCCAGTCCGTCGGCGCCTCCGTTTGTCTTTGTCCCCGTGCTACTGATGATCCTTGCAGAGGGCGGTGTTTGCTTGATGCGGGGTGTTCTCGTCAAGCCTCGGGCAAATCTCGCGAGTCGAGTGTAAGTCTCGCCAAACCACGTTTAAGTCTCGCAAGGCTTCTGATGACCCTTCCAGTAGCGGTGTTTGCTTGATGCGGGGTGTTCTCGTCAAGCCTCGTGCAAATCTCGCGAGCCAAGTGTAAGTCTCGCCAAACCACGCTTAAGTCTCGTAAGAGTTCTGATGATCCTTGCAGTGGCGGTGTTTGCTTGGTGCAGGGTGTTCTCATCTAGCCTCGTGCAAAGCTCGCGAAGTCACGTGCAAGTCTCGCAAAACCACGTTTAAGTCTCGTGAGGTGACGCGTTGCACTCACTACAGGGCAGAAATATGAAAGATACAAAAGTATTTCGTTCTGTCTCTATGGAGTAGCAATTTGATTTTTGAAGCGATTTAGTGAACTGCTGAATCATATCATTATTTCAAAAACAAAAAAAATATAGTCCTATTAAAAAAAAGCCCAAATCCAAGGGGCCACCGAAGAATCAAAAGGGCGCAGAAGTCTAGTTGCACTGTTGGTACTGTTTTGGACACTACACCGTAACTGTTTTATCTGACTACACTGTTACTATTGAGGTTACTGCAGCGTAACCTTTTAGGTTACTGCACCACAACTGTTTGGGTTACTGCACCATAACTGTTTAGGTCACCACACCGTAACTGTTTAGGTTACTGAACTGTCGGTGTTTAGGTTTTGTCTTATTTGGCTTTTTCTGTCGTACACCCCTGGTGCCCCTTCGTATCTTGCCCCCTTGCTTGCACCCCCTCCTCCTCCTCTACCGTGCGCCCCCCCCATCCCCCCAATAGAACGGGAAGCATTGCCTGCCATTTCGATAGGAAGCTGTGAAGGATTGAGTCATTGAGCTCTTCACACACGCCATCGGGAGTCGCTGTGTACGGCCAGTCACACATGAGCTATTGATGGGTGAGGAGCTGTATGACATATGCCTGCCGAAAAAAAGCACACACACACAAGATGCTGCGCACAGCCAGCTCACAAGTGCCCCACAAGCACTGTGACAGTCTGTGTATTATTAAACCCCCCCCCCCCCCCCAAAAAAAAAAAAAAAAAATCTATCAGATTAAAATAAAAAATAGCATGAAGAGCACGGGATGTCATAAGGCAGAAATAAGTGACTGGATATATAATACAAGACTGAGGATATCAACATTCGTGGCATAGTTCTGTTGTTTTGACAATTTGTGTCTTGTATAATAACGTGCGTACACTGAGGCTGAAGCGCCATTTTGACTTCTGGACTAGTAATTTCAAAAGTGCCCGCTGTGAATACTGATTATGGCACAAGCAGTACTTGATTGTGTACTCAGGAATGAGAAGAGGAAATAAGTGTAAGGGAATGGGGTCAACACGAGGCAGGTGCGCACTTCTCATGACCTGATCCCGCTTCCCCTCCCCCCACCCCACAGCAACCTGATCCCCCCTCCCCCACCCCCATCCCACGGTGACCTGATCCCGCTCTGCTCCCCCTCCCCCACCCCACGGTGACCTAATCCCGCTCCCCGCCACCACCCCACGGTGAGCTGACCCCGCTCCCCTCTCCCACCCCACGATGAGCATACCCCGCTCCCCTTCCCCACCCCACGGTGAGCTGACCTCGCTTCCCCTCCCCCACCCCACAATGACCTGACCCCACTCGTCCTCCCCCCACCCCACGGTGAGCTGACCCCACTCCCCCCCACCCCACAAATACCTAACCCCGATTCCCCTCCCCCATGACCTGATCCCGCCCCCCCTCCCCCCACCCCACGGTGAGCTGACCCCACTCCCCCTCCCCCACCCCACAATGACCTGACCCCGATTCCCCTCTCCCATGACCTGATCCCGCTCCCCCTCCACAACCCACAGTGACCTGACCCCGCTCCCTCTCCCCCACCCCAGTGAGCTGAGACATGCGTTTCTTGTACTTGCAGTGAGCTGACGCATTCGTTTCCTGTACTTACAGTGAGCTGACGCATGCGTTTCGCCGCCGGTTCAGCATGGACGCGCACATCCCTGTGCCGGGCGCGGGCGACGTGGGCAACACGCGCGGCCGGAAGTCGTCGCTGCAGGGGGACGAGGGTGACTTGCACATCCTGCAGCAGTGGCAGGAACAGGCCCTGCAGCCAATCAAAGAGGACCTCGTGCAGTGGCTCAATGAAACCTTAGGTGTGTTCTCGGCGGGGGAGGGAGGGGGAGGGCACGGGGCCCCTTCTGTGGAGGTTAAAAAGGAGGAAAACCTCTCGATGGATTTGTGGGCTGACCGATGGAGGGCAGAGAGGTAGGGAAGGTTGGGGGATAGGGGGAGGGATATTGGGGAGGAGGGTGGGGAGATGGTTGTAGGAGCAGCTGAAATGAGTAAGTCGAAATTGGTTAAATGCATAGCCGGTTTTCAAAAGATATTATACGTTTATCCAGTTTATGCGATTGTCCGGTTTATTTTAACCTGAAACAACCACAACGTTCAACCTGCTGTGCTGTTAACTTGTTTTGCCTGTATTCCAGTGAAGCTTTTCTGACAAATTAAATTTTGAAAATTTCGTGTTTTGGCTATGGCCAAAACTGCGAAACCACCGAATGAGTTGTCCAGTGAAAACGGCAGTCAAAACGAGGTATATGTGGTGCTTGGATAAAAGGGATGGAAAATGACTTTTCCTGCCCCTACAGCAGCCTACCGTTCACTGCCGGGTCCAGTGTTATTGGCTATCTTTTTTGTGAAACATTTGTTCTGTGCTGACAAGTCGCCATCTTCTCTCCAGGTTGCCATGACATCGTGGTGGAGGATTTCCTGGGGTGTCTTGACAACGGCGTGTATTTGTGCAAACTCGCCAAGATCATACAGGAGAAGGAGGACGAGGCGAGGCTAGCCACCAAGGAGCACGGCGTACGTTCATCCCCTCCCTCCCCCCGTGCCAGGCTGTCACCCCGGGGTGGGAGAGGCTAGCCACCGGAGAGCACGGCGTACGTTCATCCCCTCCCTTCCGTCCCGGGCTGTCACCCCTGGGTGGGAGAGGCTGGCCACCGGAGAGAACGGCGTACGTTCATCCCCTCCCTCCCGTCCCGGGCTGTCACCCCTGGGTGGGAGAGGCTAGCCACCGGAGAGCACGGCGTACGTTCATCCCCTCCCTCCCGTCCCGGGCTGTCACCCCTGGGTGGGAGAGGCTAGCCACCGGAGAGCACGGCGTACGTTCATCCCCTCCCTCCCGTGCCAGGCTGTCACCCCTGGGTAGACTGAGGCGTGTGAGAGGGGGAGAGGACGGCAGGGAGAGGGGGAGAGAAAGGGCTGGGGGTTCCAGGTTTTGATTTTACAAAACATGCTGCATGAGTCATTTGTGATGAATATATTCACTTGTGCTTTGGAGACAGTGTACCATTAGGCCAAATCGGAATGAAATTAGTTGACATGGGGTAGGTTGTGAACTTGACAAAAAGCTAATAAAAAAAATAAATAAATAAAAAATAAATAAAGAGAAAATAAAATTGAAACAGAAACAATAAGTGAAAGATAAAATAGTTGATGAATTGTTGATGATCTCTTTTTGATGTGGATGACGTTCTGCATCATTGTTGATGATTTGTTTTTGATGTGGGTTACGTTTTGCCAGGTTGTGAACGGTGTAAGTGCCAAGCCGAAGTATCGTGAGAACGCGAGTTCTGGCACGTGGTTTGCACGAGACAACACGGCCTCGTTTCTGAAATGGTGCAAAGAGCATCACATCAAGGACGAGTGCATGTTCGAGACGGAAGGCCTTGGTTAGTAACGCTCCCCTCTTTTCCCCCACCCTCCCTCGCCCCTCCCCCCGCCCACCTTCCCTTGCCCCTCCTCCCGCCCCATCTCCCTTCCTCCCTCCTCCGTCCCACCTCACTCCCCACGCTCCCTCTCCAACCCGCCTTCCTTCCCACCTCTCACCCCCGGCCCCATCTCCCTCCCTCGCTCCTCCTCCCGCCCACCTCCTTCCCTTGCCCCCCCCCCCGCCCGATCTCTCTTCCTCCCTACCCCCTTCCCACCTCCCTCTCCACTTCAGGCGGCGTTTTGCTACCAACACATATTGTTTGGAGTTAACTAAGTTAAGTTATCCCGGGTAACTTCATATTTCTCACAACCTGCTGTAAATACTTGGTTAAATGAACGTGTAATTTCTTTTTCAGTTTTACACAAAGCGGAAAAAAGCGTTATTCTCTGTTTGTTGGAGCTGGCCAGATTAGGGATGAAATACGGCCTGGAACCACCCAACCTCATCAAGGTAAACACGGCCTGAAAACCCCCCACCTCCAACCTCATCAAGGTAAACACGGCCTGAAAACCCCCCGCCTCCAACCTCATCAAGGTAAACACGGCCTGAAAATCCCCCACCCCCAACCTCATCAAGGTAAACAGGGCCTGAAAACCCCCACCCCCAACCTCATCAAGGTAAACAGGGCCTGAAAACCCCCTATCCGGCCTCATCAAGGTAAACACGGCCTGAAAACCCCCCACCCCCAACCTCATCAAGGTAAACAGGGCCTGAAAACCCCCCACCCCCAACCTCATCAAGGTAAACAGAGCCTGAAAACCCCCCACCACCAACCTCATCAAGGAAAACAGGGCCTGAAAAACCCCCACCCCCGACCTCATCAAGGTAAACACGGCCTGAAAATCCCCCACCCCCAACCTCATCAAGGTAAACAGGGCCTGAAAACCCCCACCCCCGACCTCATCAAGGTAAACACGGCCTGAAAACCCCCCACCCCCAACCTCATCAAGGTAAACAGGGCCTGAAAACCCCCCACCCCCAACCTCATCAAGGTAAACAGAGCCTGAAAACCCCCCACCCCCAACCTCATCAAGGAAAACAGAGCCTGAAAACCCCCCACCCCCAACCTCATCAAGGTAAACGGAGCCTGAAAACCCCCCCACCCCCAACCTCATCAAGGAAAACAGAGCCTGAAAACCCCCACCCCAACCTCATCAATGTAAACAGAGCCTGAAAACCCCCCACCCCCAACCTCATCAAGGAAAACAGAGCCTTAAAACCCCCCACCCCCAACCTTATCAAGGTAAACACGGCCTGAAAACCCCCCACCCCCAACCTCATCAAGGAAAACAGAGCCTGAAAACCCCCCACCCCCAACCTTATCAAGGTAAACACGGCCTGAAAACCCCCCACCCCCAACCTCATCAAGGAAAACAGAGCCTGAAAACCCCCCACCCCCAACCTCATCAAGATAAACAGGGCCTTAAACCCCCCTCCCCCAACCTTATCAAGGTAAACACGGCCTGAAACCCCCCCCCCCCCCCCGCCCCCAACCTCATCAAGGTAAACAGAGCCTGAAAACCCCCACCCCAACCTCATTCAAGGTAAACACGGCCTGAACCTCCCCCCCCCCCCGACCCCCAACCTCATCAAGGTAAACACGGCCTTAACCCCCCCCCCCCATCCCTTCCTCACCAAGGTAAACACGGCCTTAACCCCCCTCCCCCACCCCTTCCTCACCAAGGTAAACCACGGCCTTAACCCCCCCCCCCACCCCTTCCTCACCAAGGTAAACACGGCCTTAACCCCCCCCCACCCCTTCCTCACCAAGGTAAACCACGGCCTTAACCCCCCCACCCCTTCCTCACCAAGGTAAACCGCGGCCTTACCCCCCCCCCCCCCCAAAAAAAAAAACCTCATCAAGGCAAACACGACCTGAATCGCAACCCCCCAACCTCACGGCAAACAGGGCCTGAAAAACCCCTAACATCATCAAGGTAAATACGGCCTGAAAACCCCATATCGTCCTCAAGGTGATCACAGCCGTATCGCTTATCGCCCCCCCCCCCTCCCACCACCATAATCAGTGTAAATTGATCTAGACATTCCTTATCCTGGTGAACGCGTTTTAACAGCTTTGGTAGCAAGTAAAAAAATTCTACGATGATGTTGCGGGGGGTGGGAGGTGGGGAGAGGTTAAGGCAAATACGTGTATCATAGGGCGACTGGTCCTCATTAAGGCAAGGTTGAGTTGATGGTAGAATCCAATTACCGCAGCATAGTAAGCACATGGTAGAATCACCACACCTTGACATAGTAAGCACCTTGTAGAACATCTTATTCTTGGTAATAGTAAAAAGTACAATGTTATTCATATGAGGAACAAACAAAAGAGGTTTTTTTTTGCAAGATGGAGGCAGAGATCGACAAACTTGAGGCGTCTTCGGAAGTGTTCGAGTCGGCCGAATCAGTCTCAAGCACGGAGGAGGGGAAAGATGCTAATAACGGCCTCGAAGCGAGTCAAAACGAAGAGTCAGTGAAGAAAAACGGAGTGGAAAAGGCGCGAGATAATGGCGCGGGGGATGAGGGCGCGGTGAGACCGACGCGGAAAGCCGTGAAAAACGACGCCGTCGATAAAAAGGTTCTTATTTATTTAGTTTTACTTTTTATCCTGTGTGCCCTAGTTTATTTTTTTTCGGCTAATTCATGCAGTTTATTTCAACAAAAAATCACTTCGCAATAGTTGATTAAGATAATGAATTAGATTAGCATACGGGAGGCGGGGACACAAAAGTTGCCATGACCTCTTCAGTTATAATTTTAAATGAATTATGCAAGTAATTCCCGTTCAAAAGTAATGAGAAGTAATATTTATAAAATTACGTAACTTCTGATGCGTTCATATGATATTGAAAAGCATTGAATTGAGCTAAAATATGTTTTTCTTTTCGTATAGCTTAGCTACGTGGACGCCCAAGTAATGTGAACGGATAGTAATGAGTTTCTGCCTCAAATATGCTTTAGTTCAAATTCAGTTTTTGGTTTCAAGTTTGCTTGTTTACATTGATATATTTTCGTTCGTTTTGTTTTCCGCCTTTGGCGACCAGACTGCACCGATGATATTGTAAGCTGAGTTAGTTACTATAATTTTGTGTTGTCTTATATGGTGTGTTATCAGTTTGGAACAGAGAGCATGACAGGATGCTTTTTCCCAACCTTTTCGTTTTTTTTCTGTATGTTTTTGTGTATTTATTTTTTGTCTATGTATTTTGTGAGTGTCAAGTAATATCAATAAATCAATACCCCTGTTTGCTCAATGTTGAATTACTGGGCATGCCCTCAGTCGTAACGTATGGAAATATTCCTGGTTAAACGAATTCACCAATGGACTGGTCTAAACGAATGGAAAATATGGGGCTTTCACCCCCGCCCACCCCCCCCCTCCCCCCCCCCCCCCGATTCACCCACGGGTGTATGGACCTGCAGAACTCTTTAAATCTCGTAATTAAAAAAAAAAAAAAACACTTTATTTTTCATTAATAAGACAAAGCATTGGAAGTGGTCGGATTGTAAAAAACGCACCTTGGTCAGCGTCTGCCAAAGGTGCTTAGATTCTTCACTCCGACTCTGTTGTAGGGTGTGACGTATTTATGACGTAATGTGCTGATTGACAGGTCGTGGAAATGACGAGCACGTGTAAGTGCGAGAACTGCTTCCAAGTGGAGAGAATTAGCGAGGGCAGATACATCATAGGCGGGAGGAACATGTTTGTGAGGGTAAGTGGGGTAAAACCTGTGCAGGTGGGAGGAACACCATTGTTAGGGTAAGTGGGGGAAGACCTGTGCGGGCGGGAGGAACATCATTGTTAGGGTAAGTGGGGGAAGACTTGTGCGGGCGGAAGGAACATCATTGTTAGGGTAAGTGGGGGAAGACCTGTGCGGGCGGGAGGAACATCATTGTTAGGGTAAGTGGGGGAAGACCTGTGCGGGCGGAAGGAACATCATTGTTAGAGTAAGTGGGGGAAGACCTGTGCGGGCGGGAGGAACATCATTGTTAGGGTAAGTGGGGGAAGACCTGTGCGGGCGGGAGGAACATCATTGTTAGGGTAAGTGGGGGAAGACCTGTGCAGGCGGAAGGAACGTCATTGTTAGAGTAAGTGGGAGAAAACCTGTGTAGACGGGAGGGACATTATTGGAAGGGTAAATGGAGGAATATATACACGCAGGGGAGGAACATGTGTGTTGGGGTTAATTGAGGAATATTTGCACTGGAAGAACATGCGTGTCAGAGTAAATGGGGGAATATATGCACGGGAGGAACATGTGTGTTAGAGTTAGTGGAGGAATATATGCACGGAAGGAACATATGTGCTAGAGATAGTGGAGGAATATATGCACGGAAGGAACATATGTGTTAGAGTTAGTGGACAAATATATGTATGGGTGGAACGTGTGTGTTAGAGTTAGTGGAGGGATATATGCATGGGAGGAACATGTGTGTTATATTTAGTGGATGAATATATGCACGGGAGGAACATATGTGTTAGAGTTAGTGGAGGAATATATGCACGGGAGGAACATGTGCGTTAGAGTTAGTGGACAAATATATGTATGGGTGGAACGTGTGTGTTAGAGTTAGTGGAGGGATATATGCATGGGAGGAACATGTGTGTTATATTTAGTGGATGAATATATGCACGGGAGGAACATATGTGTTAGAGTTAGTGGAGGAATATATGCACGGGAGGAACATGTGTGTTGGAGTCCCATTTGCACAGGCCGGAGGAAAAAAACATAATAAATAGAACATAAGTGAAGAAAAGGCGCGTGAGAAAACATAAAAAAAAATCAGAATTAAATAAAGCTTTGTGTACATTTTTACTGGGGTGCTAAACCCTTAGTATCTCAACTTTTAAGATTCCTGATTTGAGTAATAAGTGATTTTTGGTTTGATTTTTGATTTCTAGTTATTACAAGACCGACATTTAATGGTGCGTGTGGGCGGGGGCTGGGACACGCTGGAGCATTATCTGGACACTCACGATCCGTGCCGGATATTGGAGTTCAAGCGTAACGGCAATCTGGCCCGCCAGCACGGACGCGCCAAGGAGGGCGACTATTTGCACGCTAGGGGGCGTTATAAGAGCGCGGGCGCGCGCCGCAAAATGAGCAGCGTCATCTGATTGGGTCTCTTCTTTGTGGAGTCACGTCTGTTGTGTGTATGATTGTTTTGCGCTGTTTCACGTGTCCTGATGCTGTAAGAGTGTATCACGTGATGCGTCACGTGTCCTGTTGCTGGAAGAGTGTATCATGTGATGCCTCACGTGTCCTGATGCTGTAAGAGTGTATCACGTGATGCGTCACGTGTCCTGTTGCTGGAAGAGTGTATCATGTGATGCCTCACGTGTCCTGATGCTGTAAGAGTGTATCACGTGATGCGTCACGTGTCCTGTTGCTGGAAGAGTATATCACGTGATGCGTCACGTGTCCTGTTGCTGGAAGAGTGTATCATGTGATGCCTCACGTGCCCTGATGCTGGAAGAGTATATCACGTGATGCGTCACGTGTCCTGTTGCTGGAAGAGTATATCACGTGATGCGTCACGTGTCCTGATGCTGTAAGAGTGTATCACGTGATGCGTCACGTGTCCTGTTGCTGGAAGAGTATATCACGTGATGCGTCACGTGTCCTGTTGCTGGAAGAGTGTATCATGTGATGCCTCACGTGCCCTGATGCTGGAAGAGTATATCACGTGATGCGTCACGTGTCCTGTTGCTGGAAGAGTGTATCACGTGATGCGTCACGTGTCCTGTTGCTGGAAGAGTATATCACGTGATGCGTCACGTGTCCTGTTGCTGGAAGAGTATATCACGTGATGCGTCACGTGTCCTGATGCTGTAAGAGTGTATCACGTGATGCGTCACGTGTCCTGTTGCTGGAAGAGTATATCACGTGATGCGTCACGTGTCCTGTTGCTGGAAGAGTGTATCATGTGAGGCCTCACGTGCCCTGATGCTGTAAGAGTGTATCACGTGATGCGTCACGTGTCCTGTTGCTGGAAGAGTATATCACGTGATGCGTCACGTGTCCTGTTGCTGGAAGAGTATATCACGTGATGCGTCACGTGTCCTGATGCTGTAAGAGTGTATCACGTGATGCGTCACGTGTCCTGTTGCTGGAAGAGTATATCAAGTGATGCGTCACGTGTCCTGTTGCCCGCACATTGTATCACGTGATGCGTCACATGTCCTGTTACTGAAGAGTGTAAAACCTACGTCAGTTAACTTCTATCGGTAATCCTTGTGAAATTATAATTTTACGGGTAATGGGGGTTGGGGGAGGGGTGGGGTACGGCTTAGGATGAATTGAGAAAACTGCACAAATATCGTGTATTATTCCAGGCTACGATAGAATGATAGAATGATAGAATGATTGGTTTTGGATATATTATAAGTCTTTAGAGCCTGACCTTTGTTGTTGGTAGGTACCTGGGGTGACCTAATATTAACATAAAATGCACTTAGGTTGTGCCCTTGTAAGCGGAAATGTAACAAGCCCGCCTTGTAATTTATTCCCCACAGGTAGAACATATGCGATCGACCGCGTGTCGGTCGGCCGGTCTGTCGGTCTGTCATCAAGAGCTAGTTAACACGATAACTTAAAAACTCCTGCAAGGATTTTCATGAAACTTGGCATGTACCTTCTATGGGAGCAAACACGGATCGGTATTGTAAATGGGCCAGGTCCGTCCAAGGAAAATGAACCAGCTGGACTTAGAAAATTTCAGCTCTTCATTGACTATTGTGTGACCTTGTTAACACGATAACTTAAAAACTCCTTCAAGGATTTTCATGAAACTTGGTTTGTATTTTCTGTGGGCACTAGCAAGGATCGGTATTGTCAATGGGTTAGGTTGGCCCAAGGAAAAAGAGCCAAATGCACTTTGAAATTTACCAAAGCCTGGAAATTTTTCAGCATCGGAATGAATTTGTATATCTCAAGAACAACTGCAAGGATTTTAATGAAACCTGGTATGTAGCTTCTATGGGAACAAACAGAGATCGGTATTGTAAATGGGCCAGGTTCGTCCAAGGAAAATGCACCAACTGGACTTGGAAAATTTCAGCTCTTGATTGACTATTGATGGCCGTGTTTAACTGATGGGGAGCCTGTGGGGAATATGTGGGCTATGCACACTGCTCTAGTTTTTATCTAAAGTCTCGTCATCGGCTGGTCTGGGCAGTAAGCCAGCACATGGCACTCTCGTGTCAGGATACTGTCCTCAATAAGCCAGCACATGGCACTCTCGTGTCAGGATACTGTCCTCAATAAGCCAGCACATGGCACTCTCGTGTCAGGACACTGTCCTCAGTAAGCCAGCACATGGCACTCTCGTGTCAGGACACTGTCCTCAGTAAGCCAGAACATGGCACTCTCGTGTCAGGACACTGTCCTCAGTAAGCCAGCACATGCAACTCTCGCGTCAGGTTACTGTCCTCAGTAAGCCAGCACATGGCACTTTTGTGTCAGGACACTGTTCGTCCTCATGGCCCTAAGAAGTTGCAGAGGCGAAATTCAATTCGAATTTTGAAAATGTTGAGGCCACTGGGTAAATAGTCTATGAAAATGTTGAGGTCACTGGGTAAATAGCCTATGAAAATATTTAGCCCACTGGGTAAATAGTCTGTGAAAATGTTGAGCCTACTGGGTATGCTGATTGTGCGTCCGTCGATTAACGGGGTTTGATTATGAAGTTGAATATTCATGGGAGGCAGTCATTCCCGACGAAAACACTTTTCTGTGAACACTGGCCTTTCCTTAACAACATAACAGGTTACACTGGTTTGGTAATTGTTCAGCGCCGATAAAAAAGACTGTATGATACCATCGAGAATTTCTGTCATAACGGGTTTTAGCAGTATGCATTTATCCCTTTAAAAAAAAAGGGTGGGGTGGGAGTGGGAGGGGGGGTGGGCGAATGGGAGGTGGGAGTTATTTGTCTGCGCAGAATTCCGTCGCGCATAATCGGGTCACATA
Organism: Protula sp. h YS-2021; assembly: GCA_949752745.1. NCBI lineage: Eukaryota > Metazoa > Annelida > Polychaeta > Sabellida > Serpulidae > Protula > Protula sp. h YS-2021. The sequence goes on along the minus strand of OX457025.1, from coordinate 98,948,692 downwards.
AATGGGTTAAAAAAAATAAAGAAATCACTTCATATAGCACTGTAATGCCCGCCCCCGCCCCTCGCCCCCCACTTGCTTTCTGAGTGCTTCGTGTGTTTCCGGAAGTGTTCGTATCGCTGCCTTATGTTCCGTTACATAGCAACGATTGTGATGGCTCTGCATTCCGTTTTGCCTCGCGTGGTTGTGATTTCACCATTCCTTTATATTTGTGAAATATCCAGGATATTTGAAGGCCTTTGTTTGTTTATTATTTCTGTTTATTATTTCTGTTTATTATTTTTGTTTATTATTTTATATTGAAATCGCTGCGGATTTTGCTTTAAAATTTTTTTCCCTGTAAAATTTTCGTTTTATGACCAAAGAACAGTCAGCCAAACAGAAGTGTCAATGCTTCTTATTACGTTTTTTATTTTATAATTTCAGTGATATTTCGAGTTCTAGTATCTAATGTGCTCTGCCGAGGTGACGAAGACACGATCTGTCGTCGTGAAGTGACGTAGACACGATCTATCGTCCTGTGGTGACGTAGGCACGTTCTGTCGTCCTGAGGTGACGTATACAAATGTCTTCCTGAGGTGACATAGACACGTTCTGTCGTCCTGTGGTGACGTAGACACGTTCTGTTGTCATTCGGTGGCTTAGACACATTCTTTCTGTTGTCTTTTTGTGACGTAGACACGTTCTGTGGTCGTGAGATAACATTGGCACATTTTGTTGTTGATACAAGTTTATGGTTTTAGCACTGTAATTTATTCATAGCAGTATAGATCAGTATTGTAACTAAATGAACAGTAATGCCAAATCAGATACTTTAGCAGCTTTTTGTGTATTATACATTGTACGCTTCATGGAGATCTTTTTGTTATCGACGATCTTGTGTACTTAATTTTAATGTTTGTTGCGTATTTATTGTATAGTTGTAATTTCTGTGCATATGATTTCGGTCATGTGATTTGAATCGTGTGATTTCGATCACGGCGTCGTTAACGGTGGTCGTTATATTGATATATGTAAATACACCAATCTCACACTGTTTTTGACACACTCGTGTTGCTGCCAGTACCAGCTGAAATGACTATATGTAATTAGGGTTGCCGCTTTGTATGTTTTCACCCGGAGGGGGCCGACCAAACAGAAGTTTTAGCTCGTGGTCATCAATGTAGACGGTGTTTGGAGGGGGAGGGGGTTGGTGGGGGGGTGGAGTTATCCTTTTATGTAGTCATGACAACTGCAGTGAATGTACACACACTTTAAGTATTCTGTGGTTGTAATATGTTGTTTTGGATAGTTTTTAAGTACCGGGGAGAACACTTTTCTGTGTACTTTTTTAACTTGTGCCAAGCTCGAGACGCCCCCGAACGCGGCGTAATAGCACCTTCAGTTCTGCGTGGATTTTTTTACTGATCTCAAAAGTTCAATAGATTCTATTGATTTGTCTGTCTCTTGCAGCTGGCTCGAATCTGTGACAGGGATTGTAGTCGGGTGATGCGTGACTGAGACGTGTCGGGTAATATGGCAGTGACACGTCGGATAATCTGTCAGTGGACCCTACCGGCTAATGTGTCAGTGCCACGCGTCGCCTAATATGTTGGCGACATGTGTCGGGCAATATGTCAGTGACACGTTGGATAATGTCAGTGAACTCTGTCGGCTGCTGTGTCAGTGACATGCTCGCCTAATGCGTCAGCGACACGTGTAGGATAATATGTCAGTGACATGTCGGGCAACATGCCAGGGAACCTTGCCGGCCAATGTGTCAGGGCGACACGTGTGAGGTGATGTGCCAGTAACATGTCAGATAATCTGTTAATGAACCCTGCCGGCTAATGTGACACGCATCGCCTAATGTTTCGGTGACACGTGTAGGGTGATGTCAGTGACACGTGATCGGACACGTATTGGCTATGCGCAGTTTTTTTTTTGTTTTTTTTTTTGCCTCAGCACCGTAGCAGACTCCGCAGCCCCTCCTACCACGAAACGACCGGATGACAGACAGCCGTAAAGTATTGTGCGAGCTCGTCTCATGTCACGGAGTAGTGGTGTCCTTATTTTTTCCCCTGACGTACGCTTCGTGACGTCAGTAGAAACGTTATCGATTGGTGACGCGGATGTGACCTTGTATAGTTTCCATGTGTTATTTCAGAGGCTCAGTACTGTTCATGCACCGCTCAATCCAGTTTTCAAAGCTGATTAAAAAATCTTTTATACATATTTTAAGTATTAAATTAGATCTGATTTGTGCAAAAAAAAAAGTGATCTTAATTCATAAAATGGTTGATACAGTTACGGCTGTTTCGCCTGTATAGTCAGCCAACGATAGGCATTGACTCGAGACTCATCGGCATCTGTACTGCTCGTCACTAATGACGATTGGATCAAGCAGTTCCCCTCCTCTCTCTCCCCCCCCCCCCCCCTCCTCCGTGCTTTTTCCAAAGCCGCTTGTTTTAAGAGCGGCACAGAAGAAGTGCATTATAACTGAGAATTTTGTCTTCAAAGTTGTCCTTAAAGTGGTTCAGCCTTTATACATAAGAAAAGTTTACGTCTGCCAAGCTAATCTCGTCTCTCGTTCGTCTTTCGCGCTCTCTGTGCGCATGGGGTTGCCTGTGTGTGGTACACAATCCTCTAAGATTTTATTCCTACTGCAGGTTTTATACCGATTGTTTCGTATACCAGTCGGAGAGCAGCCAAAATCTTTTTAAAGTCGACCTTCAGATGGATAGCTTTTACGTTAAGGGTGCTTGCGATCCTTTTTTTTTTTACAGCAATGGTGGAATTTCAACAAACTTTCCAAGCTCGGTTGTGGAAGTTCCGACTTTTCTCAGAACTTTGATCCTGTTTGTTTTGGGTGATGACATCATGTGTTATCCAATCAGGTTTGATACAGATTTTGTGATCGGACATTCTGATTGGACATCACTTGATGTGACCAGGACTCCTCGTGTCTTACGCCACTGGCCTTGTACAGAATATATTCATCAATATTTTGTGATACATTCCACAGATGCCATGTAAAATCAATAATTTAACACACTATTATAAAACAAGAATACATCAAGCTGGTGAAAATTCAGATGTTTTTTCCCCACGCGAAATAAAAGCACTTCAAAGCGAGTCCATTCCAGAATAGACTCGCGCTGCACAATCTCCTTAAAATACGGAGTTAAATTTCCGTTAATATGCGTTAGTCTATTCCGAAATGGACTCACAGCGCGTTATTTCGTTCTTATTTGTTTGATACATTCTTATTTTAAATGCGAGGGTGTTAATTTGTGATTCAAGTTAGTGATTATTTGGTAGTGATAAGTTGATAAGTTAGCACTTTGTTGAATCTGTTTAGCAAAATACTTTTGCAAAAATAAAAGAACCGTTTTCAATGTGATTTTTTCATTTTGTTCCACAAGTCCACTTAAAAAGTCCGCGATATAATTACTATTTTTATTGGATTGAAATAAAACGAACATCATACATTATATGTGAATCAAACGTTCCCACATGAAACTTTATCTAAATGCAACGTACTGTTTGAATATCGATTTTTTTCGTTGAATTCCCTTCACGAAATGCGTCGTTGTGTGTGAGTGCGGTACGAACGGTCGGTATACCGTACAGGAATAGTCTTCCACACACACGCGACGCACTAAATATAATTTTACTCTCAACGAGTGTGCCATAGTAAGAAATCAAAAGTGGAAATCTGGGACTTAGTTCTGAATAATAAGTACATCGAGAAAACAACTACAGCATTTCCAATAATTTAGCCCCCCCCCCCCCCTCTCGCCCCCCAACCCTTCCAAAAGTTTTTATCTGACCATGTTCTTGTTAATCACACTCACTCGCGCACTTGTGGCCAATAGCGATACAGCAAGGGCTTTATGCTCAAGACCGACAGACCAGGTCACAATAACAGCGCGTATAGATGTCGCTACATTGTGACGTCATCGAGGCGTCTTTCTATCTTTCTTTATGCAAAACCAATAAATCTCATTGCAGTTTATTGATCATGGATTGATGGCGAATTGATAGCTAATTGATAAACATTCACTACCCACGAGAGCTTCAAATCCAAAAATAAAAACATCACTAAAATGACTTAAAAAACCGCTTTATTTACAAACAAACGAGTTTCCGGCTGATTGGGCGTGGCACTTCCGCTAAAATCATGAAATGCATAGCGACACAATGTACAGAAATGGAGGCGCACGCGACGTAAACCACAACTTCCGGTAACCAAGCATGTAAATGTGTTGCCTAGGTAACCAAGCATGTAAATGTGTCCCCTAGGTAATCAAGCATGTAAATGTGCCGCCTAGGTAACCAAGCAGTTACCTTTTAGCAGTGTGAATCAATTTCATACAATCATCTTTTTTAAATCTAGCTTTTATTCAAGTGACTTTTACTATTTATAACTGCTAGTAAAATAACGCGACTCGAAACATTGCAACACATATTTTTTGGACCTGTGTCTACAGTAGATTTATAGCCAAGCAATCAATAAGTTTACCATTCTCTTAACAACTTTGAACTCTAATTTTTCAACTATTTGCAATTAGGCTTTTTCACATTTTTTTTCTCATCTGCCACAAAAAAATGTTTACTCTGCTAATTACTCATTATTTAACTGTCACGGGTGTCAGATGTATTGATTATACTACAATCATAACGTTTACAAGAGTACTTTATCCAATTACGTATAACTCAGCTGACCCTGCACTGCTCAAAAAAAAAAGAAAAAAAATGAAGCACAGAACTGGCAAGTGTCATTCTTTCGACAAACTAGATTATGCGGAGTTAAGATATCCCCCACCCCTATCCAATGCCATTTCTGTTTCACTGACTGTGGATTGACTGTGGGTAGCCACTTCTTTTTCTCAGTTCTCTTTACTATTTACAACATAACACGGTTTCCCAGTTTCTGCATATCACGTCCACAAGTAAAGTGATACCAGTGTATTTAAAAAGTCAAGTTTGCTACCTGCAAAAATAAACCTACACAGTTCAAAGTTAAGCCAAGTTCAATGTGATTATAAAACTGAAAAGTCTATTCGACTTGTCAATCAATAGCTTTCTTATTGGTAGATTGGCTGGTAGCACTAGTTTAAAATTATATCTCTACTTTCCCAAGTCATGAACTCGAAAATATTTGCAAAACCAAACGCAGACATTTATTACGGCTTGCCTCAGGTCTCCAACACGACAATCCTTCCAGAAATACCTCGAACCTTACAATTTCCAATAAAATGCCATTTGAATTTTTTTCTCTCTCTTTTTTTCAAGGAAGCGCAACAATAAGTTGCTGTTTCAAAATGTTAAATTGCAACGAAAACAGCATTTACAGCGATGACGAGAGCTTAGAACTATATAAGAACGACAAGAAAATCAGCTCTCAGTTCCCTCAAGTGAGGATAGCATCGCCCCCCCTCGCCCACCCCCCCCCCCCAACCCCCGCCAAGCTGTGTAACAACCATGGGACTGGCTAAAAGTCCATTAGAAATTTCTACACACCAATTACAGGGGCTGAAGCCTCGTGAGGTTGAACCCCCACCCCATCCCCCCATCCCAACACCCAACAAACCAAAAACCCATTTTCAAACGTAGTTCTAACAATATTGTGCCAGTTTGCGTTTACCCTTACACATTTCTGATGCAGACATAAGAATGAGACGAAGATGTAGTTCTTGTACTCACTGCGTGTAAGACATCAAATAGCCACGTGATAAAAATTGAAGATATTAGAGACAATTTCTCAACGAAAGAATTGTACAGTGATTTTAAAAATTAACAGCCAGCTTTAGCTCCTTCCAATACTTTGTTTCCAAACAGGCAAGCTGTATCAATTTCAGTACAATATCGATTTTTCAGCAACTTGATTAGAACAAGCCACACTGGCCAACTTTCTGAAGAGGGAGCGGGGGGGGGGGGGGGCGGGGGGCAGAACAGGATTCGCTCGCTCTTCACCCCACTACGTCATCAATTTGTGTGCAACATGAGGCTTCATTTCTGTATCCACATTTTTTGGCTCCACTGTCTTATTTTCTATTACATTTGGACTCTGGCTGGGATGGAACACGAGCAGAAACGGCTCTAGCTAGGATGGAACACGGCCAGAAACCACTCTAGCTAGGATGGAACACGGGCAGAAACAGCTCTAGCTAGGATGGAACACGGCCAGAAACCACTCTAGCTAGGATGGAACACGGCCAGAAACGGCTCTAGCTAGGATGGAACACGGGCAGAAACGGATCTAGCTAGGATGGAACACGGCCAGAAACCACTCTAGCTAGGATGGAACACGGCCAGAAACGGCTCTACCTAGGATGGAACACGGCCAGAAACGGCTCTAGCTAGGATGGAACACGGCCAGAAACGACTCTAGCTAGGATGGAACACGGGCAGAAACGACTCTAGCTAGAATGGAACACGGGCAGAAACCACTCTGCACAACACTTTAACGACAGCCTAATAATCAGATACGTGGAGAAATTGCCACAACTTTATAACCCGGTCGTGTCATAGCCAGCCGAGACACGACAACCCATGCAGCTCCTCCGGGACTTGGAAACCATGAATGCCCACATTCCCACCCACACTAACCATTGGTCGGACGGGGGTTTACTCCGCGTTGCTGAGAATTCCCCCCTCTCCTGCCCCCCCCCCCTCCATCCCTTTCTGCGCATGGCAGAACCGCTCAAGCTGCGTGAAACTTCATTTCGCAGGTTTGTCCGACGATTTCTAAGCCTGTACCGTATTCCTGGGAAAATGCGGTCGTTCTGTAACGTATTCCGGGGACTAAGCGTTCGTTTTGTACCGCATTCCGGGGAATAAGCGGTCGTTCCGTACACAACCCCACATTTTTTTAAAGAATTACTTTCCCTACCTGTACAAGCCACATCTCAGTTTGCCCCATTAATACTCAGCCAACACCATTAGAAGATGCCTCATATATAGTGTAACCCATTTAAAAAAATGTATATCCCATGGTTAAAACACTTAATACCCAAGGACGGAGGGTGGAGTGGCGGCACTCATGCACAAACTGATTACAATGAGTGACCATAACATTTTTTAAATTACCCCAAAACGCAGTGATAAGTTTGAAAAAATGTCCCATTTTTTCACCGAACGCGCAGTGCAAATCTTAAAAAAAAAACCTTTTTGTGAAGAACACAGTACTGAATGAACGTTAACCCCCTGCCCCCTTTAATACAATTGTCACTTCGTGCAGACCGCGTCTGGCCTGTTACCCTCTCCCCTTTTCTCCGCACCCTTTTTTTATGACACGCATGGAAATGCATATAACACCAATTGCCACCCCCTCCCCACCCCCGGACTGATACCCTCCCGACGCTCTTAACACATTCACACCCCTCCCCCCCCCCCTCCGAACTGATACCCTCCCGACGCTCTTAACACATTCACATCCCTCCCCTATAAATACTTTCCACGTACTTGTCTCCTCATTCCTTCATTTCGTATCGACAAAGCACATGAGAATTTTTTTTCACACCGTTAGAAGATTGACGCATCCATCACTGACATCGGTGACACTTTCGCAAACACACAAGAACGACCTGATACTCTCCTCGAGGCGTGCGTGCTTGCGTGCATATTAGCTAGTGCGTGTACACGTGTGCATGCGTGCACGCAGTCCAAGCTGAGGTGACGAAGTTACCGTCTACTGCTTCGCGGAAATGATCCGTTTCTTTCCCAAGGCAGATGTTGGCTCAGTTAACCGCAACGGATTGGAGAAAATGCGTAACTAATCTTCACAAGCCAGTCAGGCTCAGTCCGACCCTCCTCGACAGGTGACCATCGCCAATGTCTGCTCAGACTGCACTTGTTTGCCGCTGCCGTTGTATAGGTATATATAATGTCGGTATAAGCACAATTACACCCTGTCATAGGCTCACAATTCCTCCATTACCCCCCCCCCCCCCCACCAACCCTTTAGCCACCCTGCTTCAAAGGCAACTGACATCGTTCGACGAGCGGAAATTCCCGACCGCTCGATCGACTAATTAATCGCTATGGTGATCGCTCCATAGCAACAGTTTGCAACACTTCCATAGCAACATCTCTACTTTACAGTGTCGACCATTTCATGTGAATATGTGTCCTCCCAAAAACACATTCCACCCTAGCAACGACTGGTCACTTAAGGTCACCCTAGCAACGATTGGTCACTTAAGGTCACCGCTCAGATTTCACTTCTGGTTGAGACAGGCAGTGTATGGCATCTCACGCAGATCAGTGGTCACGTGGCCATTAGTTCCAGGAAGTGTCCCCAGTCTGTCCACGCGTGCCAAGCAGCCCAGTGGTCACGTGGTCAGCAATGCCGGGCAGTGTCCCCAGTCTGTTCACACATAATATCCACCAATCCCCTGCCGATTCTAATGTTGATGGACAAACGAGTAAATTCCAGTTTCTAGTCACACCCAAATATCTGTTCCCTCTACATTGTGTTCGTAACCAAAAGCAGTTAAATGCGAAGGATACAGCGTTGTCTATTTGGCAGATATGCTCCATAAATCAGTCACTTTCTCGTTTGGTGTTTGCTGTTTTGCACGGGAGCATGTCGTTATTCCTGTCGCGTGTATCGATTGGTTAACACACACACTGCATATTGCCACATTGCGAAGAGGGGAAGGGGAGGTATTATTTTTTCATTCTGAATTAACTGCAAAGATGCAGCAAGAGGCATGTCTGGGAGTGGGGATATTCCCCTCAGGGAGCATGTATTATCTGACGAAAAACAAATCATTCAAATTATCCTAAACACAAGGCAGGTACTATTTGAGTTTGCGTATATAATCCTGTAACTGTAGATTACTCTCCATGTCAGCCAGGCTAAGGGGAGTCTGGTTACCACAGCCTGCGTAAGGACATCTGAAAAAAAAGAGTAAACAATACATAAAAACTTTATTCTCCTCACCTGATGCAAATTTAAATCGGCTTGATTTAAATTTCTTTTTATGATAAAATGAAAAACGTAACACTTTTGAAATCTCAACAAAAAAAGAGCATAGAAACACATTCTTGATGAGGAGAAAATAAAGTACGTTAAGGTGAGAACGGGGTTGACCTGTACTCAATACACAGGTAAGAACGGGGCTGACCTGTACACTACAGGTGAGAACGGGGTTGACCTGTACTCAATACACAGGTAACAACGGGGCTGACCTGTACACTACAGTTGAGAATGGGGTTGACCTGTACACTACAGGTGATAATGGGGTTGACCTGTACACTACAGGTGAGAATGGGGTTGACCTGTACACTACTGGTGAGAATGGGGTTGACCTGTACACTACTGGTGAGAACGGAGTTGACCTGTACACTACTGGTGAGAACGGGGTTGACCTGTACACTACTGGTGAAAACGGGGTTGACCTGTACACTACAGGTGAGAACGGGGCTGAGCTGTAACTACTGGTGAGAACGGGGTTGAGCTGTAACTACTGGTGAGAACGGGGTTGAGCTGTACACTACTGGTGAGAACGGGGTTGACCTGTACACTACTGGTGAGAACGGGGTTGACCTGTACACTACAGGTGAGAACGGGGTTGACCTGTACACTACAGGTGAGAATGGGGTTGACCTGTGCACTACAGGTGAGAATGGGGTTGACCTGTACACTACAGGTGAGAACGGGGTTGACCTGTACACTACAGGTGAGAACGGGTTTGACCTGTACACTACAGGTGAGAACGGGCTTGACCTGTACACTACTGGTGAGAACGGGGATGAGCTGTACTCACTTTGCCGTGCCCTTCTTCCTGAGTATGAACTCGTGTATGGCAGCCTTCTCATAGTTGTGACCACAGATCTTGTTACGTATCGGCTCTTTCATGATCTGCCAACACATAACGTATAAAATACACTTCACACGTAACGTTTTACTCGCCCACTCCCCTCCCCCAACCCCCTACTCCCCCCCCCCCCCCCTATTCTTAGTGAAAATCCCAGTATGTATACGTTCAAAACGTCTGCACAAAGCCTACTCTGCCGTCAGCGTACATTTTTCCACTTGGAGAATTCAGTAGGAGTAAAAAGTTGTAACATCATTCAGCAGAGGCGAGTTCTGAGTGCAGCTGACGTCACAAACTCGGTTAAAGAAAAAAAGTTTTAATAACGTATCTTTACTGACTCATTTTCACTACTTTCAGCATTTTTATATGATTTTGGTACATGCTGGCACATGACTGGTCAATTTCCATATCAAATTTTTTTTACTTTTAACCACAGTGCAAAAACCGATGAACAATGTAATTATTTGTAAACAAAACGCCAGTTAAGTCATGCGATAAAGCTTCGAGTTAAGTCATGTGACAAAGCTTCGAGTTAAGTCATGTGACAAAGCTTCGAGTTAAGTCATGTGACAAAGCTTCGAGTTAAGTCATGTGACAAAGCTTCCAGTTAAGTCATGTGAGAAAGCTTCGAGTTAAGTCATGTGAGAAAGCATCCAGTTAAGTCATGTGACAAAGCTTCGAGTTAAGTCATGTGACAAAGCTTCGAGTTAAGTCGTGTGACAAAGCTTCGAGTTAAGTCATGTGACAAAGCTTTCAGTTAAGTCATGTGACAAAGCTTCGAGTTAAGTCATGTGACAAAGCTTTCAGTTAAGTCATGTGACAAAGCTTCGAGTTAAGTCATGTGACAAAGCTTCGAGTTAAGTCATGTGACAAAGCTTCCAGTTAAGTCATGTGACAAAGCTTCCAGTTAAGTCATGTGACAAAGCTTCGAGTCAAGTCATGTGACAAAGCTTCGAGTCAAGTCATGTGACAAAGCTTCGAGTTAAGTCGTGTGACAAAGCTTCGAGTTAAGTCATGTGACAAAGCTTCCAGTTAAGTCATGTGACAAAGCTTCCAGTTAAGTCATGTGACAAAGCTTCGAGTTAAGTCGTGTGATAAAGCTTCGAGTTAAGTCATGTGACAAAGCTTTCAGTTAAGTCATGTGACAAAGTTCGAGCCAAGTGATGTGACTAAGCTTCGAATTAAGTCATGTGACAAAGCTTCCAGTTAAGTCATGTGACAAAGCTTCGAGTTAAGTCATGTGACAAAGCTTCGAGTCAAGTCATGTGACAAAGCTTCGAGTTAAGTCGTGTGACAAAGCTTCGAGTTAAGTCATGTGACAAAGCTTTCAGTTAAGTCATGTGACAAAGCTTCGAGTTAAGTCGTGTGATAAAGCTTCGAGTTAAGTCATGTGACAAAGCTTTCAGTTAAGTCATGTGACAAAGTTCGAGCCAAGTGATGTGACTAAGCTTCGAATTAAGTCACGTGACAAAGCTTCGAATTAAGTCATGTGACAAAGTTCGAGCCAAGTGATGTGACAAAGCTTCGAATTTAGTCGCGTGACAAAGCTTCGAGTTAAGTCATGTGACAAAGCTTCGAGTTAAGTCATGTGACAAAGCTTCCAGTTAAGTCATGTGACAAAGCTTCGAGTCAAGTCATGTGACAAAGCTTCGAGTTAAGTCGTGTGACAAAGCTTCCAGTTAAGTCATGTGACAAAGCTTCCAGTTAAGTCATGTGACAAAGCTTCGAGTTAAGTCGTGTGATAAAGCTTCGAGTTAAGTCATGTGACAAAGCTTTCAGTTAAGTCATGTGACAAAGTTCGAGCCAAGTGATGTGACCAAGCTTCGAATTAAGTCACGTGACAAAGCTTCGAATTAAGTCATTGACTCGATACGAAAATGTTGACCTGAAGGTAAATCATATAGTCATATAGTTTTTTTCCCATTGAATCACTAAACTTTCTTCAAAACTTACAATGACTGGATTCATTTTTTTTCCTTTACCGATGACGAGCTCAGCTTTCACAGATTGATCTTAAATCTCACATAAATGGGCACACCCTTCCAAAATGGCAAGAAGAATGCCAGTGTTCTCCAGACAGATCGCCCACAAGGCAACCGTCAATGGCCACTGACGTCACTTTACAACGCTGAGAATGATTTGGAATTACGTACTCCTTGCTTTTTTAATTGACTAAATGGACTATTGGTGCCCTCAATATTTGACCATGAGTGAAGCAATGCGCCTACGCTATAAAACAAACGGGACTAGAAACACCTTACAGGTGGAATGTCATGATATCAAGCGTGGCTGTATCTACCCACATATTATAACACACACACATGTTCTCTGCTGTCAGGGGTACTACAGGTTTCCACTTATACAATTCAGTAGAGCGAAAGTTTGCTACATCACCCAGCAGAGAGCTTAGCTCCTTTTCTGAATTTTCTCCAAATACCTCAGTTTATACCCCTATTATAACTCGGCATCCCAGTGACAATGCACCCCCGTATAAAGGAATGATAAGTAAATTTGGCGTTATCTGACCGTGTACGAAACGTCGCTAGTCACATTCACCTGAACGTCATAGGTATAAGCGAGCGTGACGATGACAAAGACTGTGACGAAACTTTTGTTGCTTTGCGTGAGGAAAGTTGCCATGCAACAAACAGACAGCGTCACAGTAGAGGGGAGTATCTGGGAGGTAAAAGAAGCTCATCTCTGCTCTGTTTGGCTATCAAAGGCATGATTACGTATCTTTGTGTTATAATAGCGATAGATCCTGGGGCTGGTGTGCTTTATATTGGATTCGGACACTTGCGGACGGCTGCGCGGTTCGTTCACAAACCTCCACGCGTGTCCGAATGCAATACAAAGCAGCCAGCCCCATGATCTATCCTCATAACTAAGCACCCAGCCCCATCATCTATCCAAGTAACAAAGAACCCAGCCCCATCATCTATCCAAGTAACAAAGAACCCAGCCCCATGATCTATCCTCATAACTAAGCACCCAGCCCCATCATCTATCCAAGTAACAAAGAACCCAGCCCCATGATCTATCCCTATTATAACAATGCACCCAGCCCCATGATCTAGCCCTATAATAAATTCTTAAAATAGTTAGCATACATAAAAATACACAGCCCTTTAGGTTTTAATCTGCTGTCAGGATTTCTCAAAATTTTCCACTTGGAGAATTCAGTAGAACGAAAGTTCGATACATCATCCAGCAGCGACGTGATTTCCGTCCCATACACCTCACAAAATGAGCTCAAACAAATCCCAAATTACCCTTAGTTTATAATTCTCAGCCCATGTCTACTTTCATAGGTCTAAATCAACGACATTTTAATTGGTTCTTATTATTCAAAACAAGTCTGGGAAAATGCTCCCCCAACCCCTCACTACGCCCATGTTGGCTATCAGTTGGTTGATTATGCATTTCTTTAACGACACGCTCGTCCCGTAACATGGTGTCAGTGCTGGTAAGGGATCTAAGAAGAATATACCCAAGACAGTTACGATCTAGCGTTGATTAAAATCGTGTATATTCTAAAATGATAAAATATAGATTCTAAGAATACTGATACACGCTGATTTCATCAAACAGCTGCCTCAGAGAGTCAGTTCTGGCATGAGAATCTGGTCCACTTAATCTGTATTTCCACTTATACAATTCAGTAGAGCGAAAGTTTGCTACATCACCCAGCAGAGAGCTTAGCTCCTTTTCTGAATTTTCTCCAAATACCTCAGTTTATACCCCTATTATAACTCGGCATCCCAGTGACAATGCACCCCCGTATAAAGGAATGATAAGTAAATTTGGCGTTATCTGACCGTGTACGAAACGTCGCTAGTCACATTCACCTGAACGTCATAGGTATAAGCGAGCGTGACGATGACAAAGACTGTGACGAAACTTTTGTTGCTTTGCGTGAGGAAAGTTGCCATGCAACAAACAGACAGCGTCACAGTAGAGGGGAGTATCTGGGAGGTAAAAGAAGCTCATCTCTGCTCTGTTTGGCTATCAAAGGCATGATTACGTATCTTTGTGTTATAATAGCGATAGATCCTGGGGCTGGTGTGCTTTATATTGGATTCGGACACTTGCGGACGGCTGCGCGGTTCGTTCACAAACCTCCACGCGTGTCCGAATGCAATACAAAGCAGCCAGCCCCATGATCTATCCTCATAACTAAGCACCCAGCCCCATCATCTATCCAAGTAACAAAGAACCCAGCCCCATCATCTATCCAAGTAACAAAGAACCCAGCCCCATGATCTATCCTCATAACTAAGCACCCAGCCCCATCATCTATCCAAGTAACAAAGAACCCAGCCCCATGATCTATCCCTATTATAACAATGCACCCAGCCCCATGATCTAGCCCTATAATAAATTCTTAAAATAGTTAGCATACATAAAAATACACAGCCCTTTAGGTTTTAATCTGCTGTCAGGATTTCTCAAAATTTTCCACTTGGAGAATTCAGTAGAACGAAAGTTCGATACATCATCCAGCAGCGACGTGATTTCCGTCCCATACACCTCACAAAATGAGCTCAAACAAATCCCAAATTACCCTTAGTTTATAATTCTCAGCCCATGTCTACTTTCATAGGTCTAAATCAACGACATTTTAATTGGTTCTTATTATTCAAAACAAGTCTGGGAAAATGCTCCCCCAACCCCTCACTACGCCCATGTTGGCTATCAGTTGGTTGATTATGCATTTCTTTAACGACACGCTCGTCCCGTAACATGGTGTCAGTGCTGGTAAGGGATCTAAGAAGAATATACCCAAGACAGTTACGATCTAGCGTTGATTAAAATCGTGTATATTCTAAAATGATAAAATATAGATTCTAAGAATACTGATACACGCTGATTTCATCAAACAGCTGCCTCAGAGAGTCAGTTCTGGCATGAGAATCTGGTCCACTTAATCTGTATTTTCAAAACGTCTGCACAATGCTTGCTCTGCTGTCAGGGTACTCCACATTTTTTCCACTTGGAGAATTCAGTAGAACGAAAGTTTGTAACATCATTCAGCAGAGTTGCGTTCTGGGTGCAGGTGACGTCACAGATAGGGCTCAAACAACTGTAGTTACACTTAAGTCGACTGCAAGTCTATTGCAACTAAGAAGGACTTAATTTGGATTTTATGGTACAACTCACACCAACACGCTGCATTTGGAGAACGTGTCATAAACTTATCCTGAGATTGGCAGGGGCGAAAAGCTCATGGTTCTACACCCGCCCCGCCCTCCCTCGTACATCCACGTAGTCTAAACACGCACATTTTCTCTGCTGTCAGGGGTACTACATGTTTCCACTTGGACAATTCAGTAGAACGAAAGTTTGAAAACATCATTCAGCAGACGTGCACGTCACTACTTTTTTATTTTCTTCACCATGACGCGTAACTTAGTACCCCTCACCATCCCGCGGGCCTCAGTGCCCATCACCAACCCACGTGTATCAGTGCCCATCACCAACCCACGTGTCTCAGTGCCCAGCACCAACCTGCGTGCCTCAATGCCCATCACCAACCCGCGTGCCTCAGTGCATATCCTCATACCGCGTGCCTCAATGCCTGTCACCAACCCGCGTGCCTCAGTGCATATCATCATACCGCGTGCCTCAGTACCCATCATCATCCCGCGGGTCACAGTGCCCATCACTATCCTGCGTGCCTCAGTGCCCATCACCAACCCGCATGCCTCATTGCCCATCACAATAACGGCCTTATCATTACCCAAAACGTTCGAACAAAACGCACCTGCTGTGTGTAAGGACACTTGATGCCCACTTCCTCTTGCGTCATGATGACGTCATCATCGTCATCGTTGTCATTGTTTGCGTTGTCCTCTGGCTGTGACAAATCTTTCGCTAAATTTTCCTGTAAGCATAAACGCAAACTTTTCTTCTTCTGAGGTTTTAGACAGGCGTTTCAATAACAGACCTCGTAAAATTTAAAAAAAAAAAAAAACTTGGAAATCTCAAGTTATTCCGTTATTTGCACTGCTTTATTTGTTTCTTATTATCACTATTATGTTATTATTATTAATATCATTATTATTCTTTCTATTACCATTAGTTTATTTTCATTTCAATTATTATTATTATTATTATTATTATTATTATTATTATTATTATTAATAGTACTATTATTACTTGTTGAATGAACGATGCTGACTTACCAGTACAACTAAATTTGGTTTCGGTGTTTTCTGTGCAATCCAGTCAGTTATTTTCTGTTGTACTACAAAGAATAAAACACAACTCGTGCACAAAGACTTCACAGCGTTGCACAACGTCGTCACAACGCATTTTTTTTTTTTTTGCTGTCACACAAATATTCCAGTGTTCTTCCTGAATCTTAACATATTTAATATGCTCTTGATCGACATGATTTTTTTTCATTCTCAAACAGCCCACTTACCGAGCAGCCAGTTGTGAATTTGCCTCTTAGACGTTCACGATCATCCCTGCACAACCCCCCCCCCCCCCTCCCAACTTCCCCCAAACTCTCAAACGGCAGCACTTTTCGGCTGCTGTGCAGAATTTATGAGAAGACACTTTATAACGTCCTTCATCATTCATTTGAACGGACCACTTTTTACTCTTCTAGCGGGAGTATGGGTGGGGGGGGGGGGGGTGGGGATGGCACAGGTACCTTTGTTGTTGTTCTTGCAGTCGGCGAGGATCTTGAGGGCCTTGATGATGTCGATCTCCTGCTGCTGGTAGCGGCCGCCCGTCTGCATGGAGCAGAGCGCGTCCCACTGGTCGTTGTTGATGCCCTTCATGAACAGCACGACGCGCTTCCGCCGCTCCTCTATACACACACACACACAAAACTGTGACGTGGAGCACATGAATACACAGACAGTCGTGACGTGCAGCGCATGAATACACAGACAGTCGTGACGTGCAGCGCATGAATACACAGACAGTCGTGACGTGTAGCGCATGAATACACACAGTCGTGACGTGGAGCGCATAACTACACAGACAGTCGTAACATGCAGCGCATGAATATACCGACAGCCATGACGTGCAGCACATGAATATACAGACAGTCGTGACGTGGAGCGCATAACTACACAGACAGTCGTGACGTGCAGCGCATGAATACACAGACAGTCGTGACGTGCAGCGCATGAATACACAGACAGTCGTGACGTGCAGCGCATAAATACACAGACAGCCGTGACGAGGAGCGCACGAATACACAGACAGTCGTGACGTGCAATGCATCAATACAGAGACAGCCGTGAGTATCAGGGCATGAATACACACCAAGCAATGATGTGGAGCACATGAATACACACGAAGACGTGACGTAAAGCGCATGAATGCACGGAGGCTGCACACAAAAAGCCATGTCACAGAATGATGACATGTGGATTACAGAAACAAACAGGATACGCGCGGAAGAGCGTGACGTAAAGGCGCGTGTACAAATAGGAAGGCATACACAAACCGATGACGTGGAGCGCATGTCCAACACAGGCAACACACAAAGACGCGACACAAAGCACGCGCGCGACACAGGAGCCACACAGATGACGTAACATGCAGGAACGGAACAGGCTACACACTACTGCTATGTTCAGCTCCACAATTACTGTTATTGCTGGAGCATTTCAGTCACAGAGCCATCTCTACTTAGCTTTCAACAATCTCTTTATCGACGACTAACATCTGCAACAAGTATTCGACACCAAATTTTTTTTATGTTTTATGTTTTTGTTTTTTTATGTTTTTGTTTTTCTAATTCCAGGATTTCGCTGCAACAGATAAGCAAATGTGGCTAGGGTAGGAGATGGCTACGCACCTTTATGAGTGGGATGTAGCGTGGGATCACTGTTCAAGAGCATGCCGAGTTTACTGCGCAGGCCGTCCGCAAACTGGCCCGTGACGTCAATAAACATGGCGGGCAGGTTGTTGTCCTTGCACACTTGACACCGAGGTATTGAGAATTGCGGGATAAATAGGTTATGCTGCCGACCTGTGCGCGTAAAAAAAAGATAATGATAAATATTAAAACAAACACAAAAATAACGCCATCCTTGGTGTCTTGTTTTTAAAACAAATGGAATATCATTGTGTGAAATACTGATGTAAAATACTGCACCCTTAAACGAAACGTGATGCGAAGGACACACCCTTACGAGAAATATGTATACCTGTCAAAGATCACTTGGTGCAAATCTCTG
The DNA here is from genome assembly GCA_949752745.1 of Protula sp. h YS-2021. Taxonomy (NCBI): domain Eukaryota; kingdom Metazoa; phylum Annelida; class Polychaeta; order Sabellida; family Serpulidae; genus Protula; species Protula sp. h YS-2021. Next base: position 98,930,682 of record OX457025.1, on the reverse strand, counting down.
GGTGACCTACTGAAGAAGCAAGCATGTCCAGGGACATGGTGACCAGCCGTGACCTACAGAATATATATCCAAGAATCACAGACAAAATCATGATCAAATTGGCAGACAGCGGTTACGAAAAAAGCCGTAACTGAATGGAGAAAATATTCGCTCACTTGCTCGGTGTAGTTGTGGCTGATGAGGAGTCATTCTTTCAATTCTTTCATAAGGGGAATGTAGGAGGAGATACATTTTAAAATTTTTTCTTTAAAAATTCGCCAAAAATTAAAAAATCACCCGATCGACTAGAAAAGCACAAGCCGTATGCAAGACCCCTTAGGGATGCCTCACACCAAAAATAAATGACATCGAATCAAAATTGTAGGAGGAGATGCATTTTGAACCAAAGTTTACTAAATAAACAACTAACTAACTAACTAAGTAACTAACTAACGGACACCGCCCGCAAACCGATAGGAATACCCCAGCTTACGTGTAACGTAAGCTGGGCTAATAAAACACAACTCGCGCACACAGACTTCACAGCGTTGCACAACGCCGTCACTGAATGGAGAAAATATTCGCTCACTTGCTCGGTGTAGTTGTGGCTGATGAGGAGTCATTCTTTCAATTCTTTCATAAGGGGACAAGAACACCAAGCGTGTGGTGAAAAGACCAAACACAAGGAATAATTTCGGGAAAAGCAGTGGTAGAAGAGGCAAATGCAAGATCTAATGTCGTGTTAAGAGTGTGTGGTGGGATTACATACAATCTGATTAGTTGAAGGAAAATACTCTAATGTGTAAACACTCAAAGAAAATTACTTTGAAAATTACTCTAATGTGTAAACACTCAAAGAGTGCAGTTGAAATGAACTCCTTGGACAACACTTCATGTATGTTTTTTAGATCAAAAGCAAGGCCATGCGGAGGTCGTCGACATTCTGTTGAAACGAACTGGTCACATCTCAGTATGGGATGAAAGCCATCTATTAAAAATTTTTTGTTATCATCGTCGGCTGTTAAACGGCTTTCAGCCAATGCGATAATGTCACACGCAAGATAGTTGTCATCATAGCGTACCAAATCAAAATGAGCGGCCATACTCAAAATTGTATGAGAAGAAGCAATTTGAAAATTAGACACACAAAAAAATAAAAAAATGTTCCCCATTTGGTCAATTTTTTTCGGATCGCCAAAATGAGTAATTTTTCAAAAGAGGCCTACCTAGGGAGTATTCGTGAAAAATTTGAAGAAAATTTGATCAAAACTGTGGGAGAAGAAGCATTTTGAAAATTGGCAACCACAAAATTACAAATGTCCCCCATTTGGCCAATTTTTTGCGGATCGCCAAAAAAAAAAAAAAATTTTTCAAGAGAGGTCTACCTCGAGAACAACTATCAAACATTGGAAAGGAATCCGATCAAAATTGTGGGAGATGAAGCGATTTGAAAATTTGACACCAAAAAATTAAAAAATGTCCCCCATTTGGCCAATTTTTGGCGGATCGCCAAAATAAGTAATTTTTTAAGAGAGATCTACCTTGAGAACAACTATCAAAAATTTGAAAGGAATCCGATCAAAATTGTGCGAGAAGAAGCAATTTGAAAATTGTAGACCAAAAATTTGAAAATGTCCCCCATTTGGCCAATTTTTGGCGGATCGCCAAAATAAGTAATTTTTCAAAATAGGTCTACCTAGGGAATATGGGTGCAAAATTTGAAGAAAATCTGATCAAAATTGTGGGAGAAGAAGCATTTTGAAAATTGGCAACCACAAAATTACAAATGTCCCCCATTTGGCCACTTTTTGCCGGATCGCCAAAAAGAGTAATTTTTCAAGACAGGTCTACCTTGAGAACAACTATCCAAAATTGGAAAGGAATCCGATCAAAATTGTGGGAGAAGAAGCAATTTGAAAATTTGACACCAAAAAATTAAAAAATGTCCCCCATTTAGCCAATTTTTGGCGGATCGCCAAAATGAGTAATTTTTCAAAAGAGGTCTACCTAGGGCATATTCGTGTAAAATTTGAGAGAAATCCGATCAAAACTGAAGGAGAAGAAGCATTTTGAAAATTGGCAACCGAAAAATTTGAAATGCCCCCCATTTGGCCAATTTTTGGCGGATCGCCAAAAAAAATAATTTTTAAAGAGAGGTATACCTAGGGAACATTCGTGTAAAATTTGAGAGGAATCCGATCAAAACTGAAGGAGAAGAAGCATTTTAAGTAAAAGTTTACACACGTACATACACACGTACATACGTACATACGGACGACGGATACCCCTCTATTGATAAGATAAGACCAGCCCGACATAGTCGGCTGGTCTAAAAACGACGCACCACCCTGTGATATATGAAAGCAGATGATGTACCTGTGTGTGTGTGTGTTAAAGGGGGTGGGCGGGGGGTACGACTGCAAAAGACGCAATTCTTTGGGGGAATATGACACCAAATTACGCATATTTGCGGGGCTGGGGGGGGGGGGGGGCTATGACAGCACATGACGTACTTTGTGGAAGAATACGACGTACCTTTATGGGGAATATTGAAGTAGAAGCCTGCGTTTTGGTCTGCTTTGATGCGTACTTTTGTTTGACACTTGATGCGTAAAGAGCCGAGCCAGACTTGGTGGCAGTCCAGCTGTACTTCCGCGTTCTGAACACGACCTGTCAATCAAACATGACCTGTCAATCAAACGCGACCTGTCAATCAAACGCGACCTGTCAAGCAAACACGACCTGTCAATCAAACACGACCTATCAAATTGCTTAAAGCTCTTAGGTCGGGCTCAAAGCGCTACGGTTCGCTTCATGCACTACGCGATTCACCCGCTTCAACTTCAGCGCAGGCCCAGAAGCCACAGGTCTGTTCAGTCGGTATGGTAAAACACCAGTTTAACCTCCGCCCCAATCGCCTACAGTTACTTGTATTTCATCAACTCCCATACGCGTGAAATGCGTCAAGGCAGTATTGGAGCTGTTTGCCATTCTACCGTCAGAGCAAGGTACCCTAATCCGCCTACCCGTCGTTCATCTGCCCGCCCCCCCCCCCCCGCTCCCTCGCACTGCTAGCCGCCAGTGACGTCACACTCACAAGGCACGAGCTGCGTGCCGTTCCACAGGCAGTACTGGGTGCAATGATTGCTCTGGTGTGCCTGCACGTGGTACACGCCGCCCCTCCCTCCCCCTCCATCCCTACACCCCTCCCCCCGCACTACTTGCCGCCAGTGACGTCACACTCACAAGGCACGAGCTGCGTGCCGTTCCAAAGGCAGTACTGGGTGCAATGATTGCTCTGGTGTGCCTGCACGTGGTACACGCCGCCCCTCCCTCCCCCTCCTTCCCCCCCCCCCCCGCCCGCACTACTGGCCGCCAGTGACGTCACACTCACAAGGCACGAGCTGTGTGCCGTTCCAAAGGCAGTACTGGGTGTCCTGATTGCTCTGGTGTGCCTGCACGTGGTACACGCCGCCCCTCCCTCCCCCTCCATCCCCACCCCTCCCCCGCACTACTAGCCGCCAGTGACGTCATACTCACAAGGCACGAGCTGCGTGCCGTTCCACAGGCAGTACTGGGTGCCCTGATTGCTCTGGTGTGCCTGCACGTGGTACACGCCGCCCACCACCAGGGAGCGCTGCATCTCGCGCCATCTACCGGGATCTGAGGGAATCACAAGGGTGGGAGTGCGGCCGGGCGTCGGCATCGAGCTGGCACCGCCTGGCGTCGGCAAAACAGGCTGCAAGCACGTCACAGACTATTATAGAAACGCTTCACACCTTTAATCACCGGCTTGCACCATCTGTTTTTATCCAAAACGCCTTTATTATTTCTAACACTTTTTTTGCATTTTTTTCCTATTTGTGATCATTTTATTTCAATATTTAAGATTTTCAAGTTTTATGATTTTCTTTCGACGGACATAAATGCGTAGAACCTCGCCACTTCGAAGTTATCAGGGGTGACAAATTTACGTTGATACATTCGAGCTTCGCGATAACCGGAAGTGAGAAAAAATGAGTGCGGGAGATACCCAACTGTAAACAATGTAAACACATGGTACACCATGACAAACGATTGCCTAAGGCACCCACACAATGACTTCCAATTCAAAACACAAACTTACGACATTGGCCTCGATGGCACCGGAAGCGATGGGGGGAACGGCCCGCGGCGGGGCGACCATTCGTCTGCGCAATAAAGCAAAGAGTTCACGCTCAAAGCTCCACTAACACCTCGACATTTTAATCAGCACTTTTTTTATAATCTTGCTTTAAAATTCTTTAGCCTTTTTTGCACTTATTTATCTTTTGTTTATTTGGACCTTAGGCTTAAATTGCATTTGAATTTACTACACTTAAGTACACCGTAAGTACACTTTCTCAAAAATTTAACGATAATTTCAGATCACCCGGTTTATGCTCTAGAAACTGTAGATGCTGACGTCACGCTGGAAGGCGAGCATGTTGTTACAGGTGGGGGAGGAGAGCGGGAGGGGGGGGGGGGGCGAGGATGGAGCGGTCACGCCATCGGGCGCATACTCACCGCTGAAGCTGGGCGCTGGCGTCACGCTGGAAGGCGAGCATGTTGTTACAGGTGGGGGAGGAGGGCGGGGGGGGGGAGGAGGAACGGTCACGCCATCGGGCGCATACTCACCGTTGAAGCTGGGCGCTGGCGTCGCGCTGGAAGGCGAGCATGTTGTTACAGGTGGGGGAGGAGGGCGGGGGGAGGGAGGAGGAACGGTCACGCCATCGGGCGCATACTCACCGTTGAAGCTGGGCGCTGGCGTCACGCTGGAAGGCGAGCATGTTGTTACAGGTGGGGGAGGAGGGCGGGGGGAGGGAGGAGGAACGGTCACGCCATCGGGCGCATACTCACCGTTGAAGCTGGGCGCTGGCGTCACGCTGGAAGGCGAGCATGTTGTTACAGGTGGGGGAGGAGGGCGGGGGGAGGGAGGAGGAACGGTCACGCCATCGGGCGCATACTCACCGCTGAAGCTGGGCGCTGGCGTCACGCTGGAAGGCGAGCATGTTGTTACAGGTGGGGGAGGAGGGCGGGGGGCGAGGATAGAGCGGTCACGCCATCGGGCGCATACTCACCGCTGAAGCTGGGCGCTGGCGTCGCGCTGGAAGGCGAGCATGTTGTTGGTGGCGGAGCGCGTCCGAACGGTCGAAGTGGCCGTGGCCGCTGCCGCCACCTGCGCGGGCACCGACGCTGCCCGCCCCGGGGCCGCTACACCCAAAACCAAAGATACAGCAGTGTGACACGTGCATCATACGAACTACAACGGGCGGAGGGGGGGGGGATGTACGCGAACATTTCAAAAATTTTATTGGACAGCCATTGCCTTTTTGTTTTTGTAAACAAAAACAAATGTTTCCTCCTACTCCCCCTCCCCAATCCATCTCCATCCATTTCCATAGCTTGCACCGACCTCGATTTACAAAGCTTTGTACTATTTCACAATTATTAAATTTTGAACCTTTATAAATGTATCTGACTATATTTGTCATGTCCCCACAAGTATGGAACACCTTTATCCAATTCCTAAATGGGGCCGGGGCAGGGCGGGGGGGGGGGGGTGGTGTTTAAATAACCAGACTTGTGTGTATCTGATTCCTTAATTTCTATGTTCGTCTAAGAACAAGTTAAGCAACGTGGAATGTGGTCACATTAAACTGGTGTTATACTGTACGTCTGTTTAATCGGGGTCTGGAAGGAGGAAAGAGAGAAATCGTAGGGAAACTCAGGGTTCGCGCTGGGTCCTCATGAAAGTGAGTCAAAAAAGGAAAGGGTGACTCAGCTTGGTCTAGAAAGACTCGGTGAGTTCCGAAAAAGTGAGTCATTTCGTAAAAAATGCCCAAAAAGTGGACAAAAACCCCGCCAACGCGAACCCTGGAGACTACATTACTCATCTTAAAATGTGTTATTCATCTGACGAACACGCTTTCACGTGGATCAGGTGAAAACGCATGAAAATAATTAACTTTACAAGGCAGGGACGGGGGTGGGGGCAGGGCGCGGGGCGGAGGGAGCGAAATCGTACCGGTAGAGCTCCTGGAACCTAACAGGGATAGTAAAATATCACAGCCATCTTCGGGCGATATCTCCTCCAGGATCTTGTTATATCGCTCATAGCGCATCTCCATCATGCCGAACATGTTGCGCAGGTCCTGCTCCACGTTCAGGCTGCGTGTGAGCATCTCTCTGGCTGAGTCCTTCGTGATCGCAGGCAGGATCGTAATGCAGCGCTTCATCTCACCTGCCCAACACATCCCCCCAAAAACACCTCTACTGAGTCCTCAAAATCTGTACTCTCTTTATTTTATATATATTTATGCTCAAGGGAGACAATCCAGATTTTTTATTGCATGTGGTTTAAAATGTTACAAACCGCAACCGTATTATGTATTATGAATGAAAAGAACCCGACGGCCCCCCGTTTCTCACAACAGCCCACTACTAATCAATACTGGCATATGTCCACCTGTAACGGTAGTTCAGTTAAGTCTCACCATTCTCTTTATCGGTGTTTAGTTAACGGTCATTTATATGAACTTCACTGTCTTAAGGCATCGTCGCAGTTTGCCCTTAATACTAACAGCAGCACCTTTCATTTTTTTTTTTTTTTTTTTGCTTTTTTTTTCTTTTTTTTTTTTATGTCTGAGCACTATTTAACCGCTTTCACGCGCCTTCTCACGCCGGTGTAAGCTCTTTCGCCTCGTACTTTCGCCGGGCGAAGCTCTTTCGCCTCGTACTTACAGGGACTCTCGGATGAGAACTCGCCGGGTGAAGCTCTTTCGCTTCATACTTACAGGGACTCACGATTACCCGCTTTCACGCGCCTTCTCACGCCGAGGGAAGCTCTTTCGCCTCGTACTTACAGGGACTCTCAGATGAGAACTCGTCGTCGCGGAGGCCGAAGATGTTGCGTATCTGCTTCATACACGAGCCCTCCAGGTAGAGCAAGAAGAGCGGGTACTGAAACAGATTCAGGTTGGCCTTGCACTTCAGGATGGCGCGGGCATTGAGCAGCACCGGCGCGTATGTGTAATCTGAAAGAAAGCAGCGCATACGAATACGTGTATATCAACGTGTTTCTAGTATAGTATATACCAACTCCGAACTCTTCGATCAGCTAATGCATTCATTCTTTTTCTTTTTACCATCGGGGGAAAAGGAACTTGGGGTGGGGTGGGGGGGGGGATGGGGGGGGGAGGGGGACTAGTTACACAACACAGTCCTGTTCTCCAGTGTGCCAACCGTATCGATTTTCTATACAGTGCAAAGAAATTCCGGTCGACGTAATGCTGTATAACAGAACGCCCTTTTTTACACAAAATCAACAAAATCCGCATTTTTCAACATGAGTCATAAAATTAGCATTTTTTCTACATGAGCCACAAAAATCAGGATTTTTCAACGCGAGCCACAAAATTCGGATTTTTCAACATGAGCCACAAAATCAGGATTTTTCAATATGAGCCGCAAAATCAGGATTTTTCAATATGAGCCACAAAATCAGGATTTTTCAACATCGAGCCACAAAATCAGGATTTTTCAACATCGAGCCACAAAATCAGGATTTTTCAACATCGAGCCACAAAATCAGGATATTTCAACATCGAGCCACAAAATCGGGATTTTTCAACATGAGCCACAAAATCAGGATTTTTCAACATGAGCCACAAAATCAGGATTTTTCAACATGAGCCACAAAATCAGGATTTTTCAATATGAGCCACTAAATCAGGATTTTTCAACATGAGCCACAAAATCAGGATTTTCAATATGAGCCACAAAATCAGGATTTTCAATATGAGCCACAAAATCAGGATTTTTCAACATCGAGCCACAAAATCAGGATTTTTCAACATCGAGCCACAAAATCAGGATTTTTCAACATGAGCCACAAAATCAGGATTTTTCAACATGAGCCACAAAATCAGGATTTTTCAATATGAGCCACAAATCGGGATTTTTCAACATGAGCCACTAAATCAGGATTTTTCAACATGAGCCACAAAAAAACCCCGAAAAACTTGAACCTCAGAGAGACATGACCCCCCCCCCCCCCCCACCCCTCCCCCGTGTAACGGGGGTGATATAACACCCGGACACGACGTTTCATTATGCTGACAAAATCACATTTTTCAACACGAGCCACAAAATTCGGATTTTTCAATATGAGCCACAAAATCAGGATTTTTCAATATGAGCCACAAAATCAGGATTTTTCAATATGAGCCACAAAATCAGGATTTTTCAACATCGAGCCACAAAATCAGGATTTTTCAACATCGAGCCACAAAATCAGGATTTTTCAACATGAGCCACAAAATCAGGATTTTTCAACATGAGTCACAAAATCAGGATTTTTCAATATGAGCCACAAATCGGGATTTTTCAACATGAGCCACTAAATCAGGATTTTTCAACATGAGCCACAAAATCAGGATTTTCAATATGAGCCACAAAATCAGCATTTTTAGCATGACCCATAAAATCAGCATTTTTTTAGCATGAGCCACAAAAAACCCCGAAAAACTTGAACCTCAGAGAGACATGACCCCCCCCCCCACCCCTCCCCCGTGTAACGGGGGTGATATAACACCCGGACACGACGTTTCATTATGCTGACAAAATCACATGAACGCTAAGTTTTACTAAATTTCAAAATACAGACGAAACCGGTTAATCGCATAGCCAATTTGCCAAGCCCTGTTATGCGTTTATCCGATATATGCGTTTATCCGGAATACTCTTGCCGTGCATATTTTTTTCATTTGCGGTAGTTATTAGAGGTGCACCCCCGCCCCTACTCATCCCCGCATATAATTTTTCCAACAGAAAAGAAAAATAACGATTGCTTGGGTCTTTTCGATTTTCTTTCTGCCATTTTGACGAATTAACCACAACGAACACAGTTTCGAACTATAAATGGTAAAATTTCCTTTTTGGCTGCGTATTCAAATGATGACTTCGCGCTCACGGTTATCTGAGGCAACGCGGGGATTAAGGGTTTCAGGCCATTATTACTGAGAGCTCAGGCAGCGCGGGGATTAAGAGTTGCAGGCCATTATCTAGCGTCAGCTAAGGCAGTGCGGGGATTAAGATAAACGTCATTATCTAATGAGAGCTGAGAGAGTGCGGTGATTAAGAGTTCGAGACTCACTGTTAACAACCGCGAGTGGGGTTGGTACATGTACACAATGGGTCAACAAACAGGAGACAATGGATTAGATAAATAAACGAGGAGCAGCTCACTCCCTAAGTTTGCTTTAAGTGTGGCACTGTTTGGATGGTCACCAAGAATTATGCAATTAACCGGTGTGCTTCCCATTTAACGTGAAAAAGCTATGCGTTTATCCAGTTTATGCGATTAAGCGGTATGCAATTATCCGGTTATATTTCCAATAGATAGCATTGGAAATGGTTTGGGATTTGCGAATAATATGCGGTTAACCGATTTATGCGTTTAACCGGTATGCGATTAAGTGATTTCATCTGTACCGTCATTCAGAGAGTTTTTTTCGCGATTCCGAACAAAAAAATACGATAACTTAAATTTGTGCTCCATCCGTATGTGAAATTTTAAAACGTTCCATTTAAATAGTTGCGGAGACCTAGCCCGGAAACGACGTCCAAAGTACACCAAGTTCTAATAATCGAAGAAATACTGTCGTTCTGAAAATTTCTCATGATTCCGAATAAAATAAGTCGCAGCACACCTTCAATGCGTGTGCTCTATGCGTGTGTGAAATTTCAAAACAATCCTACCTATAGGTTTGGAGATATAGCCCGGACACACATGCGGACGGACGTACAAGCTCATACATGTATCCATCCGTTACGCGGGGATCACAAAGTTTCTGTTTCACAATGTAAAATGGTGTCTCTGTCACCAATAATTAGGTGGGGACGGTTACTGTGTGTTTCAATATACCAGGCATTAATATGGTGCGTCATAACTGGAAAACGGCGCACAATTAGTTCAGCAAGCACCATAGGCAAATTCAACTGTTTCTAGAAAAAGCCCTCTAGCGTAAACAGAAGTACAACTGTACTTCCCCAGTACCTGTTCACAGGTGCATGCATAAGAGTACATGTACCCCAGTAACCGCGGAAAATACCAGACCCTACACGTCCGTCTGTACAGTGTAAGCCTTACTAAGGCTTTCTCAGTTTTCACCATTTGCTTCTTATTTAAGCATTCCGTTATTTCTACACGCGATACATGGACTAGCATTCCCGCCAAAATCAATGACGGTTTTTTTTAACCACAATACTTGTTTTGTTTTTTTTTTGTTTGTTTTTTTTTACACTGATTCTAACAGAACTCTCCAAGGCTTTGACTCCAAATCGCATCGGGATTCCTTAACACAGCATCTCCATTTAGCATATCAGATTCTGCATTCTAACCCTAATTGATGTGCACCGCCACACAGAAACAATTTCTTTACATCTCGTGCACACTGTCTACTAGAGGTGTGACGGTTCGTACCGAAAACCGAGAAAAGGCTTCGGTTCGGTTCGAACCAAAAACCGAAAAGCCCAATCACGGTTTCGTTCGGTCACACCTCTACTGTCTACAAACTATGAAACAAGCCATGCACAGCACGTAATCCTGGATCGGCTACTGGCACATTCCCTGTTTATAAAACTGGACCAAATAACAACTAGATGCTGTCAGAGAGCAGCAGGATCCCCCGTGAAACTCATTGTCACAATAAATTAATAACGATGAAAGAATAATAGCTCTTACGTGATTCTTAATAGAGAAGCGGACTCCACAAGGTACCATCGAAAGCGTCAATTTAGGAAATTTTCAGAGGGCTGTAATTTTAACAATTTTTGATCGATCAAACTGAAACCTTGATGTCGCATACCTACATTCCCTCGTTATTAGCCTATAAGCAAAGCTCTCACCACTTTCGTTAATAGAGAAGTGGACTCCACAAGGTACTTACCATCAAGTGGGACAGACGGACAAGCTCAAACCTTTATCCCTCCGTTTCGCGGCGGATAATGAGATGCGAGACTTTACGTGAATTATTTCGAGAATAAATAAAACTTACCTTTGAGTGTAAACAAAATGCCGTCATCCTTGAATTGTACCGAAGTTAAGGGCTTGAACTTTTGCGCACCAATTCGTATTTGCTGCGCCGGTATGCTGACCAGATTGGGCAGAACCGAAACCGTATTGGGGTTGGGGCTGGTAGAGGGCGCTACCGCATTCGGGGGATAGTTTCCGGTAGCCGTCGGCCGTGCGCCGGAGAACTGTGATCCCTGTAGACTATAATTCGGCGTGGCCGTTGCGTTGGGCACCGACGGCCGGCTCCTCTCCACAGAGTTGGCGCTGGAGGAAGAGGAGGAGGAGGAGGAGGAGGAGGAAGAGTTTATAAGCGTGCTGCTGGCAGACATACTTGGCCTGTCAGCGGTCGTCGAGGACCGGAGGGTGGGACGAGTTCCAGTACTGTTGGTTAATCCTGTTTGTGCGCTGGACAGCGCTGTGGCATTACTGTCCGTGTGCGAATTGAGCGCCGGTGTACTGGGCGTAGAGCGGGCACTAGAGGAAACAGTATTATTCACGTTCACATAAATCGCCTGGGGACGTACGGACGGCGTGTCGGTCGTGCTGATAGCGTTCCTGTTGACGTAGAGGGCCTGTGGTACAGGCACGGGCGCACTGTTCGTTGTAGCTGGCGGAGAGGCCGAGCCAGTACCGTTCATAGTGGGCGCAAGGCCATTCACTGCACCGTTCGTTACCGTATTCTCCGTCTCTGTGCGTGCGCGCTTCGGTTCCGCTCCGTAAGAGCCAATCAGATTCTCGCTAGTTAACTGCGTGCCGCACTTATCACAGTTTTGAAGACTTGTGCTCACTCGCATACAATTCTGGCAAAACGCGTAGGTATCGACGCCCTGAAAAGTACAAGGCCATCACATGCCTGGAATCTACACAGTCGCTTTCCTATCACAGTCAATCCAGTTTAATTTTAAAAATATTTTTCTAGTTATTTACATTTTGGCTCCACTCGCAGTGTAAACTTTTTTTTATTAAATTTAACTCTAAACACAAAGTCGACAGCTGAGCACGCGTACCTGTTCAGAATCTGCTGCCCTTTTTGCACCTCCTATCGAGTCCATACTGCCGGCCCTTCTGCATCCTCATGCGCGCATTCCTTCAACAAACACACACAAACACGAGAGTCCCAGAACACACTGTACCTTAAAAACTACGCCTGAACCAGTAAACTGACTCGTTTTCTGTCCCCAACTGCCCCGCTAACGACAAGGTCGACTTGGTTTCGGTTTAGCTACAGCACTAGCACTAAGGTCTGCAGCAACGCTTGAACAGGGTTGTGGCAGCTTTAAAATGATAGATCGACGAGAATGAGAAAACTCAGATAAAACTAGATGTCCGAGACAACTGCACCCCCCCCCCCCCACCTCGTGTAACTCGAGATTATAATGAGAATAACTAGCACTGTGTACAATGAAAAAGTGCATATACAGCAAGCAAAAAAAAAAGATGCAGAATTCTTTAACTCAAATTTCTCAACTCAAACATAATAAATTATTGACACACATAAAATCGAGTAATGCGACGTTGCACAACTTAGGTATATGCTCCATCTGGACACAAACTGTAAAGATCATGCAATGGTTCGTTATACAGATACAGGAACACAACGAAAGAACATCCTGAACGGACCTCGATCAGACTAAGTGAACCATATCGCTATTTTTTTTTTTCATTTTTCAGACTGATTCTACAGCACCATAATAACTACAGAATGAAACTTAATTTAAAGGAACGTAGTGGTTTTTTTTTCAACTTCAATATGAAAAGTACTGAGTTTACATACTAAGTTTGAATGAAAAAAAACAAAAAAAACAAATAGAGCAAAAATCTCATCAGGTTTAGGAAATTGATACGTATAATAACTAGTCTCTCTGCATAGTTACACATCCAATAAACTTTGTCATGTGTTATCCCAACTTTGTGAACTTAGCCACGATGAATGTGCTGACCCTCCCATTTCGCAATTAAAAAAAGCAGAACTTCTATCTCACCCAACGTAACTTCAGCCAAGACATATGCGAGTGAAAACAGAGTATGTACAGTCTTCCAGCTAGGCGTTTACTAAATCTACACCACATAAAATGATTGTAAGGTGTGTGGGTAATGAGGAGGCGGGGTGAGGGTGGGGGGGGGGGGGGTCATCCTCCAATATCTCGTCATCTTCTGCACTTTCACCGCATCACGAAACTCGTTCTTATTCCGAAACCCGTGACATTTTCTGCACTAAGTGAAGAATTTTTTCAATTCTTATGTCGTGGGAGTTACCTACAGACAAAATTATATTTTTTATCAACTTTTCATTGGCGGCAGGTAATTTTTGGGATGAATGTTAGTTTGACAAAATATTTTAGAGATCAGGCTAATGGTGTGGTTATACCAATAATACGCGAAAGAAATTAATCGAAAAACCTTCGTGTGCCTACACTGTAAAAACAGGTAAAAAAAAAAAAAGAGAGAGAGAGAGAGAGAGAAAAACTTCAATGAGCCAATACTGAAGCAACTCAGACAAATTTCACTTGACGTAAATCAAGTACAATGCAATCTGGCAAAAGAGGTACGCTCCGTTCACCTTTACAAGGCAAGGAACATTCAAATTGACCAGCACATCGTAATTGGTTATTTTACAAACTCGTCTGTTGGCTGATGAAAATTATTATGACCCATAATGAGAATGAAATAGTGAATGGCATGGCTTAAAGTTTGTAAATAAACATGGAACAACCGCCGCAAACGCTCCTGTCGCATTAAAAGAACACATTTTCAGTTTTGCCAATTATGATGTGCTGTTCAATTTTATGTTTCTCTCCTTGTACGTCGGATGGATCGCCGTTAAGCAGTTACTCGTACGACATGCCGTGTGGGTTTGCAAAAAAACTCTTTAATTGTGCCTAATAATGCTCAATTACGTTAAATTTAAAGACATGCGTTAAGGCCAACGCTGAACAAAATTCCTAATATAATAAAGTTATAAACGCCACTTCAAATCATTCACGTTTTCCAGTTTACAATCAAAACATTGGGCGATAATAAGTGTTCCACCAGTTCTTGTGCTTCACTGCTACACAGTTGACTTCAAATTCCTAGTTAATTTTAGGAAATTCTGCAATACGATGTACAGAGTACCTAGTACAGTTGTGGAACATACTTACTTCTTAAATATTACAAAGTTGCCTTTTGAAACAAAAGTTTTATTTTTAATGGCGGCAGAGAACACAAATTTACCGTAATCCTTTCTTCCTGAGAGACGCGAAAAAAGCAGCTGTTCATGTTCTTATTAGGACCGCAGTCACACTGCAAATTATCGATCGATCGTAACCTCTCGGCGTTGTCAGCCATACTTAATTCACAGTGCGTGTGTACTTGGCAGCTATTAGTACACGAAGTCATTCACCAGGAGTTGTGGGGGCTTGTTGAGGATATCGATTAAAAGTACCTGTTCGTTGCTGTGCCAAGAAAGACGACAAAACAGAAGAGGAAACTGCACCAGCCAGTGTGAACACGGAATTGTGCAACATAATCAACGTAAACACAGACTAAAAGTTGAAGTATTAGGTTTCTGCTGGCTATCAGACTTGGGCAATATGAACACTAGAATACCACTCCTTTCTGAACATAAACAAAAGACAATACCTCAAACAGTTCATACAAATTTAATTAACAGATGTTAGTGTCGCGGGTCTATATACATAGCTGTTGGCATGCTGCCAAAAACAGCTGCCAAATGAGTCATACTTGCAGGTGCCTGGCCTTATTTGGGTAACCATTTGTCAGCTGTCTAGATTAGGCGTCGTGTCGCACTGCGGCAACAAATAAGCCAATAGATTTTAGCCACGTCATCGCCAATTTGATTCATATGCAAATCACATCACGTGATCTTCAGTATTTACATAATTGCATATTTAAATCTCTTACGCAGTAATAAAAGCCACGTCACAAGGACTTAGGAATGCGCGTAGCAACGTCCAGTCATGATTAATGACCCACAATGATGACGTCATTACTTACAATTTAATCCAACTGGAATGTTTTAAATGACAGCCAAAAACTAAACGGTATGCCAATGAGTGAAGTAAAACTAGAAATTGGGCAAGTATTCTCTAAAGCTTTAGGCTCGAGCTCCGAATTAAACCATTTGACCAGGAAGAACTCTCATTACTGATGCAGGTAATCAGTTGCATAATTTTAATGAAGTTTTACCATTTCCTTTTCGTGGGAAGCCTAGTATCGCGTCAATATTTATTTTTAATGATACCAGAGGTTTTAAAAAGGTAAACAGACTTCCTTTTAATTAATTCCTTAATTGTTGTGACAAAAATTAAAATAATAACGATATTATTGATAATTACAATGATTACGATAAAATTATAATTGATCAAAATCTCATTTTTAATGGTGCTTTGTTATTGTTATTGTGTATTAATAATAATAATAATAATAATAATAATAAATTGGTACATGTTTGTGAAGTTCTCAACACGTTAAAAACATTGATGAATGGAAGAAATAAAAGGAACAATAATGATTAGTCTGTTTAGATGTCAGTTTTTATGGGAATGTCAAAATGAAAGAAAAACAATAATAGATGGTTTTGTAAATTCTATGCTGACGCCAGCTAACATTCCAAAGTAAACTGTTTACGCAAGCCGGTCGTTGTTACATATGATACAAAAGTGTAATCTTTCGATAACGAAATTGGAGACAACTTTCCACACTACCGTAGCTGTCTAATACGTCCTTTTCATTTCCTGCCTGTTCATAAGCGCGAAATCCAGATAATGCCAGTCTGCAATAGCGACTGTTAAAAGGCGTGGCTCAAGAAAACACAAAGGTTTTCAGAAGGACACGGTTGTTGATTTCTTAGCAGATATTAATTAATTAATTAATTAATTTGTTTCCCCCCTTAAGATTAATAATGTGCTCATGTTCATAAACTTGTTTGCATTATGAAATGTAGGTTGATCCAAAGTTAAAATATATATATATATACATATTATGTTTACATCAATACAGCTTAATCCGAAAAATTCTACTGATCTCTTGCGCACCAAGGAAAAAGTTTTCTTTATTTAAAAAAAGGTTCTTTTTTTTTCGCCCGTTTTCTTGGTTAAAATCAAGCAAACTTAAAAGCTTGGGTCGTTGCACGCCAGTAATGTAGGAACCCTATCGTTATATCAGACTAGTTCCTGGGCCACTCCATTAGAACGTTTTGCACCGATGTTTTCAGTTCCCGGTCGATCTAGCCGCTATTTTAACGATTGTTAATGGTGGTAAGATAGCCGATGCTTAAACTGACCTACTTTTTCAGGAATGCAATTTGTCGATACCACTTTTTTGGAATTTATCTTTTGTTGTAAAAGTGACGTAGCTATGACGGCATTGTGTCCCCCGAAAAACGTCACTAATTCGAATTTAAAACCACGCCCTATTACTTCTCAAAGGCGACTTTAAAACGCCGCAGAAGCGCTACTGGGACGACAGAAAAAATTGTCCGGGCTGGGTGACGAGTATTTTTTTTCTTCAAAAACTAAGACCTGGCCTTGGCCGAAAGTCTTTTATTTTTTAAAAATTCTTATATAAGAGCCAGCATTGACCAAAAATATGGCTTCGTTTTTCCCATGAAAATAGAGTTGTGATATTTTTAAACGTTTATATGATGAAACATATAAAACATTTGCACTGTCAGTTTAGATGTTGGCATTTGTAGCTTTGCTCTTTTTAAGTGTTTTTTTTTTTTTTTTTTTCGTATGGTAATGCCAGCCCCAAATGCTCAAGCATCAGATTTCGAGAAAATTCCTCACCTCAAAGGTCATTTGTTCTAATTTTTCTGCCACCCCGGTAATTTTTAAATTTTGTATATCCAGCCAGAAGTAACTAGAAATTTATTTAGATCTAGATGGGCGGGGGGATGGGGGGGGGGCACTTGGCATGAAATGTTTACAATGCGTGTCCAAGAAAACTAGGAGAAAGGAGGGAGGGGGCGGGGGTAAAATTGAGGCCAAACGTTGTCCGCGCAGAGTGCCAATATCGTTTAATAAAGGGAGTAATTTCCATTAAATACTCCGCGTTTTTCACAAAAAGAGGGGTTATTTCGGAAGTTTTATCCTCGTTTGGTTACAAAGGGGCGGGGGGGGGGGTTTAATTTCAAAATCAGCAGTCGGCGTTCAGGGGTCGTTTTTAAAAGTCATGGACACGCATGGTGACCATTTGGTACATGAGTGCCCCCCTCCACCCCCCCCCCCCCCCCCCTGGTAGACATGTTACTCCTCTCTCTCTTTTTTTTTTTTTTTTTTTTTTTTTTTTTGCTATTTTGATGACGGGTGATGATGATGTTGGGTGATGAAAAACAAAGTAATTTTTTCATGACGTAAAGGTTGTTCGTTATACTGAGGTATCTTTTAATGCAATATCATATAGTTTTGTGATCGAAAATGAAGTCGATATTTGATCTCATCTTGATCTCCTTCAGAAATGGCAGCCATTTTGAAATAGTACAGAAGAAGCCTAAATCTAATGTGAAAAAGTCCCTTTTCAGGCCAGGAAGAAAAATAGTTATGTCCTCTCCTCCAGTTTTAAATAATGATCCCGCCTGCTGTTTTTTTTCTTTTTCTGGCAGGGGCCGAACTTTTTATTTATATTTGTGAAAATTTCGGTGACGAGGCATTGACCCAAATTCTTGTTTCGAACTTAATTCTCGCAATGAATAGTTTAATGGTTACAAATCGTTTAAGAAACATATCGCCTGCAGTGTATTTGCAATAATATTTATAAGTTTCTTCTTCGGAGTATCTGAAATGTTTCTGCTAGCCCCGAAATCGCGAGCGCAAAATTTTACGGTGAAAGTCTCCTCAAAAAGGCCATTTTCTCTACTTTTCCTGGCTTCCGGTTGAGTTGTTTTTGCTGCATAATTTCACACACCCGGCCGGCTTGTTTACTTGAAATGATTTAGACCCGAACGGGTCACTTTTTTTTATTGTTGGTTTTAGTGACACAGCCCACAGATCAGAACAAGGATATTTGTGTCCTCACCTTACGGAGA
Organism: Protula sp. h YS-2021; assembly: GCA_949752745.1. Classification (NCBI taxonomy): domain Eukaryota; kingdom Metazoa; phylum Annelida; class Polychaeta; order Sabellida; family Serpulidae; genus Protula; species Protula sp. h YS-2021. Next base: position 98,912,581 of record OX457025.1, on the reverse strand, counting down.
GCATTGCACTTTGCTTTCCTAATTTTAACTAGCAATACATTTTACATCAGCTATTCATTTCAATAAGTTAGTCAAATAATCATATTGATACCATTTTTGCTATTGCAAATGGCTCTTATTATTTTTGGTGACAAAAATGTTATTTCTACACCTTTTAAAGTTTTTGTATTTCATCAGGCACAGTTCCAGAAATCAGCGTATGTATGTATTGTTTTCGACCTTTTTTTTTTTTATGTTTTTGGACCCAACTTTGTGGCAGGATTCAAGATCCCAGTAAACATTATGATGTTCCATCAGCATCGGATAGACGTCGCACCCGACATCCTATTAACGTCTGATTTTGGTTGAATTGTGGACGTCGAAACAATTTGCCGATGTTGGGCGGGCGTCACAGAACGTTTACATAGTAACGTTATGATGGTTTAGTGACTTTGATGCCATATAATCTGTTTTATTTACGACTGTTAATTTACCGCTCGGTGATGGAGAATGAAGGAGCGGAATGTGATTGACCGAGACCTTTTGGAACAAGGTCAAATTTTCGAGAAAAAACGTGTTTCTTTGAAAGATATAGATTTAAAAATTTGATAAACTCGGCCTGCCTGTCAATGAAATTTTATAGCATGGACGGGTCAATTTTTTTTTTTTTTTTTTTTAAATTTTAGTGACTTATCGGGGGGGGGGGGGGAGGTGAGAAACAAGGTTAGTGTTTGTTTACCGACAACAACATTGTTAGACGTCGCTTTTTATCCTCTTTGTCTCTTTTTTTATTGCATTGTCGGTTGTGGTAAGAATTTTATTTATTCGGTTTAACGACCTTGTGGCGGCATTCCTTGTGTTGGTAGTTTCTGGTTAGTTTTGCAGCCTCTGTACGACGTCACTTTTAGGGTGCTTCGTTTTACGAAGTTGCAACGACTTTGTTTTTAGCGGGCAAAAATAAATTCTGTGTTGCGCAACTACACCAGAACGACATATTTGACTATCTGCTAAGAGATCCCTCCACGCCTGCGCGGTGACATAAGGGATCGCAGCATGATCTGATCTCCTGTCTTTTTTCATCACGTCTTCACTTGCTAGGCGATTTTGGTTCGCGCTTCATCTCACCTGTATGTGTATGGAATGCCGTTTTCATATTTATTAGTGAATTATTGATATCAAGAATTAATTTTTGATCTCAATAAATCCATATCTTGATATCAAGAATTCATTTTTGCTATCTGTAATTGTATTCTTGATATCTCTAAATGTATTCTTGATCTCAAAAAATAATTTTTGATATCAATAAATATTTAGAGATATCAAGAAATATTTATTGATATCAAAAATGATTTAAAGATATCTAAAATTGATTTTTTGAGATCAAAAATTCAATTCTTGATAGCAAAAATGAAGTATTTGAGAGCAAAATATTAATTTTGAGCTCACTAATTGATTTTCTATATATTGATATCAAGAATTTATTTCAGATATCATTATTTCAGACTGATACATTTTTAATTTGTGTTTTGAAATCTGCAAACGATTTTTTGAACTCAAAAACTGATTCTTGATATCAACATATCAGTCTATTTTTTAAATAAACAATTCAGAAACGCATATCTGTAAATAAATAATGGCTGTCCTTGTATACAGAATCTTTATTTTAATTTTTTACTGTACAAAAAAGAAGTAATTCTTGAGATCAAAAATTATGTTGTTAATATTGATCTCAATAATTCAAATTTTCATCTCCAAAATTTAATTGACGATTCGTTATATTTTATGTGAATGTGTGTCTCCCGTAAGATTTTTTAGGTTTGTAAAATTGATTATTTGATCTCAAAAATAAATTTTTGCCATCTAAAATTCAAATATTGATAGCAAAATATAAATTAATGAGATCTAAATTGATTTATTGATATCTCTAAATATATTTTGATATCAAAAATAAGCATTAAATGTTAAAATGGCATTCCATATATGTGAGCCGAGCCATTTAAGTACAAGTTTTATCTGACACGGTTCATGTAATGTAAGTACACGACACTATAAGGTATTTTAAACTGCGTTGTTTCCCAGACACTGTGCAAATATATAAAAGTTAAAACTTAACACCTAATAATTATTTCGACTTCTTATTTTAATGATATTAGCAGTCGTTGTTTCAAATTTATGTGATTACTTAGAGTTTTAATTTTAATTTGGGACCAGCATTTCCTTGAAAAGAAGTTCACGCATTGACAAGTATGGAAGGATGCACTTGTCTGTGATGTCGTTTGCTTTGATAATTCTCACAAACAGGTATGTGGTGGTGGAACGGGGTGGGGGGGGGGGGGTTGGTGTTGGTGGTGGTGGTGAGGTGGGATGGTGGTGGTGGAGATGGTGGTGGGATGGGAACAATGAACCATCATTGCTCGTTCGATCACAGGCCTTTCTTTCTCTAGAGCTAAGCAAGCCTAAGTCATATGGTCTGTGATGACGTCACGGAAACACTGCGAAGACGAGTAACTTAGTCCGTGATATGTATAAAAATACTGAGAGCATGACATTCAGCACAAGTTGCTTGCAACGACACTGCAGCAAGACTGGATCGAAACATGCAAACATGCTGACCTAATTCTTGCTGTACAGCTGCTTGTCGATTTAATTCTTTATTCTCCGCATGCACACATGCATGCCGACTTAATTCTAGCCATAATTCTAGCCATGCACTGCACGCTGATTTAATTACCCCCCCCCCCACCCCCATCAAGCAACTGCATGCTCATTTAATTCTCGCCATGCACCTGCATGTTGACCTAATTCTAGCCAAGCAACTGCATTCTCATTTAATTCTCGCCACGCACCTGCATGTTGACCTAATTCCAGCCAAGCAACTGCATGCTCATTTAATTCTCGCCATGCCGCTGCCTGCTGACCTAATTCTAGCCAAGCAACTGCATGCTCATTTAATTCTCGCCACGCAGCTGCATGTTGACCTAATTCTAGCCAAGCAACTGCATGCTCATTTAATTCTCGCCACGCAGCTGCATGCTGATTTAATTCTCCCCATGCAGCTGCCTGCTGACCTAATTCTTGCTACACAGCTCCATGCTGACTCAATAACCTTCTGTTCCTTTAGAGGGATGTGAAGATTTTGTTGAGATGTTTTGATGAAATTTATAACAAATACTTGATAAATTGTTTATTTGTTTCAATTATTACAACCTCGAAAAGCTCACAAATAGTATTTACTTTTAAATTGTTTACAAAAACACTGCATTGTAAAAACAATACAGCGACCAGATTTAATTATTCTATCACAGATGGAAAATAAGGAAGCAGTATATTAAAAGAAAGCAGTTTTAAAAACAACCACTGAATATCTGAACAGTTTGAAAGCTCATCCAAAAGTCGTCATGTTGACGAGGGTTGACTTGTCAATGACTCGGACAACTATCAGACGATGGTATTTAAATGGTTGTCAATAAAAATATTTTACTTTTTTAAATGTATTGTGATATGTAAATTTCATGATTATGACACACAGATATTTCTATTCATATGACTGAGTTTATGTTATTTCCTGCCTTTCGTTATAATTGCGTGGAGAGCGAGTTCCCATCGATATGGCCATCACTCACTCCACCAGTGTCGAAGCCTCCATTAGCCACACCAATCATTTCTCCATTTTCGCCAGGCTTCTTTGTTATTGGTGTCACTTTGTTGCCCTTTTCTTTCCGTAATCTGAGTGACTCATCGGAAGCATCCACTACCGCTACAAAGCCTCTTTCCGTTTCCTCTAAAGGTATCGTTCCCTCCTGCATGGCAAAAACTTATATATTATTTTCTTCAATCATATCCGATGCTTATCAATCTGTCTGTTTTAGTTTTAAAAGTATTTCCTTTAATTTCCAAAATAGAATGGAATGTTTGAGTAATGTTTATTAGAATCAATTTTTTTAATCCTATCACGGCACTGTCCTTTCTGATGAGTGATATTCTGAAAATACAGCATTTACAGATATTTTATAGAATCACAATCAAACATTATAGCCTGAAGAATTATCATATAAAACGATCATCATTACCTCTAGATCTAGGTTTTCTTTTTGCTTCTCGTCCATGTATTTAATGGCATGGCCGTCCTCATCAAACTCGGCCTCGTCATAGGGCACTCCGCACCAGAGCACTCGCAGCCATTTGTTGGGCAAGCAGCAGAATAAGCGATCAAAGAAGGGCACCATTAGGAGTGGGTCTTGTTCTGATGGCTTGTCCGCACCTGACGTCACACAAATATGTCACAAGCAACGTGATTGGCTAATGATGAGGGAACGCGCTAGTGCGCTTCGACGCCACTCAAATACCCAAGGCGCTATTCTAAGGGCAATTAGTACTGAGAGGGGGTAGTCGCCACGTGGTCGTCCACGAGTATAGTGACAGATCATGGAGTTCGGTGATGTGTATAGGAATGAGACACGCGTGGATGACCTTTGACCGAACCACACAGAGGTGAGTTCATTGGCTCTCCACAAGTGTCAGAATCCAATACAAAGCACATCAGTTACATGGTGTACCGCTTTTACAATATAGCCACACATAGTCGTGTCTTAGATAGCCAAGCAGAGCAGAAATATATTCCTTTTATCTCTGCACGATAACTTTCGTTATACAAAACAAAAAGGGTTTTGTCATAAAGAGCCTTTGTGACGTTCACGTGAATGTGACTAGCGAAGTTTTGTACGCGTTCAGGGAACGCAACATTTATTTATCATTCTTTCATACGAGAGTGCATTACCATTCGGTTATGGCGGTATATTTGTAAAAAAAATTTCATGGCGTTCGCGCTCCAACATTTGATCGCAATGGTATTTATGTGCAATTAATAGATGAGAAAATATTTAATTGTTTCACGAACCACTTTTTATGTTATCCAAGTCAGTATTAATTTCTGCACGTAATTTTTATTATTAAAAATGTAAATGTTGCGCGGCTGAGAATATTGCCGCGACGCCATTCAAATGAGCGCGAGAAAAAATTAAATATACGACATGTACGTTGTGATTTTTTGTACAAATATACCGCCATAATTCGGTATAAGCGTTACAAGATTCGATGAAAAGGAGTCCGGCCACCTCGAAAGATGGCGTGCAGAACCGGACCGCATGTTATATTAATTGTACATGTTTAGTTCATGCATAGAAAAATAAGTCACTCCTGTTGCAAGGTGCATAAACAGTACCTGTGGGGAATGAGACAATGAGTCCAATGATTACACACATGACGGCACCCAAAGCCGAGTACCACATGAAGGAAATGGTAAATACACCTAAAACATCCTCCCTGCAATCATGTGAAAATATCGGCTGAAACAGTGAAACTTAAAATGTTTAATTTAATTTCTATAGGGGGAAATTCTTGTTTGAAGGTAGCAGCGGTTTAAAGTTTCATTCAGTTTTGAGGGTAGTTACAAAAGCAGTAAAATAGTTAAGACTTACGGATTTTCAGGTATGGGATCTACTGTTCCATTGCAGTTATATACTGTTGTATTTAGATGAGATACATGCGGTTCAGTGACGTAGTTTCCAATAATTACAAACAAGTTCAATGCAAGGGCAATCCACGCCCCAGCTAATGCACCCTGTCAATCAAAATCAGAAAACCATCTGTCTGACTATCTATCTATCTATCTATCTATCTATCTATCTATCTATCTATCTATCTATCTATCTATCTATCTATCTATATCTATATCTATATCTATATCTATATATATATATATATATATATATATATATATATATATAGCACATATATATATTATATATATATATGGGGGTCTGTGTGTCTGTGTGTGTGTTAATTAATATATATTGAGTTCATTTTGTTTCATCTACTTTTGCTGTGGTTTATATCGTAAAAAATAATGTACTGATTGGTGTCCTATTGAGAAATATATATATATTAGTTTGAAATTGGTATAAAACAATGGGCAAAATGTTCTGCAGTAAAATTATTGAAATCAGGGTTGAGAATGGTATTGAATATGCCATTAGAAATGCATAAACGTTGATTTAGCTTTTTCAACAAAAAATGTGTTGACTTAATGATCAGCATTGTAAAAAGCCGCAATATGTCAACAAAATGTTGTCTCAGTGATGCCTGAAATGAGCACGTTTAAGTGATTGATACATTTCATGGTTTCAAACATATTTACATACGCATTCCCAGAAATTGTTGATTTACAAGAAGATGTTGTTCGCTTTTATGTAGATGTCATAGCCTTCAATTGTTATGTAAGTCAAAAATATTTTTGATATAATGAAAAATATATAGGTATTGTCTATCTATCTGTCTGTCTGTTTCTTTGTTTCTCTGTTCATTCCAGCTTGAGTTGAAATACTTACATATTTGTTTGACCACGGAAACCAAGACGCCAGTATAAACAAACCAAGCAGTGGTCCGGCAACTCCACTCACAAAACTCTGAGAGATCTGAGTGAAATATCAAAACACGCCTCGCATTTCGTTATAAAACTACCTATGTTTTAAGTAGTATAAAACATACAACGTATGAAAGTAGTTTATTATCTAAAACTCACACATTAGGTGTACTATTTTAATCTAATTATTATCCTTTTTCACTCCCTTCGGATGTCGCATGTTACCATGCGTGTAAAAAAAGAAGAAAGAGAGTAATCCTGAGGTCAGTTTTTGGTCGTCATGGAGTGCCAATTTCGTACGAAAAACGGGGAGGGCAGTAGTTTTCGTTCATCACTCCGGGCGGGTTTGTTAAAAAGATATTCAAAATTAGCACCCCTAGTTATGTCGATTTGAAAAGTCATGGGCGCGCATGGCTACCAGTTGTGGCGTCAGCGCCTGATTCCAAATTTGTTTCCAGCACAATACGAAATCTGATTCAATACATTAGACTGTATTTAACTAAAATCCGCACCTCTGTTCCTGTACTGATTGACTGACTGATTTGCAAGCGAGAAGAACACATAATATGTGACATAACAGAATCTTTCTTTCTTTACATTGTTAATTTGTTAGTTTTCAATGTTTTGGCGTTTTTAACATCTTTAAATAATCAGTGTCTACGACAACCTATTTAGCCTAACATCCGTGACCTACTTGTAATACATTGCTGCTGCTCTGTCCAAACATAAAGGCAAATCCTATGGCGACAGTGCCGTAAGCAGCGGCAAGAACTTTAGTTATTAATGCTTTCTGCCACTCCTGTAGATAGTAGAACTTCCATTCCATCATGTCTTTCCACGTAACGGCAGACAGCGAATTCATGGAAGATGAAACAGAGCTGAAAATTATTAGAAGCACTGATGAAAACGAATTCATGGAAGATGAAACAGAGCTGAAAATGAATAGAAGCACTGATGGAAACGAATTCATGGAAGATGACACAGGGCTGAAAATGAGTAGAAGCACTGATGGAAACGTATTCATAGCAGAGGATACAGAGCTGAAAATGAACAGAAAGTACTGATGGAAACGAATTCATGGAAGATGAAGCAGAGCTGAAAATGAATAGAAGCACTGATGTAAACGTATTCATGGAAGACGAAACAGAGCTGAAATTGAACAGAAGTACTGATGGAAACGAATTCATGGAAGATGAAACAGAGCTGAAAATGAATAGAAGCACTGATGGAAACGAATTCATGGAAGATGACACACGGCTGAAAATTAATAGAACCACTGATGGAAACGTATTCATAGTAGAGGACACAGAGCTGAAAATGAACAGAAGCACTGATGGAAACGAATTCATGGAAGATGACACAGAGCTGAAAATGAACAAAAGTACTGATGGAATCGAATTCATCGAAGAGGATACAGAGCTGAAAATAAATGGAAGTACTGATGGAAAGTAATTCATGGAAGATGACACAGAGCTGAAAATGAATAGAAGTACTGATGGAAACGAATTCATGGAAGATGAAACAGAGCTGAAAATGAATAGAAGCACTGATGGAAACGTATTCATAGTAGAGGACACAGAGCTGAAAATGAACAAAAGTACTGATGGAATCGAATTCATTGAAGAGGATACACAGCTGAAAATAAATGGAAGTACTGATGGAAACTAATTCATGGACGATGACACAGAGCTGAAAATGAATAGAAGTACTGATGGAAACGAATTCATGGAAGATGACACAGAGCTGAAAATGAACAAAAGTACTGATGGAATCAAATTCATCGAAGAGGATACAGAGCCGAAAATAAATGGAAGTACTGATGGAAACTAATTCATGGAAGATGACACACGGCTGAAAATGAATAGAAGCGCTGATGGAAACGTATTCATAGTAGAGGACACAGAGCTGAAAATAAACTGAAGTACTGATGGAATCGAATTCATTGAAGAGGATACAGAGCTGAAAATGAATAGAAGTAGTGATGGAAACGAATTCATATTAGAGGACACAGAGCTGAATTTGAACAGAAGCACTGATGGAAACGAATTCAAAGACGATGACACAGAACTGAAAATGAATAGAAGCACTGATGGAATCGAATTCATGGAAGAGGATACAGAGCTGAAAATAAATGGAAGTACTGATGGAAACTAATTCATGGAAGATGAAACAGAGCTGAAAATGAATAGAAGCAGTGATGGAAACGTATTCATAGTAGAGGACACAGAGCTGAAAATGAATAGAAGTACCGATGGAAACGAATTCATATTAGAGGACATAGAGCTGAATTTGAACAGAAGTAGTGATGGAAACGAATTCATAGACGATGACACAGAGCTGAAAATGAACAGAAGTACTGATGGAAACGAATTCATGGATGATGACACAGAGCCGAAAATGAACAGAAATACTGATGGAAACAAATTTATGAAAGAAGATATTGAACATAAGAAAGCGAATTTATGAAAAGGAATGTAGAACTGAAGAAAGAAAAGGATAGACAAGACATAAAAATTTCAATAAAAGGAGTTGGTAGAAAGGATACAGCTCAAACTTCAGGGACGGAAATATTGATTTCAAAGGAGCAAATGCGTTGGAGATACATAGAATTGGTGATAACAGTGTGTGAAACACGAGGGGAAACTGAAGAAACGTAATTACTATAGCGCATACTGACAGTGCTTCAGATACAAAGTGCGCCCAAAATGGCAGAGAACTGAAGAACCACAAGTTGAAACAAATATAAATAACATTATAAATTTATCGTGACAAAATCTTGGCAAAATTGCTTATCAAAGCTGCCGTCAAGCTCTTTTTAACTGTTTCATTGCAAAACAGGTTAAAATAGCAATTTCTGCTACAGATTGTGTGCATTGTAGGATATTTTACTAAAACTGACCTGAGACATCCACTGAACAGCACCGCCACGAAAAGGCCAGGTAATCCGGGAGTCTTCAGCACATCCACGATAAAGTAAATAAGCAGCTGAAAGCAACAAACATTGCACAAATACATCACGCGATGTAATTCCATGTAACCTCCACCTATTATTCGGAGTCTTTGATTCACATGTCTTGCATGGTTTCAATTAGGCACTAAAGTGACCTTAAATTGAGCTAAATTTATCTTAATAAATAAAAGTCAATGCTTAAGTGTGAAATTTATCTACAGTTATAGATATTAACCACGGTGTCTTGATCAACAAATCACGAGCAAATCAATAGTGTAATTAATCAAATCACCATACTTGGTTTGAATTGTCTATTTCTCCGTGCCTTAAAGGATCGCAGCCATCTTCCCAGTAATAGGCAAACACAATGAGTCCCGTTAGACACGTTATGCTGTAGATGATCAGCATGAAGGGAATGTTCAGCCAAACAGACCTGAAATATACAAACATAATGAGTCCCACCAGAAACGTTGTTGTGCTGTTGATGCAACATGATCGGAAAGATCTGCCAGGCAGACCTGAAATATACAAAGTGGATCCTGCCAGATACGCTAGGCTGTAGATGATCAACGCGAAGGGAATATTCAGCCAGACAGACCTAATACAAAAGGAAAATGAGGCCCACCAGAAACGTTATGCTGTTGATGAGCAACATGAAGGGGAAGTTCTGCCAGACAGACCTGAAATACAGAAAGTGAATCCCGCCAGACACGCTTTGCTGCAGATGAGTAACATGACTGGAATGTTCAGTCAGACAGCCTGAAATATACAGTGAGTTCCAACAGACACGTTATGCTGCTGCTTAACAACATGAACGAATTGTTAAAGAAGGTATTAAAAACGATTAGCCGAAATATAAACAAAATGTGTTACTGAAAAAAGCTCTCAGGACAATTTTCCCCGGAAGGGAGGTTAGACTTACATCCAATGTGTTATACGTGACCAAAAACCCGGAGAATGGGGTAATTTTGACACCTCGTTGCCCACAAAATAGAGTATTTCAGAATTGTACTGAATTTGGTTAAAATGGGGGGCATTTTTCCAAAGTATTAATGTAAATAATTAAATAAAATTATGAATGGCCTACTGGACAATTGCCTACTGGACAACTGCCTACCAGGACAATTGCCTACCGGGACTATTGCCTACTTTTCAAATAATTGTCTAATATAGATCAATGTTGAATTAATCAATCCCCTATTGAGTTCTTTCTGGTAACATCATTAGTCTTTTCTTGTCGGTAACGAATTAATCAATTGCAATTAGCTGTTTGCTGTGATGTACGCTATTCAGGTCCATATTGAATTAGTTATTTCTATTATGTGTGCTGAATTGCAATATTTTTTCAAGTTTTTTTTTAGTGACATCAGTAAGCCATTTATTGCAATTTTTCGTTTTCTACGATGTAGAGTGAATTGCAATTTACAGGTTTGGGATGGATTACCATTTTGAATAGGCCATATTCGCCCGGAATAGTTAGACTTAAAGAAAATGCAATTAACCACTAAAATGTATAAAATCCCGCAAATTTTTTGGATGAAATACTCATCTTTCAAAATGGAATACATCACATCTGAAAGATGAAAACGAAGACTGATATACAATGGATTATGGATATAATCATGTCGAAAGATAGCATAGGAAGATGTTTCAGATGTAACTGCGTACCATCCTAAACCGAGACGAGTCTACCAAGAAACTGCACGCAAGATTTCAACAGTTGTTGCTGACATTTTTTGGATTATTTACATGATATTTCGCACAATATACGGATTTGAGATTGAAAGCTCTCATTGAACGGTAGATTAGCAAAATATTACATGTGGTAAGTTTTTGACATGCGATATATCTGTCAAGATATGGCTATTGTCAATAAAAATGTTATGAATTGAGAATGTTAGAAACATGCTGGAAATTTTAAAAAACCATTTGAAAAGGAGGCTACAGTCCCGACAGGCAATTGTTCAAAATAGGCAGTTGTCCAGTAGGCAATTCTCCGGTAGGCAGTTATCCAATAGGCAGTTGTCCTAAACTCCTCTAGAATAGCACACAGAACAGCCACATCAGTACACTACTTCACGTTAAACCCAAACCCAGGTTTGTACATATTACACTTAAAATCCACTTGACAAAAAAAACAAAAGACACCACAGTCTTTCTCTTTCCACTCTTAAAATTCCGCTCATTTGTTCCTTTTAGAGCTAGTTTTTAGAGCTAAGGAATGTTTTGCAACAATGACAGTGCATTATCAAATAGTGTTTAAGTGTTATTTGAAAGCGATGATCAAGCATTGCTTGTACAAAAAGGAAAACTAAATAACAGACAGAGTAAATAAAGCGAAAGAATAAATAATGATAGGTTGATTTAAGTAGAAAACATATGCCAGAGAAGTCGTCTAAATGTCAACAAACTAGATTGAGCATTTTTATGGTGACAGTCTAACATAGCTTACCACACAGCTTTCGTCTGGGTAGGCAAAGCACAGTATCTCTGCACGCTCGTCTGCCCAGTGCCTGTCGTCTGTAGGGAAGAGATGGTCCTGCCAACAATGACGGACCAAAACGTCATCCGTAGTGTCGGGTCAAGTGTCCACTCTATCTGCGTGCGTCCACCCTCCTGTGAGATGTCCCATACTCTGTCTAAACCTCCCATCTCAACGGCGCCCTGTCATTTTCAAAAATAGAAGGATGATGTGGGCAATGTTGACAATATATTTTACCAGTATCTGGAATATTGACAGCATATTTTACGGTATCGGAAATGTTAGCATATATTTCTAGTGTTGGGAATATTGACAGCATATATTATCGGCACAGGAAATTTTGACAGCATATTTTAAATTTGAGAATAACACTCGAGAACATTTGAAATATCATCAGGTCCCGAGGCATGCTTTTAGAAAACACTTTCAGCCTAAAATTTGTCTCCTGTAAAACAGTCACATTCATGCTTGATATAGCCCTAAATAATATCCATGTGACTTATTGCGACGCTGTAAATATTAAAACTTAAGGAATATTTTTCCCATATTTAAATGGTAATTGACTGCCTTTGCAAACCGAAGGACAAGGATTCTTCCCCGTTTATTTTGTTATTTACTCAGATCAGAAAACACTGTTCTAAGGGAAGAGGGAGGGTCGATTAGTCTTGATGCAAAAGTGAATAAACCATTAAAATGCACTTATTTTAGATAATAGGCAATTCGGTTGCCTTACATTTATTCTTCTGAACACAATTAAATCAAGCTAACAATTTAAAAGAATTATCATATAATTAAAAAAAGATTTCTTGTGTTAAAATTTATGTGATAGGAAATCACCCCCTACTCTATATATGGCTGAGTATCACACAGAGAAGTAGAATATTACTGAAAATTACGCAGTTACACTGGAACTAAGCCGTACGGCAAAAGTGTTAATGGTTGCACTTACTATGATCATAACAGCAAGAAGACCACCGAGTAGAATGACACCTTGGAAGACATCGGTCCATACCACTGCTTTCATCCCGCCCTGTGTTATACCAATGTGAAGTGAAGTGAATGTGCATTAGGCAGTAATGCGCCTTGTTATTGTGCATTGTGGTGATTGGTACGCACTTCGGGTTGTAGAGCGAGTGCCGAAAATAATTCAGTTCAATTGAATTAAAAACCAACAACAGATAAAAATTATTTTATTGCATAATTAATGTATTGGAGCAAGCATCCCCTCTTGCTGACGATTTTAATAAACCTTGAAAAATAACAATATACTTGATTTAGGTGATCGAATCTGCTTTAACTGGAAACTATTTTAAATTCAAAAGCCTAATCAAGTGTATCAGTTCTATTGCGGATATTTTTTCACAAAACAAACGGGTTTAAATTGTCTAATGCTCTATGCTTTATCACTAAATTCATGTTTTGGGAATGCGCAATTTCAATTTGCGACGGCCACACAAGTGAGAGGCCAGTGCAATAGATAATACGTTGTCGTATGTTTTACTTTTTATTTTTTACTTTGTTTCTAGAGTTGCCATGTGTAAATCTTACAATTGACGTGTAGATGGTTCCCACGATCCCTGTTGCTACAATGGAAGCCCATGTCGGTATAGGTGTGACTGCAATAAAACCAAACGACTTACGAGTAGAGATCAAAACAACAAACCAAAAAAACTACAACAAATCAAGTAATGACAAAAATTCTGTTAAAGTAATTGACTCCTCTCATGGTATCAAATGTATTTACTTACGCATTTTCAGAAATTATTGATTTACAACGCATTTTTTGTTAACTTTTGTGCAAATTTCATAGTTTTCAATTGCTATACGTCAAAAAATATTTTTATTTAATAATTTGGTATATATATATATATATATATATATATATATATATATATATATATATATATATATATATATATATATATATATATATATATATATATATATATTATTGGAAGAAGGCAAGTATACATAAGGATAACATAGGCATTATCGAGACCAGTCATATATATATTATATACATGTCATTAGCGGGACCACATATATTTTGCATATTTTTTTATTTTTTATGATTATATTTGATTTTTTACGAATCTGATTCAAAGTCAATATTCAAAATATTAAACTCAGACATAAAATTAAAAAAATAATCATTTAATATATAATATTAGGTGAAAAGTCAAATTTGTAAGGCGGTCTCGATAACGCCTATTATACACAATATGATATATACAAGAAAATAATTAAAAAACTAAAAATCTATCAAAATAGCACAACTCTCGCCAAATATTGGAGTGTAAATGATGTTTCGATATTAATTCTGTACAACAACAGCAAAATTTAATGTTTTCAACAAATATGTGACATGTAGCACAATTGTGTACAAATAAATGACGTCTCTGACAAATATAATAAATAAAGAAGATCCAGTATTTTTTCATTTAACAAATCATTTCAGGTATTTCGTGAAATGACTGGACATCAAAGTCTGTCATTTCGTGAAATGACTGAAAATTTTAGGTATTTCACGAAATGCCTGGCTACCACAGTCATTTCACGAAATGGCTGAAAATTTTAGGTATTTCACGAAATGACTGATTACATAGAATGACTGTAACAAATATACAAAAAAAGTGATTAAGACACAGAATGGTGTCTCTTATTGAGAAAAACATACACCAGTTTCAAACAGATACGCAGCAATAGGCAAAAGCTTGAGGTAGTATAATTATTTAAGCTAAGGGTTAGAATAATGATATAATATATTAGTGCACATCTATTAACTTTGATTTAGACTTTCTTTTATCTTAATCATTCAGTTTATTCTATCGAATTTAATGGTTTAAGTGCATCAGGTACGTATGCATATGTCTATGACATCTATTAAATGCTATGATCTATAGTTCAGGTCTTTATTGCTCATCCCACACAAAAAATTTCCCCATTACCCTTTGATTCAGAAATGCTTCTAGCGAGAGGTGTTCAAGTGCGTCAAGTACGTAATGTATATATATATGACTTCAGTACTTTTGCGCAATGTTAACATAATTAGCACATGGCTACGTTATGCGGTTAAGTTGCTGTAAAACAATAGTCTTATGTCACTAAGTGACAGTCTGAAGAGTTGCACTTTGTCTTACGTAATACCAAAAATGGGATAACATAACTATTTGCAAAGGTTCTCTAGTTTGGACGTTATTAAATTGATCTGGGTATTACCTGATTCTAGCGCTGTGGCCGGAGAATACATGGCAATGCCCATATACATGATCTGAAAGCAAAATCGATAATGCATGATAAATGTTTACAAATTAATGCCCTCTGATTACAAGCTGGTGTTATCTGATAACAAGCTGCCGTCATCTAATAATAAGCCGACGCCATCTGCGAATCGAATCTTCACTGAATCGAATGTTAACTATTTCGTTTACTGTTAAGTTCGTTTGAATTGAAAATATAATTGTCAGCTTTAAAGATCTGAAATCGAAATTATAAGGCGTGCGCTCGTAAAAAATTAAAGGTATTGCAGCTGTCTTTTAGGTCGTTTAAAAATCCTTTACACTTTACTGTTTTGGTTAATGGTCAGATGTATTGAGCTTTCAAGAAATGATTACGTTTTTACATCACAATAATCATTGCAGTAAGCATGAAATTAAGTAATCGCACCACACAGCATTCTGCTCAAGTACAGCAAAAAAGGTGAGAGCTTTGCATTTAATTACCCTACAGCATCTATAATCTCAAAAATCATACATTCATATTTTTAACGATATTTGGTGAAACACTCTCGATCTTTACAAAAATACCCAAAAAAGCCAAAGATAAACAATTTCGCAAAAAAGAAATATTAAACACTTGATCCATTAAAACAATTGATCCATCAGTTGCTCTCCTAGAGAAGCATTTTTTCATCGGGTATTTGTTGTGCAATGTTTTTATTACAATACTTTCTTTAACGCATTGAATTTGCTGATGAGAAATCAGAATCTTTTTCTTCATGTTTTTGTCATGACAATTATAACTAAGACGAAAACAAAAAGCACAATGCAGAGTTTACATCAAGTGCCACATATAACTAACATTTCTTGGTTCTATGGTCACTGTGGTCAGAGGAGAAGCATGGACAAAATGACAGAAAAAGGTGCGAAAAAATTGTCTGTGTAGTATACATACAAACATATTAGCAAAGCGATTTAACTGCGGTTAACTGAAATTGTGCAAAACACCATTTGAAAACATTTAGTGCCCGAGAAGGCACGGCATCAAAAAGGTAACGTAGATAAACCAAACACGCCACATATCCCTTACCACCCTTTCAAGAATTTCGTCTCGGAAATATCTCCACAATTATGCTCTGATATAAATGATTTTAATTCATATTTTTAACGATATTTGGTGAAACACTCTCGACCTTTACAAAAAATACCAAAAAAAGCCAAAGATAAACAATTTCGCAAAAAAGAAATATTAAACACTTGATCCAATAAAACAATTGTTCCATCAGTTGCTCTCCTAGAGAAGCATTTTTTCATCGGGTATTTGTTGTGCAATGTTTTTATTACAATACTTTCTTTAACGCATTGAATTCGCTGATGAGAAATCAGAATCTTTTTCTTCATGTTTTTGTCATGACAATTATAACTAAGACGAAAACAAAAAGCAGAATGCAGAGTTTACATCAAGTGCCACATATAACTAACATTTCTTGGTTCTATGGTCACTGTGGTCAGAGGAGAAGCATGGACAAAATGACAGAAAAAGGTGCGAAAAAATTGTCTGTGTAGTATACATACAAACATATTAGCAAAGCGATTTAACTGCGGTTAACTGAAATTGTGCAAAACACCATTTGAAAACATTTAGTGCCCGAGAAGGCACGGCATCAAAAAGGTAACGTAGATAAACCAAACACGCCACATATCCCTTAACACCCTTTCAAGAATTTCGTCTCGGAAATATCTCCACAATTATGCTCTGATATAAATGATTTTGATTCGCAAGTACACAACTTAGCATGTCTCCTCTTGGTTTTTGACTGAATAATTTTTTGCGCTGAACTGAGTTTATTTTTTATCTTTCCATTACTTTTTTCACTCATTCATAAAACGAGCAGTTTTTAAAATATTGTATAAATAATAGTAGAAATACCCCCTGGACTTTACGCACTCATAAGCCTTGAGGTTTAGATTAGTATTTACAGGTATGGCTGGATTTTGGTAGTAACAAAACCTGTCTTATGGAATACAGATCCTCTGTATAACTTCCTTGCTTATGGATTACTAGAACTAGAAAGCCTCTCACTAAAACAAGGCACAATGGAGACTTTTTTCTTGCAAAAGCAGACCTTAAGTTTTCACCATTGCCTCGGGTCTATATTGCAGAGCAGATAAAGTATGAGGTACTTAGAATGTGGAACGAATGGCGCTTGTAGCTTAGTTACCCCCTGAGCTATCACATTACAGGCGCGGAAATTGGAAAAATGATTGGTTAAAAAGACTTTTCGTTCAATATGTTTCCAGAAACAGAGGTTTAAACTTAATGTGAAGGGCTTGCAAAATGATGGTCTATCTTGTCCAGTTTCTTAAAATTTGGATAAGACGGGAAGCAATTTTTATCACTGCTTTCAGTGACATCTTTTATACACAGAAGTAAAAATATCGACGAGCAAAACAACGACTTCTATGATGTCTGCGAGTAAAAAATCGACGAATAAAACGTCGACTGCAGAAATGTCGGATGAACGTCGACGAGTAAAAGGCCGACTACCAAAATGTCTACGGTTAAAACGTAGACGACTGCCAAAGTGTAAACAGGTAAAACGTCGACTGTCAAAATGTGGACGGAATAAAGTGATGATAAGTGTAAAGGCGGATAAAACCTCAACGATTCCTTTGTCAAAGAGTCCCTTCCCAGCGAGCACTATTGTAAAGTGTAGGTTGAGATCTTGAATCGGATTCTTGTCGCTTTCGTGAGTATAAGAAATGGAAAAACCAGTGTAATGTCGTATTTTATGGTGCTTTAGTTAGAAGCTATCGCGACGTCCTGTTTTATGGTGATGCAACACTTATTTGAGGTCTGGCTTTTTAAGCAACTCGCTCGTTGCATTTCAGTCAGTTTTTATTTGAGGACGTTATGGTGTGGCTTGCATGTGTATCTCAGTTCATCTGTTGAAACACAAGGGTGGGGCGAAATAATGGTGCCACTGGCAGTTGCATTTCAAGACTAAGAAGAAAATTACTCTTCTTTTCTTTATGCCATTTTATTCTGTTTAATCGACTCCCCAAGAAACCCGGCATTGGTAAAAATTCTCATCTCATTTTGTTGAAAATTCCGGTTTACGATTTAATAGAACGTTCGAGTGACATAACATTTATACTGTATATACACTTATACTGTATTATCATTTATAAATTGTTCTACTGAAACTTTTGAACTACTTTGTTGTATGAAAATGCGAGCAGCAAAGGCGTGAGAACAAAATTTCAGTAGAAATATCTCCTCTAAAGCACTTCTTAAAAACCTTTTAAACCAAGCTAGTTACTTCTATTTTTATTTGCAATTTGAGTGATCCGTCCGAGATATGGGAAACAATTTTTGTTTTTTTTTTGGATAAAGGATATATATTTCTACTTCACTTCAGAAAATATTATTAAACGTTTTATCCGATATTTCAGTCAATTATGACTGGGAAAATTTTAAATTTAACTTTCTGCATAATTGATCGATTACGTAACTGCGTCACAGAAATTATCGCTACTTACCAGATTATTGTGGAGGCGTTTAATTGACAGTCTGTATGTAGGGATGAAATCGGCAATATTTCCGCATTTAGAGTAAAACCTACCTTCTACAAATCTATATAATCTGGTCAACTAACAAATTTGAACAAAATATTTCAATTCATTTTAATTTCCCAGTAAGAACCTGATAATTCGGCATTTCGGACACCGGACAAACAAACCAATTCGGGAAGTAATGGCGCGAGTTTTCTTTGGCCGCTGTTTGTATGTGCATCAAACATAAATTCAATAAGAAATATGAATGCCTTCTGTTTGCTAGTTATTTAGTCGCGTCTCACTTGTCAAGTATCAAGTGTTTGTGTGAATAAATGCCTGCCTTAATTGATCCCCTTTTAGGCTTGGAGTGTTTGGGGCAGTATATTTGTCGAGGGTGGGGGATACTAACGGAGAAACAGAGAAATAAAGTAAAATTAAATAAATTTAATTATATAAGAAATAAATTGGCCAGTTCTCGCTGGATGAAACTAATCATTCAGTTCGATTAAACTTTTAGCCTCTATTATGTGATGGGATTAAACCATAACATCACCGATTGTACATAAATCCAACTATTATAGCATAACCTGAACAATACGGACACCTTGCTTATCCGGATATATTCTGTCAGTCCCAATGATGCCCGGAACAACGAGGTTACATTTTAGTTATAAAATGAGATACAGTCGGATCCACTTAATATGAATACGGTTAATATGAAGTTCGCGTAATATGAAATGATTTGCTTGGTCCCAATGTAAAATGCCTTGGTTTCTATGGATAGAAATTCACATAACATGAACACGTCTAATATGAAGTTCACGTAATATGAAGTCCAGCATAAGGTCCCATAGGCCACATTTACTGCATAATCTGTTCGCGTAATATGAACTACACAAAAGGCCAAGAACAAAAACACAAAGAACACAAGTAAACTAAAGACTTTGAGTAAGTGTCAACATCTAATGCTACTGTGTATAAAAGGTATTATTATGGGACGATCACAGAAGGGTCGCAATTGCACTTTTGCAGTCTTTAAGCTGATAAAACAGTCGTTTGATTCCAAGCCGTTGCGTACCAATACCGTAATCAAACACTCGGGTATTAGAGATTGTATTGTATTCCCGGGATTTTACATCTTACTCCGGCCATTGATCTATTAATTGCGTCCGGGAGTAATGGTTAATTGCACTTCGTTTGATTCAAAGCTATTGCGTTTCAATGCTGTGATTAAAATTCAGGGTATTGATGTAGTAATGCATTCCATTAATTTCAATATCAGACTCCGGTTATTGATCTATTAAATGCGTTCGGGAGTAATGGTTTATTGCGCGTACGAAACCCTATAAAAGGTGCATAAAATTGCTTATCAATAATTATTATAAATCAAATCATGGAGGAAACTGCTACAGCTACCGAGCTTACTCCAAACAATCGAAAATAAACACAATAGTCGTTCCAAAATAAGCAATAAATCTATGCCTATTGATTGTTTAGTTGATTGAAAATGTGATGTGTAAAAGTTCGTGTAAGATGAAGTTCGCGTAATATGAAGTATTTTGCTCGGTCCCGACGACTTCATATTCATATTCATATTCCCGACTGTATTTTTAAAACTTGGTATTCTCCTTCCCTGGAGACTTCCCTCAAAACAAAGCGGAAACACTTATAGATGTTTCCAAAAAACTATCGGCTGCAAATATAATCTTATCAACTTGCATTAAAAATGGGATTGTACTAAAAAGTACTTGGGTCTACGACAATAAGTGTGCTTCTCAAGAGGATGAAGAGTTGTCACGCACAATAACTGAACACCATTTCCACATTTTTCATTTGACACTGGATAACACTATTGTACTGATTGTCGTTCTGATTACTGGATAATTGTGATAAATTTTGACATGTTTCAGCCTTGTGATTTCTTGCAGTTTGTGAGTGTGTGTTAACTAAGTAAAAATTCGGTATATATTACCGAATCAGATTCAGTCTCATAGTCGTCACTATATATTGTTGCAAGAAAAATGCTGAAACTCAATTGGGCGATTTCCAAGTAATTTATCTTTCAATATTGACCCGCAAGGTGAAATTGCAGTAATTGCAGTTATTTGAAACAAATCGGAAATTAAATCGTGTAAGAAAGCACATATGGATTGATTTTGAGTCAGCATGAAGATATTTTTTACCAGTTACAAAAAGACCTAAAGCTAAAACTTTTCACAATATTCAATGATGCCTCATGTTGATTCTAAATAATTCAATATCTGGTAGTGTTTATACGCAATAAAGGTAATACATAGGATTTTAATAACTTCCACAAGATGCCAAGTACTTCATTATCATGCTTTTAATTCATAGGCTGATGACGTCACTCATCATATCCTGATGCATGGCACGCGGATTTCACGTTTAATGTCTGATTTGTGACGTTTCCAAAGGAATTTGAGATATCTATTTTCATTACAGATATCTGAAACTATTACTATTTAAATTTGAGATATCAAGATTTTTTGTTATGTGAAAAGTTTGAGAGCAACATTTCATACTGATGCAGAGAGCATAGAGTTTTCAAATCAAATCCACACTCATAAACGGCTCAGACAGAAAAAAACTCTGTCTTTTATACATAATTAAGTTATAAGGAGGAATTACTGGGATAAACTTGCTCAAGCCTGGCTTTTATGAGAAAGTTTAGCAAATCATGTACAACTCCCTGATCAAATCCCAAGCATTTGTGCGCACTTTTTAAGCCCATCTGCATTATGAGAAATGAGTTATGGTTACAAGTCTTTGTGTATGTCACGTTTTTAGCTGTCAAGTATGTTGGAAAGCCCACGCGACCTTGTCACTGATTCAGTGATTGCTTCCTTTTTAGTTATTTGATGTGATTACCAAGGTTGGTATATGTTATCATTTATGCCTCCTTCCCAACAAAAAATGAGGAGAAACGATAGGAGTTAATTTTGGGGCCAGACGCGACCACGCGTAGTGCAAATTTCACGCTTATTGCAATAAAATAGAGGATATTTTAACCAGAGCTCGTCGTTTCCTACAAAAAAGTGATTCTTTGCGAACTGCACTCCATGTTCGGTTGAACAAGGGGTATTACTTAAAATTTAGTACTGCGCGATTAGCGATTGTATTGAAAACTCAAGGACAGGCTAAGACTATTTAGGTACAACATTTTGATCATGTTTGGAAAGTTTCCCAAATTTTTTAAACTGCGCTTTTATACAATGCAATTGACATAAAAACACAGTTGAAAGTCTTCGTAGACAGTTCTACACCACGGTTAGAAAAAACTCTAAAGTGGGTGTGAGATTATTGCGAGTAAAAATGAATAAAGAAATTTAAGTATTTTATCTCCGAAGAGGGCTACAAATGTTAGTAAACAGTGAGAGTGTTTATGGTAATATCGCGCTGCTATTTAATGGCAGTTAAAACCACATATTTGTGTTAATTTAGAGACCTCTGTTACCCGTTATAGCATAAACCATTGAGATATCATAATCAATGATGTAAGGCGTTTTATTTCGAGATTTAGTGTAAATGAATCACCAGCTTGTCTTTGGCCGAAGTCAAACATAATGGGATGTTGTACGTCAGCAGAGTATATGCGGTCACTGCAAGAATTGAAAACTCTAGCATGTATGGTTCGGAGAACTGGAGTGTAACATATATGGTATTCAAAACTGGGCGTACAGACAGAGAGAGAGTCAAAGGTTCCCTAAAGTTATCTCAGGGATGGGGTGGGGTAGTGAGATGATCTTAAGATAAAAAAGATTTCCACAACGCATGTTAGTACTTACCTTTGGGTATTCGTGAAAATCGTGACCTTAATGAAAGACAGGAACTATTTCAATCAATCCGCTTTGTAGTTGTACATAACAGAGACATCTTTGTAGAGGTCAGCTGTTACATAACAACGTTGACAATTGTGAAAGTTTAAGAAGTCGTCCGGTTTCATAGCGTGTGATAAGTACTAGCCTGTGAAAGCATAAGAAGAGTACCCGTGATTCCGACAGCATATGATAAGGACCCACTTGAAGCGCACAAAAAGAGTCTCTGTGATCCTCACAACATATAATAAGTACTAACCTGTGTTAGCATAAGAAGCAGTGTGGCAGCGATCCGCACAGCGCAGGATAAATACCTACCTCTGACAGTGGAAGAAACAGAGTGCCTCCGATTCTCTCAGCGTATGACAAGCACTCACCCAATAGACACAAGAAGAGTGCTTGTGATCCTAATAGCGTATGATAAGTACTCCCCCGTGACAGCATAAAAAGAGTGTATTATATATTCACTGTCGCACCTGTGACAGTACTACAAGCAGGTGCCTGTGATCCTCACAGTATATAATTTCTCACCTGTGACAGCATAAGAAGCAGAGTACCCGTGATCCTCACAGCGTATGATTTGTATCGCATCTCCAGGTACTGTCAAATATATGAAATGCCGTTTTTTCTACAAAATCAGATAGCAAAGCAATCGCTTTTGTTGATTTAATAGCAAAATGTAAAAAGGCCCTAGAAATAAAGCTGAGTATGGGGAGTTTAAGAACTATTTCACGTAGAGCATGAATTAATTTTGGCGGAATGCATTCTTATTAAGTTATTTTATGACGTTAGTCTGTTGCACAACATCTTAGACTTTTGCAAGAAAAAAATCTTTTAGGTATGCGCAAAGAATGAAATACTCAGAGCTCTCAGATTACATTATTTGGAATAAGAGAAAAGTTTTAGTTGAGGACAAAATTATTATTATTTTTTTTTACAAAACTAGGATGATGAAATGGACTTTCTTTAGCTCCGTTGCAAGCAAAAATAACGTAAAAACCAACTTTTTGACACATATAGGAATTCTTTCTGCGGTAAGGTTTGCTACCAAAACTCTTGCCAAATGCGGTAAAGGCGAAAAGGGCGCATTTTGATCGAAGGCCAAAAGTAAACAGCTTTATGGTGAGTTTTTGTTGTTCAAGACTAAAGTATCCACCCAAGTAAGGCAATGGTCATCTTAGCAAAATGTTACTGAAGACGTATTAACAGTTATCTGCTAACAAACGACTACGTAAATTAATTCCTCTGCAATTTAAGGTGGCGCATGATGTTATTCCCGGTGGGGGTAAATGTCGTTAGATGAAAAATAAAGGAGAGGGACATGTGTAAAATATGCAACATGGGTTGGAAAGACACATTATTTCGGTCTTCCGAAAAAAGTGAGGTAACAAAATTGTAGCTGCTTAAAATCTTGTCACATTGACCAATCAAACAGCAATTTCAGTTTCATAAGAATTGGAAAATTTATTTTTGGAGTCATCGACAATGCGTTGAATGTTTATGTTTCTTTTATTAAAAACACATTTACCACTTCAGATAGTATAAAAACATTTTTCAGTTTCTGCCAACCTGCGATTTCCTTGAAATTTAGCTAATGGTGGTGGTTGATACGAGAGTATTATCCGTTAGGAGGTTTAGTATAAAATGGAGTTTTGTATAAAACAGGTTAAGAAAGAGAAGTTTATGATTCCAAATGTTCTTTCTAACTGTAATTAACCTAGCATGGTATCAGCTTATGTAAGCGTGGTATTCGTCTGGCTAGATGAGACTGGCTACAAAAGAGAGTGAGCAAGTAAGAGAGAAAGTGAGTGGGCGAATGAAGGTGAGAGAGAGAGAAATAGTCACTCTTTCAAAGAGAGCAGATAGTTGTTTGAGTACGTGTCAGATGCCATATTCCCCCTTCTTCTCCCAGATAAACATTCAGCTTGCCAGGGCCAAAATAAAATATATCCAAAAGAAATTATATTTGGTTATTAAAATACTTCTCATATTTTCAACTAAATATATATATGCTTAATTTTAGTTATCAAAATTGCAACTGAACAGTTTACTTACTTCAAACGAAGATGTGATGTTAATGGGAAAAAACAGCGGCACAAAAATGAGGCCGGACAGGAAGTAGGCAAATGAACTGCCAATCATTGCAAACCATTGGTTGATGCCATGTAGGTACATCTCCGCAGTGTTACCTAGTACCAAGATGGCGGATATATACGACATAAACATGGACGTGGCGACGGGTATCACTCCCAGGTTGCGGTTACCCATGAGGTATTCTCCTGTGGAGCGCTGCTTGTCCCCAGCCAGCGCGGCGTACACACCGATCCCGAGAGCGATGACGAGGGTGAGTGTGAACAGGAAGTAGTCATACCACATGAACTCTCCATCCGCGTACGCCTCGTCGCTCGAGCTGTACACCTCGAAATTTGAATATAATTCTTCCATATTTATTGATTGATATTTTAAAATATATAGTTAATGTTCCAACTGCTCCCTAGGGTGAAAGATCAAGTCAACGCCTCACAATCAGATTTTTGTTGTTATGAAAACGGTGCCAAGGAATGACTTCCAAGGCTATTAGCATACAGTTTTGAGACACAAATCTGTATTTTGGATTATTTTCACCAGCTCATCTTTCTCTGACCCGTTTTACATCCGGAGTGATATCTCACAAAAAGATAAAAAAATTCCTTATCAGAGCTTCTAGTGACTTACAATTGATGTCAAAATACAATACATGGAGCCCAATAAACACCTGGCGTCCACAAGACGTTGATGCTCCAGTCAATTCCGATTACCAACGGAAAACGTTGGGAGGTATACGAGCTGACGCATGGTCTTTTAATGTCCAAGATAATTCTCAGAAAGATTTTGCAGACGACTTTTGAAAAATGAATGCCACACTCCTCGATAACCAGACTCAAACATCTTTTACATGAAGGCATTTAAGTGTATTTTTCGTAAGCCTAATCGCAGTCCCGTGCAACAGTCTCGTATTCGGCAATCCCGTCTGTCTCAACCAATCAAAGCACAACTAAAAGTTTGTCAGGTCATGGATTCCCCAAATAACATAGGCCAACAGGGAAAATTTTACATACAGGAAAATATACCAACATTTAAGCACTGCCATGCTCAGGGGTAAGTGATGAGCAAATAAAAGTCATAAATAAAAAGGACAAATGCTTTGAGTCAGTAATTTTTGCAAAGCTCCGACAAGCATAGAAAGGGGTGTATACTCGTCAGCTGACCTCACCGGATGTTGACAAGCATAGAAAGGGGTATATACTCGTCAGCTGACCTCACCGGATGTTGACAAGCATAGAAAGGGGTGTATACTCGTCAGCTGACCTCACCGGATGTTGACAAGCATAGAAAGGGGTGTATACTCGTCAGCTGAAATCAGCGTATGTTGACAAGCATCGAAAGGAGTGTATGCTCGTCAGCTGACCTCACCGGATGTTGACAAGCATAGAAAGGGGTGTATACTCGTCAGCTGAAATCAGCGTATGTTGAAAGTGTAAGTTTGGTTTATTGAGTACTGGCTTCATAAAACTGTGTTCAGTCGCGTCTTGGCCTGTTGTATCTGCGCGCGATTCCAGGCACTGCTTCTTTGACGGGGCTATGAGGCAAATTCACAACGCGACGGGTTAAATGTTATTCATAAGACTAGGCTGTAGACCACTTTAAAGAGAGGCCGATGTTGGTTAATTTGAAAATAATTCTGTTCGCAAAACCATGTTAATGCAATGTCTGAAATCGTGCGAATTTGAACAAAGTCTGAACATTAATGCCCCGTAAGAAATGTGACTTACATTAACGTCGCTTTTATGTCGGCATTCCAATGCCGTTTTTCCGACGTTGTTATGACGCATATATTTCTTCAACATCGATTGAATATTGATTAAATGATTAATTATATTCAACTTAGCTGCCATGATGTCATGTTGTTGTTTGATTACGACGTGTCTACGCTGGAGAAGGGCGTCGCAGTAACTTGGAAATTCTATGAGAGCACCAAACTGCAAAGTAAGTTGTTTCTTTTGCATGTTTTTCATTTCGCAGAAATTGACTTTTTGTGCTCGCAGACAAAACCGATGTCGAAGACAAAATTCTGATATTTTTGTCATTTTCTAAAATGACTTTTCATTTCCACTTCGAAGTATAAATTCCAAATGGGTAGTGCTGTCTTCATATTGTTTACTTTGTTCTTTTCTTTTATTATTTTTTTGTTCTAATTTCCGCCCAAACTACATCGCAACTTGTTCCGTCAGTCTGGGTTTGCAATAAATAAGATTAGGATTTCATGAGTGTGACAAAATTAACTGTGGGGAGAAATAAAGAAAGGTAATGACACAAGGATTAAAGACGCATTAAAATGACTTGGCCTTGGTATCCACCAGGGGTACCCAAAGTTCTACGGCTCAAAAGCTTTACAGGTATGAAATGAAATTAGAAACAAACCTCCCGTTTACGTTTTGGAAGACATTAAGATTTTTATTTCTATTAAAGTTCTGTTTACCGTTTTTCTTTATTCTTATCTTATGACTTACAAAACTTGATTATACTTACGGCAATACTTACGGCTGTGACATCTTTATTCTAGGCTGTGTCTACAATGTCGTTTATTAAATTAAATTTTCAAGTTCCTCCATATTTTAAGCAAAATAAACAATACGGAAAAAAGAAACAAAAAACATAAATAAAAAGAGAAAGAGGAAGAGAGAGAGAGAGAGAGAGAGAGAAAGAGAGAGAGAGAGAGAGAGAGAGAGAGAGAGAGAGAGAGAGAGAGAGAGAGGAGAGACAGGGGGAGAGGGAGAGGGAGAGGGGGAAGAAGAGAAGGAGGCAGGGAGAGAGAGACAGGGAGACAGGGGAAGAGAGAGAGAGAGAGATAGAGAGAGAACATGCACTGTGTACTCTTACCCTATGATCAATACATATCATTTCCGACATACTGTTTATGCAAAGACATCATTGTTAATTTAGTATTTTAATTATTGAATTGTGTAAAATTCACTATTCATACGCGGTCTTCCAAAGTTTCTCCACTTGGTCAGATATTTAGATATTTTAGATATTTATATAGATTTCTTATCTATATGCATTCGTTTATATATTTCTTGTGTCACAACTCTAGAGGTACACATTATATTATTGCATCGAGATGTAACAATAAAGCAATTGGTAAAAATAAAATTAAATTTTTTCCATTTCACCTATTCACTGTTTGGTTTTACATTTTTCTTTGTCAAATTTCAGTTGGAAGAATTCGGAGACTCCTGTTATTGCTCCAATTGAAGTGCATATTGAAGAAATACCCCCCCCCCCCCCATGCAGGTGCAATAATCTGCGAATTCCTCAAGTTTGGGTGTTTTAAAAAGAATGATGTCCTTCAATTCTGAAATTGCTACGGATCATATTAACCGTTATGTCTACAAATAGAATGAAGAGAAGACTAGATAGCGGGCAGCCTTGATGCATACCACTGTGCAGTGAGAAACAATTAGTGGTAGCCTCAACTGAGTCAAAGGCTATCTCGAATCAAGCTTTGTCAAACTCCTTCGACGACTTTGGTTGTCATATAGCTCTATATTGTCTGCTATAAAGCTACTGTTTTCTGCTATAAATTTCGCCCTCATTAAAAGGTACTGGTCAGGGTGTATAATCGAAGAAATATGTTTTATTATTCTTTTTGCTAGAGCCTTGGTAACTTTTATTAATTTTGATTTAGCATATTTCCATTACATTATTTTTAAGTGGTCCAAACTTTCATAATTTTGAAATCATTAAAAAAGTTAAGATTTAGAAATCAAGATCAATCTTTAGCAAACTGGGCGAAAAACAAAAAGAAAATATTATAAACTGCTTTTAATTGACAATATTTTACTTCGAAAATATGTTATGTTCAACTTTTAAAAATTAATTCATTAACTGACGCCATGTTTATTTTTGTATCTTTTATGCAATGCAATTAAATGTTGACGTCACAATGACGTAGTAAGATCGTTGCGAGGCTGAGAATGTGCGGAATAATCCCGCACGGAATCTGATGTGGTGGGCTACTAAAGATCGTTGTTTATATCCGTTGGTAGAAAATATTTTCGATGTGTTGTAATGTTTACAACTGAAAATAATATAAAGCTTATATACAGTCGATACTAAAGTCTAAGTTTCTCTTTATTTTCGCACTAATACGTGATGATAAAATTAAAAAAATAACATGTTATGATGAAATAAAAACAATAAAGATAAATATAGTAAAAGATGCACTGTTGAAATTCATCGTATCCTACAAACAACACAAAAACTTGTCTCAGTACTTTTCCTGGTTTTAGTGAAGAAGGACACCTACACCTGTCTCTATCCGCAATTCATCCCTGCGCCGATATTGTTTATATTATTGAAATTTTTATTTCACCAGTTCTACCTTAAAATGCGGTGTAGAAGCTGGTGTATACAAGAGGAACAGACTTGTTTACGAGACATGAAGTGTCTACTTCACATGATATGATAAATTGAAGTAATCCAGCTAAAGATTTCTGATCACAAATAAATTAGATAACTGTATTTTATCTGAGGTAAATCAGTGCATGAAGTAAGTGACTGGGACAGCCTGTGTTGTGTGCCGCAAAAACTTTGCTTTTCCTTATTGAAAAAATCAAGGAAACGAGTTTGCAATTGAACAAATTTTCCGTATTTTCATTTCCAAGTCCAATAAAAACACCCCGTCCCTCCAACCCCCCCCCCCCCTCCCACATATCAAGTGTCCTAACGATGCCCGATAACGTTAGGTAGCGGTTGTCATAAATTAATTGTGGACAGAACTGTATAGAGTGCATCAGTGAGGTCGAATTCGAATCAATTAATCTGTGTTTAATAGTTGTTCCATAACGGCTGAATACACGTGTCCATGTGATAGATTGCTTGTTGGACTCTCAATGAATGTTTTTTCATGTGATGCGATGCTTATTCGATGCTTTTTATGTGGCACGGTATTTACTTGACTCTCACTGAATGCCTTTCTATGTGACGCGGTATTTACTTGACTCTCACTGAGTGTCTTTTTATGTGACACGGTATTTACTTGGCTCTCACTGAGTGTCTTTTTATGTGGCACGGTATTTACTTGACTCTCGCTGCATGCCTTTCTACGTGACACGGTATTTACTTGACTCTCACTGAGTGTCTTTTTATGTGACACGGTATTTATTTGGATCTCACTGAGTGTCTTTTTATGTGGCACGGTATTTACTTGACTCTCGCTGCATGCCTTTCTATGTGGCACGGTATCTACTTGACTCTCACTGAGTGTCTTTTTATGTGACGCAGTATTTACTTGACTCTCGCTGCATGCCTTTCTATGTGACACGGTATTTACTTGACTCTCACTGAGTGTCTTTTTATGTGACACGGTATTTACTTGGCTCTCACTGAGTGTCTTTTTATGTGGCACGATATTTACTTGACTCTCACTGAGTGTCTTTTTATGTGACACGGTATTTACTTGGCTCTCACTGAGTGTCTTTTTATGTGGCACGGTATTTACTTGACTCTCACTGAGTGTCTTTTTATGTGACACGGTATTTACTTGGCTCTCACTGAGTGTCTTTTTATGTGGCACGGTATTTACTTGACTCTCGCTGCATGCCTTTCTACGTGACACGGTATTTACTTGACTCTCACTGAGTGTCTTTTTATGTGACGCGGTATTTACTTGACTCTCACTGAATGCCTTTCTATGTGACACGGTCTTTTTCTCCACTCCCTTTGAATGGCTTTTTCTGCAGGATGTGGCTTGTTTATTCCCACAAATAAATGCCCTTTTCTGTTTAATCATTAATTATGTGCGATGGATGAGGCCCAACAATGCAAGGGCATCGCAACCTTGAAGTCTGCCCCATGGCGCGCAAGAAAATCGTGAGAAAATTTTTTGCCAAACTAACGCAAAAGGCTCCAGGCAGAGGGGAGGGGACAAACTAGATTAGCTGCCACAGGGATGTTTTCTCCCTACTCCACCCCATCAAATTTGTTTTATAAGTAAAACATGGATTTTTAATATCCACAAGAAGAAAAGAGAAATGACATCTTTGCCGTGTTCTGTGGCTTTACAGTGAAAATTGTGATCTCTGGGCAAGGGCGGCTATTCTCGAGCAAATCTCGAGCCATTCTCGAGCTAATGTCGAGCTAATCCTTTATGGTTCTTTCCATGTTCGGGGTCATTAAGATTTTAGGGTAAATCGCAATAAATATTAAAATTCCTCTGAATTTATGGGACCGGATGACATAATTTTGGTGGGGGTGACCGACCGGGTGCAAGACATACTTAAGTGTGAACAATCGAGATAATAATAATGATAATAATAATAGTAATAATAATAATAACAATAATTATAATAATAATGACGATGATGATGATGATGATGATGATGATGATGATGATGATGATGATGATGATGATGATGATGATGACGGCGACGATGACGCTATAAAAAGCAAAAATAACACATTTTTTATTTAAGGAAAGGGCTGTAAATGTGTTTTGTTGTTTATTGGTGATTTTTTAAGGTAAGAAAAGTGTTTTTTTGCATGGAATGCTATTTTCACATCTATTAGGTATCCACCGACGCTTAGAATAAAGTTTTGATCTCAAAAATTTTTCATATCAAGAATTAATTTTTGAACTTAAAAATTCTTTTTTTATATCTAGAACTAATTTTTGCTATCTGTAATTATATTTTTATATTCTAAATATAAAAAAATATTAATTGATGTCAAAAGGGATTTAATAATCTCTAAAATTGATTTTAAGAGATCATAATTTAATTTACTGATAACAAAAAATGAAATATTTGATAGCTAATCTCTGTTTTAGCCTCAATAATTTACTTTCCTTTTATTAATATCAAGAATATATTTACATTTTTCCAGAATGAGACTTTTTTAATTTATATATTGAAATCTGCAAATGATTTTAAGAAACGATTTTTTACATCAAAATATCAGTTTATTTTTTTATTATGAAATAATAACTGTTCCTTTTATACACAATCTTTCTTTTAATTTTTTGCTGCACACCAAAATTCTTGAGCTCGGGCGGCAATTCTTGAGCTCAAAAAATATGTTGCCATTATTAACATCAATAATTCAATTTTTCCTCTACAAAATTTAATTGACAATCTGTTAAATTTACATAAATTTACATAAATTTACATAAATGTGTGCCTTCCTCAAGATTTTTTAAGTTTGTAAAATTGATATTTTGGTCTAAAAACTAAATTTTTGCTATTTAAAATTCAATTATGAACAGCACAATATAAATTAATGAGATCTACATTGATTTATTGATATCTTTAATTATATTTTGATATCAAAAATAAGCATTAAATGTCAAAACGGCTTTCCCTATTTTATACATATTTTTTTTGCACATATTTTAACAGAGAGTGAGTATGATTAATTATAAAATCATGCACAAACATTATGCTTCAGTATACATTACCCCAACTTTGGATCCAACTGCTCATGAATTCTGTCCAACTGTATTAGAAAAAAGCCTTGAAATGAATTTGTATTGGAAATTATTAGAATACATCCTGACTATAATATTTACTGATGTGCAGCACATGAAATGCCAGAATTAAACTTTCAGGCCGGTTAAAGTGACAGAGCTGGAAATAATTCGTCCCATGTTTTTTTTCTTTTTTTAAGTACATGTGTCCCATACTGTATCTAGCTCCATATGAAATTGATAGATTTTTATAACCATTAAACTTATATAGAGGAAAGGGTATGTTAATGATATGGCATAGGGAAAGCTCTGGGAGAAGTCTGACGATCCAGAAATTGTTCCGCCCATCTTAACTACTTTTTTTGCTACCATCACTACCAGCAGTACTACCTTGACTACCTTCGGTGATACCATAACTAGGAGTGGTACTGCCTTGACTACCTTTTGTGCTGCCATGACAACCAGCGGTACTGCCTTGACTACCTATGGTGCTACCATAACTACCGGTGGTACTGCCTTGGCTACCTTTGGTGCTACCATGACTACCAGTGGTACTGCCTTGATCACCTATTGTGCCACCATGACTACCAGTGGTATTGCATTAACTACCTTTGGAGTTACGATGACTTACCAGTGGTGCTGCATTGACTACCCAAGGTGATACTATGACTACTAGGGACATCATCTAGACTACCTTTGGTACCAGCATGACTTCCAGTGGTACCACCTTGACTATCACTGACTTACGAATTGATTGAAATTAAAAGTAAGTTACAAACATACAAATGTTGGATACTGAAATGTCCCTGGCCAAAAGCTTTTTTTTTAGGTTTATTTATTCGCGCCATGGGAAAGAGAACCGCGGGCTTGGCTAGAGGAATACGCGGAATAGCCATTAGCGAATAAATGCGAAAAAAGAGAGAAAGAAACAAAACAGTGAGCAATTAATTTAATAACATGTTTGGCACGGTCAAAGTTATTGTTTTTAAGACAGGGCATAAAAAATTCAACAACACAAACAGCGAATCAACACAAGGGCACAATAGTTTGAATACCATGTTCCGTCATATCAAGCAAATATAATAACAAAATTAATTAATAAATAACCCAGCAATCAAATTGACTTTCCAGTCAGCCACAGAAAGGAATCATGTTTTATTTATAGTTCCCACTTGACATGTCAATGGCTCGCCGCCTTCATGTCATATAGTTCTAGTCCTGCCGCGTTCATGCCATGGTTCTAGTCATGCCGCGTTCACACCATGGTTCTAGTCCTGCCATGTTTATGGCATGGTTCTAGTCCTGCCGCGTTCATGCCATGGTTCTAGTCATGCCGCGTTCACGTTATTGTTCTAGTCATGCCGCGTTCATGCCATGGTTCTAGTCATGCCGCGTTCACGTTATGGTTCTAGTCCTGCCGCGTTCATGCCATGGTTCTAGTCATGCCGCGTTCACGTTATGGTTCTAGTCATGCCGCGTTCATGCCATGGTTCTAGTCATGCCGCGTTCATGTCATGGTTCTAGTCCTGCCGCGTGCATGCCATGGTTCTAGTCATGCCGCGTTCATGCCATGGTTCTAGTCATGCCGCGTTCATGCCATGGTTCTAGTCATGCCGCGTTCATGCCATGGTTCTAGTCATGCCGCGTTCATGCCATGGTTCTAGTCCTGCCATGTTTATGTCATGGTTCTAGTCATGCCGCGTTCACGTTATGGTTCTAGTCCTGCCGCGTTCATGCCATGGTTCTAGTCATGCCGCGTTCATGCCATGGTTCTAGTCATGCCGCCTTCACGTTATGGTTCTAGTCATGCCGCGTTCATGCCATGGTTCTAGTCATGCCGCGTTCACGTTATGGTTCTAGTCCTGCCGCGTTCATGCCATGGTTCTAGTCATGCCGCGTTCACGTTATGGTTCTAGTCATGCCGCGTTCATGCCATGGTTCTAGTCCTGCCGCGTTCATGCCATGGTTCTAGTCATGCCGCGCTCATGCCATGGTCCTAGTCCTGCCGCGTTCATGCCATGTTTCTAGTCCTGCCGCGTTCAGACCATGGTTCTAGTCCTACCGCGTTCAGACCATGGTTCTAGTCATGCCGCGCTCATGCCATGGTCCCAGTCCTGCCGCGTTCATGCCATGGTTCTAGTCCTGCCGCGTTCAGACCATGGTTCTAGTCATGCCGCGTTCATGCCATGGTTCTAGTCATACCGCGCTCATGCCATGGTCCCAGTCCTGCCGCGTTCATGCCATGGTTCTAGTCCTGCCGCGTTCATGCCATGGTTCTAGTCCTGCCGCGTTCATGCCATGGTTCTAGTCATGCCGCGCTCATACCATGGTCCCAGTCCTGCCGCGTTCATGCCATGGTTCTAGTCCTGCCGCGTTCATGCCATGGTTCTAGTCCTGCCGCGTTCATGCCATGGTTCTAGTCCTCCCGCGTTCATGCCATGGTTCTAGCCCTGCCGCGTTCATGCCATGGTTCTAGTCATGCCGCGCTCATGCCATGGTCCCAGTCCTGCCGCGTTCATGCCATGGTTCTAGTCCTGCCGCGTTCAGACCATGGTTCTAGTCCTGCCGCGTTCAGACCATGGTTCTAGTCATGCCGCGCTCATGCCATGGTCCCAGTCCTGCCGCGTTCATGCCATGGTTCTAGTCCTGCCGCGTTTATGCCATGGTTCTAGTCCTGCCGCGTTCATGCCATGGTTCTAGTCATGCCGCGCTCTTGCCATGGTCCCTGTCCTGCCGCGTTCATGCCATGGTTCTAGTCCTGCCGCGTTCATGCCATGGTTCTAGTCCTGCCGCGTTCATGCCATGGTTCTAGTCATGCCACGTTCACGTTATGGTTCTAGTCCTGCCGCGTTCATGCCATGGTTCTAGTCCTGCCGCGTTCATGCCATGGTTCTAGTCCTGCCGCGTTCAGACCATGGTCCCAGTCCTGCCGCGTTCATGCCATGGTCCGAGTCCTGCCGCGTTCATGCCATGGTTCTAGTCCTGCCGCGTTCAGACCATGGTCCCAGTCCTGCCGCGTTCATGCCATGGTTCTAGTCCTGCCGCG